>WIQG01000082.1:0-607209 GCA_014925785.1 Mycena galopus ATCC 62051 | reverse complement strand
CGTTGAAGGCAAGTTCATTGTGGACAATTACAAGCAAGCCATCAATATTCTGAAAAAGAAGGAGGCACTCCGTGTATGGATGCAGGAGCACGATATCAGTGATTTCAGTGTTTTTCGAGCTTGGTTAGAAGAAGAGAAGACATTTTTGCTCGGATTGAAGGAAGGCTCAAAAGATCGCACTGAGACCTTGGAAATGGAGTACGTCCAGAAACTGGTCAATCTGGATGCGAGCCAGTATGATTTATATTTCCTTGGCAGTGGTCGGAACTAATTTGAGTTTCAGGGCGAAATATTCAGTAGTGGCTGCGGAAGCTAGGAAAGCCCAAGGCGATGATGGTACTTATATGCCTGGGGTCTCAAAAGCGGAACTGGCGAGACGACATGCAAAGGAGAAGATGGACCGTGATCTCGAGGCGGTGCATGAGCTGGAAGAGAAACTGGAGATCTCGGGGCGGTGGACTCCGGAGTCGCCAAAGTGGGCTGTTACTGTGGCGGAGATAAAGCAGAAGAAATACCAGAAAGCGCTGGATGCGGTGGAGCTGTTGGTGGTGGAGCGGATTTTTGAGCTGACAAAAATTAACCAGTCACAAACAGGCAAGCATTTCCTAATCTTTTGGTTCTTTCTCATATCGAAATAGGATATAAACTTCGAAGGCACATTGCAAAGGCACTCCAAGCCAGGTCAAAGGCGGTACGAAACGCTATTGACCGATACAATGCTGCCGCCATAGCTCTTGAACCCCCAATGGCCACCTTGACTTGGGAGCAAGTGGTTGAATACACATTTTTGGCTGATTTTGATATTCTTCGAGATACGAGGGTGGAGGTTCAGTCCCGGCCATGGACGAGGCCATCGTATCGACTAGCGATGGACACATACTTCAAGATTGAGCGTGCTAGGGAGGAGATCGTCCGCCTCAATGTTGAGATCCGCTGGATGGTGACTTGGATCCGGGACGAGAGGCGATTTCTACAAGATCGAGAAGGATCCCTTTGTTCGCGAGAGGGGAAGACTTTTGAGCAGGCGGAAAGCGATCGGCTTCTCGCTGTGCAAATGAAGCTCTATAGGCTACAGAGAGGACGATTCGATGATGACCATATGGACAAGTTCCGGAAGCTCGCAAAGATGAAGGGATTCACTGGCAGCATTTCACCTGGGAGAGCAGTGGAGATTCAGCGCGATATGGGAGCTAGTGATTATATGGAAGATGATGCAGACATGAGGGAAGAAGAGGAGGAGGCGAGGAAATCAGATGAGTCAGAGGATGATGAAGGGATTGAGGCACAGGAGGAGATGGTCTCAGGCCTCCTGTACCAGGTTTCCATGATTTCCATTGACAATAGAACTGAGCCACTTGAGGGGGACGATTAGTATATATTTTATAAAATTTCCTTTTTTGGAAGTAGCACTTGCGAGTTTTTTTGTTTGAGTCACCTTTATTGCGACTTTATTGCAGCTTGCATCTTCGGTAAAAGTTTACGGAAGAAACTTTATTGTGACTTTATTGCAGCTTGAATCTTCGGTAAAGTTTACGGAAGAAACTTTATTGTGACTTTATTGCAGCTTGGGTCTACAGCAAACTTTACGGAAACAAATTTATTGCAGCTTTATTGTAGCAGGACTGGTTCCCGAACTCTAAGTAAAACATCCTATTTTTTGTGACTTTATCGCAGCTTTATTGTGGCTTTATTGCAGCTACCATGCTTGCCGAACTTCATGTAGAACACCACATTTTTTGTGACTTTATCGCAGCTTTATTGCGACTTTATTGCAGCTCACATCTGATGAAATGCCTTCACATTAGGTCACAGGTATTGCAGCTTTATTGCGTCTTTATCGTGACTTTATTGCAGCTACTTCGTCTTAGCTCCCATGGTACTCTGGAGCTGTAGATATTGTGACTTTCTTGCAGCCTTTATCGCAGCTTTTATTGCATCATAGGCAAAACAGCTAAAACCCTCACTAACTAGTGGGGGGTAACCCAGGGGTTACCCCCCACTAACTAGAGGGGTTTTGTGGGATCCATAGGTGGGCACAGGCATGGTAATAGATAACAGCTATAGATAAAAGATAATACACACCTTTGGGGCAAGGGAATACCCAGCAGTTACCTGTGCCCTGTGCACCACATCATTTTAACAAAAGACTATTAGTTGCAGCCTATATATACCCTTGTGATTTGCTCCATATGATAGGTGCTTAGCAGTGACAGCAATAGAGGGTGACTATGGCTTTGTTGTGAGAAAACCACTTTTATTGCAGCTTTATTGCAGCATATGGAGTTCCCGAACTCTAGGTACAATTGTGAGTTTATACTATCTTTATTGTGACTTTATTGCAGCTACTGCCCTCTACAAACTCTATGTGAACAGTCACATTTATTGTGACTTTATTGCAGCTACTGCCCTCTATGAACTCTATGTGAACAGTCACATTTATTGTGACTTTATTGCAGCTACTGCCCTCTACGAACTCTATGCAAACAGTCACATTTATTGTGACTTTTTTGCAGCTACCGCCCTCTACAAACTCTTGTGATCAGTCACATTTAGTGTGACTTTATTGCAGCTTTATTGCAACTTTATCGCAGCTCACCTCTGATGTGATGTGTCTATATTAGGTCATAGATATTGAAGCTTTATTGTGCCTTTATTGTGATTTTGTTGCAGCTAGTATGTCTTAGGTCTCATGTGCTCCCAGACCTTAGAGATATTGTGACTTTCTTGCAGCCTTTATCACAGCTTTTATTGCATCATAGGCAAAACAGCCAGAACCCCCACTAGTTAGTGGGGGGTAACCCAGGGGTTACCCCCCACTAACTAGAGGGGTTTTGTGGGATCCATAGGTGGGCCTCAAATTGCCCGGTGCCTACCACTTGGCAATCCTGGTTACGAGTCCCAAGCCAACTGCCTTTGTGGAGCGAAGACACCGCTCGAGGGCCGCATGCCACACTGTGGGGCTCTGGTGCCGCCCGCCTTAGCAATATGAGCCCACCGACTCTCTTCATAGAAAATATTCAAGTCGTGCGTTCATCTTTAGATTTTTTGTCGAAATTATACTCATACCAACGCAGATAAACATGTTTAACGACTTTCTCCTTAGCCTTTCTCCTCAACATTAGTGCGCCGCTCTTTCTGCCTAAAATCAAGACTACAGTTCCTCTGCCAGCTTTGCCTCTCTCCCGATCTCCCGCCTGAGTCAACCGCTCCGCGTAGGTATCTCCTTTGTCTCTGCAGCAATAAAGGGTTTTTTGGACACGCTCGAGCCGAATAATTTAGCAGCAAGGTGCTCCATGCCCGGTATTGCAGCTCACCGCTAGAGACTTCACCCAGTGGCAGACGAAAATGGTCGTATTCGTGCGCCCCCTACGAGGGGCTGCCTATACCCCATTCTGCGAGAGGGACTTCGCCGCATGTGCAGAGGAAATGCTCCCACCTGAAGGCAAAAATAGTTGTATTCGTGCGCCCCCTATGAGGGGCTGCCTTATACCTCTTTCTGGAGCCCACTGCGAGGGACTTCACTATCACAAAACACGAAAATGGTCGTATCTCTGTGCTCCTAGACCGAGTACCTGGCTTGCATCCATTCTGCGCGAGGACTTTACGGCAGAGGAGCAACATCGTCGCATTCGGCTCCTCAAGCAGAATGCCGACGATGAGCACGGCGTGCCAACCGTATTGCCACCCAGGAAACGGGGCGGGCACGCATCAAGGCAGCGGAGGCGCAGCGTGCGCGGCCAGGAGGACGCGCATCTCGGGGATGAGCGGCGCGCCCGAGAGGAGGCGGGACAGAGCGCCACGGAGGGGCGCGCTCGTCTCGAGGGTCAACGACGCATCGCTCAGAAAATGCAGCGAGCACGCATCACGGCATGTGTTGGGTGGAGGAACTTGAACGGGTTCGGCTGGAGGAAGAGCGTCTAGCATCAAAGAGGCGCGCCACATCAGAGACGGAACGCATTGGAGCAGAAGAGGCCACCATCGCTAAGGAAAATGCAGAGAAGGCTCTACGGATCCCTCATGTATTTGGTTTCTGTGCAGTGTACCACGGTGTCGCCCGTCTAGAAAATTCACCTCAGCTTCCCATGCACAAAGTCCTCCCACCTTTTCCATGTTTGCCCAACGTCGATCCACATTGGATGCAGAGCTAAACTCACCCTCGGACTGCCTCTCAAAGAAACCTCATCGCTCTCGCTGAGGCCTTGGCCTGCGAATCGGGCCTGGCACGTCCCCACAATCGAAAGCCCAATTTATTATTCTTCAGCGCCCGTATCACTTTATCGACTAACGATCGTGTACGCCCACGCCACCTGCCGATTAATCAGGCATGCAATGTTTTTACTCTCTATTATATGCTTCTTCTAACCTTGTGCTTGTGGCAGCATTCTTGCATCCGACTCAGCAAGTCGCCGGGAAATGCGTCTATCCACAGGCAGGAGGTAAGTATCGCTATCTACGATGATAGACATGATCTGATATGATAATAGTACATCGGACTGAAACCCAGTCCTGGGCCAAGCAGGGTATCTACAGGCAAGCGAGGTAGGTGATCTAATTTACACTATATGCTCGTTTCTTATATGTTACAGTACAGTGCCATATATCGGACTTGAAATCAAGTCGCGGACCAAGAAATATAAGACAAGACAGTCGACGCTGGCTAAATCAGAGAAATGGCGCCGAGTATCGTGCACACCGCCTGCGCGGTCGAATGATTCTTCTTGTTAAAGTCAGATATGCTATGGGGGAAAAAAATGGCTAGATAAAACTCACGAAATAATCTCGGGCTCTTTCGCCAACACCAGGGCACCCCGCGCAATATTCTCGATCTCTTCAAGGGAGCCCCCTGGATGAAGCCAATTATATTCGCGGTGGCGGTGACCGCACGAACACGGTTGTACGAAACGTACACGCGGGTAGCCGTCCTCAAGCAGACACAGGTGAATAACCCGCTCTGGAACCAAGACAGGCCTCAACCCACGCGCGCGCTAGGACTGGAAGAACTCACCGGCGAGGAGTCGACGTTTGACCCGAAACGCCATGAACCACAGCTGCGTCCGCCCGACCCCGCAGCCATCATATTCGAGTTGCCTGCGGGGCAGGCAGACGGTAACCCCCCACTTGATAATTAGCTGGCCTTGGGAGTCGACCTGCCCAGTCCAGTACACCCAGCCCGGACCTTCTGCGAGATATCGTATGTAGTCGTCCTCGATCGTGAGGAGCGCATGGATTTGGGCTCGGGGCACAAGCCTGCAGCTGTAGCACATGAAAATGCTCGCAGAGTATACATCAAATCGACCTACATTCTCCTTCTCTCGCGTGTTTGCGCTGGCGTCCGCTTCTGCGTCATGGTGTGCGAAGGCGAGAACTACGGGAGACGCGGAACGCGCCGTTGAGACGCTTCAGCACTTTCGAGGAGGATGGTCGTGACGCGGAGGTCACAAAGTCACACACCCTCCTTGTCGCTCACGTCCACCACCGCCGCTCAACGAAGCCTCAACACAGCAGAGGCGCTCGTTAGCCGTCTTTGGAGGAGATACATGCTAGGGACAGAGATGTGGTGGGGAAATGCACTAGATCGCTGACGAATATCACTTGCGCAGGACGACCTGCGATTTCTGCGAATTTCGGACAAAACGAGGGGCGCTCCCGCAGCTCCTCCGCGTCCGCCAGTGCATCCGGGTACGAGTACGACCATGCGTCTGCGCCCACGTCCTCGGGCCCTGGAAGCGCGTCCGACTCTGGACTCGCGAGCGCATATACCTCCTTCTCGACGCTGGAGTGGCCCGAGATCCCGGCAGATCGGCGCTAGCAGTGGATCACAGCGGCAGAGACTCTCCGTGGTCAAGAGCAAGCAAGATGCTATCACGAGGTGCTACAAACACACTAAAGCTACAGCCAAACTAACTCTACAGCCACCTCGGCGGCATCCGCCGCTGCCACATGCGCCCACCCCCTCTGAGGCGGCGTCCGCGCCGCCAAAACGTCCCAAAACTGTAACGCACCCAGACCAAGAAACTACTCCAGCTCCGCCCCTACTGCCTCCGCACGCTCCGCCTCGACCGCCTCCCGCTCCGCACGCGCCTCCTCTTCATATACCGGCCCCATCCTTTCCTCGAACTCCTTCTGCTCCCCTTCTAGTCGACCTCCCCTCTTCGGTGTGAACGCCCGTAGCCGTCTCGAGCTGTACTCCCCGTCCAGTAGCACGCCCTGTAACGTCTCGAGTTTGTACGAATGTGATATGCGCTCGCGCACACGATATGGCGTCGACCAGTGGTGAATGAGCTTCCGGACTGACTTGAAGGTGTAGTCCCACTGACTGCTGTACACCTGAACGAGCTGGCCCCGCGCGAATGTCACCTCCCCCGCCCGCGATGCCAGGACTTTTCGGTCGAAGGATGCCTTGCGTCCAAGGGCGTACTTGACGCGCGCTGCGTATCCGTCAAGTCTCTGCTGTGCGACGTAGGCCATGTGGGTTTCGACCTCAGCTACGGTGGGCGCCTCCGCGCTCGCCGAAGCCTCCGTCTGCGGTGTATTGACCACGTGTCCTAGCAAAATTTCTTTCGGTGAGAATTTGACGGAAGGAAGGGTGCGGTTGTTCATGATATGAATGGCCTCGTCGAGGTGATCCGTCCAATGCCGCGGCAGCTTCTCCCATGTCATGGTGTTCCAGGCGTCCTCCCCGACGTCCGGTGCACACAACCGCGCGAGAATGTGGAGTAAAATTTTGTTACCGCCTTCGACGAGCCCATTGATCCACGGGGAGTATTTCGCAACAACGTGGTGTTTTATCCCGCGGCTCGCGCAATGGTCGCGCACCTCCTGGCAGTCAAAGTGGGATCCGCCGTCTGTCATGAACGTTTCCGGCTCGAGGAAGTCGCGGCCGATGCGGTCGAGGGACGTGGTGGTCGTCTTCCCCGTCCCCGCCGTTTTGAACTTGTCGGCCCACGCGTGTTGCGAGAAGACGTCGAAATATAGCCCGATGGTCTTGTAGCCTCCCTTCCCCGGGGACATGCTGAGGTAGTCGCCGACTACAAGCTCGAACGGGTGACGCCGCGTAATGGGGTCCAGCAGCGAGTGTAGGTTCTTCGGACCGAAGGCCTTGCATTTGCCGCAGTCGCGAATCGCCGTGAGTATCAACGCGTCCATGCCGGGGCTGCAAATGGTGTCCGTCAGCACCATCTTCACCGCGTCACGCCCAAAGTGTCCACCCTCCTCGTGCACCTTCGCCGCTCTCTCCACCGCCTCCGCGCGCGTCACACACTCCCTTCTCGCCCTCGCGCGGTCCTTGCTCCCCCCTCCCAGCGTCCACAGCTTTCCATCCTCGATGAAGTACTGCTCCGCCCGGTGTTTCGCTTTCTTCCTCTCCTTCATTGATGTTCCCACATCCAACTCCGTCAACGCGTCGATCACCTCCCTCCACAATGGCTCCCCCTTCATCCTCTCGCGCAACGCCATCGTCCCCGCCTCCAGCGCAACCACCACAAAACAATCCCCCTCACCCACTGCCTCCACGCATACCGTAAACAAGTCGTTCACCAGCCCCGACGTAGCCTCTGTATCCGGTGACACCGTCCACTCGTGCCCGTCCCCAGCGACCCTCTCCACATCCTCGAACTGTCTGCTGAGAACGTCCGCCGCCACGTTGTTCGCACCCTTGATGTGTTTAGCCCCCACGATGTTGTACCCCAATACACCGTTCCTCCACTGCTCGTGCGCAACATTGAGCTTGTCATTCATGACGACGTCGCGTAGTGCGCTGCAATCCGTCTCCAGCAGCACCGGCTGTCCCCATATTACGTTGGAAAACTTGTCTAACGAGAACTTCAGCGCAGCAAATTCGAGAAGGTGGGGTGCGTAGCGTTCTTCAGAGCGTGATGTTCTCTTCGCCGCGTAGGCGATTGGATGTCGCCTAACCACCGACTTTCCCCCTGGAAGCGATGTCTGCATCTCCTGCGCCAGTATACCCGCAAACCCCGTTGCGCAGCCGTCCGTGGTGACAATGAATGGATATTTATCCAGTGTATCGTATCGTGCCGCACGCACTACGGGATTCAAGATGAGGATGCGTTTCAGCTGGAGGAAACATGTCGTGTGCTTGTCTTTCCAATGCGGCGCTAGCGCGAACGCGCGCATGACTTGACGATAGACGCGTTTAGATGCACCCGCCGGTAGGTTGACCAGCCCTAGCAGGTCACGTAGCGGGCGCTCCTCGTCGACGTAATTCTTGACCAAGTCGCGGAAATAGGACGTGAGGCTGAGGAACGAGTGGAGATTGGCGGCGTGGACCGGCTGCGGCCACTGCGCAACAGTCGTGAGCTTCTTCAGGTCAGGGGAGACTCCTTTGGGCCCGACTGTAGACCCCGCGAACACCGCCTCGGTCATGAACACCTTCGTTTTCGACGCGGACAGAGACAACCCCGTCTCCCGAACCCGCGTGAATATCGCGCGCAACTTCTCCATCATCTCCTTGAACTTGTCAGCGGCTGCACCCCCATCGTCCACAAACAGCTCCATCATCCGCTTCACCAACAAATCCCAAAACCTCTGCGCAACCATGTCCCCAAACACCGTCGGCGCATCCGTCAGCCCAAAAGGCATACGCATGTACGCGAAGAAACCTCTCCCTGGGATGTATATGACGATGTAGGGCTGCACGCTCTCATCCACATGCAGCGCAAAGAAACCCGATGCAAAATCAAAGATCGAGACGTATCTGTGCCCCGACAACCTCCGCTGTTTCTCGCGAATGTCTCCCTGCGGCATCGGTACAACCTTGAAGTGTTTGTTCAGCTCGGCGAAGTTTCCGCAAATGCGCCACTTGGGCGTCGTCGGGGGTCCCGGCTCGCGTGGTGGGTCTCGCGGAGGCAGGTCGTCGCGGGGTGGCATCCCATGGAGTCGACACTCGTCCTCGATCTTGTGCATCAGCTTGTTGTGCGTTAACGCGGGTTCCTGGTCCTTTTCCGCCAGTGTGATTGGACTAACGCACTTGACATCGTGTGGGTCGATCCTCCGCAACACGCCCGCCGCTATGAGCTCGTCGATCTGGCGGTTGACCTCGACATCTTGCGGCTGCGTCCAAGGGCGTTGCGGCACCACTCCCGTCGGAAATGTCAATCCCTCCGGGACAGTCGGCGCGTACCCAGGGCCGTCGACAACACGTACTTCGCGCACCGACAACGCGAAAACGTCCGCGAATTCTTTGATCAGAGCCTCGACCTCCGCACGCTCTTCCACTGTGAGATCGGTGCCGATTTCCACCGCTTCAAGTATGGCTTTGACCCTCTCGTCCTTGAACGGGTCTGTCGCGCGTGTGTAGATCGAGTCGGGCGCAGGGGGAAACCCGGGGTATGGCACTTGCTCAACGAGATTAATACCCATCCAATCAGGCAGGACTTCGAAAAGTACTCGCCTCGCGGGGGGAGTTGCGGACAACATACCCCCCGTTGAGGCTTCGCATGTCGCGTCGCCAGAAAACTCCTCCACCTCTCCACCGTCGCCCTCTTTTATCACACCCTTCCCTGTGCTCCTCCCCACAGCGTCCGCGCCTCGTTCATCCTCGACCGCATTCATCGTTGTATGCTCCTCATGGAAAGGGTTAGCTCCTCCCGTCCACGCAGACCATATACTGAATCGAACTCGCCTCGCGGGGGGAGTTGCGGACAACATACCCCCCATTGAGGCTTCGCGTGCCCCGTCACTAAAGACCTCCTCAATCTCCTCCTCGTCCTCCCTTTCTATGATCCCCTTCTCTGCACTCCTCCCCACCATGTCCGCGTCCCTCTCGTCCTCAACTACTTCCACCGTCGGCCCCCATCGCCGCTCCACACCCCTCTTCACCTCGCCTTCCACGCCTACTTCCACCTCCTCCTCTATCGTCGCCAAGCTCGGTCTCCACCGCCATTTTCCTTCCGCTCTCATTGCTCTCACCTCCCCGATCGGTACCGCGTCCACTCCTTCCCTTTCCCCCGTTACTCTCTCGTCCCCATCTGCCACAGACACCCCGCTTGTCTCGCACTCCATCAAAACCGCCGCGCCAATGTCCGCGACGACAGCAACCGTCTCTTCGCGCCTCCATGTTGCCGCCATATCGCTCTTTACAGCTGCTGGAATTGGTGCGTGAACATGTGCCGGAACTGAAGTGGAAGAAACTCGCCTCGCGGGGGGAATTGCGAACAATCGTCCCCCCGTTGAGGCTTCACGCCTGGCCGCGCTACGCGCAGCATCCGTCCCTACCCTCCTCAGCGCCGGATTCTGGTTCTCCAACCGCGCCGTTCTCCCGTTCGCGTCTAACGTCACCACATCCCTCTTCATGTCGTGCACCGCTCCGAACGCCGCCTGCAACGGCTTCCCCAACAACACATCCCAACCCCCCCGCTGTCGAAAACCTCGAACGCACATGTTTCCCGCACGCCCTCGATCTCTACTTCGCCCTCCCAATGTCCAAATACCTCCACTACCGTCCCGTCCGCCATTCTCAAGCGCTTCGTGGGGGCACTCAATAGCCCCATTCTCCTCTCCCGCGACTCGTAAAACGTCTTGTCGATCGCTCCTACCGCAGCGCCGGTATCCCATGTCGCCATCACCCTCACTTTCTCCCCTTTCGGTCCACCCAGCGCGATCCAATGTTTAAACACCGCTGATTTTCTGTCGTGCGCGCGGGGATCCACCGTGTACAGGTCAACAAGCTCGAGTTCGAGAGCTGTATTCGAAGTACAAGATGGAGACACCGTGCCACCAAGTTGGCCGGTTCTCGGGGCTTCGCGTTGGCCGTCTCGCGTCGCCCGTATCAAAAATCCCCTGCCTCGTCATTCCACCACGGTCGTCCTCCCTCTTCCTCCTCCACCAAATTCACCGCATTTGTTGCGCTCCTCCCCAGCCACGTTCCGCATACCGCCCTAAAGCGTCTCTCCATCTCCGGGACCGGTGGCGCGGGGCACACGTCGTGGCGCGTCGGGTTCGTCAGGCGGCCGCAGCGCCAGCATTCACCACTGCACGGTGGGGCAGTCCCTGGGAACAACGGGTAACTGGTGGTCTCAACGTTGACCCTGTCGATAGCGAGGTGGCCGTTCCTCGTGTTCCACGCCGTGACCTGAGTTGTGTATTGCGCATGCCCGTCCGGCGTGTCAGGAGCGCGCCGCGCCAGCGTCGCCGCCAGCACCAAGCGCAGCGCCGCCTTCTCTGCCTCGGTGGGAACTTTTATCGGTCCGCGCCTCCCTCCTCTCGCGCCTCCCGCCGGTGCCTGCGCCCCCCCTGCTGGTAACTGCGGCGCGCCCGCCGGCGCTTGCGGCGGTACAGGAACAACAGGCGGGGTGACACGCGGTGCACTTCCTCCTCCTCCTCCTCCCAGCGACGTAGTCTTCATCTTGCGGGCGATCGCGTCGACCTCCCCCCTCAAGACACGTCTCTCCTCGTCCTTGTGGTACTCGCGCACGGCGGAGGCGATCGTCGCGTCCAGTATTGAGTCCAGCGCGGCAAGCAGGCGGTTCCACGTGCGCGGTATCGCTCCGATCGCCTCCTGTATCACGGGCGGTAGAGCCTCAAAAAAGATGTACACTCCCCCGCGTTCGTCGCCGCCACCGCCCTGTGTGACGAGTTCGCGTAGTGCATCCACAAACTCCCCAAATGGGGTGGACCGCCCTTCCTCCCTCCCCTCCTGCGGCGCGGCCAGCACGGACATGTCAATTCGCATACCAGTGGCTTCAGCCATAAGCTGATCACCGGGTTTTGACGTCGTGCGGCGCGGTCTGAAGCGCGCAGTAAAGGCCTCCTCAAACTCCTCCCAGTCATCGCTCTGTGGCGGCACAAGGGCGCGGAACCACACGTCCGCCGCGGATTCGTCGACAAACCTATCCGCCATCTCCGCGAACTTATCATCCTCCAGCGTGATGTTAGAACGGCGAAAGCACATCCTGACCTCACGCAAAAAATTCTCCGCAGTAATTTTGTCAATTTTGAAGTTCCCCGTAAAGCGACGCATCATCGCCATCTCGAATACGTCGTCGAAGATTAGGTTTTGAGGTCGGGGATTACGCGCGGGAACAGGCGAGGGTGTCGCAGGTGGTGTGGGTAACGCAGTCGGTGATGACGCGCGTGAAAGCGGAAGTGCAGGTAGAGTCGGTGACAGCACGCGCGGAGGTAGTCTCGGCGACGGCGGCCGTAGCGCAGTTGGTGACGACGCGCGCAAGGGTGGAAGCGGAGGTAACGACGATAACGGTGGGATGATAACAGCGGCGGGAGCGAGAGCTGTCCCCACTGGCGACGGTGTAAGAGAAGACAGCGTTAACGAGAATTCTAGTTCGCGTGGTGAAAAGAGCAGGCCCGCAAGATGGTGCGAGACATGCTTAGACGGTGAGCTCGGGCTTTCGACAATGCTCGCCGGTGTCGCGGGCGCAGATGGGGTCGTAGGCGTGCTACCCGTACGTAGACGTCGCTTTTTCTGTTGCTCCAACAGGGCCCTCCTGTCCTCGGCGGTCGGTATGGGTCGCGGGCGTAATCTGCTCAAAATCGCGGTCGCGGTCGCGGGGGTCTCCGGAGTCTCCAGATCGCAAACTTTCTCCAGTAATCGCGTTCGCGTTCAAGATGGGGCGCAGAAGCAAAAAGCTAAAGGGCGGCGATCAAGCTAGATCGGTGATGCTCGATGGCGTGGGTCGGATCCGCTCTGATCACCACTATGGAGTGGCCCGAGATCCCGGCAGATCGGTGCTAGCAGTGGATCACAGCGGCAGAGACTCTCCGTGGTCAAGAGCAAGCAAGATGCTATCACGAGGTGCTACAAACACACTAAAGCTACAGCCAAACTAACTCTACAGCCACCTCGGCGGCATCCGCCGCTGCCACAACGCCCACATACTCGGACGACGAGCTCGCGAGCTTCGTCCTCGACTTTTCGCCTACATGTCAGTTCGATGATGCGGCGTCCACGCGCGGGCTCAAGGACGAGGGCGGCACGGTTCGGAATCGAGTGCGCATGCTAACACGCAATCCCCCCCAGGACGACCATCGAAACCCTCCCCGAGGCCACCCCTCTCGTTCCGCTCCCCGAGACTCGTCCCCGACTTGCATTGCTGCCTCGCAGCACTGCCCTTTTCCTCAGAGCCATCGCCCGTCGCCGGTTCTGCACTCATGCTCGTTACTCCGAACACGCTGCTCAAGAAAACCCCGCCCGCGCATCCGTGCCACCTCCGTCAGCTGTGGCTTGGCTCCTTCCGCGTCGTCGGTCTCTTCCGGCAACCCTTGTCCCCCGCAGGCTCCGACCAAGGCCGCGAGCTTGCTCACCGCCCTGATGCATGACGCAGCTACCCAAGTGCAGTGCGGAACCCGCACCGGGATGTAAACCCCGTCAGCACCGACTCCGCCCGTACTCACTCCGCTGCCGGCGCCAGCGGCAGCGTCGCAGCAGAGCCCGAGTGCAGCCAAGTGCAAGGGATCAGTGGGCGTGCGGTCAACTTACCATCTTCGACTTCATTTTCACTTTTAGCGTCTACCTGGGAACTCAGCCGTCGACGCGGAGGAGCATCACGCGCAGGTAGCAGAACATATGAGAAGAGCTGCTGGCAGCCCGGGTGCACGCCCGTCTCGCTCTCGCATCCACGCCGACCATGGCTGCTGAGCTGGCCGTCGCCCCTTCAGCGCGCGCCGGCGAGGGGCGCACGTCTGCTATCCGCGCTCGAGAATGTGGACTCGAGCCGCAGGCAAGTGCCCCTAGAGCTTGGCGACTCAAACGTTATTTGTTATTCTGATCAGCGTGCGTTTCTGTTCCTTGTTTTCCTTTTCTGTTCCATCCCTTCCTGTTCTCTCCCCTGCTTGTCCTGATCCCTGCTAATTCTATCATTCTTGCGATTGTGACTCGCACCTTTGTCGTTGGCAGCTCCTCGTACTCGTGGAGCTTGCTAACGTCGCAGCAGCAACGGGCAAGTAAGGAAGACCAATCCCCGACGCAGCACCAGCACCGACTCTGCCCTCGTGCCATTTCTGGACGTTACGCACGCAGCGGCCCGCGGTCGACTTATCGTCCTCGATCTTTGGCGTGCACCCGGGCGACGTGGAGAAGCTGGGACATCACGCAAGTAGCAGAATGTGGGGGAGGAGCTGTTGGCAACCTGGGCGCACACCCATCTCTGGCATCCACGCCGTCCATGGCTGCTGATAGGAGCGACGCGGGCCGTCGCTCCTCCGGCGCGCACCGGCGAAGGGCGCACGTCCGCTATCCGCGCAGCCGCGCTCGAGAATGCGGGGTCAGGCTTACAGCACCTCGACGTGGTCCACGTCCTCGCCGACTCAAAACGTTATTCTGATCAGCGTCTTTCGGGAAAGTGCGTTTCTGTTCCTTCTTTTCCTTTTCTCTTCCATCCCTTCCCTTGAAAACTCTCCCCTGCTTCGTTCTGCATCCTGCGTCTCCCCTCCCCCCCCCTTCTCCCTCTCTTGCCTTGTCCCCTTCCCCCTCTCCCTCTACCCCCTTGTCTTCCTTCAAGACACCTTTCCATTTTTCCTCGTCCCTTCCGTCTTCGCATCGCAAACTAACCGATCTCCCAGGAGTAATGCTGCGAGCATTGGTACTCTCCATCGCCGCCTTCTCTGTAATCGACCACACCGACGCAACCTTCCTCCGCGCCGAGGCGCTCGAGACCGCCCGTGTCTCTGCCTTTCGGCAGCCGCTGCTGCGGGCGGCGATGCCGTCTGGATTGGCGACCGCGCATCCTCGCCGTTCCAGAATGCGGACTCAGGCCGCGGGCAAGCGCCCTGACAGCATTTATATCAGCGTTGATCATCTTTCGTGCTGTCCTTTCCAGTAGCTCAGCCCGTTTCTCGTTACTAGCTTGCAATATATTAACTTCCAAATTATTTGACAACACAATTGTAAGTGGCGGTGCACCACCTGCAGGATGAGCTGCAGGGTGAGCTGTAGCTCAGCTGCAGGATGACCTGCAGCTGGGTGTCTGGCGTCCCGACACGCCCCGTGTCAGTTATTGTGTCGGGCACCCCCGATATGGTAACTGATACTTATTGTGTCGGGTACCCCGAAATTGATCCTGACTTTCTTATTGTCAGGAGCCGTTTCGGGGCTCCTGACACGGTGCACCTGATACTGCTCCTGACACGTCTAGTGTCAGGAGCAGAGTCAGTCACAAAGATTTTGCGCCTGACACGGGTAATGTCGGGACAGCTGATCCTGCCTCCGACATGATCCGTGTCAGGCTCAAGGTCAGCGCGACTTATTTTCCGAGTGTCAGGTTCAATTCCGGTGGCTACGATTCGCTCTCTGACACTCAGAGTGTCAGGTACGTTTCCGGGAGCACCGATACATCCCATTCGGCGGCGTGAATTAGGCAGTGAAGCTCAAGCCAGTCTCCAACTGGGTGCGGCGCCATGTAAATGCGGTTGTCAAAATGGTGAGTCTTTTGATTGGATTGCGAGAAAATTGTTCTAACCATCTCAGGTGCTACTTAATCTGTTCGTCGGGTTATAACCATTGGTAGTATCCAGAACTCAGGAGGTTGGTGCATTCCAGAATGTGCCAAAATGCCACTCATTCACAATGTAAAAAGGGCGATCAATGTTGCTGCCGCCGCTACCCAACCAACCACATGTTTTCATCCCGAGTACCTGGAGTCACCCTGGATTTTCGTACCCACCACCGTCACCATTCTCGAGCTCAGCGCTGCAGGGTTATGGTTACTTACCCTCTCATTCACAATATGCTGCAAGTCATCAGGATTGTAGGGAGATATAAGGTGCTTCGTAAAGTCCCCGGAAAGGATAAAGGAGGTCTGGTCCGGGTGAATTTTACCTTTCAACACGTAGACTATGTTGACATTAAACTTGCCAGAATCTCATTGAGGGAAATCCAAATATCCGAGAATCAAGTCAAGGATACGGACAATAAGCTTGAGAAGTTCAGCTGCGCAGGGTAAAGTCTATCCTTCCACTGGGGTATATGCTTTTTGACGATTTCCGTGACGGTCCACCACCAGATGGCTGTTTTATATAAAAGACACTGTAATTAGAGTCCAGCTGTTTTTTAATAAATCACTCTACCCTAGAGACCTGATTTTTATAAAACAGGACTGTAATCAGAGGTCAGGTGTGACCTCTGTGTGACCTCTAGGCACTGGATAGACTGTGATCACGTCACGGGCATTTCTTAAATAAGTACATGTCAACCTTTTGGGCACTGATGGTAGCCTGTACAGAATGTCAGTTTCCATGGACTGCTGGTGCAGTGGTTACGGCATCATCGTAGTTCGTTTCCCATCACGTTAATCGTCCTCGGTTCGATTCTCCTCTTGGGTATCTTGGCACCACTCTTTTTGGTCCCCGCCACCTCCTGCGTCCCACTTTCGAGGAGTTAGGGCGCGCTGCGCTTGCCCTAACTCCGGGTAAAAGCAATGTTGTCCCGCCTTGGCTGGTTAGGAGGTCAGGGTTAGGAGGTTAATGGTTAGGGTTAAGGTTAGAAGGTTAAGTGTGAGGGTAAGGTATCTTATTGCTGTTGAAGTATCACGTGGGTGTCCGGGGAGGGTGTGTCTCTGGGCTTTTATAAAAGGGACACCTCTAAAGCACAGTCATTTATACATAAAAGGCCCATCTCTCCTAAGATGAGGTTTTTATAAAAAAGTGCTGTCTACGCCTGCACGGTCTGTACTCCTATGGGGTCCGACCAATGAAACCGAGGCGCCATTATATGTTTCAGAGGTCGAGGGAGGAAAGGAAGAGCGAGGAGAAGCAATGATGCAAAAATAAACAGTGTGGGAACATTTCATGATTGGTAATAAGCACACTTCCAATCACCTATTACACCTCATGTTTTCTCACTCGCACTTATACTCCGGTCCGCCCCGCGCACGCCTCATCAACAGATTCTCAACTTGAAGCCAACCAGTTTGAAAACTTTAAACAGAATCACATCTGCATTGTAATACCACATTATAATTTTCTCAAGGGGATTGAGGTGCTGATATGCGTGGTTCAAAGGACTAATTTATCTGCTTGCTACGCCGAATGTGAACTAGTATACTGGTCTCACTGTCAATATGATTTGGTTGCAGCAATGTGATGAGAATATTCAGGTCATTTTGGGATGTTTTGTGGATCTGAAATTTGTGGTTGGCTCGTGCATGCATTCTGCAAAGGGACAGCCATACAACCGCTTGCTGGACCTGGTGGACATTGGGGATTTATACGTAGGAAGAGAGAACTCTGACTAGGTCCCACAGGGTTTTAACCAATGGTCCTGCCCCCTTCGGGCCAGCCAGTCCCAGTGAGCCTAGTATGCTCGACCCCCTGGAATGGTGTGTGCTCCATTGGCAGCTGGTAGTTACATGTATGGATAACCACCCGTACATTACTACTTGTTTGTCTTTGGTAAACTCGTTGTTCAGACATTTGGACCACGCGAGTATAATATATCCACCCCCCCCCCCCAAATGAATTTACTTCGCACACTGTGCACAGGAGTGGCCGCGGTCCGACTTCCCAATCGGGTAAGCGACGTCCATCAAACGAGCGTGGTTGTCCGGCTTTCCATAGTTCTGAACTCGACCCTGGGAACACTAAGAGGCGCGG
Organism: Mycena galopus ATCC 62051; assembly: GCA_014925785.1. Taxonomy (NCBI): domain Eukaryota; kingdom Fungi; phylum Basidiomycota; class Agaricomycetes; order Agaricales; family Mycenaceae; genus Mycena; species Mycena galopus. The sequence continues at coordinate 589,650 of WIQG01000082.1, read as the reverse complement.
ACAGTACGGATCGACCCAAGTCGTTTGTCTCTTGGTCCCGCATCGTTGATGCATGTCCTTTGCATCAGCTTTGCCACAATGGTTCGATTCTCCACAGTACTGAGTTGTTCTCCAACTCAAAACAGCGGCGCGATTTCCCAAACTCAGACAGCGGCTTACGGTACCGAATGCCCAACAAGTTTCACTTCGGCAGAAATATCTACCCATGACTCCACTCCGCACACGGTACGGCATTCTCGTGTGACGCCGCCTCGAATAGGCGGCCACTGCAATCCTTTTGCTAATAGAGAGCTTGCGCCGAGCAACCGGGAGCCACCCGGTGGCTCTTTAGGCATGTGCTTGTCGGTGGCTCCATGCTCATCTAGTGGCTCTCCAGTGGCTAATGCATGACGTCAGCCGAGCGCCTCGAGCCCATTCCTAATCGTTGGGTACCCGGTCTGCAGCACAGACAACACATTTCAGGCCACCTATATACCTACCTGTGTTGCCCCACCCAGGCACAGTGAAAACAGGTTGGATTTCGGAGCCACCAGCTGCGCATGCCTGAAGAGCCACTGGGTGGCTCCCAGTGGCTCCCAGTGGCTCCCAGTGGCTCGGCGCAAGCTCTCTAATATTAATAGACAAGTACACGTGCTCTGTGTGGGACAACGGGCAACGGGAAATTCGTTTCAATGCTATATCTGCCTCCGCAAGTGAATTCCGAAGCCACCGAAATTCCACAGCTAGATGCCGCGGTGGCGTCAGATCTGGGCCACAAGATATTCCTGTACACCAGCATTGATGTTAATTCGGTGGCATTGGAGTCTGCAACGGCGTCACATCGGGACTAACCCCTATTCGTTGGCTATTCCTTCCCCGTCTCGTACCAATAACATAACAGCACTGTTCCTGTCGGTCACCCTTTTAATATTAAGTGGGCTCAAACTAGGTTTGTTCTCAGATGCCGAAGCAGCCAATGTTTTTTCGATCCCTTGCCTCCGAATTTGCAGGCGTAATCCTCACTGTCGTCCTACCAGTCGTTCCACTAGGATGTCTCAAGTGCATGCTCAGAGCATTCACGTGTGGTATTAGTTTCTTCTGGTTTCCGCCGAGTACGCTACTCTCATCAGATGCAAAGGAGACGGATGCGAACAGATGTTCTGTGCGAAAAGCTTCACGGCAGCAATTTCATTCCCACTCGCGCAGGCAAAGCGCTGGAGCCCAGGCAGCTGTAGAAGGAAATAGCTTGAGTCTCAATAGGAGAAGTCAAAGTTTGACTGAGAAATCGTTCTGAGTGCTGCAGAGGCGGGGGTCCTTGACCATTGCCCGCGTTTTAACGAGATGCCGGGTGCCCTGATTTAGTATACACTTATCTGCCTGCTTCCTAATTTGAATCTTTGTTCCCGAACACCCGGCATCTACAGCTTCGTTCCATTATCTCGGTCGTCTCAAGGCTGTTTTCCCCGCATTTATTTCTGGACATACCGGTGTAACTTCCGGGGAGCCTTCGATGGTGCGAGTTCCATTTTGAACAGACCACATGCCCATGAGCGGAGCGCTCAAAAGGGAGATCTGTCTGACGTTGCTTTTACTCCTCTCCCATCATCATACCGTCTTCCAACACCTTCCCTCTGTTCCCCAGTACAGTGCACAACATGGAGCGAGCCCTCCGCACGACCTGAATAGCATTTAACCCGAGCATTAAGACCGAGACAACAACGTAACTGCAAATCCGCCGAAGCTTGAGATGGCCCTGCCAGATTCCGCCGCCATCCTCCCTCATTCAATACAGTACGTAACAGCGGTCCTATCAAGCCTTCCCAAGACACATTAGCAGTGTTTCTCACTTCACTACTGCGCTTCCGTCAGATGAAACTCTCTGCAAGACCAGACAAGCATCGAGAATGACGACTACGCAATGCTCGGTTGTTAATCCGAGTCCAACGTCAATGGCAAACCCGTTCCTGCAGCGGTTTCAATACCGGGCATCGTTCCATCATGCTTTGATACATCAACGGATCCGAATAATTCTAACGCTGCAGCGTGGAATTATCTCTTCCGCTATGCTCATATTAGACTGACGACTCTTTACAGCACGGGCCGCAATCAGTTTAGAGCTCATGGGAGTCTTTCTGGTCTGTTTTCCTTTCAGTTATCTATTTTCATCTTATCTAGGCACGTTACTCTTACCCCTATGGTGTGTAGCTGCGATTTCGACGCTGATCTGTCCCTCTGCATAGCCTGAACCTGGTGTCTTCTCCGGCAAAATTTCCTCGGTTGTCCGAATCCACTCACTGGGTACGTTCAAATTGTGCTTTTTGTAATTGTTTGTTGCGTTATCGATTCAATGTATAATCGCATGTCCATCCAGAATTATAATACATCCATATTAGGTCGAAGTAAGTCGAGCCCAACTATCATATCTTTCTTTCGACACAATTATCAACTTAGAGCATTTCTACTCATTGGTGTCACCCGCCTATGCCGGAGCAAAGAGAAGGCACGTCTTGTATCATCATCTCTTGCGCCTGAACTTTGTTCCGTGGAGTGCAAAGCATCTGGAGAATCTGTTGGAAACACAAACTTCTTGACTCTGGGTGCCCGGGTGATGGATGAACACTTTGGTTCGGAGATGAACAGCAGCCAAAATAAGAAAAATTCTCAGGGTCCAAGGATAAAACTTGCATCGAGACCCACCGCACCATCAAGATGCCTACCCACTCCACTGACACTCAACTTCGACTGAACACGCTAACCGCGTGTTTCAACATTACGGTTGAAACACTAGGAATCCTTGCCAGTAGTCTGCAGGCAGCGTTCATGGGAGCTATTGCTAACACAGCACGGTCTCTGTTGAAAAACATTAGCGTGAGTCATTCATATTCCATAATTGTAGCATATTTCACAGAAGAAACCTAGACTATCAAGAAAAACAAGAGAACCTGTATCGACTTGATGGAGCAAACACATGAATTGCTCAATGCAATTATCATTCTTCACATCAACTCAGATACGGGTGGTGTATTTCCACCAACTATATTGAATCAGATTGGACAATTCACACAGTACTTGTTTGTGAACAAAGAACTGGAGCACCATACTGACCATTGTCCTTCAGGACCCTCCACAAAATCCACACCTTTGTGGAGGCCCAGCAGAATGGGACTAAATTAAAAACCCTCTTCCGTCAAGGAGAGATGAGCACATTGCTCAAGGATTGCAAAAATGGACTGACACTCGGATTTGATTTTTTTCGCGTAAGCTCTCTTAGGCATTGCAACAATTCAGTGCTAACAATCCTATCTATATAGGTCGAGAACACCAGTAGGATGATGGATATTTCAAAGATTCAGGCCGAGACAAAACAGAGGCACAATGAAGTCCTTAGCATGATTGCAGGACTTTCTGATACCGCAAGTTCTGATAGAGCATCTATGGTATGTGATTTTTAGTTGATCATGGATTTCATTGACTTGATTCCAGATGAGCAGGGTGTATTCTGACTCAAAAAACAGGTGTATACCTCCCCTACCTCCGCAACAAAACACACTGAGACTTTCAAAGCTCCGAATCAATATCAATGCTGCCATCAGACCCCAAGATATTTCATGGCCGTGAATCAGAATTATCCCACATCCTGAAGCTGCTCAGTGTGAAAGCTCCCAGGATAGCCATTTTAGGTACAGGTGGAATGGGGAAGACAAGTCTTGCCAGAGCAGTTCTCCATCATGCAGAAGTCTCAGCACAGTATATGCAACACCGATATTTTGTTGCTTGTGACTCGGTAGCAAACAAGGTTGAACTTGCAGCACAAATTGGAGCTCATCTAGGCCTCAAGCCTGGCAAGGACCTTACCCAAGCAGTTTTCCAGTGCTTCACTATCGGCCCACCTAGCCTCTTGGTTCTTGATAACCTAGAGACAGTGTGGGAGCCAATAGAGCGCCGTGGTGATATTGAAGAGTTTATTTCTCTTCTTACGGATGTGGAGCACCTAGCATTGCTGGTAGGTATCAGCAGTTTCTGCATTAAAACAGTTCTGATTTTACACAGATTACAATGCGAGGAGCAGAAAGGCCGGCGCAAGTACAGTGGACGCGGCCGTGTCTCCCTCCCATACAGCCTTTGGAACACAATGCTGCTCGACAGGTATTCATTGACATCGCAGAGGATCATCATAACCCAGACGAAATGGATAGGGTCCTTGCACTGACAAACAACATGCCTCTTGCTATTGATCTCATTGCACATCTGGTGGATATCGAGGGATGTTCCAGTGTGTTATCCCGCTGGGAGGAAGAGAAAACATCTTTGATTTCAGGTGGCTATGACAAGAGATCAAACTTGGATTTATCTATTTCGCTCTCTTTGTCTAGCCCAAGGATGAAAGCTGTCCCTCATGCACAGGATCTTCTGAGTCTGTTATCAATGCTCCCAGATGGTCTTTCAGATATCGAGCTCAGCCACAGCAACCTACCAATTGACAATACTTTTGCCTGCAAGACAACACTGGTTAGAACTGGTTTGGCATACAGGGATGAACATCAACGGTTTAAAACATTAGTCCCCATCCGAGAATATATGCAGAAAACTCATCATCCTAAAACTCAGCTTATCAGGCCTCTTATGAAGTATTTCCACAGGATTCTTGAGGTGTATCGGGACTTCTATGGGACTCAAGTTGGCACACCAACCATTGCTCAGATATCGTCAAATGTAGCCAACATCCAAGCTCTCTTCCAGAGTGCACTCCAGCAAGACCACTTGGACCTCAAGGATACCATTCTGTGTGCATTGGATTTAAATATGTTCAGCCGACGCACTGGCCAAGGGACAATTGCTTGGCTTGACCAAATCCACAATGCCCTTCCATACTGTTGTGATCATCGACTTGAAGTCTACTTCATTGCTGAGTCATTTGGCTCATACGTCCATGTTCCAATCTCCGATCCAGAAACACTTGTGTCCCAGGCATTAGACCAGTTCAAGCACTTTGATGATTCAGATCTCAAATGTGGGATTTCAATGTTTTTGCCGCGGGTATGAAAACTGACCTCCGATTCCAGGTAAATTCTACAACGATGTTGGATATTATTATCTGTACCACGCGGACTCTTCCAATGCTGCGAATTTTTGCCACTTAGCTATAGCCTTGGCAACTTCAACTGGCAGCACGAAGAGACTTTCAGAGGCATTAAATATGCTTGCATGGATCCACTGGCGGCTTGCTGACTATCCGGCAGTTGAACTTCACGTGCATGAGGCACAGAGACTGGCTAGGATTTGTGGAGATTTATACGGAGAAGCATCTGCGCTCTTTGTTGAGGCAATGTGCTTAACACACCTTGGCCACTACAAACGATGTGTCTTCCTCTGTCAGAGAGCAAGAGATCTTCTAGTTCTTTGTGGAATGTCTGGTGGCACTACAGATCGCAACATCACGAGCATCCAGGCAGAGGTCCACAAGTTCAAATCAGAATACCGTGAGGCACACAGGATCCATGTCCAAACTCAGATTCTCCATAAATCCTCTGCGCATATGGATCCCTATAACCTTGCCTTTGCTTTAATGAATGTTGCAGAAATTGAGGTGTACATGGATGCTTCACAAGACGGTGTGCACAGGGATATTGAGAAGGCCAAAAAAATATTCCAGACAACCAACAGGGGTCTGGAAGTAGTCATGTGTGATACCATAATTGCCGATCTCTGCCTGATGAAAGGAGACATAACCTCGGCAAAGACACTGTTTAACCAATGTCTTGCAGCATGCAATCACTTACAAACCAAATCCTTTTGTTTGGAACGACTCGGTAATGGTGACTGCTGGGGAGCATTTGGTTGTGTGTCTAACTGGGCAACAGTGTACCTTGCACATTCTGTCAAATTCAAAGAGAGGTTAGGAATACACAAGGCTCTGCAGTTTCTTGGAGATGTCTTCCTTGGTTGGGCTGATGAAGAGACGGCCGTGACCCTGTACACAGTTGCCTTGGAGGGATTCACACAGATGGATGTCCATCGTAGCAGAGCGGAGTGTATGCTCCGACTCGGAGACATTTCTAGAGGACATAAGGACTTGCCCAAGGCTGTGGAATTTTGGGATGCAGCAAGGCCGCTTTTTGAAAGATCATCCCAGGTCAAACAGGTTGAAGTCGTTGAAAAAAGGCTAGCATGTGCTGGTACTAATGTGGTGGAGAAACACAAAACGAATTTGGCTCTCCTGGCAAAGCTCAATGTACCTACTTCCACCATCGAGGAGACAGAGGATAATTCGACTGATCGTGAAGACCTGGACGAGGAAGGAGTGAAATCATTTAAACCAGCGGTGGTTTAGTACTGTTGTTTATATCCTGCTCAAGAGCGTTGTTTATTTAATTATTTAAGTATGTTCCCTCATGTCCCGACAGTCTGATTTGACGCAAAAAAATTATATATATTGAATTTGATGGTATATTGAGGGATGCAAGAAGAACATCATCCATGGTGTTGACGGTTGCTATGGATGTGACTGATACCGTTCATGTTGTGTGCAAGTGTCCTCGGCCACGCACGGAATTGAAACAAAGCAAGACAAAATGCGTTGGCTAGAACGTGGGGGAAAAAAAAGATGCCATGAAAAGCGGTCAATTATGGCATTCCAAACGTAAAATTCCTGTGAGATTTGGCCAAAAATCAAAAATCAAAAATTCACCTCCCCCCCAAAAAAAAACCCCAAAACAAATAATGTTACATTTGGAATGCCATAGGCGATCGCGAGTAGATTGTGTTCTTGATAATGAATCTGTTGAAGACCTTCGCATAATCGACCATCTCCAGCCTGTGCCATCAGGGTAGGTTCGATTTTGCTGAAAAAATTCAAGGAGCCTACTGGATCTATTGGAATGGTACATGCACAAAAATATCCATGCACTCAAGTCTGGCCATTGAAATATTGCCAGCTGAAGTTGATCGATCCTAATTAGGCAAGGGCTGGAGAAACACAACCAGTTCAATATTCAGGGTAGGTTCGATTTTGCTGAAGAAATTCAAGGAGCCTATTAGATAGACTTTCCTTGAATTGCTGAACTGTTGTGCCAATGGATCACATTTTGTTCTACAATGATCTTTGTTGCAGACTTGAGTCGGGTTTCCAGATTGAAAATCCTAGAATACCCTGAGCTTTTGATCAAGATGATTTATTTGCTGGTTTTCAATGCTTATGAAGTGTAACAAGTGTTGTGATGTATTGTTAGGTCACTTGTGGGAGATGGGTATCTATGCCAAAGGTTTCCCACTGGAAACATGGATGTGTGCAATGTATGATAGCAGAGTCAGCACAGCATTGCTTTAATACTTTCTATGCGGGAGTGGTCACTTTGTAATGTTGTTGTAGGGATTTACTCAACACCTTTTTTTTTGACCGCCCCAAATGTCCTCTTCGAAGTAATGGAAGGTCAGAAGCAATGGTCGAGATCCAAATATTTAATGGCATCCAGAGACATGGGCAGAGTGTCTGATTTTTTTCGGAGTTATCTGTCCAGTGGTGGCAGCACTGCGGGTTCGAAGTTCAGTTGATGGCGGAGTTGATGGTGGCTTGGAGCTGTTACTGCATGTGGAAATAATATATTCACAGGTAAGTTGGTTATTGCCTTCAGTTGAATAAGGTCCTACGGACATACTAGAATTTTTCCGCAGTCTCAGACTCAGTGGTGGCAGCACCGCGGGTTCGAAGTTCAGTTGATGGCAGAGTTAATGGTGGCTTGGAGCCGTCGCTGCATGTGGAAATAATATATTCACAGGTGAGTTGGTTATTTCTTTTGGTTGAATAAGGTCCTATGGACATACTAGAATTTTTCTGTAGTCTCAGACTCAGTGGTGGCAGCACTGCGGGTTCGAAGTTGAAATTAATGGTGGCCGAATCACCTCTGTCATGTCACAGGATGAGCATCGGAGTTCAGTGGGGATATAAGTGGTTTATTTTTTACTTCGTTGATAACCTAATACTCTTGTCTTTCTCTCCATCACGGCCTGCATGAATATATCCCATTGTTTATTTAATTGTGGCGCGCATGTGTGAAACTTGGTGTTTCATTGCCTTCGGGTCTGAATTGTGATCCCAAGTGGTGCTCTTGAGGCATTCAGATAAGGTTTAACTTGATAAAGACTAAGTGCGAGGACCTGCCACGCGCGCTGCGATGGCCTCACCCACCAAGTTGATCCGGACACAGCCATAAGGGTCAGCGTTCACCTTACGATCAAAAAATGATCGAGCGGAACATAAGGCTCGGACTGATTTTTTTTTCCATTTGGTGCTTTTTGATCCCCACGACTAGGATAGTCCCGGCAGCCTCAATTCTCGTTCGTTTGCCTTGTCCATAGGCTCAAACGCTGCGGATCTCAGACACGCAGAGGATGGCATCCTCAGAATCTTTTATACGAGGTTTAAAATCATTATAAAAGCACCTTGCCAAGAATTTTGTGTTTTTCCTGTTGCATTTTTAATAGGACACTTGTTCTGAGCTCAATTCCTCGCCTTTTCGCCTGCTTATAGGCTCATTTTCTCCACGCTTTAAATACACAGGGAATAGGGTCCTCAAAGTTTCAATGTGGGCCTACAGGGGGTATCTACGCGCACAATATTAATGATACATCATCATCTTTGATGAGCAGTCAATAGGCCACAACTAGGACAGCCGCGGCGGTCTCAATTCTCGTCCGTTTGCCTTGTTTATAGACTCATGCGCTGGGCATTTCAAATACGCAGAGGATGGCATCCTCAGAATCTTTTATATGGGGTTTACCATCGTTCTACAAGTGCCCTAGCAAGAATTTCATGTTTTGTGTGCGGGACACTTCTTCTGGGCTCAGTTCGTCACCTTTCCGCCTGCTTATAGGCCCGTCTTCTTCACGTCTTACAGCTCTTTGCGAAATTGATGACAGTCGGCGCGAAAATAAAACATTTCAAAACATTTGATGGCTCTGCATTCCTGAGCTTGTTTTCCTTCCTCTGAACCGTTTTCAGACATTTTTGAAGGTACCAGGCATGTTTTCATAAGCTAAACTACTCTACAGTGCACTTGAATGAGCGAAAACCGTTCAGTAGATGATCGGCCTTTTCGGCGCCGCATCGGACAGGCTTGTTACATCCGTGTGAATATTCCTCGCTTCATTCTCGCTTCTCTCCTCGTCTCGTCTCGCACCGCACCACCCTCACGAAACCTCACACTCACAACTGCGATATATACTGTCACCATGCCAGGCCGCGTCGTCCACTCCCAGGTCAAATTAGTAGCAATGAACCTCTTTGAGCGCGACATCTTACCGCTCGAAGACATTCTCGAGATTGTCGGATTCTCCGAGTCGACATTCTGGCGGACGCGGAAGCTATGGAGAACGACGGGGTGGGTCGAAAAGCCGAAATCCACTACCTCGGGACGCCGCCGAATTCTTCAGCGAGACGACCTCGATTACATTATGAATCTGGTCAAATTGCGGCCGGATTGGTTTCTCGATGAACTGCTCAACCTGCTGAAACATAATCGATATATCTCTGTCCATTTCACCACCATATTTCGTGAACTAGAGCGCCTCGGTATGTCACGAAAGAAGCTGACGAAAATTGCCTCGGAGCGCAATGAGAAAGTTCGGATGGACTTTGTGCGAAGAATGGCGGAATATCCGGCGGATTACCTCGGCTTCCTCGACGAGACGTCGAAGAATGACCGCACATACAGCCGTGGGTACGGCAGATCGAAGAAAGGTCAGCGAGCGAAGAAGAAAGAGAAATTTGTGCGTGGGACGCGGCTGACAGCGACGGGCCTCCTCACCGTGGACGGCATGATGGCGAACCGCGTCGTCGAGGGCTCCATGAAGCGTGTCGATTATCTAGACTTCATTGAACATGAAGTCGTGAGTGTTTTCCCGCGCCGCAAGTCATGAGATCTGACGCTTGACAGATGCCTCTCACCTCCCCCTTCCCCGGGCCATTGTCGGTGCTTGTCATGGACAATGCCCGTATCCACCATGGAGAAGAGATCATGGAACTAGCAGAGCGCTTTCGTACATGACCCATTTTTTCAGCCCACTCTAACTGCTTGCTAATTTTGTACTGCATATTTAGGTGTCCGCATTGAGTTCTTGCCTCCCTACTCACCGGACTTCAACCCTATCGAGGAAGCTTTTTCCAAGATCAAGGCCTTCATTCGTGGCCACTCGGACCTCTTCTCCGCATCAACAGGTGCCGCCCTTATCTTCGACATGAAAATTGCGATGGAGATCGTAACGCCGTCGAACGCAGAGGGGTATTTCATGCACGCCGGTTACTTCTAATAATACCCATGTAACACAAGCCAGTTGATAAAAAAGCAGTTGGATTGGATTACAATTGAGCAGTGAAATCAGTACTTGGGAGCGGAACGTGATACGCGAACAAAATATGCGAGATAGAAAATGCAGAATGCGACAAGAGGAGCAAGAAGGGCTGTATGCCTAATGTGAGTGTCGTATGTGAGGGAAACATGTGGAAGAGAAACTGCGCCGTCCTTTACATCGCTACCGCCCACTGCCTCACTGCGTCCCTCAACTCTGCAATTTCGCCCGGTAAAAATTGGATCAATGGGAGGTCTTTCAGTTCGATGAATCTGAAAGACGCCGTTGTTTTATACCCGTTCTTTGTGAACTTCTCCGCAATTGCGTCGTCAAGGCCGGAGGTTATGCAAAACATTGCGACCGACATCTGTTCTCCCACGTTCATGCCCGATGGAAGGAGGGTTTGCTGCTCGTGAGGCTGGGGCACAGGAGCGGGCGGCGGCGCAGGAACAGGGCGAAACAAATCGAGAAGACCATCAGGGATAGTAAAGTTATTGTGTATCGTAGGCCCCGTCGAAGTGGAGGCGGCATTTGCAGCGCGCCGCTGCAGAAGGGATTTGGAAGCGAGGCCAGAGTTGCCGTTGCCGCTGAATATAGCATGGTTCGGTGGCGTTTCCTCATCACCAGTCCCATGTGCCTGTGACAGATCGATGTTAGCGAAGATTGATTACAACGATGAAAAACGACGACGGTACCCAAGCAGCCGCCCACATGTTAAAGTGAGGGTGACCAAGCGCGACATGTTTCCCGTCCTCTGGGGAGACCCAACAAAAATCACTCCCATCTTCAGCGTGACAGGTGTACTTTGTGCGTAATAAAGCAATTTTGGCATTGATTTCAGTATTAGCGGGAGAAATGTCGTTTTCGGAGGGAATCTGGAAGGTTCGGAGTAAGAGTCACTGCGTTGTTGCAATACACATATATTTACCTTGCTTTTTTTGCCTGTTTTCTTCTTGCTGGCAGTCTTCTCGTCTTCGACATCGGATTTCGGTGCTGTCTTGTCCTACGCGTGCGGTCACGTAAAAGAACCACAAAATTTTGGGGACAAACCTCCAAATAGCTGATAGCAATATTGACAGATGGGTTTTGTCCTCGTAAAGCCGCTGCGACCATGTGGTTGTACGCATCTTCATCATCAAGCGAAACATAATTCAATACTTGGCGGGGCACCTGGAACTTGACCTCGACTTCATCCTCCTCTGGCGCCACCGCAATTTTAGCTAAAGTGCAAAATTTCGCGAGGAGCTTCCGCTCGAATCTATCGAACACGATATTGTTAAGGAGCTTCATAATGGCGGATGCCTTGGGCTGAGGTTTTTTTCCGAGTTTGGACATGTCAGAAACAGAGAAGAAGGATATATTGTAGGTGATTTCCGCGGGCGGAGCGGGTTCTTTAGCTTGATATTATGAGATGACAGATGCAATGGAAGAGAACTCGAAAGTCAGAGAGAAACATAATAAATACCTTTGGCACCCTTGCGGCGCTTAGTGGGCCTCTCCTCCTCGCTCTCTTCCTCCTCCTCCTCCCCCTCCTCCTCCTCCTCCTCAAGCTCGCCATCTCGCTGTTCATATTCTTCATGATCAACCAATTTCTTGGTCAGGGTTACTGGGGTTGGGGATCTCGCAGATGTGGCGCTGCTCTTGCGCGCGCGGGAAGATTCAGATGATGAGGAAGAGGACGAAGATTCAGAGCTAGAAGATTTTTTCGACTTGGGAGCGGTTTTCAATTTGCGTTTCGCAGGTGCTGCTGTCGGACTCTCGGATGCAGGCAGACCACGTCCACTGGGTTTTGGAACCCTTGAAGAGGCGCGGCGGACAGACATGAGCGCGAAGGGAGAAGCGGAAGCGAGAATGAAGCGAGGAATATTCACACGGATGTAACAAGCCTGTCCGATGCGGCGCCGAAAAGGCCGATCCTCTACTGAACGGTTTTCGCTGATTCAAGTGCACTGTAGGGTAATTTACCTTATGAAAACATGTATGGTACCTTCAGAAATGGCGGGAAACCGTTCAGAGGAAGAAAAATAAGCTCAGAAAGCAGAGACATCAAAATGTTTTGAAATGTTTTATTTTGACGCCGACTGTCATCAATTTTGCAAAGAGCTGTAAATTCACCAGAGACCATTTCTTGGTTTCTCCTCTTCTAGTGGTTTCCAACGGGACCAAGTCCCTTGTGATAATTTGAATAATCACATGTACACAGTGATCGCATGACCGAGCCACTGCAATGTCCAAGCTGATCCTTGGTAAGGTAGCTGATATCTTATCTTTAGTATCTAATTTCTGGTGCCAATGTTTCCTGTCTCTGGCAGCTGCATATCTCTGGCTGCCAGAGACCGTTCCCTAGTTTCTCTGTTCTCTTGCTGCCTCGAGTGGGACCAAGATTCCATGTGACAATTCGGGTAATCACCGGAGTGCGGCGGCCGCATCATTGGTCGCTACGCGATCTAAGTCTATCTTTACTAAGACATTAATATCTGTCATCTTCATTATCCAATTCCTAATGCAACCAGGCTTCAATGTTGCTCTCACAGTTGCAGGTCTCTGACCACCAGAGGCAATTTCCTAACTCAATGTCTTATTCAGACCATCCAACGGCTTCACAACTATAATGCCACTAGCATATTTCTATGCCGCGGCTCCACACTTGTTACTATCTGGATGGTCCGGTTTCTGTTTCTATAGGTATTTCTTGATTCTTAATAGAATTACTGTGGCCGCCGCATGATCTGCAGCCTAATCAATGATCATTTGTTGTTCCCATTGTGATTTCACCTCCAACGCATAGAGTAGATGGCCATAGACCATACTCATAGCCTAGCGTAATGCCTTTCAATCAAGCCGCAGTAACTCGAAAGAGTTACGTTGTCAAGTCGATCAGCTAATAATGCTCAACCGCTAGCTTTCGGTCATCAACAGTGTAGCCTGCCACCCTGGGCGGGTGCACGCCCTCAAAGCTAATACCTCACTTCATCTCTACTGGTGTTTTCATGCGTGTTTTGGTACATGCCCTTTCACCGCAACAGTGCTGCTGCTGCATGCTGCGGCAGTTTCAGCGGCAGTCTGCAGCAATGCTGCTGAAGATATATTATTTCCATGTACCTAGCGTCAATTAGACCCTGTTACGATCAATTTTGATCATAAAGGTGAACCCCCGCATTTTGTGGCTGTGCAAGGCTGTGCTCACTTCTTCTCCTGTCATCCCAACGCGCCCACTACATTTGCTTCCGCTTTGGGCAATGTACACTACTATGGCTCAAAAAACCAGCTTGAACAATTGGCTGTCACCAATCCAAATATGCCACTTGCTAAAATTATAGGTATGGTAGATATATGGAATTCGGTAAAATGTATTCACGTCGCATTCTACACAATCTGCCAATATCAGCACTGTCTGATCCTGTAATGTTTAAGAGTCAACGCTCTCTGCCACAAGAACCTCAACTGCATCCCAAAACTCCTCTGTCAACTTGTTCTTCTCAATTACCTGCCGCTCGACCTTCTCTTTGTAGTACTGAAGATGGGAGTCAGTCTCTTGAAGATGAGGTGAACCACTATATCACCAGTGCTCTCCCACCCAGGGTGTCGACTGACATGATTGGGTATTGGATGGTTTGTTTCCTAAATTTCAAACAACAAAGTACCACTTATTCAAACCAATATTTAGAATCATGGGAAAACCACGTGGCCCAAGATATTCCGCCTCTTCGCCGATTACGCACCTATCCAGGCCACTTCTGTGCCTTCTGAGAAGGTTTTCTCCTCATTGGCTGAGACTGATACTAAACAACAGAACCGTACCAACGCCCTATTCTTTGAGGCACTCCAAATGCTGAAGTTCAATTATAAGAAGGAAAGGCTGAACTTTATGGCTGAGTGGCAGTCGGCAGCTGTTCCAGATGATGAGGAGGACTGGCTTCGCGTTCTCGCATCGTCAACTGATGGAACACAGAGGGATGGAATTCAGCGGGAAATTTCAGATAGCTGTGAGTTAGCGGTTGCAGATATGGAGATGCCAGAGGAAAACCATGGATGATATGACTTGACAGGTGTTGTAAATGATCTGAAATGGTGTTTGATGACTTGAATATAAGTATATTATGTCCTTCTCTGGTTTACAGCTCTTTGCGGTACAACAGGCGCGAGCTGTTTTTTTTCCATTTTGGGACACTTTTGAGTGTTTTGCACTAGGACAGTCGCTCTGCCCTCAATTTTTACCCGTTCGCCTTGTTTATAGGCTCAATCGATTCGGATTCAAAATCCGAAGCGAACTGGGTTCTCAGATTTTCAAACCGATCGCCAAGGCGCTTTCCTGGTAAAGGAAATCACTTTTTTCCGGCCACTTTTGATTGTTTTCTACTAGGACAGTCGCCCTGCCCTCAATATTTACCCATTCGCCTTGGTTATAGGCTCAATCGCTTCGGATTCAGAATCCGAGGCGAACGGGCGCCTCACACTTTTAAACCGATCGCCAAGGCGTTCTCCTGGTAAGGGAAATCACCTTTTTACGGCCACTTTTGATTGTTTTTCACTAGGACGGTCACCCTGCCCTCAATTCTTACCCGTTCGCCTGGGTTATAGGCTCAATTGATTCGGAGTCGAAATTCGAAACGAACGGGCTTCTCAGATTTTCAAACTGGGCGCCACGGTGTTTTCCTGGTGAAGGAAATCACCTTTTTACGGCCACTTTTGATTGTTTTTCACTAGGACGGTCACCCTGCCCTCAATTCTTACCTGTTCGCCTGGGTTATAGGCTCAATTGATTCGGAGTCGAAATTCGAAACGAACGGGCTTCTCAGATTTTCAAACTGGGCGCCACGGTGTTTTCCTGGTGAAGGAAATCACCTTTTTACGGCCACTTTTGATTGTTTTTCACTAGGACGGTCACCCTGCCCTCAATTCTTACCCGTTCGCTTGGGTTATAGGCTCAATTGATTCGGAGTCGAAATTCGAAACGAACGGGCTTCTCAGATTTTCAAACCGGGCGCCACGGTGTTTGCCTGGTAAGGGAAATCACTTTTTTCCGGCCACTTTTGATTGTTTTCCCCGAGGACAGTCGCCCTGCCCTCAATTATTACCTGTTCGCCTTGGTAATAGGTTCAATCGATTCGGCCTCAAATTCCGCACCGAACCGTACCTTCAGAGCCCTTCATTTCACACTTCAAACATTTTGTTATTTTTACCTGTGGGCAGGACCACATACAATAGTGTATTACGCCAATATAAACACATAGTATGTTCGTTATAGGATACAAGTCAAACATACAATGAAATCATGCTTCTAACAAGCGCAGAACCAACCCTACAGCTGTCTTGAGCCAAAATCCACTTGAAACTGAACTCCTGTGCCAGGGAAATGTTCTTGGGGTGATGAGGAAATCTGAGTTACTGATGCCTTGCGCACTTCCATGGCAAAGGGATTGAGCCCATAACCGAGGGAAAAGGCGAAAAACTGAGAGCAGGGCACTGAGTAAAGCCTCAAAAGTGGCTGTAGAAAAAGTGATTTCCCTTACCAGGAAAGCGCCTTGGCAATCGGCTTGAAATTCCGAGAACCACGTTCGCTGCGGGATCATAAGGCGAATCGATTGAGCCTATAACCAAGGCGAACGGGTAAGAACTGAGGGCGGGGTAGCTGTCCTATCAAGAAACAATCAAAAGTGGCCATAAAAAGGGGATTTCCTTTACCAGGAAAGCACCGTGGCGCCCGGTTTGAAAATGTGAGAAGCCCTTTCGCTTCGGATTTCGACTCCGAATCAATTGAGCCTATAACCAAGGCGAACGGGTAAGAATTGAGGGCAGGGTGACCGTCCTAGTGAAAAACAATCAAAAGTGGCCGTAAAAAGGTGATTTCCTTTACCAGGAAAGCGCCTTGGCGATCGGTTTGAAAATCTGAGAACCCAGTTCGCTTTGGATTTTGAATCCGAATCAATTGAGCCTATAACCAAGGTGAACGGGTAAAAATTGAGGGCAGAGCGACTGTCCTAGTGCAAAACACTCAAAAGTGGCCGGAAAAAAGTGATTTCCTTTACCAGGAAAACGCCTTGGCAATCGGTGTGAAAAGCTGAGAAGCCAGTTCGCTTCTGATTTTGAATCCGAAGCGATTGAGCCTATAACCAAGGCGAACGGGTAAAAATTGAGGGCAGGGCGACTGTCCTAGTAGAAAACAATCAAAAGTGGCCGGAAAAAGGTGATTTCCCTTACCAGGAAGACGCCGTGGCGATCGGTTTGCAAATCTGAGAACCCAGTTCGCTTCGGACTTTGAATCCGAATCGATTGAGCCTATAACCCAGGCGAACGGGTAAGAATTGAGGGCAGGGCGACTGTCCATGTGGAAAACACTCAAAAGTGGCCCAAAATGGAAAAAAAACGGCTCGCGCCTGTTGTACCGCAAAGAGCTGTAAGATATCTTGGAATTGACTTGGCCGACTTGAGTCGACTTCGAGTGACTCAACTGTGACCAAGTTGAGTTAAGTCAAAAGTGAAATTAAGTCGACTTATCAATTCGCGGCAACACTAGGTGAGACGCACCATGCACTTTGCTGTTCGGTCTCTCAAGTCCTTTGGAACGTCGGTGCGAGAGAACGCGCACGTCTGATTGATGCATCGTTCAATTTCATTCCGGTATGAGTCCAGAAGGTCAGCGGAACCACAGCTGTCTCAGCTGCCACGGAATTTGCAACACAAGACACTTACACGGACACTCCTTGCCATTGTTAAATCAAGATGCTAGCTCAGTGAAGTAATCTAGTAATGCACAACATACATATGATATATTTCGTCCGACAAGCAAATGAGTGGATTGAGCATAGCGCTCGGTTTGAGGGAGCCCGATTATGGCAAAAGCATGAACATCGCTCGGGGGTTGGAAGCAGTGAGTATCACAATTATTAGTTATCCGATTCAACCCAGTTCTGGTTGATGTTGCCTATGTGAAGGTTAGCATAGATGTATATCACACTTGAAATTCAGCGCACCTGCTATGCAAGACCATACCTGTAACTATAGATCAATTGGCCGGTGTCAAAAATAAAACAAATTCGAAACAGACAGGAGCCGACAAACCTGGTTGCCCGCGGTCGAAACTGAGTTTGCGAGGTCAATGCACTGCTTAGCAAGCGAGGTTAGCATGTACGCACATAAGGTCAAAGAAGAGAACTCACGGCATCCGGGTTGGACAGACTGGTAATCTGGCTGGTCTCGAGCTTCCAAGTCTGCGCAGCGTTGGTGGTGTCACAAGGAGCGAGTACCAAGAGAGTCCCGTCGGCGAAACTGTGTCCAGTAGGGGTGATGACACATCACCGGTGTAGAGGTCGTAGTAAATGACCAAATGCTTAGTGTGCGTCGGGTCCGTCCACGACTGGCCGGTGAAGACATTGGTACAATCACCGATACTTGTGATGCCAAAGCAATGCCGAAGGTGGTGGTCAAGAGGAAGAAAGGAAAGCCAAACAGATAGCAATACAATCATGATGCGGAGAACATCTCGGCAAAAGATGGTCACCATGTTGGTGATTTTGGCGCATGCGCCTTCTAAAATAAATAGAAAATAAGTACTCGTCCGCTGCGCATAGTGTCGGGCTTACCCACCAAGTCAATCAAGTGGTTTCTCCGATTCATCGACATCGACTCTCCTGGAAGGAATATTCTGGTGGCGCGATTCAGCACCATTCTTCCCTGGTCATGCGAGTCGGACTCTCTCTTCAAATTATTCCCTGTGTTCAATGGTCCAAAGTCGGGCCATGCTCTAGCCCGGTCCATTCTCGAATCAAATCTGAGTCTGAGGTGTACCGACCTACCCACCCTGCGATAGCACACCATGTTTCAAGTCTTTGGCTGCTGAGATACTCTTTGAAAGGGGATGTCGTGAACTTTCTTTGCTCGAGGACTGTGCCTGAAACTTAAATATTTCTCAGCCCTTCTCCGCGGCTTTCTGCTTTCCTCGGCCTTTTCCTTACTTTGGCTGTTCCCATATACATGACGGCCGTTTGTTTCGACCTCCAACCCAGGTACGCTGCGGTGATGTTAAGCTCCAGATACTGAGCCGACCTCTTGGAATGCAGTTGGCAACACTGGCCTGCACCACGTGAATCAATACTCCAAGTTTGATTAGTCGAACTCACATCGCTTGATCATCTGTGATCGCGCAGCGCTCCGTTTTTCTTGCTCAATCTTTCGCTGCTTTGTGTCTATTTCTCCGGTGTTCTTATTCCGCATACATCGCTAACGTCACCTCCGCACAAGAATTCGCTATCTCAATCAATTACACTGTTTTTCTGCTTCATCCACTGGTCATTTCCAAAGTCGCCATTGCACCCTTCCTCCTATCTCCTCCCTCCGTTTCATTCGTTCAACCTCTTGATCTTAATGGGCGCATCTCCCCACCTCTTGGCCACGCCGATTTTCTGCTTTTCATACGCAACCAGACCCTGCTCTTCCAGTTCAACGAAATACTAGTTCATCTGGTTTACAATATGTTCCGGGAGTGGGTTTTTTCGACTTTTGGAAGTCTTTCTGTTCTGCTCATTTCTCGACTCTCTTCTTCTGGAACCACGGTAAAACAGTGCACTTGGGTGCAGCCATGTAATGATATGCCAACTCAAACTACCAAACCAGAGAGTGCAGCAAACAGAGTCACTAGACACAATCCAATCCAACAATCCAAATCAACAAAATATATCACAAACTCCAACCCCAAATGTCGTGAATGTGTTTGGGGAAGTAGGGTATGTATCACCCTTCAAGAGGGTGTGCAAGGAAAGTAAAAGTGATGTCTTTGTAGCGGGAAAGCAACAACAACGGGCCGTTCAGGCGCTTGTTATGCAGAACAGGGACTTCTGGCCGCTGGAGAATCAAGGGGTTCAATAGGAAGACTAATGACCGCCAGACGACTCTTGAGGGAAACAGAATTCAACAACGGCTGACATCAAGCCAATGGGTAGCGATTGCAGAGCGGACCGTCAACAAACAGGCCTTACTTTGTATAACGGGAACACGGCTGGTGGCAGCTCGACAACGCGGGGACAGTTACGCAGATGGTGGCAGCTCTGGCTAGGAGCAGGGGCACTTCTACTGCAGGTGGCGGCGCTACACCAAGGTGGGTCTCGACCGGATGGCAGCGGCTACTACTCGCGGGGACAGTTACACGGAAGGCGGTGGCCTCTGACTATGGGGGCAATTACACGAATGGCGGGGACTCCTGGTTAGGGAATGCGGGCACTTATATCGAGAGTGGCGGCAGTACAGCGACGAGGGCAGTTACACCAAAGGTGGTGGCGAGCAGCAACCGGGGCTCTTAACGGGCCAATAGCACTCTTGGCTATATCGTCGAAGGCAACACACAAACCACAGGTGGTGTTACAAGAACAACCCTTACTCGGCCGTCCCGACTCGGTAAGATGAGCGGGATTGGGGAGTGACTTTTGGGGATCGTCAATGAAGTGGAATAAAACACTAGGAGAGGTACAGAATAAACTACGTCCTAGCTACTGCTTAAATACTGTAAACAGAACCGTGTGATACTAACTACTATAATTACAACTACTATTGTTCCGGTGGTTACCACGCGTTATTGTTCTGTCTGTCATGCGTCAACCGTTGCCTTCGTGCGAGGCGTAGCTCCACTGTTCTCACATCAATGTCAAGTCAACAATAAACATCCGTTGTTCGTTCCGTAACCATGTGTTCGTGATTAAAAACATGCGCTCTGTGTATGGCGCCAAGTTCCCGTGTCTTAAATAAGACCTAGAGGTACACGTGTGTTAAACATCATCATCCTCGGGAACTTCTTCGATCGTCGGTAACGTTGGGAGGGTGGTATCACGTGGGTCACGTGTGGTGTTGTCACGTGCGTTGATCGGATCAAAACGCTCGAGTCGTGACAGGTGGCGGAACTACAACAACGGGGGCACTTCTATGAACGGCGGGGACCACTCCTGAACCACAAGAGATGATGTGGGCACTTATATCAATGGCAGCAGAAGCTGCAGAATGGGGACAGTTACGTGGCAGCTACCTCGTTCGAGCGGGGGCACTTATGTCTCGTGCTTCCGAGGACTGTTCAAGACTTTGCTTTTTCCGGTCCTCTTCTGAATATCAAAAATATGTCTTTTATCTCAAGACCTTGTCATGCTGTCCAGGGAGAAATATTTATTGTGTGGGAAAGGGATGGAGATCCCCCTCGCGGTAGGCACTCTCGGGCCGTAACCCAGAGAGAGGACCAGTCAGCGTGAAGCGTTTGACTGGAGGCATGAAGGGTGACAAGCCTGAATGAGGCCAGAGAGTGGTGTAGACAGGTGGGGCCACACGGGGACCCAATCCAAGAGTGGGTGTAGATAAACCCAGGTGAAGGTGTAACAACTCGGCGTCAAAGACACTGCACGGGTGTCGGACAGAAGGTGAGAAATTTGCTACTGCCAAAAATGGCCAGGGAAAGGCAGATGAAGTGGTGGCTGCTCGGAGTCAATATGTGGCAGTTCGGTGCTGAGCAACACTGCCCGGAGTGAGGATGTGAGAGTTGAAAGCTGCACGGAGCCAATTGGATCCATGAGATCAGAGATGAAGCACCCTACAAGAAGGGAGGTGAGGGAAGGGTTTCTGCTGAGTGGCGAAGAAGGAAGGAATGAGGACTCGAAGGTGCTGGAGGTTAAACCGAGACAGTGCATCTGCGAGATAATTTGATTTTGAGTCAATCCAGAGGCACTGTATGGTGAATTGGAAGTGCAAAGCAAGGAGAAAAATCTCGCGAAGCAAGGCTTGGGAGGTACGCTCGCGAAGAGAACCACCATTGAGCCCTGCAACTGCACCCATATTATCTACTCGGAGAGTAAAACAAGTTCCGGGCCAACTCGGTGAGGCCCAGCAATGCAAAGCATGGAGCACGGCCCATAGTTCTTTGAATAAAATTGTCTTCTTGCGGTGTCAACGAGGTACGCGAGTGGCGAAGAAATCATCCGGGTTCTCTCAGGAACCTAGATGACCGCCAATGCCCTTGTCGAAGGCACCACTGGCATCAGTGAAGATGGTGACCCCAGGGCGGTGGGAGTGGATAGAGTAGATCCCGTTCCATGATGGGAGAAAGCGGAACCACCAGAGAAGGTCGCGACGGGCCTCGGTGGGAATGCGGTGTCGGCGGAATGGTGATAGCTTCATGGTTGCATCATAGACACGACGAATAAATGCTCTGCCAGTGGGCAACACCCGGGTAGCAAACTGGAGTAAACCTGCGATAGTCCGAAGTTCATGCAGGGAAGCAGAAGGAGAGGTCAGGAGATGGCTGAGCGCTGAGATCGTTCGAGTGAGCTTGTCTGCGGGAAGTGAGATGGTGAAGGCCACCGTGTCAATCTCAACCCCGAGAATAATTGCTCTGGTAGAAGGGAGAATGTCCTTGCCAGGCTTCCCCAAGTCGTTGGGAGTTAGGCCTACAGCCTGGCAGATGGAGTGTAGAACAGCCCGATCACGGTGGGCAAGTGCAAGGGAACCCGGTCCTTGGACTCCAAAGAAGTTGTCTGGAAAATGGTCGAGGCAAACACTGAGGCGCTCAGAAATCCAATGAATGGCTTCAGCGAAGAGATTGTAGATGAAGGGGGATGAGCGCGACCCAAACGGGAGTCGCAAATCCAGGTAGCCCACCCCGTCGAAGAAGAAACCCAGAAGAAGAGTATCCTCAGGACAAACAACGACATGACGAAATGCACATTTTAGATCCATCTTCCAGAGGAAAGACCCCTGACCCAGTATGTGAATGCGAGCAAGGAGAGCATTGATGGAAGTGTATTTTAGAGTAGAGGCGGAAGGAGATATCCCGTCATTGATTGAGCTGAGATCGGGATAGGAAAGGTGATGGATAGTGCGACAGCCTCCCGCAGACTTTGGGACACTCCCTATCGGGAAGAAGAAGACACAAGCCTGGTGATCGGCAGGGAGATCAGCTACGAGCTGAAGTTCCCCAAGGTTGAGACTATTCGCAATGTCAGCTGAAGTGGCAGCGTTTTCATCAAGCGAGGCCCGGATGTTATGAGAAAACGCACGGCCATCTCGGTGGCCTGTATACCCAAACGCGGCACCGTGACAGCAAATATCTGCTAGAGTCTGTACATAGACCTGATCCGGGTACTCTCGCAATAGGTACGAAAAAGCGATGGCACGGAGAGGTCCATTGACAACTGATTCCGGTGAACCAGATGCCCGAAAAGAAATGGTCGTATTCGGACGAGCTGGAGGTAGAGGTGGCAGGGAGGGGAAAGGCAGAGAGGAAATTGCAGTTGCTTCGACAAGCTGCAGTTCAGAAATGAGGGTGTCCAAATTTGAGGAGCCGAGAAGATGGGAGTTAACCGGATGTGACAAGAGTGCCGAGGAAGCTGGCGGGGAGTCCAGTCCGATGGACTCACCCACACCAACCTATTCCATATGGTCGCATTCAGTCAATGGATGGGACCCTTCGCACACCGAACAAGTATGCCTGCGAGCACAGTTCTGGCCCATTCTGCACGAAGAGCGATTGAAGTTGTTACAAATCTGTGGAATTGCAGGACGTGGTCCCGGGCGCAGCCATGTGCGGATGCGGCTGTGGCGTGAAGAAAGTGCTGGTACCATATAACAACTTTGAGAGAATTGTCTGGGCAGCACCAGACAGATCTCTGAGGGAGAGAGGACAAAGGGTACTGGTGTGCTGGTGCAAGAGGATGTAGCGACGGGGTGATGTCGTTGGATGAAGAAAAAATGGGTGACATGTGAGTGACAGATGGATGGCATGTGTGTGCATTCCTCCAAGAGACGGATGGATGGCATGTGCCTGCATTACTCCAAGAGACAGGTGGATGGCATGTGCCTGCATTCCTCCAAGTGTAAACACCTGCCAAATCCACTAAATTCACCCTGATTTCCGGGCAGATAGTATACTGGCTAATACATGCTCAAGTGCGGTCTTTTATACAAACAGGAGGTCCCTAAAGGAGATGAAAGGAACTGTAGAGCCAACGGGAGGATGGCCAATCGTACCGCAGGGATATCTAAACCCTGATTATTCTGTCCTCCCGCTGGAGATACTCCACATGAATCCAGAGCTTAGCCTCTATGGTGTGCTCATCTTATGATGGTTGTGACGGATGCGGTCTGCTTCTTCTAACTCCCACTGACTCACAAGTTTGACTCGATCTGCTGCCAGTTGTCTTTCAGTCTTCTAGTTGTGGTGGGGCCTACGAGTGTAGTGCTCTATCCTCTGGGAGGTGTGTTCCGGGACGAGCGAGTGATTCCCAACCTCTTCTCGTTGCTTTCCAGCTGCTGAGCTGCAGCCGCTAGTCCGCCATCAAATAATGTGATGTTCAGATGCTAGCTTCATGTTTATCATATGCAGTTTGCACTTCGGCCGTCACTGGCTGGTGCGCCCGCTGGTTGTCCTTGTGTCTTTGTAGTGTGTAAGGGTATGGCCGCCAGTGAAGGGACACCTTCAGCTGGCTTCTAAGGAGTCGGTTGTAGTAGTGGGAAGGATTGTACGATCCTCCGGCTAGACTCCTTATCTTTCTGTTATCACGATTTCATCATCATTCCCAAACTGTTCTGTTCTCCCGCCGGTGAAGGCAGTCAACTATCGATGATTGGTAGTTCCCCGCTGGTCACCTCCGACCCATAAGGATACAGCAGAACTGTGTCCTATAGCCCAGCGTAGTGAGTTCCCGCCAGAACGCAGTACCTGTAAGAGCCCTTGTTAAGTCGTCGACCCTTGTAGTGGTTAGCCGCTGGCTTCCAGTCATCAACAGCGTAGCCTACCACCTCTGGGGAGAGGTGTACGCTCTCAAATCTAATGCCTCTCCTTTCCCATACTGATAGACGTGAAAATGAATAAAAACTGGTGTTTTCATGCTTAAACCGTTACACACCCTATCAATGGAACCAACCCAATGGCGTTCAAGCGAGGTGAGCTCAGCAGATCCAGTGTGTTTTTTGGATCCACCTACATATCACTTTTGTCCTACTAAATTGACTGGCTGAACTAACACACCCGGAGCTTGGGACAAAGCTGGTCGCAGCAAAGCTAGCTGCGCAAGAGAGCACCGCTGAAAGGTATCAGACTTATGCACGGGTGGAAGTCGCTCTAGCTTCTAGCAAGCCAATATATCCTCGACTGACCTGAAGGTCACCCAAAAATATACCAACCAACTAAAACCATATCAACTCCCTCTTATGCCAAGAGTGAGATGTGTGCAAGTTCGGGGGTGAGGACCAAGTATTAGGTCCTATAGCATAGATTCCATTGTCCTCGAATTAGGACCTCCGTCTGCGACTGGTCAAGTCGTCGAGCAGAGAAGTCATGTTCACTTTGTGGGCATTGTCAAACTCAGAGAGGAACTTGGAGTTCGCAATCTCGTAGTGTGGACAGTTTTATGCAGATAACAGCCTCAATGGACTGGTGTTGTTTTGCTCTGAGGAACAAGAGTTTGGTTTGTCAAGGTAAAACAGTCTCGAAGGACTGGCGCAGTTTTGTTCCAAGGAACGAGGCTTTTGCTAACTTGTTGGCTCAGCGAGCTCACAACATGGTTCGCGAACAGAACACAAGACACAGGACACACACATGGACACATTCACAGACACAATGACAAGACAGACACAAGACATGTTCGAGGACACACAAGACACACAGGACACAGTTCACAGACACAGTTCATTTCAATCGCAGACACAAATGCTCGAGACACATCACACAGTTCAATCAAATACAACTTGTTCAATCAAATCCATATCCATTGTCTAAGTCCACATTCGCGATGGATAAGCCACTGCTTTTCCGATAACAATGGGACTATGTGGCAGCCCATGGCAATTTTGGTCTTTTCCTGATGATCTCAATTCTCCAAGGCTCACCTTTTGCGATGCCGCAGAGCCCGAGTCAAATTGGTATGGTTACATGCCCTGCAAGGCTAAGCCAATCATACTTTCAACACCGGCAGAATTTCATCCACTGTGAAAGATCAATGGTCAGCGTGTGACCACACCTTGCTCCGCATTTACATTGATTCACCTAAACAGTGGTGGTGAATCGTAAGACGTTGAAGTTCAGCATTTCCCTTCCTACAGCAGAACCACCCGAAGGCTTTCTATTTCTCTATCAACCCCAAGATTTTCAAATAGAGCTACTCACTGTATCAATTGTCCAGCAAAGTTCATAGTCTGTTTGCTATCAGTGAGTCAGTATTGTTATTTGGTTGATCTGATATTCATGGTATAATAAAGCAGTCGTGCGAAGGACATGTAGAGTCGGACAATCAACCCGAAGCAGTCGATCCACATACATAAACAGTTGGTGCAGATGATTCCACAGATGAAGAGTCCGAGAATTTACTTGAATCGTCGAATAATGCCTAGAACGGCGAGTCAATTTACTGCGGATGAACCGAACTTTCAACTAATAACACCCATTAGACGCGTCCGTCCCCAAAGATTCTCAAGGATCAGTGTCAAACACGTTCAGATTCTTTCGCAATTTTGTCGCTAATTTTGTTTCTGATGAACAAGACGCGGAATCGGAAGGGATGGGACTCAGTCCAATGGTAATGTGATTGGATTGTATCGATGACGATTCAACGAACTTCGTAATTTGGTTCATTTACCATGAGCATGGAGAGCCTGTTCGCTTCCGCCTGAGCTTACGTCTGAAGCGTGCACAGAAGCAACGAAATAAGGAAGACAATGGAGAGATTTACCTCAACATCATCCCGCATCAGCCCTGCGCCCCACCGCAATGAATCTCGGGGAAGCCCATGCCGTCGTCCGCCAGTATTTCATTGACTCAACTTGCCTCGCCCAAGCCACAGGCAGCAGTTGCATTCGCCGGAGCTGCATCTGGACGCTGTGGAATGCGGACCGCGTCGCCATCTCTCAACAAGGAAATAATTTATTATTGGTGTTGACTCCGCGCGGCCGCAGTGGTACGAGCAGTGCGATGACGTGACTCGGATTCGATAAACCTCAGACAGTCCCCGGCAAGTAACTTACCGAGTGCGAATACGAGGCTGACGTGCAGCCAGGTCACAGATGGATCGGATGGACAGGACAAATATAAGTACATACCTGAAAGTCAAAACACATGAAGGAGACTCTGGAGATGATGCCGATAATGCAACCCACTAAGGCCGGAAGTCAAAATACGGATCTAAATTAAAAGCGCATATCAAGAGATCTAGATCTAGGGAAGGGAGTTGATCCGTTAGTTTATTGCCGAACCTTTAGGTTTGGTTCTATCCGTATTTTTTGTGTAACTGGCTGCTTGCCTTAAACGGCGATGTTCAGGCTTGCCAATGGAGTCCTGATCTGGTGTTCACAGCTACCACCACTTACAGCAATTTGCATAAGGCGCGGCTCGTTGTTTTCTGTCCCCAACAGTTCTGACTAGAACAGCCACTGTAGGCTCAGTTTTGATCAGATCTCCTTGGGAGTAGGTGCATTCAAATTGCATTGTAAATCCACAGAGGATCAAGTGCCTTTTTTGTTTTTTGGTGTAACTACGTAATAGAATTTCTTCAGAAAAATTAGTGTTTCAACTAGGAGAGCTGTAGCACAATGAATAATGGTCCAATTGACTGAATTCTTGAATATTTATGTATCTGGGATGTTAATAGAGGATGGTGTACTGCCATAAACAATATACTGACTGAACATGATTTTGTGCTCATTTTAGCTAGGGCAATAGTGATGTCACATAAGAAGCAGAGCTCTGGATTGGAATTTGACTATATCAATATCTGCAGACTTTATGGTCGCCTGGAGATAGTGCAGATACATGACATATCTGAAAACTAGGTCAATCGGACCATTATTCATTGTGCTACGGCTGTCCTCATTGAAACCATGATTTTTCTATTCCATTGATAAGGCATGCCTGAAAATCTCAATGTTTGCGACCTTTCAGTTCAATGAGCTGATAAGACCGGTCAAGAAGGTTATACTAGGGTGCTAGACTACTCCCAGGTCTGAGTGCTAGGCTCGGGTAAGCTACCTGTGTTGATGTTGCGCATCCTTACCCTCAACCAAGTTTCAATTTACCATCTTGACAGAAGAACCGAGCTGAGTGATGTGAAGAAGACAAATTGGAACTGGGAATTAAAATTACCTTGCTGGAACGCTGGGTTGGTTGAGTTCCGTTCACTAGTTGTTCAGTGGAGTGGAATCGAATATGATAATAAGTCGACTAAATAGACACAAAGAGAAGTGGCTGGGAGAGAAGCGCTGCAAATTGAAGCGAAATTGAGTATCAATGGACTTTGAAGCCGAGTATGAGTTGAAGTGATTGATTGGTTGGTGCTGACCAGATGTTCGTTCTGGTAAGTTACTGGAAGTTAGAACTGAATCAAATAGGCGAGGAGATTAGAGGAGACTTGGGAGGATAGGATATACCCTGCATGGCTAATCCAAGCCCGCCGTGAATACATGAATGAAAAAGGAAAGGATGCCGCATGAGCAACGCCGGGTCGAACGGAAACGCACTTTGAAAGGGTCCGGACTCCTTCCAGCATGGCATGGGTGTCCTAGAACAATAATTTTTCAACGCGGAAAACGGCCGCACGGAGAAGCGGATACATACTGGAATGAAGTGGAAAATCCGGAACACACGTAGGACACGCGAAACACGTAGGACACACACAAGCAACACGCAGGACACGCAGGACACGTACACGTACACGTAGGATCACGTAGAACACACACACACGTACACGCAGAACACGCAAGGGAATATCCCGAAAAGCTGATAGATTGATAATAACTCGAAAATACAAGCACGTCCCCAAGGACAACCTCGATGAATCAAGCCGGTGGTTCCGCCCTTCTGTACTCGCTGGAGCAGACCGCTAGTCTCTCCGCTTTACGTTTCCGGGTAGGAGTCCGTGCCCTCTCCCTACAAGCTGCCCACCTTATATACTGTACATCTAAAAATAACTCTACAAACATAATACATTAATCATCGCTGTAACCATGTCTGTGACTCGAGAATATGAAATAACGATCGCCAAGCTTGCTGACTGATTATTTTAGATCCTGAAAATGTTAGTTCTGGATTAGTCCCTCCAGACATTGTGGTTGAATTGGATAGCCCTTCAAAATGCCTCTTTGTAGACACCCTGAACTTGTGTGCAGCCCAAGAGCTACCCTAGACCGTCTACCCGTCAAGGTGGAACATGGTTGAGCAGGCTCCTATTTGTCTGATTTATTTCTGACGCGATCGGAGCACTGACTTGGCACCCGAGTGGTCCTAATATTCTGGATTTCTTGGGCGCACTACTTGTGTCCCTTGACAGATTCTTGGAAATCCGGAACCTTGGGTCTTATGTCTTCAATTAGACACCCTGGTCCCCTTCATAGCTCAAGTTAGGACCTTCTTCCTAAATTGGGTTCGAACTCGGTTGCCACATTAAGCCGATCGATATTTGATGGGTGTATGACACCGCATCCGGATCCGGCTCGTTCCGGTCTGAAAGGTTCTGGGTCATCACGTGATCGAGCGCGTCGCCTCATTGGTACAAGCATGGACAAATAATGTTGAAACTCATTCAAGATGCACCTGCTTTGAGTTCCACAAATAGGCACAGAATGGATATTTTATTCCCCAATGTTCGTTTGGACTATCCACAACCTCCTGCCCATAGTACGACAGTAGGATCCAGAACCAGCGGCATATTAGTTGGAGGCACCCAGTATGTGTGTTTTCTGGATACTCATCCGCAACCGGTTCCGGATTTGGTTTCTAGCCTGTAGTTCCAGGTCTACTGACTTGGGACTCGTCATAGACCCAGATGTGCGCGTATCCGCAACGGAAATCCAGAAAACGTTAATTTTCAGGTGTTGGCGAATTCACGGCTTATCATCTCCCCTATTTTTAAATATTGACCGTCCCCGGTCATCTGTCCATTTTCTGTTTTATTGGCCTATATCTTTGCCAGTGAATTCCTGGCTAAGATACCAATTGCCTCTTTCCAGCTCGGATTCCGGATTCCAATTTACTATCCAGAATCGGACTTAGCGCCTTGCAATGTTTCCCCGTGGCCTTAGGGCATTGTCCCGGGACCTCCCGAGTCATTCCGACTCGAGGCGGTTTCAGGACCCTTAATTACGCCACGCTTCTTCGCCAATCAAAACACAGCCACAACCGCGGTTCTCAGCCGGTGGTCAACAATTTCGATGGGGGTAAGTGTGCCAGCCCCTGTCCCGTCTTGGATTCAGGTTCTCCTTACTCCCAGCATCTCGCCGATACCCAATTTCCCAGGTTTTGAATCATTGCGTCCTCTTGAATCCGCAAAACTTTCGTCTTGCCCATTCAAAATGTGTAAGCGCTATGTTTAGCGCTCTTTAAAGTTTAATAGAGTCTCCAAAATAACAGTTCCATTTTCCAGCTTCCCTGGAAACTTCTGGTCGCCGCGCAGGCTCATACAAACCTCAACTCTCGCTTAACGCCCCATTCCCTCTTGCTTTCTCCCCCCACACTCGTTCTCTTCTCCGAATGTCTGACACCACTGAGTACGACTCCGCCGCTGAAGCCGAATATATCGCCTCTTGGACCAGAACCGACCAGCGCTTTGCGACTTACTGGACGCATGAAGCCACCACCCCTCTTCTGGAGCTTATTCTGGATTTCGATAATGTCGCTGCCAAATGGCCCGACTCCAAGGCCGACGCTGTGGTGGCCATTAACAATGCCTTCCCACTCCTAGTACGTCCTTGAATCGTTCCGTCCGCTTGTTCCCTCTGACACAAAAATCCAGGAAGTCCTGAAGGCTAAATTCCCCGAAGATATTGCCACCAAGGTCGACACCACACTCCTCGATGTCTGGTACGGGTACACCCGTCTTCTCGCTCTCATCGGCGTCGGTGCCAAAGTCTGGGTCGGGGTGCAGGTCTATGAAACATACGAGGTGTGTCATAACACGTTCCGGATTTTATACCGTATGCTGACCCAACCTCCTTTCTCTAGCCCGGCGAGGTCCCTGCTGGATTTCACTTCCCCAGGATCGAACCTATCCAAACCCGCGGTCCGATGATCTCCTGTACCGACACCGACCTCTTCAACATGCCACACGACGTCCTCAAAAGGACCGCTAAACCCGCCAAGCGCGGTTCGAAGAGCGCGCCTTCTAGTGAGTCGTTCACCCATATCGTTTCCGGATTTACTTTACTAATGCTCTCTTTTCTCAAGCGCCTTCCAATAAACCAGAATCTTCGACCCAACCGGAACCCAAAGCGCCTTCCAATAAACCAGAATCTTCGACCCATCTGGAACCCAAAGCGCCTTCCGGTTCTTTAACCAAGAAACCCGCCCTTAAGAGGTCCGCCCCTCCGGACGACGACGAGGACGGCGAGGACAGGGTCGAGCCCTCTCCCGTACGTTCCTTCCTCTTGTCCAGAATGTATCTTTTTCTGACGCAGGTCCTAGTCCAAGCGCCTTCGTTTCGCGGGAGTCAACGTTCCCACCGCCAGCTCTGCCGCTACTTCGGTGAGTAACGCCCGTTCCTTTCCTTCTACATCGACTTAGACCGTTCACCAGTCTAAGCCCTCCACTCGTTCGCAAGACAAGGTTCCGACATCCGGAACCTCTCAAATGGGTCCGGTCCCCAAGGTTCGTCTCACCTTCTCGGTTCCCGGATTTCTATTCTGACTTCCATTAGCCTGCCAACAAGGGCGCGGCTGCGTCGAAACGCAAGGCCCCCGTTCCAGCACCACCCAAGGTCGCCGAACCTGAAGTCCCGAAGGAACCGGTTAAGGTACGTTTATTCCGGACTCGATTTAAGAATCCACTAAATTCCATGTTTGTTTTCTAGGAGGTCCAAGTCATCGAGTCCGACGACGACGAAGGTGGTTCCCAAGACGCCGACGGCGAGGACGAAGTCGAACCTGAGGAGGACGTGGAAGAGGAGGATGTCAAACCGGTGCGTTCGACTTTTTCTCCTTTATTCCGGACCTCTCTGACACATACTTTTTGCCCTAGGCAACTCGCCGTCAAGCACGCGGTGCCTCCAAACCCGCTGCCGCTGGTCCCAGCAAGGCAAAAGGTAAGAAGACCACGGTAAGTCCGCTCTTGTCTTTTCTGGATCTCCTCTTTTAACCCTATCTTTTATAGTTGGCTGCGATCGACCCAGCCGCCCTTGGCAAGGCCGTTGAGACGCTCTTAAGGAAACGCCAGAATAACCGCAAGGCTACCAGTGGTGCGTCTCGGTTTACATTTCCGTTATCCGGAAACTCCGTAAAACCGCTAACCACCATAATAGGTGACGAGTTCAACATCTCCACCGACGACCAGAAACATATTATTTCTACTGTCCGCCTGGGTGCTTCGTCGAACCCGGTCTTCTATACCGGTCTTCCTGCCTCCGACTCCACCAAACCGGCGAAGCTGGGCCCGAACCCGCTCGAGGACCGCCGTCTTTCACTCTCGGCCACCAAGGCCATCACAGACGGTCTTAACGAGTTCATCGTACGTGCCCCTTTGGTTCTATTCTGTCCGTCGATCCTGACTAGAATTTTCCGGATTTTCCCTAGCCACACGCGCCTTGTCTCAACTGCATCATCCTTGGCAAGGAGTGCACTCCGACTGCCTTTGGTACCCTCTGCGACAACTGCGCAAGCTCCACCATGCACGGGTGCACATATAACCGGGATGCAGCGCAGGTCGTCAAGTTCATCCGACGCCTCGGCGAGTGGACGAGTCTGTCTCCAGAATGTGAGTCTTCCGGATTATTGTTCCTTTCTTTCCGGATACTGATTTATCCGCTTCTTCCTTAGACCTTCACTCCGAGAAGGACGAGCTCATTGAACTCATCCAAGCTGCCAACCACTCTCGCCGTCTCGCCGACGTTGCCGCGCTCCGAGTTGCTCAGCGCCTTTCGAAATTCGCCACCAACGCCCTCTTGGTTGTCGACAAATTCGGTCCGGAACCGCTCAAAGCTTGCTTCAACGACGAGACGCCGGAGGCCATCCAGAACTTCGTTAACGGCCTCATCGATTCCTACAACGAGCGCTTCCAGGGTGACAAGACCTTCGACACGGACGAATGGGTCTCCAAGATCCCGGCTTCGCGCCTCGTCGAATTCGATGCTCTGACGCGTCTCGGAGCCAGCACCTTCACTTTTGGCGACGCCGTTCCCCAGACCACTCCTCAGACCAAGACGAAGTCCAAGGGCAAGTCGAAGGCGTAGGGCGGATGGCGGGTTTCCGGATTTTCGATTTTCTTTACATACAACCAGCAGCACAGTCTCGAATAATAGGGAGCTTGTGCAAAAGCCGCATGCGGCTTTTCTTTGCACAAACTCCTCGCCCTGCGGCTTTGTATCCATCACTTCTGACCACTATATTGGGTCCCAAATAGCAAAGCCTTGACCTGGAGAACAAGATGGCAAAAAGCCGCATGACATGAGTTTGTGCACGAAAAAGCCGCATACGGCTTTTGCGCAACCTCCCTAATTGCGAACAATTTCTTGGACACTGGGTTCTGTACATCTAGATAGGACTAGTTTGTAGCAGAACCTCTCTCAGTAATCAATGCACCGTGCTCAGGTGCCAATTTCTGGATTCTTTCACAAAGCCCAAATTCCTCTAAGTCAGGTCTCCGGATTCCTTCCCAGTTGCCGACTAAGTGAAATTTCCTTGAGAAGCCAACATCTCCGAACTGCCCGAAATCAGCCGGATCAATTCAAGTCTGATCTTAAGACATTCGAGTTCCATATCTACATGTCAGCACCATAACGCCTGATCCAGAACTCCTCTTTGAGTATCCAGAACCATGCCCAATGTTATGTCCTTCCCATCTCTCGAATGGGAGTTTGCGTCATACATGTTGGAAGACTTTTCAGTGCGTTTCTGGATTCTCATCTTTCCAGATTTCGACTGACTCTTCTTGATAGCCACTTCAACGCTGTACCTATTGTGCCAAAAAGGGGTTGGACTGCAGATTTATTGCCTGGGGCGCGAGTGCGAAGAGTGCGAGGACCGCGTCTGCGGTACTTGTAAATTCCGACAATGGAGGGAATGGGAAGCCTTTAACCAAGCTTTTCCGGAGGGTACTCCTGCTGGCAGTATGTTATTTTTCCGGATCTCAGTTTTTATGGTTAACCATCCTTCCTTCTCGCAGAGTTCAAGCCAGGCCGCGGAAACATTCCTGTTCCGGATCTCTTAGCCGCTACTCGCCAGGTTTTTGAACATAACCAACGGGTTTTTACTCGTCGTTTCGAGCTCGTTAAAGACGCCATCCTTGATACCAAGGATTCGAACGTGCTTCTGGATTCCAGCCTGGCTGCAGCTCGCTTCCTCGAACTCCAGGTTCTCCGGCCTTATATCCCTCTGTTCATTGGTACACCTCTTCCGGAAACGGTTCAGTCGCTCACTGGGCGGGTGTCCGCTTTTCAAGCTGACCTGGCCCTGCTCACTCCTGTCCGATCCGTAATCAGTGGTGTTTCGCCACCCTATTCCACCTTAGCGTTCCAGCTTATCGGACTTGTCAACTCGGTTGCCCGTCGTCGTCAGACCCGATTTTCCACCCAGACCGCTGTGGATAGTGGTGCGAACCTCGATACCCTTGTCATTTTTGCGGATAGTTCCCCCACCGGTGTACTCCAATCCAGTCTTTGGTCTAGTAACTGGGATCCCGCTGGGAATTGGGAGGATGCCAATGGTTGGGACGACAACGATCTTTACGATATCGATTAGCTACTTTTGTCAAGTGTTTAGACTATTCGATTTGTTGTCGGGCCAAGAATCCGGAAACCGCACGTTAGTTCCAGGATCTGACAGAATCCGTCAATGATCCCCTTTTGGCCCAAAACTTGATAATCACCATGATGTAATTATTCACATGCCACAGCTCATACCAAGGTTTCGGTCGCTTTGCTCCTATGTAGCGGATTTTGCCATTGGATAGAATATCCCTATCTGCTGCGGGGCCTGAGCTCATAATGTCCTTGGAAATGAGGACCTGTCCATCATCCGCAATCGAATTTTGCGAAAACTGATGAGCCGGTATCCTACCCTCTCCCCCATTTTTAAAACTCAAACTGTCCTCAGTTTCCGGATACCCCTGATCCATAATTTCCGCATGAGCTTAAATACCCATTGGACGCCATACCAATCCCCGTTATCATCTTACCCGCGTCTACTATCGCAGGCCTTTACTTCTCGCACACCTACCGCTCTGGAGCGGTCTATCGCATACGACATGGCTCATCCAACACCCTTTGTTCCACCGCCCGAGTTCGCTAGTCTCTACCGCGAAGCTCGGCTCGGCGTCGGTGACTTCACCGATGACATCAAGATGGAGGACTTCGAGAATACCCTTAACAAGGCGGGGAGAGCGGCGCGCGCTTTAGTACGTTTCCGGATTTTCACATTTATCCAGAATCGCCTCCTGACTCCCTTTCAAGGTCGCCTTCCGGCCTCATTTCCAGGTTATCTCCCTTATTGACCAGATATACGCATTGTACCCTCGTTTCCATGTCAAATTCGAGGCTTTTCGACTCCAACACAAGGCTTCTTATGAAAAGAAGAACGTAAAGGCCATCCGCGACGCGTTGGCTTGTTTCGGAGAGATCAAGGAAATCCGGATCCGCCTCCAGAAGAACTCCGTGTCTGTCAAACACGACGCTCGTACTGCGGAATTGGAGGGGGCTCGTGAGGCAGCCAAGGCTTCTAAGAAATCCAAGGTGCGTCTCCCCCATTTTTCTGGTTTAATCCCCGGTTCTGAACTTCAATATTAGGGAAAGCCCGCCAAGCCTCTTACTCCAGAGGAAATCTCTTCCGAATCCGAAGAAGAAGTCGAGGAGGTTATTGCCGTCAACGAGGACGAAACCATGGAGGACGCAGAACCGCTCGAGGTCCGCATTCCCCATCTTTTCCGGATTCGCCTGACTTTCCTTGTCCTCAGGAGGAAGGGCTCCAGGTTATTGATAACCCCGCCCTAGCCGATTCTCCCAAGGTCACCGTGCGTTTCATCAAACACGGTTTTCCTGGTTAATTGCTGACTAGTTTTCCTGTAACAGGCTAAGGCTCTCGTGCGTTCGGAAACGGTACGCATCCCTTATATCAACATCGCTCGCCTTGATCAGACGTCCTCCTCGTACACCAAGGCTATGGCCATTGTCAACCGTGTCGCTCCTGCCGAAGCTCAAAAGGTAGCCGTGGCGGCGCCTAGCTCATCCCACAAGCGTCGCCGCAAGAATTCTTTTGTTGAACTCGAAGCTGACTCTGCTTCACAGGGTAAGCTCTATTTTCCGGATTGGTTTGCGGATGCCTTATTGCCTTCAGGTGAGTTTCCCTCAATTGAAAACTTCAACATCTCGGTCGGATCCGGTAACCTTTCCGCTGCAATGGCTATCGCCCAGAGCAAACCTCCCATTACCACGGACTCCCTGCTTCACATGGAGTACTCTGCTCGTTCCGAACTTTCTGCCATCACCTATCGGATCTCACTGCTGGTGAATTCGTACAAGCATACTCATTCGGAGCGCCAGAAGCTTCTGGATTTGCTCAGGCAGAGGAACCAGGAGCCTCTCGAAGGTCTCGCACAAACCCATTAGGTGCGAAATCCAGAAAACGTCCTTGTTCTTTTCTAACTGACTTTATTCCAGACTTTCTCATGCCCATACTGCCACCATGTCCCTACTCCATGCCCGTACATTCAGACCAGGTCCCCTTAAGCTTCGTTGGGCGGTGCTAGAGTTCGGTTGCATCCGCAACGTCCAGTCTTTACCGTATATCCCACCATGCCCTTGGTTTCCGCTCTTTTGGCGTAGGCTCCGTTATAAGCCATAGACCAACTCTTTAGTCGCTCATTCCGAATACATCCATTTGCCGCTGCTTTGTGTCCCGAAGACCTTCCGGATTTTTGAACCATGAGACTAAGGTCTACTTTCTTGTTCTGGATGAACACCGAGGATTCTCGGCGTCATAGACTCTAGCTGGGCCCAAATCTTCCTCCGGCGGTTCTTCCGGGTCTTCATACTCAGTTGGCAATAGTTCCGGATCTATAACCGCCCAATCTGGGTTTAACTTCGAGACTTTATGGAATTGCAGATCTTTTCCCTTGTACTCAGCATCCTCCTTAGCACGTGCAAGTGCTTCGAGCTTTTCTGGGGACAGGTCGATCAACTTTTCTATTTTGTCTGAAGGATTATCTTTTTGCGGCTCTCATACGGAATCACCCGAAACTGGGCGATCTTTCCGCTCAACATTGCGCCATTTAGTTCACAGATTAAATAAGACCCTCCTGGCTTAGTCCTACGGACGACCACCATTGGTCCCATATAACGATAATCCATCTTGGAGTTTAAGGATTTCTCAACCTGGGTGTTTCTAACTAATACAGATCCCCAGGTTGGAAGTCATAATCCTCAATGTATCCTCGTGCACTCTTTCGTACCGTTTGACCGCAGCGAGTTTCTCTGCACTAACTCGTTGACGCATTTCCTCTACATGTTCTGCATGTTTAGCGAGGGCCTTTGCTCTCAACCCAATCAACTCTGGGTCGGGATAATGGTATCCGGATACTCCACCAGCCATGTTGCCTCTACTATATCTAAAGGTATGGTTGGATGCGCACCCGTAACCGCAAAGTAAGGCGTGCAGCCTAAACCACGACGTGTAGTGATCCGGTCTGCCCATACAGCATGAACCAAGAACCACCACCACTTGCGTGTGTCTCCCCCAGTTGCCTTCCAGACTGCCTGTCTAACATCCCAGTGACCAGTCTCAACGACTCCATTGGCCTGAGAGTTGTAAGGCGAAATCCGGATACCTGTTATTCCGTATTTCGAATGTAACCATTCCAGAGCTGCCACAAACTGCTTCGCGTTATCCGTAACGAGCACTTGTGGACACCCCCAGCGGCATATGATTTCTTCTAGAAGGAACTTGCCCAAGGCTTCAGCATTATCGCTCCTCAAGGCCCTGGCTTCTAGCCATCGTGCTAGAGCGCATCTAGCGGCGACAACCAGTTTATGCCCATTTGAAACCACACCCATAATCATTACATCTATATGGATTTTCTGGAACAGGCTCGGCGTCATCGTAACCCTTGGCGGAATCCGCAATAATTTCTTTTGCCTCAACTGGCAGAGCCTGCAAGTCTTGACGTACCATCCAACGTCTCGATCCATCTCCGGCCACCAGAACCTTATCTCGATCATTGCTTTGCTCGAAAAGGCCCCCTTGTGTCCGAGACTATCATGGGACGCTTTCAGGATGTACATCCTATATTCTTTATCCACAACCAGCTGGTGTTGCGAATCTTCGTTCTTCCGGTACATCTTTCCATTCTTTGCCAAGAGTACTGTGCTGCGTAGCGCATGAACCTTTTGTATGTCCTATCTGACATACCATCCGGTCTGCGGGAAGGATCCTTTAACCAGATCCTAACCTTGTCAAGTTTCTCTTCTTGTGCCTTTGCGGACTCAGAGCGCTGATCTTCTGGATAAGATTCTCGCCTATTGGGGTCGTATTTAAAATCGTCCTCTGGCAAGAGTTTTTCCTCATCCTGGATCTGAGACATTAGATACTGAGGCAACTTTATTCCCTCAGCTTCATATGCTCGGCACACTCCTATGTCTACTGCATCTCGATCTTGACTCGCTATCACGCAGTCTTCAGTGAAACCTTCAATTGCGTCAGGTAAATCCGGAAGTGCCGTATTCGGAACATACATTTCCTGGATATACCCTCCCCTGGTGTCTATCGATGATTTGAACTCATCAAACTCCAGAGGTTGCGCAATATCGTGATCCCACTCCCCATGATCTTCCGGAGGTGGATTATCATCCATACCCTGTTCCAGATTTACATGTTCAACGTCCCCCGGTTGTTTCCTCCTTCTGGATAACCCATCAGGTGAAAACGTCAAACCCTTAACATGCTTCAACTGGAAGTGGAACATTAAGATTTGTTCTATCCACCGGTTGATTGTTGCGTTGGGTCCCATTCCCGGATTCGAGAGCATGCCTTTGATATACATGGCATCTGTCTCTATCCCAAGTTTGCGGCATCCCAACAGCCAGTATTGCATATGATGCAGGGCCCTTAGTAAACCATATAATTCCCTTTTTGGCTGAGAGAATCTTGCCTCCCTTTCGTTCAAGGGTATGGAATCGAACTTTGCATAATACTTTTTCGTAGGATCGTTCGGGTCGACTTGATAAACTTCAAGACCAACAGCCATCCAGGATGTGTCCACAGCCATTATAACATCAGAGTCCCACTCATAATTAATGGGTTTTAACGCTTCACAATGCCTGACTGCGTACTTGATTTTGTCCATGGATGCATCCTGTAATTCGCCCCATTCCCAATCAACATCTGCCCGCAAGAGGCGAGTCAAAGGGCGGCTCATCACAGTATAGCCTTGAATGAACATCCTCATCGTCCCTACTACTCCCAAGAACTGTCTGACCTCCGAGACATTTTCCAGAGCAGGCCACCTTTCAATAACACCAATCCTATCCTCTGAGGGTCTCCTTCCTTCGAATGAGCACATATGCCCAACAACCGGAAAAGTGTCCAAGCAGAGCAAGGCCTTGGTCCCTGAAAAGGTACCCCCGCAATACTTAACGCGTTGAACAACGCGGTTCAGATTTTGGAAGTGTTCCCAGATAAATCGACGGATCCCTTTATTTCCAGGGATAGTCTCATATTTTCCGTCCAATCCCATATACCGACTCCCTGGTCCTCGGACCGGAACATCGTCGATATACGGAATCGTGACATGTGGGATCTCATCCCTCAAAATGTACGTAACATCGTCATGAAATATGGGTACCGAGTTGGTCCACCCTTGGGGTAGCTTTACCAACCTCAGTGCTCCAAAGGGTGTCTGGAATGTAGTGAAATCTCGAGAGTTTTCTGCTAGGTCCCTATGGTCATATCCGGAATATAAGTCCAGAACCGCCCCACAGGCTCTCCCAGCGAAGCGGTTCGCGAGCTCATCCGTACCCGGAGGAATCCCAGAATGCGCAATGGTTACCGCATTTAAAGGTTCAAGAGAGTGGACTAGCCGAATGCTCTTTCCATCTTTCTTGACAACCCCAAAGAACTTTGTCCTGTAAGAAGTGTTTGAAGGCTCATAGACACCAGCATCGATTTTCTGCTTGATGATCTTACAGACTTGTTCAAGTTGACCACGGGGTATGGGTATACTCTTTTCTACCCAGACCTTATGTTCAACGATTGGTACTTCGACTGGCGGAAAGAATTCATGTTTAAAGCTTCCACGTTCGGAATCATCCCAGGCAAATGCATCTGATTGCACCATCATAAAATGGTGCATGAACTTCCTTTCTTCATTTGAGAGAAAGTTGCCTTTGTGGATTTTATCAATGATTTCTTTCCGTTCCTCTGTGTACCTCCCTGTAGGAGTAAATTCGGAAGGTTGCTGCGGTAGAGTTGGCATATCCTTTAAAGGATCACCTGTTATCTCTCTCTTAAGCCTATACTTTTCCAGTAAATCCCATATACAGGTCTAACTTTAAGCGCTACAGGCTTATATTTCTTCCCGGCAAACGAAGACATTACAGGAGCGTCGGCAGATTGGGCCTCCGAATCCGGTTTCGGATCTGATGTCGGAGCCTTCTTCTTTTTACGCTTCTTTTTCTTGTCTTGGTTTACAGGAGTGCGCTCCGAGTCTGAGGAATGGGCACTGGTTCCAGCTTCGGGATCTCCCCTATTTTCTGGATCTGTCCAATCCACAAATTGACAGCACACGCACCGAACTTTGGGATCCACTTTATGTTTCCCACGGTTCGTTTTAGCTTTTCGAGCCTTTGCCTTCTTGGACTTTGGTTTCTCTTCGAAGGTAAAGACCTGAAAGGCCTGTTTTCCACTTCCATCTACTTTTGGATTCAGCCGTGGGGATGCAAACTCTTGCAGGAGTTGCGAAGCCTTTTCATCTCCCTTGAGTTCCGTACTCTTGGTTGACGCCAATAAGTATGCAGTGTTCAATTCGTCCGAGCCAAATGCCATGCCGTCTTTGGGTTCCAGATATCCTTCTATCCGGAATTGCCCATCCTTATCAAAACCGAACTTCAGTGCAAGTTCTCCTTGGGGACGGTCTATCCCTAATTCCTCGAAAGTGTCTGAAAAACCTGAGTCTTCTGTGGCTCGGCTTTCCCTTCCGGGGTTGCAGGTCTAGAATCACCTCCTAAGATCTCATCTTCTGGTCGGCTCAAAATAGTACGAGCACCCCTTTTGTACGTGGGCATCTCTATGCGTCGTTTCGTATTGGGGCACGAGATGGTAATCGTGGACCCTCCATCCATCCGGTTCCGGATGGTGCTTTCGGTCAAAATGTCAAATGGCCTCCCCAACAGTATATCGTAGGGGGCGCCTTCTATGACATGGACTTGGAGGTAGATAGTTAAATCTCCAAAGAGAAATGGAACGTTCTTGGCCAAGCCTTCAGTTTCCTTTAGCTCGCCGTTTGCGGATTCCATATGTATCTTTATATCCGGATTCCAGGTAAGCATTGTAGCAACTGCCCGTTTGAGCGACATCGACACAATCTGCGAACCGGTATCCAAAACGGATTCAACTCCATGCCTCCCATTGACTAGCGGAAAGAGGCACCGCAGGCCTCCTGATTCCCTGGCAGCGTAAATCTTCTGCCCGCGTCATAGACTCGTCTATGCTCTCCTTTTGGCATACTGTTCAGATAAGTTTCTACTGGATCCTGAATGACCACGGAACCAACCGGAAGGCCATCATCACCAGTGGACACGAAGAAATTTGACATCGGTAGATGGGCAATGTGAAGGGCATCTGCTCCAAGAGCGAACCGTTCTATGTACTCATCCGCCGGAAAAGGGTCTTCCTTGGGTTCCGGATCCTCCATCAAGTAAACAGTCTGGTTTTCCTTATCAAGAACCGGCTGCCTTGTTTTGGTTGTTCTGGATCTCACACCTTTGGATACTTCTCCGGATACTGCCATAAGATCCCCGAGTTTTATCCTCACTTCCGTATCCATCACATCGTTCACCACAGTATTGGTTAGCCCCGGCTTTTGTACAGGAGCTACCAATCGATAGGCCTTTGGTTCGGCACTGGGGACGGTTCCGGATTGGCGGGCCCCTGGTTGTTTATTAGAGCCTACTTTCTGCAAGTCTTTTTGGACTTGAACATCAAGCGGCTGGGTATCTTCAACCAGAACGGCATCGTCTAATCTCAGGTTCCTATTCCCTGGCTTTGCCGCCTCCTCCACACCTAAATCCTCAGCAGCAACCCCAGCTTGGATTCTGGATTTAGAATGCCTCTTGATATGTGTGACCAACTTTTTCCGTATTTCGTTGAATATCCCTTGTTCCCTTTCCCCCCATATGAAGGGAATGGTGTCCTTAGACATAATCACTAACGGTTTTATATGGCTTTTGTAATCCCAGAGATCATTCCGGTATTCATCCACCAACTTCAGAAACTCAAGTAGCTCTTTCCGGTTGACCGGGTCTGGCCAACTTTCCAGGGTGTCTACCCGACTACGAACATCTTCCTCATCTACCCATCTCACGCGCCAATTCTGATTCCTAGCAGCTGGGCTCTGGACCTCAACACGGTTCTCCGGAGGTTTGGTCTTGGGTGGGGCTGGAACTTTAACCGGGCCACCCGCCTCCTTCCTCGAACGACTCAGAAATTTCCCGATTCAGAGCTAGTCCCAGCTCCTGAACGGGTTTGCAGATACATCTCCCACATCTGTGCAATCTGATCTGGAGTCACCCCAATAGCGTTCCCAGCAGAATTTGAACTTTCTGGATCAACCTGCACAAACTGCTGTTGATTTTTCTGGTTCACCTGTCGAGACTGCTCGGACTTCTTCTGGTTCATTAACTGCACACGTAGGGCCAGTAACTCATCATCTCTTGAATCGTATAGCTGGTTGACTTGATCCTCATCCCCGTTCTGGATATAGCCTTGAGAGAACTGCTGGTTGACTCTTTTACCCAGGGGCGCACCTCTCGGTTTGCCTTGTCCTGCATAGTAGTCATCCACCCTTTATTTCTTGGATTTATAATCCGAAAACTTTGGAATGAACGAGCCATTGCCTAGACGCATGGCCCCATCCACAAAAGTTATGTAGCCCATTTTAATGTGCTCCTCTTTGTGCGGACAAGTAGCTACTGGATGATCCTCTTTACAATAGAAGCGATCCATGGGGGGCCTTTCAGCCATTCTTCCGGATTGTTCATTGTTGTTCCCGTAGGTACGGTTGTTCTGGATTCCAGAACCAGCCGCGTTTCCGGACATATGGGGAGGGGCTTGTCTCGCAATTTGAGCAAAGGACTGTTGAATGGTGTCTGCCACTGTTTTTCCTATCTCCTTCTTGTGAACTTCAAACCCATCCTTAATGTGCGAAACCTCTTGGGAGAGAGTTTCCAGCCTTTGAAGATATTCCTTTTTGATCCCAGGTTCAGCGGTCGGAACATATCCAGAACCACTGCTACTGGACTTCGTATTTCTCGGGCTTGCCGCAGCAATATCCACAACGTGTTTTGCAATTTTGAGCACATCTGCTAACGGAATAACATCACCCCTACGCTTCACGTTTTGGGCTTGCCCGGCCCCAGCAGCATTTGCAGGTGCTAGGATGGGATTGGTTTCTTTAAGAAACTGATGTTGAACCATCATTGCTAGCACTTGAGCTTCAAGTTTTTCATCAAGACACTCCAGAAACTTCCCAACCAGTTCCCATTACTTATGGAGGCTGGAGGTTTCATCAGCTTTGCAGCTTCCGTTTCAAATTTCTTTGAAAACAGCTTAAGCCGACCTTTTCAATATCCTGGTTTTCTTTGCAGATTTTTCTGAGTTTCTGGAGCGACCCAACTTTGACATCCTCTAACTCAGGGTAAAGGTCTTCAATCTCCGCAATGAACTCGTCAAAAGTCCCATTGCTATAGGAGTCGAAACCCTTCCACTGGTCTTTGGTATCTTGGTCTGTCACAAACTCTATGATTTTATCCTTCGTGGCAAGGGTATCCGTAATCCCACCCAACTGGATAATGGCCTGCATATGGTTAAGGAAGCGCCTCAAAGAGGCAGCATCCCCCCCATCAAAGCTGGGCGCATTCTTTTCCCATGGGTAGGGAATCCGGAACGCAGCAACATTAGGCTGTTGGGCCATTGTGTTGTTCGTAGGATTCTGTACAACGGATTGGTCTGGTACACTGGTTGTTGCTTCGTGAGAAGACAACGAAGGCGATCCTGGTTCAGGATCTGGGGTTGGTTCAAGATCTTCTTGAACTTGTGAAGACGATGCAACTGGACGTTCTGGATTCCGTGCAGCAAGTGTCTTGGAAGCCAATGTACGTTCCTGGGTCTGCAACGATGTGTCTGCTCGAGCACGAGCAGATGGAGAGGGTCTTTGGGCTTTAGCAAGTTTGCTAAGGGAGTGCTGTTCGAGCAGAGGGAGCAACGGTTGTTTTCCGGATCTACTGATTGTGCGAGTAGTTCGAGAAGGTGGCCGTTCAAAACCTGACTCGGGTAAAACCCCTTGCCCTTGGTACGATGGACTTTCCGGATCTGGCTCCTCACGGGGTGCCTGACGCGAAATGTTACCAAATTTTTCTGTATACGGACAGAAGGCCTAGAGTACTGTTTTCAGGTTTTTACTCTGAAGAACAGCTTTTGTCTCTTGGGAAAAATCCACAAGATTGCGAGCAACGTACAAATGAACAACTGGCCCCTTGCGGTGGGCTCCAGATGAAACGTGTGCCGACGGTCTATGGGTGAAATCCACTATAATGCAAATCCGATGGGCTGAATGCAATGAAGAAGTGCGCTCTAGTTCAGGATTCACAAATCCTGAAACCAACACAAATCCCTAAAACAACAACCAACCAAACTCCAC
This sequence comes from Mycena galopus ATCC 62051, assembly GCA_014925785.1. Classification (NCBI taxonomy): domain Eukaryota; kingdom Fungi; phylum Basidiomycota; class Agaricomycetes; order Agaricales; family Mycenaceae; genus Mycena; species Mycena galopus. The sequence goes on along the minus strand of WIQG01000082.1, from coordinate 545,486 downwards.
TAGTGATTCCGGATGCAATCCCAGAGAGTGCGACCGAGTACGGGTCTTTGTGTACCGATAGAAGATACACGGGAACAGTTGTTTAATATTTGCGGATCGCAGCAAGCAAATCCAGGATCGTCTGCAGACAATGGTTCAATTTATAGTTTTGCAACTCTGGGTCACCCACTCTAACCTCGTAAGACAGGAGCAGTGAACCAATTTGACACGCAACACGCAACAAATCCGGAACACACGTAGGACACGCGAAACACGTAGGACACACACAAGCAACACGCAGGACACGCACGTACACGTACACGTAGGATCACGTAGAACACACACACACGTACACGCAGAACACGCAAGGGAATATCCCGAAAAGCTGATAGATTGATAATAACTCGAAAATACAAGCACGTCCCCAAGGACAGCCTCGATGAATCAAGCCGGTGGTTCCGCCCTTCTGTACTCGCTGGAGCAGACCGCTAGTCTCTCCGCTTTACGTTTCCGGGTAGGAGTCCGTGCCCTCTCCCTACAAGCTGCCCACCTTATATACTGTACATCTAAAAATAACTCTACAAACATAATACATTAATCATCGCTGTAACCATGTCTGTGACTCGAGAATATGAAATAACGATCGCCAAGCTTGCTGACTGATTATTTTAGATCCTGAAAATGTTAGTTCTGGATTAGTCCCTCCAGACATTGTGGTTGAATTGGATAGCCCTTCAAAATGCCTCTTTGTAGACACCCTGAACTTGTGTGCAGCCCAAGAGCTACCCTAGACCGTCTACCCGTCAAGGTGGAACATGGTTGAGCAGGCTCCTATTTGTCTGATTTATTTCTGACGCGATCGGAGCCCTGACTTGGCACCCGAGTGGTCCTAATATTCTGGATTTCTTGGGCGCACTACTTGTGTCCCTTGACAGATTCTTGGAAATCCGGAACCTTGGGTCTTATGTCTTCAATTAGACACCCTGGTCCCCTTCATAGCTCAAGTTAGGACCTTCTTCCTAAATTGGGTTCGAACTCGGTTGCCACATTAAGCCGATCGATATTTGATGGGTGTATGACACCGCATCCGGATCCGGCTCGTTCCGGTCTGAAAGGTTCTGGGTCATCACGTGATCGAGCGCGTCGCCTCATTGGTACAAGCATGGACAAATAATGTTGAAACTCATTCAAGATGCACCTGCTTTGAGTTCCACAAATAGGCACAGAATGGATATTTTATTCCCCAATGTTCGTTTGGACTATCCACAACCTCCTGCCCATAGTACGACAGTAGGATCCAGAACCAGCGGCATATTAGTTGGAGGCACCCAGTATGTGTGTTTTCTGGATACTCATCCGCAACCGGTTCCGGATTTGGTTTCTAGCCTGTAGTTCCAGGTCTACTGACTTGGGACTCGTCATAGACCCAGATGTGCGCGTATCCGCAACGGAAATCCAGAAAACGTTAATTTTCAGGTGTTGGCGAATTCACGGCTTATCACCGGCCTAGGTGCTCGAAGTTACTCGCAATTTGAAACAGGAACGGACTAGGCCAGGGCAAATAGACGTACTGAAAGAAAAGCGCAGGTGAAGAATAGCGAAACCTGAACTTGATAGTACCAGTCGGATAGTTGAGCGAGATAAGATGGGAGGAACCTCAGTGAACAGTCAGCTTTCATTTTGAGGGAAAGAAGACGAGGTGAAAGACGAATGGACCTGACAATCCGTTGGTCAGTTGCCATTGACGAGATACAGCGAGAATGCGAAGGGAAAAGCACGCACCGGGAGCGTCGAATACTATGTCCTTCACTGCGTTCCGACCCCCTGTAGACAGAGGGTCCATCTACGCCCGTACATGAAGGGTAGACAGACCCATTTGTCTACCTATGTCTACGTACCGTAGCCACAGTTGATCTACCTGAGTCTAAATCAGTCTACTTACATACACGCACCGTGACACACGTAGACCGACGTAGCTAGCGCTGTGTAGAAATCAAATTTGGCGGTGTTAAGAATGTGAGAATCAAATGGCTCGCTTGTTATTTAACAAGGGCATGTTAATAACTTGTTTTTAACATGACACACGCATGACGTCACCGCGCGAAGCGCGGAACTTTTTTGGTTTTTAACATGTTAAATACATGTTATTTACTTGTTAAAATCAGCGGGGCGGGCGTGTTAAAAATCCCTAGAGGAAGTCGTCAATGGACCAGTCGTCTGGACGGCCAGTTTGGACACTGGGCACCGGGGCCACCGACTTATGGCTGTTCCCATGCTTCAACGGCTGCATCAGTTCCGCCAACGCCGGGCTGTCCAACTTGACGTAGTCGGCAATCGCGAACACAATCGAAGACCGAGTCACCGCTGGTGCGTTGGGGTCTCGAAACTCGAGGCGCTCGGCTTCTGCAAGATCGTAAGGGTCCGGATGATTGAACAGAAGCTCTTCGAGAGCCTCCTTGTCAACCGTTGCAGGAGAAATGTTCTCCTCGTGAACAAGATCCATGAGGGACGGCGCCGACCTCTGTTGGGTGGTACCGGCAGGAGACAGAACCTCATCGAGAGCAACATGGGCCTCGTGAGAGTAATCACCCTCCGAGATACCGTTTGTGTAGTAGTCGTAAAGTCGGGCGCAGTTGATAAGATTTTCGGGAAGAATGGAGCTTCGGCGTGCTGCGTTGAACCAACCCAGGCGCGACGCGGTACGTTCATCACAGATCTCGGATGGCAATATCGAAAAAACCTTGATTGCGATCCTCTAAATATAAGATCAGTTTGGGTAATACTTGTAGAATACAAAATTTGGGGCTTACCCCGAGCTGCGTTGCATTTGAGTCAGTGGACAACCGGGTCCAGTACTCGAGGGGTTTCGTTGATGAGTCCCAATACTGTGTATCGAACGGCGACTGGTTGTACGCGTAGCGTAGAAGTTCCGCACACAACTGCCTCCCTTCTTCCTTCCCACCACTGTCAACACGTAACTGTTCGCCCTTTAGGATCTGCATCGCAGCTTTGAAGAGGATAACATAAAGTGGTGGATACTGGGATGGCTTTAACTCGTGGCCATTCAGAAGTGTTGGCATGGTTAATTGCAGACCGCCATATTTCCGGTACTCTATGATGTCGTCAGTATTGCATAATGAAGAGCCAGAAAATCAAAGCGGGAATGTAACGTACTCGGATGCAGAAAATATCCGAGAAGAAAGACGTGGCAGGAAGATTCCGTCATCATTTGCTCGAACCGCGCGTTGTAAAGGTTGATGACTTGAGAGCGATACATACCCGCGGTATTCGCAGGATTGGCTAGAACTCTCTCTAGCTGCCATGCAATGCACACCCACACATAAAAGACGTCGGCGCAAGTCGTATTTTGACCCTCAAGCGTCAAAATTCCATTGGCGGGTGCTCCGAGTAACTGGATCATGATCGAGAGGTTCGACATGAAGAAGTAATGCGCCGACGTCTGTCCAAGGTAGGCTTGGAGGAATTTCGTCTGTGTACCATCGTTATTGATAGCATGCACGAGTTGGGAAAAGAACGTACCGCTTTCGTATCAAAACGAAGTATTCCAGATGCGTAAAGCGAATTGATAGCTGGCATACACACATTGACAGCATATGTTTGTAGGTATGTGGTCGAAAAACGAGTTTCGGAAGCCGATTTCATGCCCTCCTTGATATTCATCTTTTTGCGTTCGGCGTTTAGGTGAGCTGTTCCGTAGTTTGATTGGCCGAAGTAGTTCGACAAGCCGCTAACAACAACAAGGTCCTAAAATACATTAGACAATGGGCAGCAACAGATAAATAACTTGCCTTCTTAAACAACGCGCCGAGATCCTTCATGAAAAGATTAAGGTTATGACAGGGATCATATATATTTAGGATCCACGGAAACGTGGCAACAATGAGGCGCTTTGCAGCGCGTACATTGGGACCACCATCTCCAGCGATGGCGCTGAATCTCCGAGGGTCCAAAGACTCAAAAATCTGCCGAGTGTATGTGAGTGCTCGAAGAAATAGAATAATATATGATGCAAGATTCATACCCCCGTGATAACCGAAAAAAGAGCTGCACCAGTGACTGAAACCCCCTTGAAGACATGACCACCGACAAAGAATGACCGACGGCTGGGAATTGTCGTATGGAAGGTGTAGACTTCGTCTTTTGCACGCGTACTCCATCCGTCGAAAGATAAAGTGAGATGAGTTTTGGTACTCAGAAATGCTTTAAGTTTCTGTCCGACCGCGGCTACCTCGGTTTGAATGTGGCGAGCAAAAAAAGAGGTCCGTTCTTGAACTTTGTAGTTTGGCGCCAGTGCGGAGACGAAATCGATGAAGAACGGGTTGCCCAGTAACGCGAACGGGAGAGCACAGCAAATGATGAGCTTGAACAATAATAGGTCGAGTAGAGCCTGTCGTTCGGGCGAAATTTTGGTGGGGGTGAAATACTCGCGGAGCGTGCCCTTGGCATTTGCGTCGCCAGACGAGGAAGGAAGGGGCTTCCCCAAGGAGTTGGTTTTCGGCTTGGCCTCGGTCGGTTTACGAACAGGAGGTAGAGCACTAAAATTCCCCTCCTCCAGCGCAACTGAAAGAGAAGATTCGCCTCTTTCAGCATCGACCAGAGCCCACAGCTCGGGCCACTGGCCCTGTACCTCCTGTTCACCAAATATAATGAGAAGTTATTCAAGAAAGTGTTACGGCTTCACCTGGCAGTCGAAGGCATGATTTTTGATGCGAATAGCGTCATATCCCGCCGCTTTCTTGTCGCACCCAATGCACCAGGTACATTTACCTTCGCCCGTAGTCCCATCGGAGCGGCGAACAGTATCCGTTCCAATGATAACACATTCATTGGCCAAGAAATCCCGTTTTCGACCTGGTTTACCCTGGGCGTCCCGCTTCTGCTGCTCAATACGTGCCGCAAAAATGGACTTTGAAGTCCGGACTGGCCCAACCTCCCCTTCGCTTGGCGCGACACCCGATGTCTCTATTTTCCGCTGCGATCTAATGGCCGTTCGAGTGTTTTCACCGGTGAGGCCGTCCAGGGCATTGCCAGGCTTGATCCTCGCATCCGAGGACAGCGGTGGCTGAATAAATCAATACATGGTGACGTGCCGGACACGAAATACGTACCTCCGGCCATTCGCCGTCCTTGCCGTCCTTGACAATGATCTCGTACGCGTTCATGAGAGCATTCCCATGGGCAGACCAGGTCTTCCAATCAGACGCGGATTTGTCCGGGAAGAAGGCGTCAACGGCATCCTGGAATTGATTTAGCCCAAAGGAGTCTTCGGTAATGAACCTCTGCCGTAGTTTCAGAAGGCCGGCTTGTGTGGACTTGTCCATGGGAGGAAGTACGAGCTGCAGACGGGTTTGGGGTGAGCGCAAAAATTGCTTGATTGGATCGGATCACACTCCCATTTCTGGCGTTTCGGCCGTATCAGCGCGCGCCGCAAAACACCAAATTCTCGCTCACCTCGCTTTCCATGAACAAGGAAATGAAGTGAAAGGAACCACTGATAAAATTGCAGAGTTTCCGAGTTTTTAACACATTAATAACATGTCTCTCAGACCCTCCGATGTGAAAAATGTTAATAACATGTTAATAACATGTGATAAACGTCTTGTTATTTAACACAGGGTTTATTACACAGCGCTAGACGTAGCCACACGTACGCGGATGTAGACACATCTGTCAACGTTATTGATTGGCGGGTCTGCAGCCTTACATCACCGTGACACGACTACCAGGGCTGATCCCGGAAGCTGATAGCGCAAGCTCAGAGACCTGGCATGCAAGCAGAATATTCAGGGAGTTTAATGCCTGACCCATGCCATACAGCATAAAAAATGGCCCTGTGCGTCTACGTGCGTCGACGGGGTAGACGCAGATCGACTGATGTAGCCGATGGTTCATGTACGGCATGTAGACGGCATGTAGATGGACGTAATCTAAGCTCGCCGAACATTACGGCGTACACACGGGTAGCCGTGCATAGCCTCATGTAGCCTCGGCTCGATGACCCGTAGATGGACGTAATCTAAGGTAGACAGGGGTCTGTCTACAGGGGGTCGGAACGCAGTGCTTGTCATAGTTCGTCCTCTTGACGAGAGCCTCGGTCTGCATCGTCGACCTGAAGGATCCTTTCGTGGACCAGAACCCGAATTCTATTCGATGCGTTCAGATTCGGGATTGGACTCGGCACAAATAGCGATTTAAAAATAATAGAATGGAATTGGGTGGAGTAGGTGATACAGGACACGCCAAGGTAGACTCGGCTCGGCGACGCAGCGCTCGGAAACGAGTAAGCATGCCAGACGCGAGCGCGCGCGACGCAGTGCTGCACTCGGCTCGGAGCAAACGCGCGGCCGGGATGAGCACTGCAGACGCCGGCAATGCGATCCGCGAAAAGGGGCGGCCCACCTGTAGAAGTAAATGAGCGCCTGGAAGGGGAGGGAGGACGGGCACGCATCAACGCGGCTTATCCCAAGGCTCCAACTGAACGGTGGTCGAACCGAGGGCGAGACAGGACGAGAGAAGGACAAAATGCAGGGGCGGGCCGAGACCCGAATAGCAGAACGAGTCAGGGACGGGCGCACGGGCTTGCGGACATTAGCCGCAGGGATTGGCCGAAATGGAAGAGCCACGCACTCGTCGATGGCTGCTGCCGGCGGTAAGCGGCGCGGTGCCACTGCTGATTTCCTCGCATGCATCCGCGCGATGCACTATGCTCACCGTAGCGATTTCAAGCTCGACTCGTGTGGTAGTGGGAGCCCGTCGAAGTCGCGGGCGCAGGCGATGGCCGAGTTCCCGTACCATACTTTGTAGAAGCAAATGTGCGCGAGACCAAGGAAGGAGGCCACGGGATGAATTGATGAGGCATGTTGCCAAATGCTACTGGCAAGTGGACGGTGGCTGAGTCTAGGGGCGGGTCCTGGGGTGCGAACTGAGGCGGACAGAAAGCGGGGACGCGCAGACCAGAAATGGAGAGACCGCGGAGATGAGGCGAAACCGTACCGAGGTGAATAGGACACGTAGCTTGTTGAACTTACGCCCGCCGCCGTGCCTCCGCTTGCCTGGGCATTGAGCGCAACTTTTTCCTAGTGTTTTTCCGACATGGAGGGCGTGCGGCGGCGGTGGCGCGTGGTGGGACAGGTGCATCGAGGGCGAGACAGGAGCATTTCGGAGATCGAGAGGAAGGCAGAAACACATAGCTTCTCCCGCCCTCGACTCCCGACTCGCGCGGTACCACGGCTCAATCGCCAAGGGCCAAGGGCCAAGGCCCAAGGCCCAAGGTGCACAGTCAGCGCCAAGTTTTTGTCGGATGCGGAGCCATTTCTTGGGATACAGAATGGAGACAGACAGGACGAGTTTGCGTTTAAGAAGATCAGAAGGTCAAGTCAAGAGCAGGACGAGTCCAGAGACGAGCATCGAGGCAAAACCGAGGAGGTGTTGGGCAACGGCAGGGACAATCAACAGCAGGTGATGCGATCAGCTGCTCCTTGCCTTCTTCCCTTTTGCTTCCCTTTCGCTTTCCGTCCTCAATGTTCCTGTCCTCATCGGTGCGCGCTGCCCCCGCTCGCCTTTGCTTCAAAATCAGTGGTTTCTCCGATTCATCGGCATCTACCCTCCTGGAACGCATCTTTGAATATTCTGGTGGGTTTCAACTTTCGACCTCCAACCCAGGTACGCTGCGGCGATGCTAAGCTCCGGGTACTGAGCCGACCTCTTGGAATGCAGCTGGCAATGCACCACGTGAATCAATACTCCAAATCGGGTATTTCTTTGATTATTCGAACTCGCCGCTCGACTCGTCTGGGATCGCGCAGCGCTCCGTTTTTCTTGCTCAATCTTTTGCTGCTTTGTGTCTATTTCTCCGGCTTTCCTATTCTGCATACATCGCCAATTTCCAAAGTCGCCGTTCCACCCTTTCACCTATTTCCTCCCTCCGTTTCATTTCTTCATCCTCTTGATCTTAAGGGGCGCATCTCCCCACCTCTCGGCGACGCCGATTTTCTGCTTTTCATACGCAACCAGACCCTGCTCTTCTTCCAGTTCAACGAGATACTAGTTCATCTGCTTTACAAAACGGAAATTTCTTCCCGCTAGCGCTAGCGTGTTTGTTCTCTCTCTCAACACATGTTCCCGGGAGTGGGTTTTTCCAACTTTTGGAAGTCTTTCTGTTCTGCTCATTTCTCAACTCGCTTTAGGAACCACTGAACCAACCCAACGGCGTTCAAGCGAGGTGAGCTCAACAGATCCGGTGTGTTTTTGGATCTACCTACATGTCGCTCTTGTCCTAAATTGACTGACTGAACTAACGTACCCGGAGCTCGGAACGAAGCTGGTCGCACCATAGCTAGCTGCCCAAGGGAGCACCGCGATTTCATTTTCTATATGCGCTCAAAACTGTATATCCGCATCCTCGACGATGCTCGCAGCTCCTCTTGCAAAACCGACAGTATATTCTCGTTGACACCGAACGCCCACCAGACCCTCAACTCCACATCGGCGTCTATATTTCTTCCAATATGACAAACCATGCTCCGTCGTCCGATATTTCCCGCCGCTAATGACTTTTGCAATATGCGTGCGAGCGGAAGGTCCTAAATGTCGGCTTAATTTGACACGTTGCGCACATGCGCTCGTGGCCAGAGGCTATTCACACCGCCTTGAAAGCTGTGAGAAGTGTTTATTTTAGCCCTGCCTAAACAGCGTGAAAGCTGTCACGCCTGCGCTTAGTCTCTCTTTCCGTTACCCTCACCATCCATGGACCGCACGGATAGTAGCTTCACTGCAACCACCGACGATTCCCCATGCGTGGGGTGAGTCCTGCTGCCCAGATCTGGCTGGTACGCTGACGGCTCGCCTCTGGGGCGTCTAATCTAGCTATGGGGACGCCATCTTCTCCGGATCAAAGAACTTCACTGTGGCTGGCGGCACATTCACGAACATTACAAACAAGTATACGAATGCTCCGAGTTCGACAGAATTTCGGGCAATCCCCTTCGGAGACATTGACCTACTTGAAATACGCATGGACAGTCACTCCAATATAATCAATCATGGACGGCGCAGTATTCGAAGAGTGTATTCTGCCAAGATTGAAGGCCGGAAAGCGGGAGTGACAGTGGCTATGTATCAGGGTAACAGCGCAGAAGAGGTGCGTCTCGTTTAGCGTTGGTTCTTAAAAATCCAGTGTCTCATAGTGAATTTTCCAGGAGTGGCGAAGCGATATCACCAAATACAGCGCAATTCGGTGAGTTTCACACTTGCCGTATCCCAGATCACTTAATTGTATACACATAGGCACCCAAATATTGTTCAGATTTATGGGACAGCGAGTTTGGGTAACATGCACGCTACGATTTTTCATGATGGTGTGTGGTCGGATCTCGCTAAATTGGTAATCCTCAGCTGGATCCAGATCTCATCCCTTACAATGAATTTTTGGGCCTCTATGGAGACTCGCATCTCGCAACTATGTATATTCATTTCTATAGTGTATGTTTATTCGCTTTCTCCTACTCATCCAGCATGTACTCATTTTTCTGGTTTCTGGAGTCCTCTGTGTTCAGAGTACGACTGCCAACCTGCGACTCTGAGAATCGGAGCTGGCCACTAACACAATTCCAGGAAATCCAGGAGTATTTCTGGTCGAGTTTCCGGTTCGCGCTAGTGTGTAGTAACCTCATCTCTGATCTCCTTCTGAGAATGTCTCTCCAGAATGACGACCAGTGCACGTTTTTCATCCGACGCTCTACTGGTCGGTTCTGTGCCGACCTCATTCCAAATCGCCCAGAGCGCATGTATCCCTACTCCGATTCGAACACGAGGGAGACCTGCCAGCGGGGCCTCGAACTACTGGCCGGACCGAATATCGAAAAAGCCGTAATCAATTCGCTGGCGCTGAACCAATATTATAAAATATGTTATTGGAAGTTAGGGCAATCTCGACGCATTTCAATTTCCACCCCGACGACTACGACTCTCGGCGCTGTGTATTCTGGTTCTTTGGACACTGACAGGGTTTATATTGCCTATATACCGGACCTGGTGCCTGCCAGTGATACATATTTCTCCTACATCGACGACAGACAAAGGCCGAAGGAAGTAATGGAAAATGGTTGGACCCGGTAAGAATATCCTTCTCCGTATCCACTTTATGCTCCCTCTCATTGCGGCAAGATTCACATCTGGAGATGTAGTAGATGGCGAATCATATTTTCAATGGGGACATGCCCTGCGAAAGCCCGCTGAATCGTCAAGATCGTGGCTTAGCCAAGCCAATCATATCTTCAACCGCCTCGGGATTTCATCTAATTTCGATGATTATGGTCAGAATTTGCCCGCAAATTGCTCTGCATTTACAGTGATTCACCTAAACAGTTTTGGTCGAGCGTATTACATTTGAGCTCAGCATTTCCCTTCCTACAGGAGAACCACCCGAAGCCTTTCTATTTCTCTGTCCACCAGAGAATTTTCTAATTGGGGATACACCGTCATTCAAATGGCCAGACTGTCCAGCTTACTGGTCCTTTGATCCCTCTGGTGCAGAACGCTTGAGCCCGGAGGATGCAGTCAAGTTCGGATTTCCCTCAATGGAGCGCTCCGCGTGGATTTTGGGCAGCTCATGGGGTGACATGGCGTACGCCGGACTTCGTCAATTCCACCAAGGCAAAGGATTCAATCCAGACAGCCAGGATCTCGCCAGGCATCTAGGGTACCCACTTTATCAATTGTCCACTGAAGTTCACATCCCATTTGCTCACAGTCAGTTCACCATTTACACTTGGTCAAATGCGATATTCATGGCAGAATAAACAGTTGACGGGGAGCATTTGTGCGAGGGAGACGAAGAGTCGAACAATATACCTGAACCGGTCGACGCTCATCACGGTGAGTGAACTGACTGTGGACGAACAAAACTTTCAACTAACAATTGCATGATTTCTATAAGACGCGTCCCTAAACCAAGACTCTCAGGATTCAAGCCTGGCTGAGGAATTATCAGCTTCAAACACATTTAGATTCGTTCGCAATCTGGCTGCTGCTTTTATGCCTGGTGCACAAGATGTCGAGTCAGCGAGGATGGGATTCAGCCCAATTTTGATGTGATTGCAATGTCGATTATTGAACGAGCTGGACTATTTATTCGATTCCCATTCAAGTCAACATCTGAGGCGTGTATAAAAGCACCAGGAGAAGGAAGACAAAGCAGAGTTACCTCCATGGCGCCCCAGTTGGCCCTTCAGAAATATTAGTGTCACCTCGGGATGCGTTGCGCGCGTACGTATACCATGCCCGCGCAGTGCGAACATCGAAGAAAACGCAACACGGATTCCCATTCAACACAGTTACATACGCAGTCCCCCATGCGCATACCGGCGTGCAGTCAGATGGATTGAACGGAGAGGAATAAGTATGTACATAGCTGAAAGTGAAAGATATACGGATGCGTGAAGGTAGATAATGCAAGCCAGTACAACAGTAAGGCAGGAAATCAAAATACTCATCTAAGCCGAAATACACCTTAAGGGATTGACATCTTGGAAAGCGAGTGAGTTCCTTGGTCGATGATAAGGGAATATGAAGGAAGCAGGTGAGGGAGGTAAGAGTACATACAACTCACGTCGAAAGGAGAAAGGATGTCAGGGAACCGGTGCCGGCCTCAAGCCAGGAAGGGTGCGATTGAACTTGGGCAAAACTTGAAAGATCGAGTGAAGATCCGGAGATCTAGGGGAGGCAGGGACATATTTACTGAGAACACGAGACAGGAAACAAGCAACAAAACGCACCTCACCTCGACGGGGCCATCGGATCATGGGGTTGAGTGGATGAAAGGACCTGTACATGTAATTGTAAGCGAATTTAATTAAAGAAAGAGAGAAAAGACCGACGGCAAAATACCAAACGCTCGAAGCGGCCTAGAGTTCGCCTTGAATGGGACTTGTAATTTTGAAATAGGAACATATACTTGAATGGAGGGTTGACGTGGGGATATTTAGTTGAGCGAAGTAGAAGGTAGAAGGTGCGACGAAGCTCAACGGCAGTGAGCATTGATACTCAGGGGGAAAGGTAAGGTGAAGAGTGAGAACAGATCTAGAGGTTAGTGGTTAAGATACAGTGAGGATGCGATGAAAAGGCGCGCATATTCTATGTGCATGTGGTCATAATACCGTATGTACGATGCAGAGTCTCGGTAGGCACTATCGACGCGCCCGCCGAGCACAAGCGCAATTCCGCATGTCCCCGTACGGGGGCGAGCGGATCGATTCATGAAAAAATCAAATGGAATGGAATTGAGTGGAATAGCTGGTACAGCGATACACGGGAGTGTACATTTACAGGCCACGCGCGGATAGACTCAGCTCGCCGACGCAGCACTCGGTCACGAGTGAGCACGGCAGACGCGAGCGAACGTGACGCGGCGCTCGAAGCAAGCGCCGTGCGTATGAGATGAGGGCACGGAAGATGCGGGAGAGGTGATGCGCAAGGAGGGGCGGTGGAAGTCTAGAAGTAAATGAGCGATGGGGAGAGACGCATCGACGGGACTTATTCCCAAGGCGCCCAGTGAATGGTGGAAGAACGGAGCGTGGGACGGGACAACAAAAGGCGGTGACGAGTCGAGACCCGGATAGCAAAACGAGTCGGGGACGGGCGCGCAGCCTTGCGCGCACTCGCCGTAGGGATTAGCCGAAATATCAATGAGGCGAAGAGCCACGCGCCTCGTCAACGGCTGCTGCCGGTGATAAGCGGCGCGGTGCCCCTGCTGATTCTCTTGAATCAACGCGACTAACTATTCTTGTCGCAGGAAGCGCAAGGTTGATTCATATGGTAGTGGGGCAGCCGGATTCGATGGTGTTGAGCTACGGTTCCGTAGTTTTTGGAAGAAAATGTGGGCGAAGCCAAGGAAAGAGGTCACGGGATGCATCGATGCGGCATGTTGCCAAATGCCACTGGCAAGCAGACGGAGGCCGAGTCGAGGGGCAGGGTCCTGGTATGCGAGCCGAGGCGGATAAGAGGCGGGATGCGCACACTGGAGCGAAAGGCATGCGGGGATGAGGCGAAATCGAAACGAGGTGAATAAACACGCAGTCCAGCTCAAGCCCGGCGCAGTGCATCTTCTTGCCTCGGAACTTGTTTCCTGATGTTTTCCCACACACACCAAAAAAGGAAATGTTTCTTCTTGGATGAAAACCAACTTTAAAACAAGTAGTATCACTTTCAGTTATAAACCCACCTGAAAGTACCAGTATCAATGTAACATGAAGTGAAATTGAGACAGCTTGTTTCAAAAGCCCTTTCAGTGTCACAAAGAGTGCTGGTTTCTTTGTATCCTGAAAGGCTTATGGAAAGTCCCACTTTCACTGTACATTTTAAGGCCACTGAACGAAGTAGTTTCACAAATAAAGAAAGGCGCATTGAAAGAGTCTCATTCAATGTGGGTTTCAAAAACATTGAAAGAACAAGTTTTGAGCATAAAGAAAGCTGCGGCATTTTTCCTATTGGTCCAGCATTGCCCGGACCAATGGCAAAAGTAGTGCAGACATTGAAACAGGTTGTTTCGGGGTATCAGAAAGTGGCACCGAAAGTGGTTCTTTCAGCACCACTTTCTTTGTTCCTGAAACTGGCTATTTCAGCATCCTTGAAAGCTGTAATGAAACTTTGTGTTTCCGTGAAGCTTTCATAATACCAAGAAACTACCTTTCTTTGTGACATTGAAAGGTCTTCTGAAGTAACATGTTTCCATTTCAGTTTATATTCCGTTGATACTAATAGTTTTCGCTAGGATAAGAACCTGGATTGATACTATGAATTTCACGGTTGGTTTTCATCCTACCAGAAACATTTCCTTTTTCAGTGTGACATGGAGGGCGTGCGTGGCGGGTTCTTCCGCATGGACGTGGACACGGACATGTTGCGTTCTGAGATGGGAGTGATTTCGAGTGAGCGTCGACGCTGCGTCGTGCGTGTCGAGACATCTGCAGTCTCAGCGAGAGTGTGAGTCGGAAGCAGTCACGGAGCGCAAAAGGGTCTCGAATTATATATCACCCAAGCACACTGTGTGCTGCTGGGTTGCTGGGGGCTTCAGTGAAGAAAGCCGCAAGGTGCAAAGGAAAGATGCACCGCCACATTGATATTGATCTGATCTGCAGACCGGAGTCGCCGGACCGCCCGCCTTCCTCCGAGCCGCAACAATCTCGCAAACGCCTGAAGAACTTCATCCTCGAGGTGTCTTACCTCGGAACTCTGACTGGTTACCAACCTTTTGTGAGTCCCAGTCGCGCTTTCCAAGCCTATCGCAGCCTACAGTCCAGCGCGCGAGTGACTTTGGGCGTCGACAAGGGGTGAGCACCGGCAAAATCCGAGACACCGGGTAGGGGGGGGTGGGGTCTCGGGAACCCTTATTTCACTTTTCGGAATTTGTTCAGAAGGCCGTGAAAATGTGTTTAGAAGGGTTGAAAAAAAAAACGGGTTTTTGAGGGTACTTCTGTCTGCGCAAGGGTGGAGAATAGGTTGCAGTAGCATGAAATGGATGCCAAACATTCAAAGGTTATTCGAAATTAGTGCAAGATTGAGGTCCAAAACTATTTGTCTACCATGATTTATGTGGGAAATCTGTGGGAAATTACCCGATTTGGAAGCGGCTGTGCTCGGCTAAAGGGGGTAGGGGTTGCGCAGGGCCTTGATCCACTTTTCCGACCTAGTGTTAGAAATTTTAAGGGTGCCCACCCCTTGGGCGTCGACCGACTCGATTCTATGTTGACCTATCCTTCGACGTCGCACCTCCAGGTGAGCTTCGGTCATTCATGAAATCTTGCACATGAGTGAGCTGAGTTTTACTCTCGAAGTCAGGCACTAGCTATTCCACCTCAACGCTTTCCAAAAGATTCACAGGCGGAATTTATGTCTGGGAAGATTTCCTTCCCTTCTGATCTCTGCACTGATTCTACGTAACACTCTGACAGAAGGTACGCCCAAGTCTATGATAACATTTGAATTGGACCCTGTATTCACAACACAATTTTTTTGTACTGCTCTCCAGCTCGGACCTACATGATCACATTCGCTGTTTGATGTTGATTCCAGCCGATTGACCCGAGACAGAAATCCCCGCTGTCCGATATGAACTGAGGTGGACCTGCTTCATCCACTCGTCATTCACAACTCAAATTTCATTCATCTACAGCATTATACTCGATCCTATCTGGCATCAGTTCGCTGGCTTTGTAGCCCATTTGATTCGATGCGTTCTCGTGGTTTCACCTTCGTCGTACACTAACTACCTCGACTCAGAAGTTAGAACATTCTTCTCGATATTTTCATCAATTGCACGACTCTATCCTGACTGGAATACAATTTTCATCGCTCCGTCTCGTCTAGTATTTTTCATTTCACTCACTCGCATTCTCTTCTTTACTTTCAGCTAATCCATTTGACTTTAAGTTCAGCTAATCTACTTCATTACATTCGAGTATACTAGTAGCCGCTTCATCGCGCGGCCGTTACGTTCCGCTTTGAAAGTATTGTTCTACATACAACGCTGATCTCGGCCACGAGTACCAGTCCGGGATCTTTCTTTCAAAGTAAGTGTTGTGATGACGCTTGCGCACTGGCTTAGACAATTTCGGCGCCGGTCGAATTTTCCGCTCTCGCCCGGCTCATACACCATTCTCGACTCAATGCTTCCGCACCTCCGCCTTTTACTTCCGTTCTAGCTGCAAAATGCAAGCCGCACGTGTACTTCGATTCCCTGCAGATTATGGATATCATTGCTTCGTGCGGCGTCATGCCGGCTCTTTATGATATCTGCGGATTCGGTGGCTCCCTCTTATACGCCTCAAGATTGAGCAACGCGTGCTTTCCCTTTGAATAAATATGCGTCACACAATTTGACCACTCTCAGCGAGTGCCTGTTCTCCTTCACACACGTTTTTGGGGTCTGTTTCGGACTCTCGGTTTCTCGAAAATACACAACATTTAAAAAAATCACACATCAATTCGTTGGCTGAGCTGGGCACTACTTCGATTTTTCGATCGCCCAGTCTTTCCAAATCGCCTACTGTCAAACTGGAGGAAGATGACGAGCGGCATGACCGAGTGCAGTTCGCACTCACAGCAAACATGATGACCGCCACTTCCGCCTTCAAGAAGTTCCAATTTACCTGTACATGCGCACTCAGCGCCATGCAAGCCGTCCATCTCCATCTCTTGCTAGTATCCCTTCCATTCCATTTCCTCTTGCCTTCCTTCACCGCTTCTCTCTCGCTCACTTCCAAGTTCCGACGACAGCGACGCGCGGTCGTGCCAATCATCAACGCCGTTGCCATCACTCCTCCTGCATGCACGTCTCCCGAAATTTGCAGACCGTTTCAGTGTGGCCGGAAACAGACAGATCCCTCGAGTAGGCCTCACGAACGCATTAGTGGACAGGGCAGGAGCCGCTTATGTATTAGGGGAACCCCGGGCGACCATCAAGCTTTATCCTGTAGCACGCTGTCCGGTTCTCTTCCCTGCTGGAGTTTCAATCCAATCGAGTCCCCTATCGTCGTCACCGATTCGTTCTGCCCTTCAAGGCGTAGGCACAGAATGTTTCGAGCCTGCAAAAGATAAACGTGAATTCGGGGCGAGCGAGCTGTCTGCTGTGTTGCTGCTCCTCTGCCTGCTTGTATTTGGGCGTTGCCTCAAGGTTCTGGCCGAGTCTCTACATAAGTACCATCGCCTTGCCGCCGGATGAACGACCACCCAGTACTTAAATGATGCTCCCGACCAAAACACGCCAATATCGCTACAAGGAGGTGACGTCAAATATCTTGTTCCCCGCCAGCTTTATGTCTGAATGTCCAATCCTTTAGTTGGGCTCATATGACAACCTGTTGCTTGAGGAGGTCTCCCTTCACTTGCCGAAAGGAAATGAGGTACTTGTCAAGACGCACGCAGTGTCCCTCCAGGTACCCAGCTTCTCTTTCTGTCAATTCAGACCCACGACTCCCCCATTCTTGCTTACTCTCTGCCCAGTCCCGAGATCTTCTTATCGCGACCGGCCGGTATCCCTCCAGGTACGTGGTAAGCTGCCCGCGCTGAGTCACCGAGTAATAGACCTCAAGTGTTCTACCCGACCTTGTTCCGTGCTCGGATATGGCAGGCGAAGTCATCGCAGTTGGCCAAGAAGTGAAACAGTGGAATGCTGGCGACCGGGTTTGTGCGAATATCTTCCTAGAGAAGCTCAACGACGTGCAAACACCCGAGACGGACCAAAGTGCATTGGGTGGCGCCACTGATGGCGTTCTGACTGAATATCGAACATTCCCTGCGCACGTATGTTTCGTCTCCGCATCATACTTTTTCTTTCTGATTGAAGCTTCGCCCGAGTCGCTGGTCACTATTCCACCTCATCTTTCCTACGAGGAGGCGTCGACTCTTCCGTGCGTACTGCTTCAGGTTTCATGCCATAAGCTCAACTCAAAGTTCAGATGCGCCGCCTTGGCGGCCTATAACGCGCTTCTCTGCGGTTATGCGCCGCTCAAGGCAGGGGACACGGTCCTCATCCAAGGAACAGGAGGAGTCTCAATGTGCGTAGACCCCATCCTCAAATTGGAAAAGAAAAAAATCTCAAGTACCGCAGCTTTGCTCTCCAGTTCGCAGTGGCATCGGGCGCTACAGTCATCGCGATATCCTCTTCCGATGAAAAGCTCAAGGTCGCCAAGGACCTCGGGGCCGCGCACGTAATTAACTATCACACCACGCCGAACTGGGATCGCGAAGCGTTGAAGTTCACGGGTGGAGTTGGGGTGGATCGCGTTATTGAGGTGTGCTTATTGGCGGCCCAGTGCATTGGCATTCCGATATTGATTGTAATCGCATGATTTTAGGTCGCAGGAAACGCAACTCTCGAGCGCTCGATTGCCTCGGTGAAGCTTGGCGGTAGTATCGATATCCTTGGACTTATAGGAGATATGGTGCGTACATTGTTCAACCCCCTACATTGATCAGAAATTTGAACCACACGAGTCTAATAACCCCTCCCACTCCCCCCTCCCCCGCATCACATTACTTAGCCTTTCATCTTGCTTGGTCGACTCTCGTTTATATTTCCCCTTTTTTCCATCCATGAACTTGTCGTTTATTCTCGCCGACAGAATGGAGTGACTCCCGTGAACATCGTCATTCCTACCATACTCCGCAGCCTCAAACTCCGGGGTCTATACGGTGGCTCCGTCCCACAGTACGTTTCTGTCTTCCTCATCTTCCCAGCTGCTCGAACTTCAGATCAGGTTCCATGACATGAACAAGTTGATCAGTGCCAACCCAAAGACAACGCGCCCTGTTATTGACCGTATTTTTCCCTTCAAAGAGACCAAAGCGGCCTTTGCGTATTTGGCATCTCAGGCACATGTCGGGAAGATAGTGATTAAGCTTTTGGATTGCGAGAATTAGGATATGAGCATTGATACATATTTCGTGCCGTTTCATTTTATTTTTCATTTCACACCCTCGGCTTGCCAGTTCATACGTCCCTCGCGGCAGTTGGTTCCATCATTTTCATAGGTCCAAGGTACTGTTTTAGTGTCCAAAATGGATTACCTATGAGTGTTTAACAATATTATACACCGCAAGGCCACCAACTTCGCCGGCAACACCGGATTTACGCGGGTGGCCAGGTTTCGTGTCCATTGCCTTTTGACTTGGGAGGATAGGATATACGTACCGGCGGCACCAGACGTCCGCGAGTCAAATCGTGCATCCAACCATAGTTTCACCCGGAAAAGCCTAGTTTTAGTCTTCTGAAAGGAGTTCAGTGCCGTCCGCTGTGAATCAAGGTCTGCGAATATGAACATAACATAAGGATGTATTCTGGCGGGGAATCGTAGTCTCGCCGAGCACAGCAGAGTTTCGCAGTCTCTGCTCCGCGCCTAATCAACGCGTAGGCTAGCCTGCGCGGCTAATCCAAGCCCGCCGTGAATACATGAGTGCTGGCGAATGATAAAGGAAAGGATGCCGCATGAGCGAGGCCGGGTCGAACAGAAACGCACTTTGAAAGAGTCCGGACTCCTTCCCGCATGACATGGGTGTCCTAGAACAATAATCTTTCAACGCGGAAAACGGCGGGACGGGGAAGCGGATACATACCGGAATGAAGTGGATTGACGGAAGGCAGCTAAGTGCGGAATCCAGGTAAATCTGCACACCTGGTTTCAACTCGAATTCAGTTTCAAGATCATCATTTTGCCCTCGACTTATTTTTTAGACGTGGGTTGAAGTGAGTTTTAATATTTTTCGTTTTCCTCGACTTATTTCGATCTCGTGCGGTCGGATTTGGATTTTGAGTCCAAGCCCAAACCATCAAACAGCCCCCGGAGAGTAACTCACCCAGTGCGAATACGGAGCTGACGTGCAGTCAGGTCACAGACTAATCGGAGGGACAGAAATAAGTGCGTACTTGAAAGTGAAAGACATACGGACGCGTGAAAGAGACTCTGCAGGTAACGCAAATCAGTAAGACGGGAAGCCAGGACAAAATACCATCGAAAGCGTAAACGCACCTCGAGGATCTAGATCTCGGAAGGCGAGTGAGTAACTTGGTTTATTATGGTTTACAATCAAGCAATAGGATGTAGCAGGGTTAGGAGGGAAGAGCAAAACTCAACCCAAGGTGAAGGGATGTTTGAGTCGTATGAGACAGAGTATGTAATGAAACATTTTGGATGAAAATGAGGACATTTACATTCATGGCACGAAAGGAAAACAGAAACAAAGGCGGCCCGGCCTAGGTGCTCGAAGTTACTTGCAATTTGAATTTGAAACAGGAACGGATTAGGCCAGGGCAGATAGAAGGGCCGAAAGAAAAGCGCAGGTGAAGAATAGCGAAACCTGAACTGGATAGTACCAGTCGGATAGTTGAGCGAGATAAGATGGGATGAACCTCAGTGAACAGTCAACTTTCATTTCGAGGGAAAGAAGACGAGGTGAATGACGAAGGGACCAGAAAATCCGCTGGTCAGTTGCCATTGACGAGATACAGCGATAATGCGGTGAGGGAGGCACGCACCAGAGCGTCGAGTGGGATGTACATGTGGTCATAGTTCGTTCTCTTGACCAGAGCCTCGGAGTGTATCGTCGACTTGAAGAAGGATCCTTTCGTGGACCAGAACCCGAATTCAATTCGATACGTTCAGGTTCGGGATTGGACTCGGCACAAATGGCAATTTAAAAAAAAAAAATAGAATGGAGTTGGGTGGAGTAGGTGGTACAGGATGCACCAAGGTAGAATCGGCTAGGCGACGCAGCGCTCGGAAACGAGTAAGCATGTCAGACGCGAGCGCGCGCGACGCGGCGCTGCACTCGGCTCGGAGCAAACGCGCGGCCGGGATGAGCACTACAGACGCGGGCGATGTGATACGCGAAGATGGGCGGCCCACCTGTAGAAGTAAATGAGCGGGTGAAAGGGGAGGGAGGACAACCACGCCTCAACGCGGCTTATCCCAAGGCGCCAAGTGAACGGTGGTCGAACCGAGGGCGAGACGGGACGAGACAAAGACAAAATGCAGGGGTGGGCCGACACCCGAATAGCAAAAAAAACGAGTCAGGGACGGGCGCACGGCCTTGAGAACATTAGCCGCAGGGAGTGGTCGCAATCGAAGAGCCATGGCGGCTGCCGGCGGTAAGCGGCGCGGTGCCACTGCTGATTTCCTCGCATACATCCGCGCGACGCACGATGCTCACCGTAGCGATTGCAAGCTCGAACGAATCCTGTCGTAGTGGGAGCCCGTCGAAGTCGCGGGCGCAGGCGATGGCTGAGCTCCCATACCATATTCTGTAGAAGCAAATGTGCGCGAGGCCAAAGAAGGAGGACAGGGAGGTGAGCGGGATGGATTGATACGGAACGTTACCAATGCCACTGGCAAGCGGACGGTGACTGAATCGAAGGGCGGATCCTGGGGTGCGAGCCGAGGCGGGAAAAAAAACGACGACGCGCAGACCAGAAATGGAGGAACCGCGGAGATGAGGCGAAATCAAAACGAGATGAATAAGACACGTAGCTCGTTGAACTTCACGCCCGGCGCCGTGCCCCCGCTTGCCTGGGCATTGAGCGCAACTTTTTCCCAGTGTTTTTCCGACATGGAGGGCGTGCGTGCGTCGGTGGCGCGTAGCGGGACAGGTGCATCGAGGGCGGGACAGGAGCATTTCGGAGATCGAGAGGAAGGCAGAAACACGTAGCTTCTCCCGCCCTTGACTCTCGACTCGCGCGGTACCACGGCTAATGCGCAGAGTCAGCGCCAAGTCTTTGTCTTGGATGCGGAGCCATTTCTTCGGATATGGAATGGAGACAGACAGGGCGAGTTTGCGTTTAAGAAGATAAAAGGTCGAGTCAAGAGCAGAGACAAGCATCGAGAACCGAGGAGGTGTTAGGCAACGAAAGGGAAAATCAACAGCAGGTGATGCGATCAGTTGCTCCTTGCCTTCTTCCCTTTTGCTTCCCTTTCGCTTTCCGTCCTCAATTTTCCGCCATCTCATAACCCCATCAGTGCGTGCTGCTCCCGCTCGCTTTTGCTTCAAAATCGATCCACCACGCCATGTTTCAAATCTTTGGCTGCTGGGATACTCTTTGACAGGGGATGTCGTGAACTTTCTTTGCTCGAGGACTGCGCCTGAAACTTGAATATTGCTCGGCCCTTATCCGCGGCTTTCTGCTTTTCTCCACCTTTTCCTTACTTTGGCTGTTCTCCTATACATGACGGCTGTTTGTTTCGACCTCCAACCTAGGTACGGTGCAGCGATGCTAAGCTCCGGGTACTGACCCGACCTCTTGCAATGCAGGCGGCAACACTGGCCTGCACTACGTGAATCAATACTCCAGGTCAGATATTTCTTTGATTATTCGAACTCACATGCTCGCCGCTCAACTCGTCTAGGATCACGCAGCGCTCCGTTTTTCTTGCTCAATCTTTCGCTGCTTTGTGTCTACTTCTCCGGCTTTCTTATTCTGAATACATCGCTAACGTCACCCCCGCACAAGAATTTGCTATCTCAATCAATTATATCGTTTTTCTGCTTCATCCACTGGTCATTTCCAAAGTCGCCGTTCCACCCTTCCTCCTATTTCCTCCCTCCGTTTCATTCCTTCATCCTCTTGATCTCAATGGGCGCATCTCCCCACCTCTCGGCCACGCCGATTTTCTGCTTTGCATACACAACCAGACCCTGCTCTTCTTCCAATTCAACGAAATACCAGTTCATCTGCTTTACAAAATGGAAATTTCTTCCTGCTAGCGTGTTTGTTCTCTCTCGCCGGATGGTCCTGGGAGTGGGCTTGTTCGACTTTTGGATGTCTTTCTATTCTGCTCCTTTCTCAACTCTCTTCTGGAACCACTGAACCAACCCACGGCGTTCAAGCGAGGTGAGCTCAACAGATCCAGTGTTTTTTTTTGGATCCACCTACATATCGTTCTTGTCCTACTAAATTGAATAACGTACCCGGAGCTCGGGACAAAGCTGGTCGCACCATAGCTAGCTGCCCAAGGGAGCAACGCGATTTCATTTTCTATATGCGCTTAAAACTGTATATCTGCATCCTCGACGATGCTCGCTGCTCCTCTTGCAAAACCGACAGTCTATTCTCGTTGACATTGAGCGCCCACCAGACCCTCAACCCCACATCGGCGTCTATATTTCTTCCAATATGACAGACCATTCTCCGTCGTCCGATATTTCCCGCGGTATGCGCGCGAGCGTAAGGTCCTAAATGTCGGCTTAATTTGATAGACACTTGACACGTTGCGCACATGCGCTCGTGGCCAGAGGCTATTCACACCGCCTTGAAAGCTGTGAGAAGTTTTTATTTTAGCCCTGCCTAAACAGGTTACAGCGCGAAAGCTGTCATGCCGGTGCTTACTCTCTCTTTCCGTTACCCTCACCATCCATGGACCGCACGGATAGTAGCTTCACTTCCAACGCAATCACCGACGATTCCCCATGCGTGGGGTGAGTCCTGCTGCCCGGATCAGGCTGGTACACTGACGGCTCGCCTCTATCTCGGGGGCGTCTAATCCAGCTATGGGGACGCCATCTTCTCCGGATCAAAGAACTTCACTGTGGCTGGCGGGACATTCACGAACATTACAAACAAGTACACGAACGCTCCGAGTTCGACAGAATTTCGGGCAATCCCGTTCGGAGACATTGACCTACTTGAAATACGCATGGACAATCACTCCAATGTAATCAATCATGGACGTGCACGGCGCAGTATTCGAAGAGTGTATTCTGCCAAGATTGAAGGCCGGAAAGCGGGAGTGACAGTGGCTATGTATCAGGGCAACAGCGCAGAAGAGGTGCGTCTCGTTTAGCATTGGTTCTTATAAAACCAGCGTCTCATAGTGAATTTTGCAGGAGTGGCGAAGCGATATCACCAAATACAACGAAATTCGGTGAGTTTCACACTTCCCGTGTCCCAGGTCCCTTAATTGCATACACATAGACACCCAAATATTGTTCAGATTTATGGGACAGCGAGTTTGGGTAACATGCACGCTACGATCTTTCATGATGGTGCGTGGTCGGATCTCGCTAAATTGGTAATACTCAGCCGGATCCAGATCTCATCCCGTACAATGAATTTTTGGGCCTCTACGGAGACTCGCATCTTGCAACTGTGTATATTCATTTCTATGGTGTATGTTTATTCGTTTTCTCCTACTCATCCAGCATGTACTCATTTTTCTGGAGTCCTCTGTGTTCAGAGTACGACTGCCAACCTGCGACTCTGAGAATCGGAGCTGGCCACTAATACAATTCCAGGAAATCGAGGAGTATTTCTGGTCGAGTTTCCGGTCCGCTCTAGTGTGTAGTAACCTCATCTCTGATCTCCTTCTGAGAACGTCTCTCCAGGACGAGGATGAGTGCACGTTTTTCATCCGACGCTCTACTGGTCGGTTCTGTGCCGACCTCGTACCCGATCTCTCGGAGGACATGTACCACTACTTCGATTCGAACACGAGGGAGACCTGCCAGCGGGGCCTCGAACCACTGGCCGGACCGAATATCGAAACAGCGGTAATCAATTCGCTGGCGCTGGACCAGTATTATGAAATATGTTATTGGAAGTTAAGGCAATCTCGAAGCATTTCAATTTCCACCCCGACGACGACGACTCTCGGCGCTGTGTATTCTGGTTTTTTGGACACTGACAGGGTTGAGATTGCCTATATGCTGGACCTGGTGCCTGCCGGTGATACATCTTTCTCCTTCATGGATGACAGACAAAGGCCGAAGGAAGTCATGGAAAATGGTTGGACCCGGTAAGAATATCATTCTCCGTATACACTTTATGCTCCATCTCACTGCGGCAAGATTCACCTCTGGAGATGTAGTAGACGGCGAATCAAATTTTCAATGGGGACATGCCCTGCCAGGCTTCGCTGAATTGGCAAGACCATGGCTTAGCCAAGCCAATCATATCTTCAACCGCCTCGGGATTTCATCGAATTTCGAGGATTATGGTCAGAATTTGCCCACACATTGCTCTGCCTTTACATTGATTTGCCTAAACAGTTTTGGTCGAATGGATGACGTTTGAGCTCAGCATTTCCCTTCCTACAGCAGAACCACCCGACGCCTTTCTATTTCTCTGTCCACCAGAGAATTTTCTAATTCGGGATACATTGTCATTCGAATGGCCAGACTGTCCAGCGTACTGGTCCTTTGATCCCTCTGGTGCAGAACGCTTGAGCCCGGAGGATGCAATCAAGTTCGGATTTCCCTCAATGGAGCGCTCCACGCGGATGCGGGGTAGGTCATGGGGTGACATGGTGTACGCCGGACTTCGTCAATTCCACCAAGGCAAAGGATTCGATCCAGACAGCCAGGATCTCGCCAGGCATCTAGGGTACCCATTGTATCAATTGTCCACTGAAGTTCACATCCCATTTGCTCACAGTCAGTTCACCATTTTCACTTGGTTAAATGCGATATTCATGGCAGAATGAACAGTCGACGGGGAGCATTTGTGCGAGGGAGACGAAGAGTCGAACAATATACGCGAACCGGTCGACGCTCATCACAGTGAGTGAACTGACTGTGGACGAACAAAACTTTGAGCTAACAATTGCATGATTCCTATAAGACGCGTCCCTCAACCAAGACTCTCAGCATTCAAGTCTTGCTGAGGAATTATCAGTTTCACACACATTTAGATTCGTTCGCAATCTGGCCACTGCTTTTATGCCTGGTGCACAAGATGTCGAGTCAGAGAGGATGGGATTCAGCCCAGTTTTGATGTGATTGCGATGACGATTATTCAACGAGCTGGACTATTTATTCGATTTGATTCCCATTTAAGTCAACATCTGAGGCGTGTATAAAAAGCACCAAAAGAAGGAAGACAAGGCAGAGTTACCTCCACGGTGCTCCAGTTCGCCCTTCAGCAATATTAGTGTCACCTCGGGATGCGTTGCGCCTGTACGTATACTATGCCCGCGCAGTGCGAACATCGAAGAAGACCCAACGCGGATTCCCATTCAAAACAGTTACATACACGGTCCCCCACACGCATACGGGCGTGCAGTCAGATGGATTGAACAGAGAGAAATAAGTATGTACATAGCTGAAAGTGAAAGATATACGGATGCGTGAAGGAGACTCTGTAGGTAGGTAGCGCAAGCCAGTACGAGTCGTACGACAGTAAGGCAGGATATCAAAATACTCATCTAAGCCGAAACACACCTTGAGGGATCGACATCTTGGAAAGCGAGTGAGTTCCTTGGTCGATGATAAGGGAATAAGTAACGCAAGCCAGTAGGACAGTAAGGCAGGAAATCAAAATACTCATCTAAGCCGAAACACACCTTGAGGGATCAATATCTTGGAAAGCAAGTAAGTTTCTTGGTCGATGATAACGGAATATGAAGGAAGCAGGTGAGGGAGGCAGCAGTACATACAACTCACGTCAAAAGGAGAAAGGATGTCAGGGAACTGGTGTCGATCTCAAGGCAGGAAGGGTGCGATTGAACTTGGGCAAAACTTGCAAGATCGAGTGAAGATCCAGAGATCTGGGGGAAGAAGGGACATATTTGTTGAGAACACGAGACAGGGAACAAGCAAAAAAACGCACCTCACCTCGGCGGGGCCATCGGATCATGGGGCTGGGTGGATGGAAGGGCCTCTATAATACATGTAATTGTAAGCGAATTTAATTGAAGAAAGAGAGAAAAGAAAGGAGACGCCGGCAAAATACCAAACGCTCGAAGCGGCCTAGAGTTCGCCTTGAATGGGACTTGGAATTTTGAATCAGGAACATATACTTGAATGGAAGGTTGACGTGGGGATATTTAGTTGAGCGAAGTAGAAGGTAGAAGGTGCGACGAACCTCAACAGCGTGAGCCTTGATACTCAGGGGGAAAGGTAAGGTGAAGAGTGAGAACGGATCTAGAGGTTAGTGGTTAAGATACAGTGAGGATGCGATGAAAAGGCGCGCACCAGGCGCGTCAAATTCCATGTGCATGTGGTCATTAATACCGTACGTACGATGCAGAGTCTCCGTAGGCACTATCGACGCGCCCGCGGAGCACAAGCGCAATTCAGCATGTTCCCGTACTACGGGGCCGAGCGGATCGACTCATGAGAAAATCAAATGGAATCGAATCAAGTGGAGTAGCTTGTACAGCGATACACCGGAGTGTACATGTACAGGCCACGCGCGTATAGACTCAGCTCGCCGACGCAGTACTCGGACACGAGTGAGCACGGCAGACGCGAGCGAGCACGACGCGGCGCTCGAAGTAAGCACCGTGCGTATGGGATGAGAGCACGGAAGACGCGGGAGAGGTGATGCGCAAGGAGGGGCGGCGGACGTGTAGAAGTAAATGAGCGATGGGAAGGGACGCCGCGGATCGACAGGACTTATTCCCAAGGCGCCCAGTGAATGGTGAAAGAACGGAGCGCGGGACGGGACAACAAAAGGCGGGGGCGATTCGAGACCCGGATAGCAAAACGAGTCGGGGACGAACGCGCAGCCTTGCGCACACTAGTCGTAGGGATTAGCCGAAATCTCAATGAGGCGAAGAGCCACGCACCTCGTCAACGGCTGCTGTCAGTGATAAGCGGCGCGGTGCCACTGCTGATTCTCTTGCATGTATCAACGCGACACACTATTCTTTTCACAGGAAGCGCAAGCTTGATTCGTGTGGTAGTGGGAGCCGGAAAAAGTTGCGGCGGAGGCGGAGTCGATGGTGTTGAGCTGCTCTTCCATAGTTTGTGGAAGAAAATGTGCGCGAACCCAAGGAAAGAGGTCACGGGATGCATCGATGCGGCATGTTGCCAAATGCCATTGGCAAGCAGACGGGGGCTGAGTCGAGGGGCAGGGTCCTGGTGTGCGAGCCGAGGCGGATAAGAGACGGAATGCGCACACTGGAGCGAAAGGCATGCGGGGATGAGGCGAAAACGAAACGAGGTGAATAAACATGCACTTGGTTCAGCTCAAGCCCGGCGCGGTGCGTCTACTTGCCTCGGAACTTGTTTCCTGATGTTTTCCCACATGGAGGGCGTGCGTGAGGTGGTGCGCGCGCGGCGGGTTCTTCCGCATGGACGTGGACATGGACATGTTGCATTCTGAGATGAGAGTGATTCTGAGTGAGCGTCGACGCTGCGTGCGTGTCGAGACATCTGCAGTCTCAGCGAGAGTGTGAGTCGGGAACAGTCAAGGAGCGCAAAAGGGTGTTGAATTGTATTTCACCCAAGCACACTGTGTGCTGCTGGGTTGCTGAGGGCTTCAATGAAGAAAGCCGCAACTTGAAGCAAAACTTGGTCGATCTGATGATCGGGGGGCGGGTTTTAAGCGGAGGTCGATGTCGCCGGAAACACCCCGTGAGGAGGACGCGAAAGCGTTTCTTTCAGCCTCTATCAAACGTTCCACAAAAAAAAAAAAAAGAAAGATGCACCGTCACAACACCGTCACATTGATATTGATCTGATCTGCGGACCGGACAAGCCGCAACCGCCTTCCTCCGAGCCACAACAATCTCGCAAACGCCTGCAACTTCATGCTCGAGGTGTCTTACCTCGGAGTTCTGACTGGTTACCAACCCTTTGTGAGTCCCAGTCGCGCTTTCCAAGCCTATCGCAGCCTACAGTCCAGCGCGCGAGTGACTTTGGGTGTCGACCTACTCGATTCTAGTCTGTTGACCTATCCTTCGACGTCGCACCTTCAGGTGAGCTTCGGTCATTCATAAATTCTTGCACATCAGTGAGCTGACTTTTACTCTCGAAGTCAGGCACTAGCCATTCCACCTCAATGCTTTCACGTAACACTCTGACAGAAGGTACGCCCAAGTCTATGATAACATTTGAATTGGATCCTTTACTCACAACACAATTTTTTGTACTGCTCTCCAGCTCGGACCTACACGATCACATTCGCTGTTTGATGTTGATTCCAGCTGACTGACCCCAGACAGAAATCCCCACTGTTCGATATGAATTGAGGTGGGCCTGCTTCATCCACTCGTCATTCACAACTCAACTTTCATTTATCGACAGCATTATACTCGATCCCATCTGGCATCAGTTCGCTGGCTTTGTAGCCCATTTGATTCGACGCGTCCTCGTGGTTTCACCTTCCATCAGGGAAACCCCCCCTTGTAATTTTCGCGCATTTTCTGCAAAAATGCGAGAAAATGTGCGAAAATATCTCCAGTTGCTCGAGTGCGTGAAATTTCGCCAAAATATCTTAGTCCCTTCCAAAATGTGATAATTTCTGCAACTTTCGCGCAATTTTCCGGCAAGTTTCCATGCATTTCGTTCTCAATTTCTCAAAATTTTGGACTTTGAGGCACAATGAAATAGCGAAAACTGGTTATATTGCACACATTGTTATCTACTACATAGTACCCTAGAGTACAGTAATACCAGCACACTATAGTATAGGTACATCGACTTGTCATCAGATACCACATGTTGAGATGGGGTGGTGCGCACGGCAACTAATGGAGATGGATAGATATCAGCATGGTTCTTGTCTGAAAATAAGGTTGGTTCACCTTGTACCACAACAGCAGGCGCCGCAAACGACAGGCCGGGGTTTTGGAGCAGGGCATCAGGACCCTGAGGAACCACTAGTACAAACGTCAATAGTTTCGGAGGATGCACAGTATTCCGTACTCACCATGTCCAGCTCTTGTGACATAGGCGGGGTTCAGAGAGGTGCACGTCAATGTAGATACCAAACAAGCACAACAGCTATACCGTCATGTCTGGACATTGGATGATCAGTCGGTAAGTGAAAGGCGCTGAAAGAATAACGCACCGAACATGCGGCTGTTATCCCGGATATCTGCTGCCGTGTACAAAGATTGAGTCCGTCAAGTGTGCGAGATCACATGCCGTGGGAATGCGAGATGGCGGATGAGGGGAGGTGATCGGATGAGCAACATGTGGAGGAAGAAGCGGTGACAAGGCGTACCTTCTGTCTGCATGCCTACATCACTGTAGCTGAACAGGTTATTTGGGATGCATACTTAGGAGAAAAGAATATACCTTGAGACAGGACGTCGTCAGCGCCAATGCTCCGAATACAGATCTATATCTTGTGGCTGAAAAGACGTGGGCAGTAACGTGGGCAGTAACGTGAGTCGGAGATCATGGAGGGAGACCCTAGAGAAGCATAAGAGGCTTGAGGTAGGCTTTGGAGAGAGAGGAGGAAGACCGACCAATGTACTTGAAGGGAGGGGCTGCAGACGAAGGGATGGCAGGGAGCGACATGAGAGGGAAAAAGAAGAGCTGTTGACATGTATTGTCTCCTTGCCGACCACTGACCAGCACCACGTGCATCGGCGGAGATCAAATGCCGCGACTTACAGCACTGTTACGAGAGTTCTCGGCAACGGACTTAAGCATAAATTCTGACGTCTACAATTCTCTTCTACCAAATTTTACATCCGCAAGTCCCAAGCCTGACACATTCCGGTGTTAGTTGACTTCCAGATCTCTTTAAACCACTGAAACCAGAGTTAACTCAAGTCATTAGTGAGCAAGGAATCAGGTTTGAATTTTGAGCAAGCCAAGAGCAAGCTCAACATGCTTGCAAGTTCGAAAACTCGCGGTAAATTCCGAGGAACTGTGCCGAAAATTATGCAAAATAGTAAGGCCTCTCATAAATTGATGTTATTCTCAAGGATTCTCCGAAATTTCATGAAAATTGCTAAAAGTTTCGAAATTTTGGAGGCCCCTTGATATTTTATCGAAAAATAGCAAAAATTTGTGAGGGAGGTTTTCCCTGATGTCGTCATACACTAACTACCTCGACTCAGAAGTTAGAACATTCTTCTCGATATTTTCATCAATTGCACGACTCTGTTCTCGCTCGAGTGCATTTTTCATCGCTCCATCCCCGCTCACGTGCGTTCCGATCTTCATTTAATTTCCATTCTCTCTCGTTTGGTCTTCTTCATTTCGCCCGCTCACATTCCCTTCTTTGCTTTCAGCTAATACATTTCACTTTGAAAGCTATCTCATTACATTCGAATATCCGCTTCATCCCGCGGCGGTTACGTTCCGCTTTGAAATTATTGTTCTACATACAACGCTTATCTCGGCCACGAGTACCAGTCCAGGATCTTTCTTTTAAAGTAAGTGTTGTGATGACACTTGCGCACTGGCTTAGACAATTTCGGCGCCTGTCGAATTTTCCGCTCTCGCACGGCTCATACACCATTCTCGACTCAATGCTTCCGTACCTCCGCCTTTTACTTCCGTTCTACTTTAGCTGCAAAATGCGAGCCGCACGTGTATTTCGATTCCCTGCAGATTATGGATATCATTGCTTCGTGCGGTGTCATGCCGGCTCTTTATGATATCTGCGGACTCAGTGGCTCCCCTCTAATACGCCTCAAGATTGAGCAACGCGCGCTTTCCTCTGAATAAATTCGCATCACACAATCTGACTACTCTCAGCCAGTGCCTGTTCTCGTTCACACACGTTTTTGCGATCTGTCTCGGACTCTCGGTTTCTCGAAAATACAGAACATTTAAAAAAATCACACATCAATTCGTTAGCTGGGCCGGGCACTGCTTCGATTTTTCGATCGCCCAGTCATTCCAAATCGCCTATAATACTGTCAAGCGGGAGGAAGATGACGAGCGGCATGACCGAATGCAGTTCGCACTCACAGCAAACATGATGACCGCCACTTCCCGCCTTCAAGAAGTTCCAATCTACCTGTACATGCGCACTCAGCGCCATGCAAGCCGTCCATCTCCATCCCTTGCTAGTATCCCTTCCATTCCATTCCATTTCCTCTTGCCTTCCTTCACCACTTCTCTCTCGCTCACTGCCAAGTTCCGACGACAGCGACGCGCGGTCGTGCCAATCACCGACGCCGTTGCCATCACTCCTCCCGCATGCACATCTCCCGATATTTGCAGACCGTTTCAGTGCGGCCGGAAACAGACACATCCCCGGGGTAGGCCTCACGAACGCATTCGCGGACAGGGCAGGAGCCGCTTATGTATTAGGGGAACCCCGGGCGACCATCCAGCTTTGTCCTGCAGCAGGCTGTCCGGTTCTCTTCCCTGCTGGAGTTTCAATCCAATCGAGTCCCCTATCGTTGTCACCGATTCGTTCTGCCCTTCAAGGCGTAGGCACAGAATGTTTCTGGCCTGCAAAGGATAAACATGAATTCGGGGCGAGCGAGCTGTCTGCTGTGTTGCTGCTTTTCTGCCTGCTTGTATTTGGGCGTTGCATCAAGGTTCTGGCCGAGTCTCTACATAAGTATCATCGTCTTGCCGCCGGATGAACAACCACCCAGTACTTAAATGATGCTCCCGACCAAAACACGCCAATATCGCTACAAGGAGGTGAGGTCAAATATCTTGTTCCCCGCCATCTTTATGTCTGAATGTCCAATCCTTTAGTTGGGCTCATATGACAACCTGGTGCTTGAGGAGGTCTCCCTTCACTTGCCGAAAGGAAATGAGGTACTTGTCAAGACGCACGCAGTGTCCCTCCAGGTACCCAACTCCTCCTTCTGTCAATTCAGACCCGCGACTCCGCCATTCTTGCTTAATCTCTGCCCAGTTCCGTGATCTTCTTATCGCGACCGGCCGGTATCCCTCCAGGTACGTGGTACGCTGCCAGCTCTGCGACACTGAGTAATAAACCTCAAGCGTTCTACCCAACCTTGTTCCGTGCTCGGATATGGCAGGCGAAGTCATTGCAGTTGGCCAAGAAGTGAAACAGTGGAATGCTGGCGACAGGGTTTGTGCGAATATCTTCCTAGAGAAGCTCAACGACGTGCAAACACCCGAGACGGACCAAAGTGCATTGGGTGGCGCCACTGATGGCGTTCTGACTGAATATCGAACATTCCCTGCGCACGTATGTTTCGTCTCCGCATCATGATTTTTCTTTCTGATTGAAGCTTCGCCCGAGTCGCTGGTCACCATTCCACCTCAACTTTCCTACGAGGAGGCGTCGACTCTTCCGTGCGTACTGCTTCAGGTTTCATGCCATAAGCTCAACTCAAAGTTCAGATGCGCCGCCTTGGCGGCCTATAACGCGCTTCTCTGCGGTTATGCGCCGCTCAAGGCAGGGGACACGGTCCTCATCCAAGGAACAGGAGGAGTCTCAATGTGCGTAGACCCCATCCTCAAATTGGAAATGAAAAAAATCTCAAGTACCGCAGCTTTGCTCTCCAGTTCGCAGTGGCATCGGGCGCTACAGTCATTGCGATATCCTCTTCCGATGAAAAGCTCAGGGTCGCCAAGGACCTCGGGGCCGCGCACGTCATTAACTATCACACCACGCCGAACTGGGATCGCGAAGCGTTGAAGTTCACGGGTGGAGTTGGGGTGGATCGCGTTATTGAGGTGTGCTTCATGGCGGCCCAGTGCATTGGCATTCTGATATTGATTGTAATCGCATGATTTTAGGTCGCAGGAAACGCAACTCTCGAGCGCTCGATTGCCTCGGTGAGGCTTGGCGGTAGTATTGATATCCTTGGACTTATTGGAGATATGGTGCGTACATTCTTCAACCTCCTACATTGATCAGAAATTTGGACCACACGAGTCTAATAACCCCTCCCACTCCCCCCCCCCCGCATCACACCAATTAGCCTTTCATCTTGCTTGATCGACCCTCGTTTATATTTCCCCTTTTTTCCATCCATGAACTTGTCGTTTATTCTCGCCGACAGAATGGCGTGACTCCCGTGAACATCGTCATTCCTACCATACTCCGCAGCCTCAAACTCCGGGGTCTATACGGTGGCTCCGTCCCACAGTGCGTTTCTGTTTTCCTCATCTTCCCAGCTGCTCGACCTTTAGATCAGGTTCCATGACATGAACAAGTTGATCACTGCCAACCCAAAGACAACGCGCCCTGTTATTGACCGTATCTTTCCCTTCGAAGAGGCCAAAGCGGCCTTTGCGTATATCGCATCTCAGGCACATGTCGGGAAGGTAGTGATTAAGCTTTTGGATTGCGAGAATTAGGATATGAGTATGATACATATTTCGTGCCGTTTCATTTTAATTTTCATTTCGCACCCTCGGCTTGCCAGTTCCTACGTCCTTCGAAGCAGTTGGTTCCATCGTTTTCATAGGTCCAATGACTGTTTAACAATATTATACACCGCAAGGCCACCCACTTCGCCGGCAACACCGGATTTACGCGGGTGGCCAGGTTCCGTGTCCATTGCCTTTTGGGGACCTCCGACGGAAATAAATTCGCCAAGTACTCAAAACTTGGCGAAAATAGACTGAAGTGGGCTCGGATCATTCGCACGATGTGCGCTCCTCATGTAGAGCTCGCAGCGCCTGGGAAAAGCACCGGAGGAATCTACAAAGAGGCCAAAACCTCTAAGGTGCCTACAGCTAATGTGCGCAAGGCTGCGTGCCCGTCCCACACTCATTCTGCTATTTGGGTGCCGCCGCCTGCCTTTCATCTTTCTCTCGCCTCATCCCGGCCTCGGCTCGCCTCCGTGCACTGCGTGGTGTTTGTTTGGGATAAGCCGGGGGAGTGCAGTCAGTTCCTGTCCTCCCTCTCTTTTCATGTCCTCGTCGACATCTAGAGATGGGTCACTCATTTGGCGTATGACACCTCCTGCGTCTACCATGGTCTCATCCTGCACGCGCGTTTGCTGCGAGCCGAGTGGAGTGCCTTGCTTGTCCAAGCGCTGCGTCGCCAAGCCGACTCCGTAGGCGCGGCGTGCGCGGCCTGCACTTGTGCATCCCGGCCCCGTACCCATTCCATTTGATCCTCCTGCGCCCGTACGCGAACATGTTGAATTGTGCTCGCCGTCGACGAGACTCTGAATCGTTACCGCATGCACATTCAATTTGATGCGCCGGATTATGGATAGTAAGCGCTTATTATCGCGGCATTTCTAGTGTACTATTTGTCTCAATTACTAACCTTCTTATTGCAAATTTTCAGGTCCACTCCAAAGCAGCTGGTTAGTTCGGAGAAGGTAGTGGATGGGAGTTCAGTTGCAAGCCAACTTGGTTCAATCCCACCCCTCCGACTCCAAAGCTCGCCATACAGGAACAAAATGAACAGCAACTGGATATTAGGCACGAATTTAAACGGGTCCGAAACCGGGTTTCTCAGTCAGCAATAAAATCTGAATGCTCGGAGTCTACATCTGATGGGAATTATTCAGTTGAAAAGGCGCGTTTATTTACACTGACTCGGAATAAGTATTGGATCACAGATGTTCAAAAGTTGACAGCTGATTTCTGCCAATACAATGCATACTTCCTCTGAGTTTTTGAGGGTAATAGGAAGTATATAGTATATACCTGCTGAACAATATGAGGTTGTGTCCCTGTGTTGGCTGGGAATGACATTGATATCGCGCACATGGGATCCAATTGTTTTTCTGCATTTGGACGTGATCTCATTTTGGACTTCAACCACCACAATGACACGTCAACACAACTTTCTACTGCATAAAAATCCTCCTCCTCATAATGTCCGACACATCTGCCACTAAACAGGCTGCCATTGTTGCTCTCAAAGAACTGGGATTGCCCAACAGAGTCACGGCGGACAAAGACAGTATTTTGGCCTCTACTGTGTCAAGAATTAATGCATGATCTGGTGTTAGCCACCAATTCGACGGAAAATCACCCCGGCCAGGTCGTCTATCTGAAATTTTGGAGCACAACGCCGAAAGACCATGTGAATGCTGTCTTCTGGCCAAGGCCAGAAATCCATCTGACCTAAAGCAGAAGCTTTTCCCCGACATTAACGAGGACACAGTTCGCAAAGCCCTTAAAAGCTTGGGCTTCATGCGTACTAGTATAAATCCAAGCCCCTGCTCACCCAAGGACATCAACAGAAATGTGTAGAGTGTGCTGAACATCATTATTATTGGTCAGAGGAGGATTGGCGTGCAGTGATTTTCTCCGATGAGTCCAAGTTCAATGTTTTTGGCTCGGTGATAAGCAGTGAATTCACCCAAGCTTGAAAGTTGCATATTTCATGCATTACAAGTGTAGTTCACATAGCACATCTTGGGTCTATGAGATATCCCACCTCAGTAGACCAGGAGCTATTCGCTGAAAACCCAATCCGGAACTGGTTGCGGATGAGTATCCAGAAAACACACATACTGGGTACCTCCGACTAATATGCCACTAGTACTGGATCCCACTGTTGTATCATCGACAGAAGGTTGCGGATAGTCCAAATGATCATCAGGGAATATAATATCCACTCTGAGGGCACACATTTGGAGGCATCCTCAACTTGTGCAGTTTCTGGATTTTTGATATCCAGAACAGGCGATGTTGAAGGAGTGTCTATCAGACATGTGATCTGGACTTGTTATGTCCGATATTTCCGAGTATATCCGAGATGGGTACATCCGGAATCACTCCGATCATATATTGATCGTCCCAATTGGGAAACTAGAAGTCTTGACTTCATAACTCAAGAACTACTGAGGCTAGAGAGGAGTTCAGGGTGTCCACTGAAAGGGCTCGCTGTCTGGACTTCTGTAGAGTTGCTCAAGTTGAAGGGAAACCTACCATGTCCGAATTATCTTTGGTTTGATCCCAGTGAAACTGTGATCGAATTAAAGGCACCCACTGGACATATAGGGTTCTCTTGGCAACTAGAATACAAGAAGTTCGTTTGGACAGAACTCAGGCAATACTGAAGCTATTGGGAAGTGTGTAGTGTCCCTGGGAAGGGATTTACTCGAAGCTTTCCAATATCTGGTTGTTCCCAAGGGAAATCCGCAAACTTAACATACTGGTATCCAAGAATAACTGGGTTTGATCGCAGTGCAACTGTGATCGAATTCAAGTCGACCACAGGACATATAGGGTCTCTTGGCAACTGGAGCATCAAAGGTTCTTTTGAGCAATGCTCAGTGAATACTAGAGCTACTGAGAAGTACAGGGTGTCCCTGGCAAGGGCAAGACTCCAAGTTCTTCAGTAGCTGGTCATCCAGAAGGGAAAACCGCAAAGTTCACGAACTGGGTTCCAAGAATAGCTCACCGATCGAATTAGTTACAGGAACAGGCAACACATATGACATTCAGGGGAACACTTTGACTCATTCAATTCAGTAGTTAATAATAGATTAAATTGTACAGTATATAAGGAGCACAGTCTGTAGGAAGACAGCACGGAGCCCCTACCCGGACGCTGAATGCGGAGATGACTGATGGTCTCTCCAGCGAGTAAAGAAGGGCGGGGCTTCCGGCTTGATTCATCGAGGCTAGTCTGAAAGGACCTGCTTGTATTTTCAAGTTATAATCAATCAATCAGCTTTATTCTGGATTTTCCCTTGTGTTTTGCGACATAGCAGACGGGTTTAAAGGCAGTAGTCCTACCGTGCTGTGAGTGTGTGTTCCGGATTTGTTTTCAACGTAGCAGACGGGTTTAAAGGCTGTAGTCCTACCGTGCTGTGAGTGTGTGTTCCGGATTTGTTGCGTGTTGCGTACCAATTTGGTTCACTGCTCTTAACCGAGGTTGGAGTGGGTGACCCAGAGTTGCAAAACTATAAATTGAACCTTGTCTGTGTACAAACCTGGGACATGTTGCGATTTGTTGCTTCTGAAGTAGCAGGTCCAAAGTTGAAGAGCCGTAAACTCTTGAACTTGTGTTTACCTGCGGGTTTTCTGGATTTATGTTGCAAGAGCAGCGTGGATGGTCAGCTTGGCTCCCGTGTGTCTTCTATCGGCACACAAAGACCCATAACTCGACTGTGCTCCTTGGTAGAACATGGATGTGGCAGTGGTAGATTGGTTAGGTGTGGTTGATGTTTAGTTTGGGTGTTCTGGATTTTCCCATCCAGAACACGGTCGCATTCTATCATCTGGCACTCAGCTCATCAGGCTACTGCACTACTTCATTTCAGCCTTGGGCCAGCGGCAACCGTTTCATCGGATGGGCGCGACTGATGTTTGAGCAAGCCAGGCAAGGGTAATGATCCCGACTATGTCAAATAACAGGTGAAGCACGGCCACAGGAGTGTTATGGTATAGTATGGTATAAGACTGCATCACTCGATATAGTGTTAGGGAACTTCATCGGATCGACGGCATCTTGGACCGCTTCATTTATATGGATATACTCTCCCAATCCCTTCTCCGCACCCTCGACAACCATAACCACAGCACCATTTATTTCCAACAGGATGGTGATCCAAAGCACAGGTCAAAATATGGCAAAGGCTGGTTCAACCTTGAAGGGATTAATTTACTCCCTTAGAGCCCAAACTCACCCGATATGGACATCATAGAGAATCCATAGGCTCATTTGGATCGCATGGTGGGCGCTAGGGACTCACTTCCAAAGAATTGCGATGAGCTTTGGGTCGCTTTGAAGGAGGAGTGGGCAAACATCGATCAGGACTTCATTGACAGGTTATATGACAGTCTGGTGCGGAAATGGTTGAAGGAAAAGGTAGGGAACACTTGTTATTAACATCTTGTACCCTTCCCAATTTTATTTCGTCCCGCAACGGACTTTCTGATACAATTTCTGCAACCTGGTCAAAACCAGATTTATAATTGGATCACTTGTCATCAATGTTGTTCCTGTACGGCTCCGTGTTCTTGGCGTACAGCTCTAATATTTCACATGCAGAGACTAGACCCTATGGCCTTTCAGTTGAGCACAAAAGATCAAGTCCACCCAACCCAAGCGTCGTGTACAATTCACATCTTTTCGGAGATCCACGTGATCCAATACTTATTCCGAGTCAATGTACAGTTGATTCTCGCACCATGGAGCGTGTCAATGGATTCCATTATATTCTAGGAGTCTTCCCCCGTCGTGCTATGTTCACGGGAAGAAATATGCTTCCTGTAGACTGTTTCTCGTGTCATTAAGATACGGGGGACCGGTGATGCGGAATGTTGACTCACTTGGAGCGAATGGAATATGTGCATTGTTCGACAATTGAAATAGTGGGTACCGTAAATGCTGCGCAAAAGCCTGGCTTTCTGGATCGAAACCCTTTGCCTGGTGGAAGTGACGAAGTCCGGCATACACGGTGCCATCCCATGAATGGCCGATGATCTCCGTCGAGAAATCCATGGTTGGGAAACCGAATCTAATTGCATCCTCTTCACTCAGACGTTCAGCACCCGATGCATCGAAAGACCAGTATGCCGGACAGTCTGGCCATGCGAGTGACCCGGCGAACCCAATTTGAAAATCCTCTGGTGGGCAGAGAAATAGAAAGCCTTTGGGGGGGTCTACTGTAGACGGAGAAATAGCGAGCTGAAACTCAATCGCATTCGACACAACTATGTGCCCGAATTGATGTAAATGGAGAGCAATTTCGGGTCAAGCTCTTACCGTAGTCGTCGAAATTGGAGGAAACCCCGAGGTAGTTGAAGATATGATTGGCTTGGCTAAGCCACTGTTTGCACACCCGGACCGGGGCTTGCAAAACATGTACCCATTGGAAATTTGACTCGGAGGGTACAGGATACCCCAAGGTGAACCTTGGAGTAATGAGGTGGACAATAATGTGCAGATGGATGATAGTATTCTTACCGGGTCCAACCATTTTTCATAACTTTGTTCGGCCTCTGTCGGTCATTGATATAAGACCAATATGTCCCACGGTCCAGCTGGGCAGGCATGGAGGCAATCTCAGCCCACTCACTGGCCGACGAACCAGAATACAAGGCACCGAGCTTCACCGCCACCGAGGTAGAAATTGGGATCCCTCGATCTCGCGTGAACTTCCAATAACATGTGCAATGATACTGGTCCAGTGTCAGAGAGCTGATGATATTTGCCTCCATATTGGGTGTGCCTAGTGATTCGAGGCCAAGTTGGGAGAATGTTTGCTGCAGCCACGAAAGGTAGAGGTAATGCACATGGTTTGGTATGAGGTCGGCACAGAGCCGACCAGTTGAACTTCGAATGAACAGTGTGCATTCGTCCTGGTACTGGAGACATTCTCGTAAGGAAATCAAATATATACACAAACTCACTGGAGCGTATTGGAAAGCGGAGCGAAAATAGTCCTGGGTGGCCTTAAAAGGCGTTAGTTTTTTTAGCTATCGCGAGCGAACGGTAGTACGGCAAACTCTACGGCCTTCCGATAGATGAGGATCTATCTGACAAGTAGAGCAGAAAATCCACATACACAGTAAACATAGATGTATACAATTGCAAAGTGTGAGTCTTGGTGGAGGTCCAAAAAATATTGAAGAGGTATCAAGTCTAATCTGAACATCAACTCCAGTATGTTCGCCAATTCAGAACATCGAACCTACTGTCATGAAAAATCGTAGCACGCACATTCCCCAGACCGGCTGTCCCACAAACTTGCACAATATTTGGATGGCTGCGTTGACACATCAGCAGCATTGGGCGAAAGGAAAGAGCGCGACTTGCCGAACGGTCCTATATTTCGCTATGTCCTCCCGCCATTCCTGGAGGATGGGAGAAGGATCCATTAAAGGCATAATAAATGCTACACACCTGTTCCGCACCATTGCCCTGATACATGGCCACAGTCGATTTTCGGCCATCAACCTTGGCATAATACAATTTCCGAACACGGCGCAGGTGACGCTGGCACTTGAGGAACTCAGAGTCATTATCCAAGCAAATTTCACGCTGGAGGTCTATCTTCCCCAGCGGGAAAATTTGGAAGTCTGTCCAATATTCAGCCTATTTGGAAAATGAATGAAGAAGAATATACCAGAAGGCACACTCGGGGCAGTACCGTAGTAGTTTGAATTTGTGATGTTGGTCAATGTCTGAGCCGTCACAGTAAAGTTTCGAGAGCGAGAGAACATCCCGCTGCCGTGCCTGCAGGCAGTATGAGCCCTGGTGGAGGCTCGAGGCTACTTAATGCAGCGGAGGACCACGAGGACTCACGAAGCAGATTCAGGGTCGGGTGTGGTGGAATGCGTAGTGTGCTCAGGCTCTGCATGCAGTCCGTTGTCCATAGGTGGTGAGGGGGAAAAGAGAGGGTAAACGTCGAAGTAACAGCTTTAGCACCATTTAAAGAAAGTCCCAAAATAAACGAAAGTTCCCAGGTACAGCTTCCGCCGGCGTCGCGTACGAGAATAAGCGCCAAAAAGATGGGATGAATTACTGTGTTTTGTGTTCGCCAGAATATTTCAGCGGGTAAGCTACCTGTGTTGATGTTGCGCATCCTTACCCTCAACCAAGTTTCAATTTACCATCTTGACAGAAGAACCGAGCTGAGTGATGTGAAGACAAATTGGAACTGGGAATTAAATCACCTTGCTCGAACGCCGTTGGGTTGGTTGGGTTCTGTTCACTGGTTTTTCAGTGGAGTGGAATCGAATATGATAATAAATCGATTAAATAGACAAAGAGAAGTGGCTGGGAGAGAAGCGCTGCAAATTGAAGCGAAATTGAGTACCAATGGACTTTAAAGCCGAGTATGAGTTGAAGTGATTGATTGGTTAGTGCTGATCAGATGTTCGTTCTGGTCAGTTACTGTAAGTTAGAACTGAATCAAATAGGCGAGGAGATTAGAGGATACTTGGGAGGATAGGATATACGTACTGGCTGCACCGGACGTCCGCGAGTCAAACCGTGCATCCAACCATAGTTTCACCGGAAAAGCCTAGTTTTAGTCTTCTGGAAGGAGTTCAGCGCCATCCGCTGTGAATCAAGGTCTTGGAATATGAACATAACATAAGGATGTATTCTGGCGGGGAATCGTAGTCTCGCCGAGCAGAGCAGAGTTTCCCAGTCTCTGCTCCGCGCGTAGTCAACGCGTAGGCTAGCCTGCGCGGCTAATCCAAGCCCGCCGTGAATACCTGAGTGCTGGCGAATGATAAAGGAAAGGATGCCGCATGAGCGAGGCCCAGTCGCGCGGAATGCGGACCGCCCAAAGAGACGCAGTCGCCATCCATCTTCAAGGAAAGCAATATTAAAGCGGAATGGTACTACACCTACCATCCCCGCGTAATGCCAGCTTTTAAGAAGACTGAGACGTAGATTCAATCGATTAAAAAACAGTCTAGATCTCCTGTGCGAATACGGGCGTGACATGCAGTCAGATATAAGTAAGACACCAAGTGAAGCATGTCGAATAGCTACACTCACCTCGAGAGATTCAGATCTAGGAAAGCGAGTCAGTTACTTGGTTCATAATGAGGTAAATTATGGTTTGCCCTATCAAGCGAGGCACGAGCTACAACTGATTCTATAGCGTCTGTCAAGAGAGACTAAGTTTGCCCCGTTTGGAAGGTTGAATCTCAGGAGCGGTCGCGCTGTGTGTTATGAAAGATGGGGTGGAGCACTAAGTACTCTACTGGATACATAAGCGCGAGAAGCTACCGGCTCAGGATGAGGCGGAGGCGGAGGAGATGACTCATGCTGGCGGCAGAGGAAAAGGTCAAGAAGAATCAGGCCCGCAACATGAAGAGCGAGCCGAAGAGACAGGACCAGCTCACTGTACTGGAGTTGTTAGATCGTTAGATCCGGAGGCTCCGAACCAGGTTACACCGAAAAATGTACATGTAATGCTGCTGTATGGCACATATACTGTCCAAAAATGATTGACTGGTTACATCACTATGGAAACAGGGTTTTTCAATGCATCTTGCCCGTTTTTCACAAATGGCTGACACTTTTGGAGGATGGTTGCAACAATTTTGCAAATGGGTTGCAAGTTTTTGTTCAATGGTCGCAACTGTTGGCTCATTGGTTCCAACTCTTTGCTTGTTGGTCCCAACTCTTTGCTTGTTGGTCACAACTCTTTGCTTGTTGGCCACAACTCCTTGCTCATTGGTTGCAACAGTATACCTTAGGGGGTGACAACTCATAGGTGCACTGGTCACAACTTCGGGGCAATACTCGAGTTTGGTTCCAACGTGCAGATTTGATGCCCATGATCGCCGAAGCTGATCGCAATTAGGAATGGTCAACTACAACCTTCCCGAAGCCACTGCGGTCAGCCACCACAGCGTGGCAGGGTTACACATAACAGCTTCCCATTGGACGGTGACCACCCTCATTTAGTTTCCACGCCGTTTCAGTCAAAGAACTCGGACAGTATACCAAATTCCGATCTAGTACAACAAAGACTACTGATACGTGTGTACTGGGCGTGGAAAGGCACATGGCCGGTTTGCGTCTTTGAACCTCTTCGCAATCCATGGAACACCCGAGGGGATTAAACTTCGGAAATACCGCCTCACTCTGGGTATATATGTAAAACAACGCACAAGGTGCTGGTGGTGTGGAAAGGAACAACCACTAAGAGGAGGGGGATGGAGAAAGTCAAGTCCGGAGACCTTAAAAATGATCGGTGACTACAACTTAAACTAGTTTGGAGGCCAAAGACAACACAGGTAGAGTATACGATGCTGTTTCAAACTCGGCGCTTAATCTTCATAGCAAAGCGCCCGGTTTGATGGGAGAAAATTATTGGCTCGGCAGCGGGCCGCAGCCGAGATCTTCCGGATTTCACGAAACTTTAAACGTTGCACACGCATTTCCTTGCCAAATACATGATCTTGGGACCAAAAGGAAGGAGATGTACCAGAAGCATCTTGAGTGCAAGATTCAATAGAATTGGTTCAGGCAAGAATACTCTGTTCATGATTCAATTCTTGTTCCTGCTAAAATATCACCTGCAAATGATAATTCTTCCATACATGCATCCAGCAACCGTCTAAAAATCATGAAAAATACTTACAGACTACATGAACAGCATTTGGGAAAATGGCCGCACCACTTCCCACTGAAATGGAAATACACGGGGCAGACTCAAACCGCCTCGGCGTTCGTTGAGTTTCCAGGCCAAACCATAATTCAACCTGTTGAATTTTGGGACTTCTTCAGGGAACCGCAGTTCAAATGAGACAATCCGGTTCCAAGATGGCATGCCCCCCTCGGTGGGTGTCCAATATGGCCCACCACCGTCCCCTCGTCCCCTCC
Organism: Mycena galopus ATCC 62051; assembly: GCA_014925785.1. Lineage (NCBI taxonomy): Eukaryota > Fungi > Basidiomycota > Agaricomycetes > Agaricales > Mycenaceae > Mycena > Mycena galopus. The sequence continues at coordinate 502,105 of WIQG01000082.1, read as the reverse complement.
CACCTGGAATATGGTAAAGAAGTGCTCAAATAAAACTGCCTACTGCTAGGAACCGGAGGCGACATTGCATGTCATCGGCGATTGGCGGGCTCGCACGATAGCCAAGAACGATATGGCGTCGATATTTGTGGCGATGAAGAGCGAGTTTCTAGCCAGGGTGCAAAGGAAGCTTTCGATAATTACTTGTTTATGAATAAAAAATGTCTTTCAACATTCGCAATAAATGCATCAGACAAATGTGAATAAAAATATGCCGAGATTTGCATGGATCACAGAGCCATCCGTTGGTTGCGTAGGACCTGCTACTAAATGTTTATACAGGTACACCTTCCGTGGAGGCAGAGATATTTATCGCGTGAATTGATGCCTGCCAAACATCAACCAAACACTCCCTGAAATGAGTGCCTACTTGCCACCACTATGTCGATAGACCCACAAACCTCTCAGATATTCAAAAACTACTGGAAGGCCTATTATTAACTGTTTGAGTGCACACTCTCGCTGGGGCTGGGGGTGTAGGTCTTCAGAGTTCGAATTTGATGTGAACCAAACACCAACCAGACACCCGACTTGCCACCACTGGGCAGGCAGATCCCAAAACCTCTCAGACATTCTAAGCTGCTTGTTCACCCAATTATTAGGGATTCTCACCATACCCTATACGGTTACGATCGTATGAATTACGGTGGATTACGGAGGTAAACCGGACGTAACCGTAACCGTAAACCTCTCCTCTGGAGGCTCATACGGTACGGTACGGTGTACTTTACGGTTTTACGACCGTGAAATACCTGCCTTGTGGCGCTTGATGCGGGCGCAGCAACCCAAATGGAAGATAATGTCGAGCCAACACGCGTCAACCCAGAGCTTCAACATTTTCCTGCCGCCGGACATGTGGTGTCGGCAAGTTGGAGCGGCGAGGCGTCAATAGAAAAGCGAAGTTGCGAGAGAGGAAGCAACCCAGTAATTGTTTCCCAATTATTTGACCTTTCACTGACTTGAAATCAGTGTTTGTTTGAGTCTCGAATTGAAAATTCACCTGAAATCATTTGCGAGTGATTTACGGTTTGTTTACGGTCGTAAAATACTGTATACGGCCGAATTTGTACGGGTCCGTACGGTATACGGTACAGTTGAAATCATAACCGTATCAATCTGCGCAGAGCCCTGTAAAACCATAAACCGTAACCGTATTACGGTTTTGTATGGTTACGGCAGGGATCCCTACCAATTATTGACTACCTAGCGATCTGGAGCATAGACATCGTCGGTTGATTGTCGGAATTGATATTGGTACAAAACTACTCGGAGCCCGAGTCTTCGAGATGTGCAGTAAACAACACAACAGCACGGCAGTAGATATCAATTCCCCAGTTTCCGTCATCACCATCCACGTCTAACTCCTCCAGAATGTCCCGACCTTCACGAATCTCCGCATCCTCGTTGACAAAGATACCGGCGTCGCGTTCGGAAGCAAGATCCGGGTCGTCTGTGTGATCTGGCTCAGTGGGATCGGCTGAAAGCTCGTCTGCTGGGGGGAGCTGCTCGGCAGGGTCTTCACCATACAAGGGATCCGAGGCGGTACGGAGATCATCGCCTGGATCACCAGTCCAATAGCCGCGGTTGATGGCCCTCGTCCGGCTGAGCTCGAAAATGGCGGTGGGTGTCTTATTTCCGGCAGTGCGGATTTTGTGGAGATTCCATGAGGTCCGAGTTTCGTCGAGCGAGCGCTGGATGCGGGGTTGGAAAACAATGTAGAGACAGATGCGGTGTACAGGGTTCTCCATGTCGAGTAATCCAGATTGCTCAAGATAGAAAAAAATCTGTCGGAAGAGTTCCAAGGTGTCCTTGCGAACGTCCCGCCAGCAGCGCTCGATACGAATATTTTGAGTTGATCTGGCATCATGGATTGTCAAAAATGATTACAAGCAGAGATCACGCACATACCTCCCGCGAAGATAAGCCCGATGCCGCTCTCCCCAGTGCGCAATCATTCGGCGCTCAACTCCGTTATTCTCTTTACCAAAGTCTCCACGGGCGCGACTGGGCCATCCATACTCCTCAACACCTGCCATCCACAAACCCTCTACGGTCCTCGATCGCTTGTTATTACAGCACCAAAGGTAAATGATCAGGCGAGAGAAGCCATCTACGCAGCCGTGCACGTAGAATCCCCAGGGACGTAATTTCTCGTTACCGTCGTGGTGCCATAGTGCATTAGCACCGCGGACACAATAGACACGACGCTTGATCACGCCGTTCCATCTTTGATTTCGGTCAGACATCCACAATAAATGCTGTACGCTGTCTCACCGAAGAATCACCCCGATTCCGTCAACGCGCCACAGGCTATCTTGGACTCGTTCGGAAGGAAGATGAATGCCCTTGGCCTCCAGATGCCCCATCACAATCGCACTGCCCGCTAGAGGGTGTTTGATTGAGATTTCAGCCACGCATTCGTCGAGATCACCGTCAGAAATGTCCGAGAACGGTCAGCGTGCAGAGGAGAGCCCTGCTTTACTAAGATGATTATAGATTGTGTGACGGTGCACTCCCATGGCCTCTGCGATACCCTCCCAAGGATTTCCCATATCGTGAAGCTCGCACGCTCGAGTCAAATCCAGCACATAACAGGGACGGCCGGCGCCAGGCCCCCGGGTAGTGCTTGTACCTGCATTCCGCGCGGGAGGAGGCTGCCTCTGAAATTCTTGAAGCGGTAGTTGGACGTCGAGTATGAAAGTGATGCAGCGATCAATGTCTCCCTGATCAAGCCATTGGTCGTCAAGATTCGCAAACAGATAGTGAACAGCACTGAGCTGCCGAAGTGCCCGTTCAATGGAAAAGACTTCGACATTGGGTAGTGAGTCGACGATGAACTGGGCATTGCGTATGATTTTATCGGCATGCACGAGGAACGTATGGGTGGCATCCTCGATTGCAGTGGACATTCCTGCTTATATATGAGACCAAAAGCTGATTATAACCCCAGAACGGTGTACATGCCTGCCTGGGAGCTGAATTGTGAGCGCAGATGCACTTTGAGGTTCAGGGTGAAAACGAAGAGGCGAAATTACCATGGCTATGGTTTGTGTTTCACGTTTGAGGATCAAAGATTGATTGATCCCAGATCTTGAACTAGTTCACATTTTCGCGCCCGGAGGTCACTGACCTGTATGATATTCGTATGATATTAATGATATTGTTGCTCAAAGGGCATGCATTATTGACTCAGTGCCAGCGCAGGTCCGACTTGAAAGCCGCTCATACGCCTCATCAATCAGTCAATCACTTGATCAAATCAACGAGTCACTGCGCTGATCGCACCAAATCCTGAAGACGGTGGTGTGTTGTACATCGGTTGTACACCAATAAATATATTATTTACATGATATGTGTTACCCAAGATTTGAGCGAATAATGAATCTAATCGTTGTTGGATAGTGATTTGTGGGGCTCGGCCCAGGCCCGCAAGCCGAGCCGAGCCGGGCCCGGGCTTGAGCATTGCTTGGCACAGGGCTTTGGCGGGCCCAGTGCTCGGGCTTGAAGAATGTCAGGCCCGCCAGGCCTGGTAAGCCCGGGCTCAGATATATATATTTATCTTCCGAGCGTGTCTTTGCCTGCAAATTTTACTCAACTGGCTTGGAATTCATCTCTGTCGTCCCTGCAGGCAACAACTTACCTGTTTTGTGTCTAACAAGGTACCCATCCTGCTGCCCGCCATTATAATTCTTTACATACGCACCCTCGCCCTTACAAAGGCCTAGTAAAATGATGTTCTTGTGTCAGTTCGTCTCGCACTTTCTCGATGTCACTCGTGAGCTTGAGTTTTTGTGGTGCGCGATTCTTCTCTCAAGGCCACGCACTCCTAATTGACTTCATACCTGCAAGCTCAAACTCGCCTGCTTCCTCGAAACCCAAGTCAAAGCGCAAGTCTCCTGATCCCATCAGCGACGCAGAGGATCTTCCGAAAGCTAAGCGCATTCGAAGCAGTGCGTGTATTCCGTTCTTTATTATCTGTCTTTTTTTTCTTGATCTTTTTTCTACAGCCATAAATGGTGCCGTTACACTGGATGAGGTCCCAAACAAGGACGATCTGGGCTTCCGGCCACAGGCTGACGATGACCCCACGAAGAAAACTTGCCTATTTTGGGCGAATTCACTGCGGGCCTCAGCTAAAAAAGAGCTCCAAAAGATGGTAAGAGTTGATTCTGTTTTGCAACTCTAACTGACGCTTCCCCAAGTTCAAAGAATGATACCCACGGGTAACAAGCCCACTGTAAGGGCAACCTCAGCTCGGCGCGGGAGCACGGGAGACTAGCGGGAGAATCCGAAGCAACTCAATTGACAGTACTAAATACAGGTTTCTAGAATACGCACCTAGCGGGAGAATCCGAAGAGAAGAAAGGATAAGGATTCCCACGCTAGGCGAGGTTTTTATAGGTACTAGCCAGTAGCACGTGTCCGGATCGATCGGCAGTGGTCTCGAGCTTGATCACATAGCACGTGCCAGTGAGAGCGACCGGACGCGGGGGGTCGGAGGGGGTCGGAGTCCGGAGGGACGGAGGGCGTAGGCTGGGGCATAGGACCGAAGGCCGGATGGACGGACGAGGCCGGACGAAGGATCGGACGAGGAAGTGGGGCGGTGCGATGGGCCGGAGCCGGACGGACGGACGGACGGACGGACGGACAGGTGGTTCCCCTGACATCACCCCCCCCTTGGAATGCGGCGTCCCGACGCATGAATCGAACATGGGCGTCGCGCCTCCGGAACGAGAGCGAGTCGAAAGCGGCCGAGGCAATCCGGCGCGGGGCGTTAGGGTAGCGGCGATAGTAGGCATCGATGGTGTCTTGGGCGAAGACGTCGGAGTGCTTTACCCATTTATTGTGTTCCGGGCCGTAGCCTTTCCACCGCACCATGTACCAGAGGCTGCCATAACGGACCTTCGCTTCTAGGATCTCCTCGACTTCCCATTGAACGTCATGGTCCGTCTGAAGGACGGGCGGGGGTTCGTCGTTCCGGGGGCGTCCGGGGAACGGATCCGGTTCCGCGAGCTGGAGTTTCACCACCGGGAAGACCGGGTGGAGCTGGGAGTACCGGGGGGGGAGCTCGAGTTTGTACGCCCCCTTTCCGACGACCTTCGCGACTTTGAAGGGGCCGAGGCGTTTGTCCGCAAATTTGACGGACGGACGGGTCGTACGGATGTCGGAGGCGTCCAGCCAGACTCGGTCGCCTACCTTGATCTCTGGGGCGGGCGTGCGCCTTCGATCATAGTACAGCTTGAACTCGTCCTTGGCTTTAACGAGCGCGGCTTTGGCTTCCGAAACTCCGGACGCGATCCGGTCTCGGAACTCGTTCACGGACTCCACTTTCGAGCGTAGTCCGTTGGGCTCGAACCCCATCCGGGGGAGCCTTCCGGTGTCCGTCATAAACGGGACTTGCTGCGTCGAGGAGTGGACGTGGTTGTTGTACGCGAACTCCGCGGCCGGGAGAAGCTCGTCCCAGTCGTCTTGTTTGTAGTTCGTGAAGATCCGGACGAACTGCTCGAGTTCCTGATTGACGCGCTCGGTCTGGCCGTCGGTCTGCGGGTGGTAGGCGGTGGAGGTCGCTGGTTCTACCCCGATGAGGCGCCACAGTTCCGTGGTGAACTCCGCGACGAACTGCGGCCCGCGGTCGGAGATATATTTCCGGGGGGTTCCGTGGTGCCTCCAGACGTTCCGGTAATAGAGCCGAGCGGCTCCGACCGCGCCAAGGCCGGTGTGGCACTCGTTGAAATGGGCCCGCTTACCCAGGACGTCGACCACGACCATAACGGCGTCGAAGCCGTGCGCGTCCGGGAGCTCGACGATGAAGTCCACCGAGACGGTGTCCCAGCGTTCTTCCGGAATCTCGGTCGGGTGGAGCTCTCCGTGGGGTAACTTCCGGAGTGCCTTCGTCCGGTTGCACGGGTCGCAGGTTCGGACGTATTGGCCGACGTGACGGGACAGCTGGGGCCACCAGTAATTCCGGGAGATGAGCTCGAGGGTTTTGAAGCGTCCGGCGTGTCCAGCGACCCGGGTATCGTGGTGCAGGGCGATGATCCGGCGTCGGAGGTCCTTATTCCGCGGTACGACGATCTTACCTTCTGCGACACGCCACTCTGACGACCAGGGGGGGCGGACGTTCCGGTTCTTGAGGAGCTCTCGCGCGACAAGCGCGACGGGGTCCTCAAGGTCCGGTTCACCCGCGAAGGCCTCCCGGACGTCACGAAGGAGGGGGACTTCGGGTCCGGCCACCACGACGCCTTCTAGCGCACGGACGTGGAACAAGTCTGGGCGAAGAAGGGTAACGTCCGTGTTGTCCGAGCCTACCCCGTGGTCCGGGCGACGGGACAGCGCGTCCGGACGGCCCATGAGGCGTCCGAGCTGGTGGTGGAGCGCGAAGTCAAACCGGGACAGGTACAGGGACCACCGCGCCTGCCTCCGGTTCAAGTTCCGGGCCTTCCGGAAGTACTCCAGGTTTTTGTGATCCGTCCAGATCTCGACTGGATGCTGTGTACCTTCGAGGAAGTGTCGCCACTCCTCTAGGGCTCGGATGATCGCGAGCATCTCTTTGTCGTGGATCTCGTAGTTGCGCTGGACGTCACTCAGACTTTTGGAGTAGAACGCGACCGGGTGCCACTTTCCGTTCGCGTCCGGCTGGGACAGGACGGCCCCGGTAGCGTAGTCGGAGCTGTCCGCCTCGACCCGGTACGGACGCGACTCGTCGGGTAGGACCAAGACGGGCTCCGCGGTCACCGCGTCCTTGAGGGCTTGGAAGGCGGCGGCCGCGGCAGCGGTCCAGGTCCAAGCGACACTCTTCTTTGTGAGGTCGAAGAGGGGCCGCGCGATGTCCGAGAACGCCCGGATGAACCTCCGGTAGAAGTTCGTGAAGCCAAGGAACTGCTGCACGTCCTTCTTGTTCTCCGGAGCAGGCCACGCTGCGACTCCGGCGACCTTGACCGGGTCCATCTCGACGTGGTTGTGCGAGATGATGACGCCGAGGTACTCGATCGACGACTTCTCGAATTCGCACTTCTCCGGCCGGAGGTAAAGCTTGTGCGCCCGGAGCCGCCGGAGGACTTCTCGGACGATCTCTCGGTGGCGCGCGAGATCGGAGTGAGCGATGAGGATGTCGTCGAGGTATACCATGACGTCTCCGGACAGGATGAGGTCTTGGAAGATGTCGTTCATCATCGTCTGGAACGTGGCCGGAGAGTTGGTGAGGCCGAAGTACATCACCAGGGGCTCGAAGAGCCCTCGGTTGGTACGGAACGCGGCCTTCCACTCGTCGCCTCCCCGAATCCGGACGTTGTTGAAGCCCCACCGGACGTCGAGTTTTGTGAAGAACCGGGCTCCCTTAAGGCGGTTGATGAGATCGTTAATCAGCGGGAGCGGATACCGGTTCTTTACGGTCATCGCGTTGAGCGCCCGATAGTCCTGGACGAACCGGAGGCTTCCGTCCTTCTTTTTGATGAAGAAGACCGGAGACGCCATCGGGGATTTGGACGGACGGATCCGACCGGTGCTCAACCCATCCTCGATGAACGCGTCGAGTTCCTTCTGCTCGAGGGGGGAGATCGGGTAGACCTTGCAGTTGGCCGGTTTCGCATCCGGGACGAGTTCGATGGCGTGGTCCCACGTCCGACGTTCCGGCAACGCGTCGAACGACTCCTTATCGAAAACGTCGGAGAAATCCTCCACCCAGGCCGGAACCGAGGTCCCGGGCGGGGCCGAGTTCCGGGCGTAGGCTTCCGCGAGCCTCTGAGAGACGGTGCTGCCCGCACGGATTTCTTCTGCCGGAGCGAACGCGGTGTAGAGAATCCGGTCGTCGTCCTCGAGCTCGTCGTCTTCGTCACCGTCATCCTCGTCTGGGTCCGGAGTGAGGTCCGGGAAGTCGTCTCCGTCGTCGCCCGGATCGTACCCGTCATCTCCGCACCACTCCTCCGAGTCAATGGCGCAGATAGACAGGACGGGACCTTCGCGGAGCTGCCGGAGGATCGCGGCGGAGATCTTCGCGTTGCGACGGACGGCGCGGAGCTCCTCCCGGCAAGTGCTGCAGCTGGTCGGACAGCGGGTCATCCGGACTTCCTTGGTCTCCCAGTCGATCTCCGGGTTGTGCTTCTGAAGCCAGGAGTAACCGAGGATGACGTGCTGCTTTCCGAGCCGCGTTACCGCGAGTTGGATGCGTTCGGAGTGTCCTTTGTAGTTGACGACCATATCAACTACGCCGGAAATGCCTCCGGACGCATTGGGCGTGCCGTCGACGTTGAGGACCGGAATTGGCTAGGAGAGCTTCCGGACGGGAAGGTTGCGGGAGATCACGTACTCCGAGTCGATGAAGTCTCCGGTCGCTCCGCAGTCAACCAGACCCTTCACGGACATCGTAGCCGCGGTCTCTACCGATTGCATCTCCAACGGAATGTGCAGGGAGTTTCGGCCCTCTACGGAATCAATAACGTACCGCCGGGGTAGTTTGCGTTCCCACCTCGGACGGCGGATGCGGGGAAGTTCAGTCTCGGCCTCCGGGGCGGGAATAGGGGGTGCGCCTTTCGTATCAACTGCTGATTTATTGGGTATATCTTTGTACAAGCAGGAGTAACGATTGGGGGACGCGACCGAGGGCGCACCGCTCACTCGGCCAGGTCCGGAAAACCCTCTGGCTCCGCGTCTCCGGCGTCCGGCTCGACCGGAAGCCCAGCGGTGGTAGAGAGGCGCGTGAAGAGTTCTCCGAGGAGGTCGTCACCGAGTTGACGGACGACCTCGTCCAGGATGTCCGCGTGCCGGACATCCGAGGGAGTCGGGCAGTCTCGAGCGAGGTGTCCGGCCGCGCCGCAACGGAAGCAAGTGCGCGGCGTGAAGCGTGCGCGGGTCCGGTCGACATCCATTGGAATGCCAGGTGGAAGGGCGGGCGCCGGCGCGGCTTTGGGAGCAGGCGCGAAGGAGGGGACTGGGAGGAACGTCCCAGTGCGAGGGCGTGCGGCCGGAGCCGGGGCGCGAGTCGGAGGTGCTCCCGCTCGGACGCGGGCGAGGGCGTCGTACTGGCGGAAGGCGCGGAGGCGCCATCCGGCGTAGTCTAGTAGCGCCGGAGCGGTCCCGGACGTGGTGATCGCCGCATTAATCCGCGGGTCGAGCCCTGCGCGATACTTGGTGACGCGGACGAGCGGGTCCGTGTACCCGGCCGTGGCAGCGAGTTCCTCGAAGTCGTCCGTGTACCGGTAAACGTCGCGGGAGCCCTGGTAGTAGCTATGGGTCTCCAACCGGAGGAGAGCTTGGTCTTGCTCGTTTTCCTCTACGAACCGGAGCCAGAACTCGGACTCGAATTCCGCCCAGGACGGGAATGGGAACGGAACGATTGCGGACTGCCGTTCGGCCCATCGTCCGGCCGCGTCTCGCGCCATAAAGGACATGGCGTACCGCACGAGTTTTTCCTTGACGACCTGTCCGTGGACCATGAAGGCTTCCGGAACTAGTCGGAGGTATGTGAGGACGGAGCAGAGGAACATCCGTCCTTGAGTCCGGTCGCCGTCGAAAACGGCTGGGGGGTTCGGTCGGAGAACCGATCTTGCTGCAGGGGTGAGGGTGGTGAAGTCTGGACCCACCGCCGGAGCCGGAGCAGCAGGGACGGGGGCAGTCGTGGGTGGATTTTGGTTGTTGTGTAAAACGCGGAGGAGTAGGGTTTCGATGTTCGCGAGAGAGCTTTCTACCGCTGTCAGCCGGGATTCGGGGTCAGCAGCCGGGTCCGGGATGTAAACATCCGGGAGCTCGGGTGGCGCGGACCCGTTTCCGGGCGTCGGGGCGTCCATCAAGGAGGAGGGGTCGAGATTGGAAGTGGGGGAGGCCGGAGCGCTAGCGTAGCGGTCCGAGTCCGAGTCTACACCGAACTTCGCAATCTTGACCGGTTGATCCCTTAGATCCTTTCTTCTGCTGTAAGGGCAACCTCAGCTCGGCGCGGGAGCGCGGGAGACTAGCGGGAGAATCCGAAGAGAAGAAAGGATAAGGATTCCCACGCTAGGCGAGGTTTTTATAGGTACTAGCCAGTAGCAGGTGTCCGGATCGATCGGCAGTGGTCTCGAGCTTGATCACATAGCACGTGCCAGTGAGAGCGACCGGACGCGGGGGGTCGGAGGGGGTCGGAGTCCGGAGGGACGGAGGGCGTAGGCTGGGGCATAGGACCGAAGGCTGGATGGACGGACGAGGCCGGACGAAGGATCGGACGAGGAAGTGGGGCGGTGCGATGGGCCGGAGCCGGACGGACGGGTGGTTCCCCTGACACCAAGCGTGGGAAGAACCCGAGGATAGTTGTTGTATAACGCCCTGGGCATGTGATAAAGTGGTGAGGAATCCATGCCCAGATGGATTCCGAATAAAGGTCTGAGTGATACCCACCATCCATCCAGAGTTCAAGGAGTGTTGTGCACTGGGGAATAACCCAGTCGGAAATGGGTTATTCCCAAAAAGGAATGTAGTAGAATTCAAACAAGGATATGGGTGATACTGAGTCAGGGTGATTCATGACAATCAGAGACTCAAAGTTCTAAAATGAGGTCTAGGTAGCTCTGTTTAGGTAGCTATGTGGACCTGAGCTCAGCTACACAGAGTTTGTCTAGACGCCTGAACACAGCCAGACATGGCACATGACAAGCTGGACAGAGCTGGACAAAGCTGTTCAGAGAAGTCTGTGTAGACAGATATATAGGGCCTTTCCAGCTGGCTCGGCAGACCTCCACAAAGCTGGACAGACCTTGCCATACTCTGGATCAGCTGGCCAAAACTCTGTCCAGGTGGGGGTTGAACATAGTGAATGGAATGGGCCCGAAAATCTCAAAGATACAGAGAAAATGCGATGACACGACACGCGCACCAGGCGCGTCAAATCACATGGACCTTTCTAAAGAGCCGCAGTTCTGCTGACGAGCGGCTCAGGGGGCACAGTTGACGCGTCCCGTCCTTGTTGGTGTCCGATTCGACGTGATCGCGCACGGGCGCAGGCGTAAGCGCAAGTTTGGACTCAACACAGATGAACATTTAATCCTAATAATAAAGGGAACGGAATTAGGTGGGTTACGTAGACGCATATGCCAAGCTAGGGTGGGGAGCGCACATCACGCTCCACCTACTGGACGGGTTCGTCGCGGTGGCGCGGCCCTCCACTCGACCCGGAGACGCGTGAAGATTGCAGAAGCCGGCGAGCGCAACATTGGCTCGGAATGGGCGCGCATACTACGGAACGGGCACAGCAGGGGCTGTGCCGGACGGGAGATGCGATGCACGAAAGAGGGGACGCACTGGTGGCTTGTTCCCAAAGAGCAAACTTGACGGTGGAGGAATTGAGGGTGGGATAGATGTTTCGAAGTCGCGGTCGAGACAGAAATAGAAGCGACGAGTCCCCGAATGCGAGCAGCGGGTCGAGTCAGGCACGCGCGCGTCGCGCACCCTGGCAGCGGGTAGGCAGCGGGTATCAACCGAAATCCCAACGAGATGAAAGGATACACACCTTTTCGACGGCCCTTAGGCGGCGGTACGTCTGTAGATTCCACCGCACGCATCGGTGCTAACACTTGTGTGTAGAGCCTTTGGGGCGGAACGTGCGCGTTTACGTTGTGAGATGCGAGCCGCAATTCTAGGACAGGGCTCAGTGAAGCGTTTCGAGGACGACAGCGGATTCGGCGAGTCGGGATGAATATGCTGCGAATTGGATTCCTGAATTTCACCTCGACCTTGTCCATCGCTCATCACCACCCACCACTCGGCCTCCCTTCACTCTCCCCTCTATGCTCACGCTCACGCAGTCACCATTGGACATCGGATTGAGGCTGCTATTCGTGCGCACCCGCCTCCGCTCCGCTCCTTGTCCTTGATCGCACGCTGAGGGCAAGGGAGGCGAAACTAAGGAGCAGGCTCGCAGTGGCCGCGGCGTATGCAGGGCCCGCTGGGTAGAGGACTGCGAGTGGCCACAACCACCAGGAATGAGGCCCCGGGGCACACAAGCCAGGGGCAACGAAGGCGTGGACACGTCGCGGTGGAGGTGGACACACACACGTACCGATCGCACTCATCTCGGCGGCGCAGTTCTCCACTTGGCTCAGAGGCGTGTGAGCGTGGCAGAGCGACGTGGCAGGCTGCTCAGCTCAAAGCGAGCGCAAGTACGCCTACAGGACAGGTACGAAGGACGGACCGCAAAGAACAGGTAAGGAAGCCAACAAAGGTGGCGTCCTTCGAAACGCGCCAAGTGGGTGGGTGAGTCGAGGCAACGTAGCCCCCGGGGATGACTCGGACTCCGAAATCCAAACGAGGCGAATAAACACGCATCAGGAAACAGAATGTCTCTGGCAGGTATGGCTCGATCTGGAAGCGTGTGGCTGGTGGCTGATGTGGCTGCCACACCAGTCAGACGAGCCACATGGTGTCAGAATTTCTTGATAAACATTTTCTCTAGCATGCCGTTTCGCACCAATACCTGTCCTTGTTTGCTCCGAACCAGTTTGAAGAAACGACTGAAGAAATTTATTTTGGAGTGAGGATGGGTTAAAACTCGGTCCGGCATCCGCCGATAGATCAATGTCCGTGCGCATCACGCACGTGTGGCAGTGGACGGTTGATTTTGATGGGCGACTTTTTTCTCTCCCACCATCTCGCTCGCATCGACTTTGCCCCCAAACCTCTCAATCCGCAAGACGAACCCCAAGAAGCAACCCCTACAGTTTCGGTGTCCCTGATGCTTGTGCTCTAACTTGCCCCTACCGCCCTTCTGACTCCTTTGGCCGTCCACACAAGCTGGGCATAGCAAACCTCCAAGTCAATTGACAATGCTACGGTGCCTCAAGACCTCGTCCCTCTGCCTCACGACCTCGTCCCCCTGCCTCAAGACCTCAAGATCTTGTCGGGTGCCAGGCTGCTTCACGTTCTCAACTAATTATTGTTCTGCCGCCTTCGCTATTCTCTCTGTGGTTTTTATTGGCGGTGTATGTCTCGAAACCTTCAAGCCCTCAAAGAGCAAGATTTTTCAAACCTATGATGTCGCAGTTTATTCCTGTGTCACGCTCGGGTATCGCAAAGAAAGGAAGAGATTGAGTGTCGGGTACATAGCAGCTTGAGCGGTATGTGCTTCTCATTCCCTTCTGCTCTATACGAACCGTCACTGACCTTTCGTTCTGGGGTGCATCGCCAAACTCTGCCGTCGGATGTGGTGCACATGGTCCTCGGTGGCCAAGCGGGGTTGACTACTCCCTGTGTCATTGCCGTCTCCCTCCACCCCAAACCAAGTGTGGCTGACGCGGCGCAATCATGGCACCGCACTCGTTGCACAGCGTCACTTGGACAGGTTTACCGCGAATGTAGTAGATATGTTCATGAATATCAATTATTGCTGCGAATGAGCCAGAATTCCGTTCTGGCAGACTCATGACGCCATAATTTATTATGGCGTTAGGCATGTCATTATGCTGCCAGATGCGATTCTGGCAGCATGGCGGCCTTGGTTGATCTGGCGCCAGATGAGCCAGATGGCTTTTATTTTCCTGATGCGCACTTGGTCCAGCTCAAACCAGGCGCGGTGCGTCCGCTCGCAGATGCAGGGTGCAGTTTTGCCAGGGAGGGAACGAAGGAGCGTCTTGGATTCTACTTGAATTAACTCAGCGGCTTGTGGCGCGGAAGGTTGGCTGAGCGAGTGAGGGTGCAAAGAGGAAAAAGTGCACCGCCACATTCATCCGATTTGGATCCGCACACCGGACCGGGCGAACCGCGGCCGCCACACCTTGCTCCCGACCACAATGTTTCCAAGCCCATCGCAGCGTACCATGCAGCTCCCGAGCCACTCCAAGCTCTCCGCGAGGCCATCTCAGCCTGGTTCGAGGCTTCTCTCGGAACGTATGAAACCCCTAACCTGCACCTGCTCTTAGTATTTCCTTGTTGGTTCGATGTCTTTCCTGCCCAATGGATGATTTTAGGGGCACGAAGGTTTCGTCTTTCACCCCTTCTAACATACACGTAGCTGACGTCCAGCATACCACTGATTGCGGCTGATTGCGCTGCCGCCGCCGCCGGTCCTCTGCTAGATCGACAACTCTCCACTGGATTTTTTCGTATTGTTGCTTCATCCCAGCCAAGTACTTCGATGTTTCCCTCGACTCTTTAAGGCGCCGATTTTTCCGGCTTGTTTGGTATTTTGACTTGGCCTTCGACATTGCACCTTGAGGGAAGCGCCGCTGATAAATTCTTCTGTGTGAGCTAGCTGACTTCTACTCTTACGCTTGAAGTTCCAGACATTGGGTAGTCCGCTTTGGTCCGGTTGCTCAGTCTCTTGGACGCCTCAGCAGATCCACAGTGGGAGTATATTCCCAACATATCTTGTCTTTCTAATTCCTGGACTGACTATAAATGAGGTACGCTCAAGTCTATCGCATGTGAATTTGACCCTTTACTTAAACCATCCTCTTCCCACTCATTGACTCAGGCCTATGTTTATCCCAGCTGACTCGCTCAAGACTCAGGAATCACGACTGACTGTGAACTGAGATGGACCTTCCTGATTTGATCCGCACCCACTCATCATCGATAACTCGACTTTCTCAGGTGCTCGTTGCTTTGTTCATTCATCCACAACGCATCCTACTTGAGTCTAACTCCAATCATTTCGCTCGCTATCAAATTTATACCATTTCATTCGACGCGTCCCGAGGTGACGCTTGGTTTGGTTTCACGGTTTCATACGCTCAGCCTCGCCTCAGATCTTTACTTATTAATATTGTCTTCAATTGCACTGCTTCGACCTCACTCAAGTGCATGACTCAATCCTCACCCACTCAAGTGTGTTTCCTTCTTCATTCAATTTACCAAGTCGGACTTGCATGTCCTTTGCATTTCGCTCGTCCAGTGCTCACATTCTCTTCCGTTCTTTTGTTTCCGTCAATCCACTCCATTCGAATATATATCGGCTTCCCCGTGTGGCCGTTCTCCGCTTTGCCAAATTATGGCTCTAGGACACCCATCCCGTGCCGGAACGAGTCCGGACTCTTTTAAAGTGCGCTTCCGTTTGGCCTGGCCTCGCGGTTACCGCATCCCTTCCTTTATCGGTCACTAATACTCATGTATTGACGAGTGATTGGGATCAACCGCGCAGGCTAACCTACGCGTTGACTGGGCACGGAACAGGGACGGCGAAACTCTGCTCGGCGAAACTACGATTTCACACTGGAATGACCAGGTCTGTCTATAAACATCGCTGACCTCCTTCCAGAGGACCGAACCTATGTTTCCGAAACTATTTGTTGTGCACGGTTTGACGCGCGGAAATACAATACCGCACAGTATCAAGTCAATGGCACTACTTACTTCAGTTCAAGTGAAAGACTAAAGTACTTGAATATTTCGACATATAATATTCTTCACATGGAGCTCAAGTTATTGTGGGTTCTAAACATAAGATATGTGATTCAGATGTCCCCGGTGGTAATATCATTGAATTCTATTTTATTTCATTTTCGCGGTACATGCGCAAAACTTAACATGTATTTGAAACTCAATTGTTGATTTGGTCGGGACCACCTCAAGTTATGAGGAGCTAATAAAGTATTTGGATCGACTCGAAGAAGTCAAATGCTTTTCCCATCAAAACTACATGAAATCTTAAGCGACACTTGACAGTTTTTCACTACCACTAGACCACAGTAATAACTTTCGTGTGTAAAACTCAAGGGCAGGTGATGATTCCATTTGTGTTAGAGAAGACGACGTCTTAAAAGCGCGGCAATTAGTGAAATGGAGTATTTGATTTAAAAGTACTTACTCAAGTCGATAGATGTATCGATGACAGTTCCGGAAGGGGTCCTGCAGGCCGCAGAAAGCTCGATGCCGCTGGCAGAAATGCTCGAGCATGACGCGCTGAAATCGTTTGAGTGGCTACGGAGGGGGCGATTCAGTAGGACTGAAACTTTCGGCCAAGCCTGCTTACGCTACAAGCTCTCCATTGTCGTTGCCGATGCACGAGTCGAGACCGATGGTCTCGCTTCCGCCGATGACACCCTCAGAATTCTGACAATTGGCAGTCAGAGTCAAGCTTCCTGTGTTGACGACGATGTTGATACAGGTCGCGGAAAAGTTGGTGTCCTCTTTACGCTGCTCTAGCGGAGAAGCGAGCGCAGTCGTGGCGTAGAGGGCGAGAAGGACTGAAGAGAGAAGGGCGTGCATTGTGAAGAAGCTGGCTTCTGATCTCTGCATCGCTGTGAGACATCTTATATACTCACGGACGACAAGTTAGGAATTTCCATGGGGCAATTCATCTGGTAGCCATTAGCAGACAAGACAGGACGGTACGTAAAACTCGCCCGCCTCCCCCTGAGCTACGCGTTCCGGCCGTCCCTGTCGGAGGCGGGAGGAGCAGGTCATCCTCCAGATTCTCAAATGAACAGTTGTCCTTACTCAATATCGCCAACAAATGTCGCCCGAAAAACGGGTTCGGATCTATCACGTACTGCTCCTTGTTCTGTCCTCTTTTTCGCTGTAGTGGTTCGTTCCTTCTGCACCTCCTTCTGCGCCTTCGTATCGTGCTTCTGGCTTGCTCCCCTACTGATTTGTCCTCCAACAGTCCCTTCGCCGCCGATGTTTTAATTGGGCGTGGCAACTACAGGAATAAATGGCACGCGGAATAGATTGACAGAAAAACTCACAGGTTTCTACGGCAGCTGTCGTGAGTGAATCACAGCGCCAGTTCCTCAATTAAGTGGGGGCTACACTTCGGACCGGACCATGGGTCCCGTCAGGTCCGGTTAGCGCGCTGTTTTTTATTGATGGTTGTAAACATGTTTATAAACATCAGTTTATAAACGGTTTTTAAATGGATCGGCCGAAAGTACCGGTTTTTAATTATAACCGGCCCGAAGGGGAATTCCATGTACAGAGAACCCGTCTCACCTGGAACTTTGATACCGATGCGGTTGAGGAACTATCAGCGGAAGAGGAATTCCATGTACAGAGCGCCCGTCTCACCTGGAACTTTTATCCCGTGCGGTTCTCCCGTTAGAGGCGCGCTCCGGGCCATGTATTGAATATGGCGGCAAGGATTTCGGCCCTAGGTGTTGAGGCGATTGAGGGACTATCAGCGGAAGAAGAGCGCATCCGACTCGCCCTAATGGATTGTTCACGGGAGAAGAATTCCCTGTGCTATGATCGACCCTGGAAGAAATATGTAAACCTCTAACTCTATATCATCTGATTTAAAAAAGGAAATTGCATGCTCATGGGAAGCGCCGGCGAGAGTTGGAAAATGGAAGGTTGCGGAGAACTGCGAGGTATGGGAAATGCAGGCTCAATTTGGCGAGCTTGGATGGAAGGATCGAACGGTTAAGAATGAAATCATAAATTGAGGTGATCAGCATCCGGAGTCTTGTGTAATTGATGTAGATGGTGGGGGCAAATCGAGCGCTGGTGAGCGCTCCGTCGAAACCACACGGTGGTATCGAGGGAATCGGGCTCATGTGCTATGTCCGCGGGTGGTGGCATTTTTTCAAGTTTTTCAAGTGAGAAAAGGAGGGAGACGGGAGAGAAAGGGAGGAAGTCATAGGGACATCTATATCCACCTACCTGAATTTTTCCACCTGAATCCGAGCTCAAAAGCACGAGAACGCGTATGTTCGCAGATGTCACCACAGCGCACTAACCGGACCTGACGGGACCCATGGTCCGGTCCGAAGTGTAGCCCCCACTTAATTGAGGAACTGGCGCTGTGATTCACTCACGACAGCTGCCGTAGAAACCTGTGAGTTTTTCTGTCAATCTATTCCGCGTGCCATTTATTCCTGTAGTTGCCACGCCCAATTAAAACATCGGCGGCGAAGGGACTGTTGGAGGACAAATCAGTAGGGGAGCAAGCCAGAAGCACGATACGAAGGCGCAGAAGGAGGTGCAGAAGGAACGAACCACTACAGCGAAAAAGAGGACAGAACAAGGAGCAGTACGTGATAGATCCGAACCCGTTTTTCGGGCGACATTTGTTGGCGATATTGAGTAAGGACAACTGTTCATTTGAGAATCTGGAGGATGACCTGCTCCTCCCGCCTCCGACAGGGACGGCCGGAACGCGTAGCTCAGGGGGAGGCGGGCGAGTTTTACGTACCGTCCTGTCTTGTCTGCTAATGGCTACCAGATGAATTGCCCCATGGAAATTCCTAACTTGTCGTCCGTGAGTATATAAGATGTCTCACAGCGATGCAGAGATCAGAAGCCAGCTTCTTCACAATGCACGCCCTTCTCTCTTCAGTCCTTCTCGCCCTCTACGCCACGACTGCGCTCGCTTCTCCGCTAGAGCAGCGTAAAGAGGACACCAACTTTTCCGCGACCTGTATCAACATCGTCGTCAACACAGGAAGCTTGACTCTGACTGCCAATTGTCAGAATTCTGAGGGTGTCATCGGCGGAAGCGAGACCATCGGTCTCGACTCGTGCATCGGCAACGACAATGGAGAGCTTGTAGCGTAAGCAGGCTTGGCCGAAAGTTTCAGTCCTACTGAATCGCTCCCTCCGTAGCCACTCAAACGATTTCAGCGCGTCATGCTCGAGCATTTCTGCCAGCGGCATCGAGCTTTCTGCGGCCTGCAGGACCCCTTCCGGAACTGTCATCGATACATCTATCGACTTGAGTAAGTACTTTTAAATCAAATACTCCATTTCACTAATTGCCGCGCTTTTAAGACGTCGTCTTCTCTAACACAAATGGAATCATCATCTGCCCTTGAGTTTTACACACGAAAGTTATTACTGTGGTCTAGTGGTAGTGAAAAACTGTCAAGTGTCGCTTAAGATTTCATGTAGTTTTGATGGGAAAAGCATTTGACTTCTTCGAGTCGATCCAAATACTTTATTAGCTCCTCATAACTTGAGGTGGTCCCGACCAAATCAACAATTGAGTTTCAAATACATGTTAAGTTTTGCGCATGTACCGCGAAAATGAAATAAAATAGAATTCAATGATATTACCACCGGGGACATCTGAATCACATATCTTATGTTTAGAACCCACAATAACTTGAGCTCCATGTGAAGAATATTATATGTCGAAATATTCAAGTACTTTAGTCTTTCACTTGAACTGAAGTAAGTAGTGCCATTGACTTGATACTGTGCGGTATTGTATTTCCGCGCGTCAAACCGTGCACAACAAATAGTTTCGGAAACATAGGTTCGGTCCTCTGGAAGGAGGTCAGCGATGTTTATAGACAGACCTGGTCATTCCAGTGTGAAATCGTAGTTTCGCCGAGCAGAGTTTCGCCGTCCCTGTTCCGTGCCCAGTCAACGCGTAGGTTAGCCTGCGCGGTTGATCCCAATCACTCGTCAATACATGAGTATTAGTGACCGATAAAGGAAGGGATGCGGTAACCGCGAGGCCAGGCCAAACGGAAGCGCACTTTAAAAGAGTCCGGACTCGTTCCGGCACGGGATGGGTGTCCTAGAGCCATAATTTGGCAAAGCGGAGAACGGCCACACGGGGAAGCCGATATATATTCGAATGGAGTGGATTGACGGAAACAAAAGAACGGAAGAGAATGTGAGCACTGGACGAGCGAAATGCAAAGGACATGCAAGTCCGACTTGGTAAATTGAATGAAGAAGGAAACACACTTGAGTGGGTGAGGATTGAGTCATGCACTTGAGTGAGGTCGAAGCAGTGCAATTGAAGACAATATTAATAAGTAAAGATCTGAGGCGAGGCTGAGCGTATGAAACCGTGAAACCAAACCAAGCGTCACTTCGGGGACGCGTCGAATGAAATGGCATAAATTTGACAGCGAATGGAAGTTCGGCTCAAGTAGGATGATGCTGTGAATGAATGAACAAAGCAAAAAGCACCTGAGAAAGTCGAGTATCGATGTCGGACGAGTGGGTGCAGATCAAATCAAGAGGGGCCCATCTCAGCTCACAGTCAGTCGTGATTTCTGAGTCTCGAGGGAGTCAGCTAGCATCAACATCGAACAACGAATGCGATCGTTGGGCCTGAGTTAAGTGAAGGAATAGGAAGAAGATGGTGTAAGTAAATCGTCAAATTCATATGCGATAGACTTGGGGGCGTACCTCATTTATAGTCAGTCCGTATAGAAAAGCGAAATATTTTGGGGGCATAATCGCTGGGAGGCTTCCAGGTGATTGAAAAAAGAGACCTAAGCGGAATAAGTAGCCAATGTCGGAAACTTCAAGAGTAAGAGTACAGGTCAGCTCATGCAGAATAGTCCATGATGGGCACCTGAATGTGCAATGTCGAAGGCCAAGTTGAAATACCAAAAAACCAGACTAATCGGCGCTTTATAGAGTCGAGTGAACACCAAAGCATCCAGGTACTGGACTGGAATGAAGCACCGATACAAACAAACCCACTGGAAAAGCATACTCACCAGGAGACGGCGGCGGGGGAGCGTCGTGCTGAATATGGCCTGGTAGTAAAAGCGAGGAGAGTTGTCGATCCGGCAAAGGACCGACGGCGGCAGCAGCGCAGTCAGCCGCAATCAGTGGCATCCCGGACGTCAGTTAATTGTATGGCTTTGCGGTGGAAGCGGTGAACGGCGAGACCTTTGTGCCCTTAAAATCCATAGGGCACGAAAAGACATCGAACCAAAAAGGAAATACTAAGAGCAGTTTCATACGTTCCGAGAGGAGCCTCGAACCAGGCTGAGATGGCCTCGCGGAGAGCTTGAAGTGGCTCGGGAGCTGGACGGTACGCTGCGATGTGCTTGGAAACAGTCGTTGTTGTGGTAGGGAGCAAAGCGCGGCGGCCGCGGTTCGTCCGTTCCGACGTGCAGACTCGGATCAGATGAATGTGGCGGTGCACCTTTTCCCTCTTTGCACCCTCACTCGCTCAGCCAAGCATCCGCGCCACAAGCCGCTGAGACCAGTAGCTGCTTAATTCAAGTAGAATCCAAGACGCTCCTTTGTTCCCTCCCTGCTCCCCAGTTCTTGCAGTCGACGCTGTCGACTCTCTTGACACGCCTCAGCATGACGAGGCCCACTAGTACCCTCGACTCTCAGAACGTAAACAGTGGAACATATCCCGGCGCATGGTCCCGCCACGCGCGCCGCCGCACGCGCTACCTCCGAGTCGGAAAAACACCAGTAAAGAGTTCTGCATAGTGCACAAGCAAGCGGACGCACCGCGCTGGGCTTGAGCGTCGACAAGGTGCGTGTTTATTCACTAGTGTGCGCGTCTCCACCTCTTGTTCTCCTCGGCTCGCACCCCAGGACCCTGCCCCTCGAGTCAGCCTCCGTCCGTTTGCCAGTGGCATTTGGCAACATGCCGCACCATGCATCCCGTATACTCCTTCCTTGCTCTCGCGCACATTTTCTTTTCTAAAATATGCCGCGGGAGCTCCAGCCCATCAACTCCGCCTGCGCCTGCGACTGAGTCGGGCTCCCACTGCCACACGAGTCGGGCTTGCGCTCACCGCGACGACGTGCCGATGCATGCGAGAACATCAGCAGTGGCACCGCGGCGCTTACGCCCGCTAGCAGCCATCGACGAGTGTCGGGCGCTCAGCCTGCGATTTCGACCAATTCCTCCGACTAGTGTGCGCAACGCTGCGCGCCGGTCCCCGACTTGTTTTGCTATTTGGGTCCCGACTCGCCCATGCATCTTGTCTTTCTCTCATCCCGTACCGCCCTTGGCTTGTGCACCGTTCACTGGGCGCCTTGGGAATAAGCGCGCCGATGCCTCCCACCCTTGCCTGGTTCATTTTTTTCTACCGGTGGGCCGCCCCTCTTCGCTTTTCACATCTTCTGCGTCTACCGTGTTCTCATCCTGTACCGCCGTTTGCTCCGATCGCGCGCATGCCATGTTTACTCGTGTCCGCGGGCTCCGTCGTCAAGCCGAGTCCATAGGCGCTCCGTGTGCGCGCCTCCTGTGCATCTCCATGTCCACCCCACTTGTTTTGCGCTAGGTCCCCGACTCAATGGCATTCCATTCCATTTAAGTTCGTATTTGTGTTGAAATTGAATCCAATTCCCCTCGCGCGCCTTCGTTTGAGCACATGTTGAATCGGACTTGTGTACTGGGCAACAAGGACGGGGCGCGTCGCCGGGGCATACCAAGACTCTCCGAATCGTCAGCGATTTCGCATGTGCGGCGACGTATTTTCCCTGTATCTACTATCTTGTCAGTTAGCCGCTGGCCTCCGGATTTTCGGTCCGTTGTAGGTCTCATCTTTTACCTTCCTTCCGTCGACGTTTAACGCTCACTGGTACTGATGTTATTCGCAATTCTACTTTTATAATCAACTCTACCCATCTTCAGGTTCACCTTGCACCTCAAATACTCGCACTCATGGCCTATTCCGTTATTTCCAAATTTCAAACCCCATTCAAGTCCGCCTCTGCGCTGCTTCCAGCTTCCGATCGGTTTTCTTCTTGTGGGGATTGGCTCACACACACAGTACAGGTCCTTGCATCGATTGATCCAAATTTAAAAAAGTTCCATAAAGCCAATCTCCCTGCCATGCGCGGTGAAGTGAGTCTTGTTGCTGGTATCGTTTCGTATTGTTTTCCCATCCCCAACTCGTCTTGTGCACTCGATTGTGAACTGTTGTTCAAATTCAGTTTAATCCTTCGTTACTGCTTCAAGCTCGAGGGCCGGACCAGCCGCCTGTACTAAAGCAACTCTAGAAACGTGAGCAATAAAGCAAACGTGAGCTGCGTTTGTTCTTTCCTCCCTACATCAGTTTTCCTTCGTCGTACATCAAGTCCAGCTCGCTGTCCAAACAGATCCCTCGAGGTGCGTTTCGGTTTAGATGGGCATTTTGAGTTCTTGTCTTCTTGTCTTACTGACTTGCATTATCTGCAGAGTCTCTTTCACGCATGTGCATGTATTTCAATTTCAGGTATTTACCTACATATTTCTGTCCATCCGATTCGTCTGTGACCTGACGGTACGTCAGCCCCGTATTCGCACTGGGGACTGTTTTAGTTTTCGTACTCGATGGAATCCGAGCCACGGCTCCTCTTGAGTTCGCATTCCTGGTGGATGTGCCACCGCGCGCGCGCAGAATCAACACTAATCATAATTCTTTTCTTGTTGAGAGGGGGCGGTGCGGTCCGCATTCTGCATCTGCTGTTCGCACCTCCAGGTCCGGCGAATTCGTCTGCTGACTTTGGCTTGGGCCAGGTAAGTCGAGTGAATCAAATACTGGGGAAGGTGCGGTGGGGCGCCGGGCATGATGGCGGGACGCTGTTGAGGTAACTCTCTCCAGACTCTTCCTTATTTCGTTACTTTTTAGACGCTTCAGACGGAAACCCAGGCTCAAGCGAACAAGTTCTTCACGCTCATGGTCGAACAACCACATTATCCAATTCCTTGAATGATACAATGTAATCACATTAAAATTGGGCTGAATTCCATGCCCTCCGACTCGGTATCTTGTACACCAGGAATCAAATCGGCGAACAAATTGCGAACACAGTTGAACGGGTTTGAAACTGAGATTCCCTCGTCAAGCTTTGAATGCTGAGAGTTTGGATCGAGAGACGTGTCTGTTGGCAATCATGGAAGTGTCAGTTGAAAGTTCGCTTCGTCTGTCGTAAATTGACTCACCGCGCTGTGCGTTACTCAATGATTCAAGTGTACACTCGCATTCTTCATCCATGGCATCAGCTTCGTTGTATGAATCTTCTTCATCAATTGTTTATTTTGTAAATAAAAGTTCAACTAATTTGCATTTGGCTCACTATACGCAAATGGAGCAGGGAGTTTGCTGGATAATTCATAGAGTGGATAGCCTAAATGCCGGGCGAGATCCTGGCTGTCGGGGTCGAATCCTTTAGCTTGGTGGAACTGGCGGAGCCCGGCGTAAACCTCGGCATCCCATGACTTGCCCCACAATTCCGTGGAGAGCTTTATGGAGGGAAAGCCAAGGTTGGCCGCTTCATCTTCGCTCAGTTGTTCACCGCCTGACGGGTCAAAGGACCAGTACGCCGGACAGTCCGGCCATTTGAGCAACGATGGGTCGCCGGTTTGAAAATCCTCAGGTGGGCAAAGGAATAGAAATCCTTCAGGTGGAGGCACAATTGTTGGGAAAAGGGTGAGCAGAAACGAAATTTCGTCCACCACAACTTTTTGAGCCAATCAATGTAAATGGAGAACAATTTATGGCTTAACTCGTACCGTAATTCTCGAAATCGGACGAAATCCCGAGGCGGTTGAATAGATGATTGGCTTGGCTAAGCCACGGTCCTACCAATGCAGCAGAGCCTAGCGTGGCCGATATCCATCTAAAATGTGACTTGCGGTTTATGGCATTAGCCAAGGTGAAGCTTGAAGTAATGAGACGGTGCGGAATGTGGGGATGGATAATGCTATTCTTACCGGGTCCAACCATTCTCCATCGCTTGCTTCTTGCCATTCACGCAAGAGAAATATGAAAAATCGCTAAGTCTTACGTCCGGGTCCCACTCTGGCATAGAAGCAATGTCAACCCAGTCACTGTGCGAAGTAGTGGAATAAACAGCGCCGAGGTTCCCTGGTTTAGAGGTACTAGCGTTCGACGTAGATCGATATCGTGACAACTGCCAATGACACACTTGATAGTACTGGTTCAGTGTCAAGAAATTCATCACAGCCGCTTCGATATTTGGTGCGCCCAGTGGTTCAAGGCCAAGTAGGAGGAATTTCTGTTGCAGCCACGGATCAACGTTGAGGTAATACACGTTGTTCGGTATCAGGTCGGCACAGAGCCGGCCGGTTGAGGGTCGGATGAAAAGTGTGCAGCTCCCCTGGTACTGGAGATATTCTCGTAAGGAACTCAAATATATTGCTGAACGCACCACCGTGGGCCAGTGGAGAGTACAGCGGAAATAGTCCACGACTGCCTGAAACGAGGTTAGTCTGTGTTGGCAACGATACCCAGGTCCAAAGGTATTACAGTAAATTCCAAGGCCTTCAGATAGATCAGGATCTATCAGACAAGAGGAGCAGAAAATCAACATACAAGGTAAGCATAGATGTATACAGTTGCAAAGTGTGAATTTTGGTGGAGATCCAAAAAGTGTTCAAGAGGTATCAGATCTAATCTGAACATCAATGTCACCAGTGATGATTCAAAACATAGAACCCACTGTCATGAAAGATCGTGGCGTGTATGTTCCCTGAACTCGCCGTTCCGCAAACTTGAATAATGTTTGGGTGGCTGGATCTTTCAGTGAACAGGGATCAGGGAAAAAAGTACAACACACCGAACTGTCCTATATTTTTCAATATCCTGTCGCCACTCCTGGAGGACGGGGTGAGAAGGGGGGTTCATGAGGGTATCGTGAATGCTACCTGTTCTGCGCCATCGCCCTGATACACGGCCACCGTCACACTCGACCTTCGACCGTCGACTTTAGCAGAATACACTTTCCGAACATTCCGTCGCGAACGTTGGCGATCCACGATATTGGAGTAATTCTGCATGCATATTTCGTGCTGTAAGTCGATGTCTCCAACAGGGATTATCCGAAAGTCTGTGGGTACACTCGGAGCCCCGGGGTGAATGTTTGCAGTGCTCGTGAATGTCCCGCCGCTGACGGTGAAGTGCTTAGATTCCGCGAAGATGGCAGCCCCATAGCTAGATGTACGCCCACGAGATCAAGGTGAATCGTCAGCGTACCAGCCGCATCAGGGCAGCAGTACTCACGACGCAGATTCAGAATCATGATTGATAGAGTTGGAGGGGAAGCTATTCTCTGCGCAGTCCATTGATCGTGAGGGAACGGAAAGAGGAGGTAGGCACCAGCATGACAGCATTCACGCTGTTTAAAAAGGAATAAAAATAAGGACATTTCTCACAGCTTTCAAGGCGGTGTGAACAGCGTTTAGCCTCACGTGTGTATCGCTCTCAGCGTCCTTGAAAAACCGAAGTCAAGCCCGGATTCAAAGCCTCCCGCTTTCACGCATGTCGCTAAGCCGTCGGGCAACAGAGAATAGTCTGATTTCTGCTTGTGTAGCGGAGATGCGCGCCTGGGATCCAAATTGAATCGCAAGCAGTCTGACCCTTTCAAGGCACAAGACCAAGTTCAAATCGCTGATGCCTCCCGCGATTCAGCCAATCCGGTTTCACATTGAACAGAGTACAGCATTCCGGGCGAGTGATCATGAGGCAATGTGGAAGCCGTCGCAACCGTCGAATCGAGCCTTGCGCATGCGTGAATTGTGCGTACGCGCGTGTGCCAGTGCCGAAAGTTATGAACATAATACGCGGATCTTAGGTGATTTCAACGTCATCCTTCTTGTGCCTTTCAACTCATTTTTTTGACATTTCTCCAATCAGATTTGGATTCAAGTCCCGCACCAGATTCTCTTGGTCCAGTCCAAATTAGAATCCTTCTTCGCAAGTTGGATTTGATTTGATTTGGACTGAGTTATCTGACCTCCGAGGTGCGTCCTTATTCCTGACTCGAGACTTATGGCATCGCTTTTTACTAAATTGGTCCGGCACCTGAGTCGTTGCGAGACCCCAAACGGGATCATACCTCAGTCGTTCACCCTACTGTGCCCTGACTGAGGTATGTTCTCTTCACTCTCATTCACCTATTCTCTTACTTACTTATTCCCGGTGTTGTGGAGTCCTTCCTAGAGTTGAAACTTGAACTTTGAAATTCGAACAGACTAAGGCCCTTGAGCAGTGACTTAAGGTCTTGAAACGACGCAGGCACCACACCGTCTGGTCGAGTTCCGTCAGTCTAGTCGAGTTTCCCTTCAGTTGCAGGTTGAGCGAGGCATGCATTGGATTCGTTCAATGTACCTATGGTACCGGGAACACGCCCCCTTCTTTTCAGTCGGGTAACCAAATATCAAGGCCGTTAAATGAGCGTCCAGGGGTTTATACAATCTGATCACATTGCAATTGGGCTGAATTCCATCCCCTCCGACTCCCCATCTTGTACTTTAGGAATCAAACCGACGAGAAAATTGCGAATGAATCTGAACCTGCTGGAAACAGATATTTCCCCGTGCTGAGAGTCTGTGTTGAGGGGAATATCTAATGGGAATTATTGAAGTGAAAGGCAGGTCCATACACAGTAAGTTCACTCACCCTGCTGTGCATTATTTGACAATTCAAGTGTACGCTCAGACTCTTCGTTCGTGGCATCATCTTCATCTTCAACACATGAATCTCCTTCATTGACTGTTTGTGCCATAAATAAAAGGTTGGCCAGTTTGAACTCTTGACTCACTCTGAGCGAATGGACTGTGAACTTCCGTGGACAATTGATACAGTGGGTAACCTAGATGCTTGGCGAGATCCTGGCTGTCGGGATCGAACCCTTTGGCCTTGTGAAGCTGACGAAGTCCGGCGTACACCTGGTCGCCCCATGAATCGCCCCCAATCTCCGTGGAGAACTGCATAGAGGGAAATCCGAATTTAACTGCATCCTCCATGCTCAGGCGTTCAGTACCCGAGGCATCGAAAGACCAGTAGGCTGGACAGTCCGGCCATTTGAACGAATGTGGGCGCTGAGTTCGAAATTCTTTGCGTGGGCAGAGAAATAGAAACCCTTCAGGCGGGGCTCGAATGGTCGGCGAAAGGGCGAGGTGAAACGAAACTTCCTCCAACACAACTGTTTGAGTGAATCAATGTAAATGGAGAGCAGTGTGGCAAAGTTCTACCATAATCCTCCGAATCGGACGAAATTCCAAGGCAGTTAAATATATGATTGGCTTGGCAGAGCCAATCTCCTAACACTTCTTCGGGGTAAAGCAGAGCATGTATCCATGTCCATGTAAAGTTTGCTGCGGGGGCTACGGCTTCGCCCGAGGTAAGCCTTAGACCGATGAGATGGCGCATGAAGTGCAGACGAATATGAAGATCTTACCGGGTCCACCCATTCTCCATGACTTCCCTAAGGCCCAGCGGGCCATCCACGTAAAGCCGAGGGAAATATTTAGCACCACCAACCGTTGGGGCCGGCAGCGAGGCAATCTCAACCCAGTCATTGTCCGGCCGGAGAACCCCAATAAACAGCGCCAAGATTCACTGGTGCACAGATAGAAATCGAAGTGGATCGAGATTTTGATAACTTGCAATAACATGCCTCATGATACAGGTCCACTGTCAGAGAGTTGATGGTAGTTGCCTCTATATTTGGTGCGGCCAGCGGTTTGAGGCCAAGTTGGAGGGATGTCTGCTGCGGCCCTGCATCGAGGTGGAGGTAATACACATTGTTCGGTACGAGGTCACACAGAGCTGGCCAGTGGCGTTTCGAAAGAACAGCGTGCAATCCCGCTGGCTCTGGAGACATTCTTATAAGGAAATCAAATATATGACTGAACGCACCGGCATATGTTGGAAAGCAGAGTGAAGATAATCCTCGATTGCCTGAAACGATGTTAGTCTTTCAAGCAATGCTGTCATCGAACAGTAGTACAATGAACTCGAAGGCCTTCCATAATTCAACATGTATCCCAAGGAGCAGAAAATCCACATACAACATAAGCATAAATGTATATGGTTGCGAAGTGTGAGTCTTGGTAGAGGTCCAAAAAGTATTGAAGAGGTATCAAATCTAATGTGAACATCAATGTCAGTATCGCTGGTTCAACATATAGGACCCACCATCGTGGAAAATTGTAGCGTGTATCTTGCCAAAGCTCGCTGCTCCGCAAACCTGAACAATATTCGGGTGGCTGGGTGTACTCCTTCACGATATTAGACAAAAGAAAGGTACAAGCTCACCGAAAAGCCATATATTTTGCAATATCCTCTCGCTACTCCTTCAATAAAGAATCAGAGAATGAATTTAAGAATGCAGATAAATTTGGGACCCCTTCTGCGCCGTCGCCCTGATACATGGCCACCGTCACTCCCGATCTTCGGCCTTTTATTTTGGCAGAATACACTTTCCGAACACTGTGCAGTCGATGTCGTCGATGATCGAGGACCCCATACTCATTATCCAAGCGGATTTCATGCTGAAGGTCTATATTTCCCAGAGGGATAAATCGGAAATCTATCCCAGTCAGACTCTTCAGAAGTTGAACAGAATAAGATATACCTACCGGAAGGTACGCTCGGGGCAGAGTTGTAGTTGGTAACATTGGCCAACATCTGAGCTGTCACAGTGAAGTTCCGAGAGCGAGAGAACATTCCGCTAGCATTGCTAGAGCAGTGGGCGCGTGGGAGCCCATCCAATACAGGCGAGGGAGATAAGGGCTCACGATGGAGTAGATTCACTTGCAGGAGTATAGGCGGAACGGGCAGCGTAGTCAGGATCTAGATGGGGGTCGTCATCCATGGATGGTGATGAAGGAAAGGGGAGCTAAGCACCGAAGTGACAGCCGAGCCCTTAAGAAGTCCTAAAAGGCTAAAATAAAATCTTCCCAGGTACAGCTTCTCACTGCCTCAGCGTGGAACAACAGATTCAAAAGGGCCTTCTGGGCATCCCTGGGCCTGCGGGAGTACTTCCTTCCTTTGGACCAACATTCGCGCGTTTGAACCTTTGGCCCAAGCGTGGCTTTTTGCCGACTTGTTACCAATTGGAAACGTATGGAAGAAGAACCACGCTGATTAGCGAGATTGCCGACAGCGTGATGACAGATGGCCGTGCTTGCCGATGATCAGGCCCCTGGACAGTAATATACTCGGAGCTAGCAACCGGCTGACCGGCATTGTTCGGCAGTGGCTGATGGCGGCACTCGTTGCCGACCACGGTAATTCGATTAGAATCCCAATGGAACCCAATGGCGGGCTCGTCTCGATGCTGGCTTCCGGTGGAAACCAATGGCCGTAAAATGTGACCCTCCCCCAGTACGGCCAACTTCAGCTACTATGAGGCTACGATAGTACTATCTAGGGGTCATCATCATTCCCCACTGGAGGTTCGTCCTTGTTCACCATCTTGTCCAGGCAGACAGATTGTTGTGAATCTAGAACAGAATTGTGACTAGGAAACGGCCTCAACGAGCCAAGAAGTCACCAAGTCCGTCACCATTATTCACGCCACCCATATAATAAAATCAGCCTGGGTTGACCACCAAGTCACCATTGCGCAGTAGTCGCAAGTTTCTTGAGCATAGTCTTCGCATGCCAAGGTGAGGGCATAGATTTTGCATCAACGTCCGCCGGTATGTTATACATGTCACCCCGGATCGCACTTGATTGAGGAAAGCATTAGCACTAAATGGGGTGTCAGATATATTCCAAGTAAGCCTTAGACTAGATCACTCAAATATTCTGATAACATTTTTTAAATGTGCACACATCGGAGCGCATCAAATTTTACCAGCTCCGACCGCGGCCCCTCCATGAACTTCTCGGCCGTGGGCGGCCAGGGAACAAATGTTGCATTGAGAGGAATGCGTCTTGATTTGCAGTTTCAGAGTGGAACGTTATAAGTAGGGTGCGGTGTGACGAGCTGTCGGGAATGTGTGAGATCAATAGTAATGTCCAAACCTAGCATCGCCGGAATTTATCTGGGTTGGATGCTGTCGCTTGAAGCAGTATGAGAATAGGATATTGAAGAAAAGACTAGAACCATGAAACACCGTTATTCAGAGGGGCGGCGAAAAGAGACTCCGACCCTATGGAGGGCTACTTCATTTTTCTAAGGCAAAGAACCGACTCTTGATCGCATACTTTCCCGAAGAGTAGCCCAGCAATCGAAGATTTGGAGGGTCGCAGAATTATAGGCCAGTCGGTACGACCCTGCCTTCCACGGAGTTCGACTGGATTTGGCTGGGGCGCATTGGGACGACTGAAAATACGGATTACATGAAAGAGAGGGGCTTCGTCGGACTTGTGCGATTAGGGAAGAGGGACACCACAAGGATGTTTGAAGTTCGGAGAGAGCACTTCGAATTTGGAATTGCTTGGAGAGACCGGACGAATTTTTGATATCGACGGAATCGAAGAAACGCCTTCGTTGATATATAAAGGAGAAGGGAGCGACTGCAGAGCACTCCAAAGCGGGTACGAGATCCGGACGAAAATTGAGGAAAGCAAAAGCGAAGAATGCAAGGACGAATTGATCGCATCAGCGATCACCTCTTGTTTATTTTTTCTCCCCCCTTCTCGACTCGACCTTCTTATGTCTCAAAACCCAAATTACCCGGCCGCCTCGCCTCCGCATGGCAGAAAGGCTCTGCACCCAAGACAAAGTTGGCACTGACTTCAGTCGGACTCAGACAGTCAGGCTCTGCGCACTAGGGATTCAGTGGTGTACCACGCCATTAGGTGGCGGGAACAGGCACGTCTCTCTCGCTCTCTCCCGACCTCGACCTCGAAACGCTCCTGTCTCGCCCTCGACGCACCTGTCCCGCCACGCGCCACCGCCGCACGCACGCCCTCCATGTCGGAAAAACACTAGGAAAGAGTTGCGCTCAATGCCCAGGCAACGGGAGGCACGGCGCCGGGCTTGATTTCTGAAAGCTACGTGTTTATTAACCTCGTTTCGATTTCGCCCTGTCCCCACGTCCACTCCGTTGCTAGTGCGGCTGCGCTTCTTGTCCGCCTCGATTCGCATCCCAGGCCCGCGCCCCTCGATTCAGCCACCGTCCATGTGCCCGCAGCATGTCGCCACATGCCGCATCAGCGCATACCGTGTCCTCCTTTTTTGGTCTTTGCTTCTGCAGGGTATGGTATACTACGGGAGCTCGAGACCCAACTCCGCCTGCGCCCACGACTCAGTCTGGCTCCCACTACCACACGGTCGAGCATGCACTTGCTGCGACGAGCATAGTGCGTCGCGCCGATGCATATGATAGAATCTGCAGTCGCACTACGCCGCTTCACGTCAGCAGCAGCCGTCGACGAGTGTGTGGCTCTTCGCCCCATTGCGATTTCGCCTAATGTCCACGACTAGTGCGCGCAAGGCTATGCGCCCGTCCCCGGCTCCTTTTGCTATTCGGGTCTCGACTCGCCCCTGCCTTGGCCGTCCCGTCCCGCGCTCGGTTCCTCCACCGTTCAATGGGCCTTTTGGGAATAAGCCGTGTCGATGCGTCCCTGTCCTCCCTCCGCTCATTTACTCATTCAGGTCATCTAATGTGCACGTTTGCTCCGAGCACCGTGTCGGGCTTGCTCACGTCTGCCAACCTTATCCGTGTTTGGGCGCTGCGTTGTCGAGTTGAGTCTGGAGGTGCGCGCGGCCTGTAAATCTACACCCCGGCGGGTCGCTGTAGCAACTCCCCACTTGATTCCATTCCATTATTTTTTTCACCAGTCGATCCACCCGCGCCCATACGCGAGCATGTTGATTGCACTTGTACTCCTTGGTCGCGTCCATGGTGCCTGCCGAAACCGTCTAAATCGTCCGTACCCACCGCCACGTACACATAAGATTCGGCGCGCAGTCCTTCTGATCGCATTATCACTACATATATATCTTGGGAATGGGGAATGACCTTCTTCTTTCAATTCTTTAGGTCTGCTCCGCCCAACCTTCCACCGTCTTGCCCTTCCTCAAGTATCAACGCTCACCGGCACTGAGGCTCGTCGCATCTTCTGTCTTTTTCTATTTCGCTCCACTAAATATGCCCTGTCAAACTTTCCCTTCAAATACCTGTTCCTGTTTCAAAATTTCGGGTCCCACTCACAGCGAGCTCTGCCCCGCTGCGAACATTTGGCACCTTCCCATTGTTTCCTTTCTTTATTAACTTTGCTCCTAGTACCTCTACAAGTCCTTCCTTTCGTCCACCAACGCCACGTTCCGATGGCCCCGCCGAGGTGAGGTGAGTCTCGTTGCTTGTTTCCCGTCTCTTGTTCGTAGCAAATATGTCCCTTCAGCCCCCAGATCTCCAGATCTTCTTCACTCGATCTTCTAAATTTTGCTCAAGTTTAATCGCACCCCTCCTGGCTCGAGGCCGGCACCAGTTCCCTGACATCCTTTCTCCTTTCGACGTAAAGTGTATGTACTCTTGCCTCCCTCACCTGCTTCCCTAATATTCTGATAGGCCAAGTAACTCATTCGCTTAGATCTCGAGGTGCGTTTCGCCTTAGACGAGGATTTCGACTTCTTGTCCTCCTGTCCCACCGACGTGCATTATCTGCAGAGTCTCTTTCGCGCATCCGCATCTTTTTCACTTTCAGGTATGTACATACTTATTTCTGTCGGTCCAATCAATCTTACTGCACGAGACTGTTTCAGTTTTTGTACTCGATGGAACCCGAGTCACGTCTTCTTCTAAGTTCGGTGCATGTGCCACCGCAGAGTCCACACTAGTAATAATTTTTTTCCTTGTTAAGAGATGGCGACGCGTTCCGCATTCCGCAGCTTCCCGACTCGTCTCCTGATCGCACCTGCAGCTCCGGCCAATTTGCCTGCTGACTTTGGCTTGGGCGCGGCAAGGTGAATGAAATACTGGGGGAAGACGGCGTAGGCTTTGGAGAGATTTGGTGCGGTGGGGCGCATGTCATGATGGCAGGACGCTGTTGAGGTAACTCTCTCCAGAGTCTTCCTTATTTCGTTACTTTTTGGACGCATCAGACAGAAATCCAGGCACAAGCGAACAAGCTCTTCACGCGCATGGTCGAACAACCACATTATCGAATTCCTTGAATGACACAATGTAATCACATTAAAATTGGGCTGAATTCCAGGCCCTCCGACTCCGTATCTTGTGCACCAGGAATAAAATCAGCGAACCAATTGTGAACAAAGTTGAACGGGTTTGCAACTGATATTCCCTCGTCAAGCTTTGAATGCTAAGAGTTCGGATCGAGAGACGTGTCTGTCCGCAATCATAGAATTGTCAGGTGAAAGTTCGCTTCGTCTGTCGTAAATTGACTCATCGCGCTGTGCGCTATTCACATCCTTCATCCGTGGCATCAGCTTCGTTGCACGAATCTTCTTCATCAACTGTTTATGTTGTAAACAAAAGATCAACTAATTTGCATTTGAAGCAAAAGCGAGGGGGAACGCGCGCCGATGAGGCTATGAGATGGCGGAGGATTAAGGACGAAAAAGTTGAGATAGAGACTGTAGCGCTCCGGAGATCTCACTTCCGGACCTTGTTCCCTTGCCTACCCCCTCCCTTATAAATATGTCCTGCGTACTTCACTTACTTATATGTTCGACTTGTATCAGCCTAACTACTTACTGTGACTTGTGTTCCCCTCGACGCCCATTTGCCTTCCGAATATATCCTTGTGTCTCGAGACCTCGTGTGACCTGTAGCCTTCCACAGGAAAGCGAAAGGTTTAAGGGAAGAAGCCAAGGAGCAGCTGATCGCATCAGCTGTAGTTGAATTTCTCTCCTGTTGCCCAACACCTCCTCGGTTTTGCCTCGATGCTCGTCTCTGGACTCGCCCTGCTCTTGACTCGACCTTTCTATCTTCTTGAAACGGAAACCCGCCTTGTTTGTCTCCTTTCCGTATCCCAAGAAATGGCTCCGCATCGGCTTCTCCGCGCCCAGCCGCCGCTCTCCGGCTTACTCGCTTACTTCCTAGCACTTAATCATGCTTGTCTATACCATCTAATGAGTGCAGGTGATAGATTTAACATTCTGCACTCTAACAGCTCAATAATTTCTAACCTAAGAACCGATCACAGTTGGCCCCAACTTGCCCTCGATCTGTCCCACCACGCACCCACGCCCTCCATGTCGGATAATCACTAGGAAAAGATTGCGCTCAATGCCCAGGCAAGCGGAGGCAAGGCGCCGGGCTCAAATTCAACAGGCTACATGTCTTATCCACCTTGTTTTGATTTCGCCTCATCTCCGCATTCCCTCCCTTTCTGGTCTGCGCGTCCCCGCTTTTTTTCTGCCTCGGCTCGCACCCCAGGACCCTCCCCTCGACTCAGCCACCGACCACTTGCCGCAGCATTTGGAAACGTGCCGCATCGATGCATCCCGTGTCCTCCCTCCTTGGTGTCGCGCACATCTTTTTCTGCAGAGTATGGTACGGAGCTCGGGATCATCAGCTGCATCTGCCCTCATTGCGATTTCGACTAATTCCCCCGATTAGCGTGCGCAAGGCTACGCGCCTGTCCCCGATTCGTTTTACTATCCGCCCCTTCCTTTAATCTTTCTCTCTTCCCTTCCCACCCTCCGGTCGTCCGCCGTTCACTTGGCGCTTCGGGATAAACCGTTTCGATGCGTCCCTGTCCTCCCTCCGCTCATTTACTTCTACAGGCGGGCCCCCCTCTTCACGTATCACATCTCCCGCGTCTACCGTGCTCTCATCCAACGTAACGCGAAGCGTCTGTCTGCCAGAGACTAGACAGGCCGTGGACGATCTTAAATTAGGGCAAATAATTTTAGGTCACGATCATGGAGAGACGTGAATCGTTTGGGAAGTATAACTGAAATGAGGGATGCTTCTGTGTTCAGTGAGCCTCCCTGAACTGACACAGGTATGTGGTCAATTACCGTGATTTGGTACACGAGGTTATTGTATTCTTTATATCTACGACGATAGGGCTTGACGCCGAGAGACTCCAGTCTGTCATGTAGTGCCTTCTGGTGTGTAAATTAGCCGTCTTGAATCTCGCCTTGGCTAAATTTGTTCCCCAGCTTTTCAATGTAGTACCGTTATGTCCATAAGGCCTTGTCTCGACGTTTTTGGGCAAGGCGAGTTCACTAACATCTCAATCAGCGTCACCGTCGATGCTCCCTCTCATGTCAATGTTTAACGGCGGCGCCTTCAAGTTCCCTTCATCAAAGTGATCCTCTTTCTCTCCTGACTGACCCTGCTGGACACATGCACCCTGTGGTTTACTGCACTAGCCTCTATCCATTTCGCCTGTTCGTGTTAATTTGTAATACTAATACAGTACTTATAGTTTGGTCTATCTGAGGTGTAATGATGGTACTTGAGGTCCATGAATATCTACCTGGTTCATTTAAAACGGCACATGAATTCCTCGACCTTTTATTCAAATTCCACCTCTCTCGCACAGCGAAAACCGCCATCAATCCAGCTGCCGTGGGTGCCGAAGATATTTCCCCAATTTGGACCGCACGTGGAGGCGGATTTAAAACAAGTTTCCTGCTCTGATCAGGCCCCGGCGCTTAATAACAGACTTCAACAGATGGAGGTACGAGATCATTAGTTGAAGCGTCTGTCTGCTGTTGCGAGCACGCAGGTTCTATCTATCATGATCGTGATGCATTCTGACTTCTTACCATGTGCTAATGGGAAGATACAGAAGAGATAGGCTACTAGTTAGATTACCAGGAAACATATACTTATGCGTAGTTCCCCCTATGTCCATCGTATTTCCCAGTTGAGGGGGAGAGCTTGATTATTAGTCTGAATTGACACCTCACAGCCGCACTCCATAGCTCACCACCAGATTCTGTGGGTCACAAAGTGTTACTCGCCACAAGATTCCGGTGGATGGTCCATATTGTAACAGAATGTGACTCCACATTCTGGGATTAGAAACATAGGTAATTGAACGCGATCACGTGATGGTTGGCGGGAAGTCGAACGCGTCTTTATGAAATCTCAGCTGAGTGAAGCACGCGGCCGGAGTCCGGCGCTATTTGAGGCTTATTTTAGTACAACGACCGCCTGAAAGTGGCCCGACAAGCAAGCATCCTGACGAAGTCATTATGCGGCCCTTCACGTCTAGGATCCCGACCGTCACCGTACACGGTTATGGCCGATCACATGCATGTACTCAAAGCTTGAATTAAGAGTCTAGATTCCTTGTCCCGGCTGTTGTCGGCCTGTCCCCTTATTGTCAGCGCCAACCTTCTCTAAGCGATGCCATGGGTTCTATTCAAAGGAGTTCAAAGCCCACAGTAGCATAGCTTTTAATTCATGCCAGCTGTTGGAGGTCTGTCTAAAGTCGGCACTATGTCTATGTCTATGAATGGCTGACGGACTGTCATCTCGGATGCACTCCCAAGTGGCTGATCCTGAGGCCCTGCGTTCTCTCGACTTTCAAACGATCAAAGCCTCAGTCAAGATCATTTGTTCAGCGCCGGCAGAGAAGTTCACTCGTGATTCACGTCGGAAATTGGAGCGCTGAGTGTGCCAAGGAATGTATTCCGATATGTCATTAACTAGCTTTGTCGAACTGCCGATATGCTCGCCAGAGCTATCTTCAATACCGAAAAAGTGACAGCCGGACCTTAAGTGGCTTTAGTTGAAGTTTCCTGAACATATGAAAACAGTTGCGATTGTCCACAGAAGATCCATTCAATGCGAACATGACGATAAGACCTGTCCAATTCTGCTATAAAAGAACCCGTTTTCCGCTCTTGTCCTCACCACTCACCACCAACAATTAATGCGCTACTCTCCACTCATTCTCGCTCTCGCTGCGCTTATGCACGCCGTCACCACAATTGCTCTGCCTACCGAGGAACGCGCATGCCCGGGGCCTCCGTCGGTGCTCAGAGAACTCCAGCCCGAGACCTGCTCCAAGGGGGCCTGCAGCGCGACCGTTTTTTGTTGCACTTGCTACACCTGCACAGATGGGGTGAGTTCTATATTCCTGAATTCGTCTCTTGTAGATTTTTGCTTATATTGGATTTTCTAGAAATGCTTGGACTGACTGCCATGATAAGAATTGCACCGAATCGGGATGAATGGCTGGATTCTCTCCGTAGTTTGTGGAGTCGTACCTTATAGTTATTGTGCTGGCTTATGCAAATTGATGTGCTGCATTGATTTGTCGCCCAAGTTCATTTATGGATTCGCTCTTCAGATTCCGCATCTTCCCCAAGATTCTTGCTGCCGGTGCTGGAGTATTGTCAACGTCCCTGCCTTATTTTCTTCAAAGAGACAACCACGTACGTGAAGAAGTCGAAGCCCCCGTTGTTCGACACTTTACGCGGCGTCTCGGAATCACCGGCGGCCCCTCCAAGCACTGCATTCCGACCTCTTGTAGACCGAGTGTCACAAACTCTGGCCAGGTTCATCAGACATGTGAAGCCGCATCGACATTCACAGCTTATTCACAGCTGTCGAAATGGAATTCTGCACCTTATTTACTCCTTGCTGTCGCAGCCGACGCTATAAGACTGTATTGGTTTAAACAGCGCTTTTCTGAGCGAGATGAGCACGAAGTTGGTCGAACTTTTGGGCCCACGGAACAACTCAACGCTCGCCGGTGCTGTCGTAGTTCACTCGGCTCCCTGCTTTACTGTACTTCCCGTCCCCCGATGCTACACGTCTCCTTTGACTAATACTATACCGCCCTCCCCGCCATCCCTACAAACGGCAGCTGGCAAGCACTCTTTAATATTGGCTCATTCACTACGGTTTAGTTGGTGCCCGAGCGCGCCAGGAGGTGAAACTGCGTAGATAAACGAAAAAGACGAGATAAGATAAGATAAGGAGTATGTACATAAGTACTTATTTCTGTCGGTTCAATCAATCTTACTGCACGGGACGGTTTTAGTTTTTGTACTCGATGGAATCCGAGTCACGTCTTCTTCCAAGTTCGCGCATTGCTGGTGCATGTGCCACCACACAGTCCACACTAATAATAAATTATTTCCTTGTTGAGAGATGGCGACGCGTTCCGCATTCCGCAGCTTCCACACTCGTCTCCTGTTCGCACCTGCAGCTCCGGCCAATTTGCCTACTGATTTGGCTTGGGCGCGGCAAGGTGAGTGGATGAAATACTGGGGGAAGACGGCGTAGGCTTTGCCGAGATTAGGTGCGGTGGGGCGCATGGCATGATGGCGGGACGCTGTTGAGGTAACTCTCTCCAAAGTCTTCCTTATTTCGTTACTTTTTGGACGCTTCAGACGGAAACCCAGGCTCAAGCGAACAAGCTCTTCACGCTCATGGTCGAACAACCACATTATCGAATTCCTTGAATGATACAATGTAATCACATTAAATTGGGCTGAATTCCAGGCCCTCCGACTCTCTATCTTATGCACCAGGAATCAAATCGGCGAACAAATTGCGAACACAGTTGAACGGGTTTGAAACTGATATTCCCTCGTCAAGCTCTGAATGCTGAGAGTTCGGATTGAGAGACGTGTCTATTGGCAATCATGGAGTTGTCAGTTGAAAGTTCGCTTCATCTGTCGTAAATTGACTCATCTCAGATCTCCTTTACTCTACTCAATCTGATTTTCTGTTCAAGTTCAATTGCATCTTTCCTTCCTGCCTCGAGCTTGGGGCCCAGATCAAATAAATCAACTTCGCGAACGTGAATCGGTTTGTTCTTATCTTCCTTCGTCGTAAAGTGGTCCAAACAGATTCCCCGAGATACCTTTCCGTTTGGATGGATATTTTGATTTGACTTGCTGTATTAATTGGATATCTGCAGAGGCTCTTTCACTTTCAGGTGCCTAAATACTCCTGTTCATCCCACCAATCATGCTCCCCGTTTTCACTGCCTCTCCTAATCAATTGAATCTGCATTTGCGTTTCCTTCCAAGTTCGCCTTGCGCGGGCATGGCATCTACTGTATGTATCGCGCACGCGCTGTGTATCCCGATCCCTAGTCAACACTACTATTCCTTCCCTCGCAATACTAATCCTCCGTCACGTGTACATTGGCAAAGGATCTTTGTGCTCCACGCCGTGTTGAAGATTAGGGTGGGCAAGCTCGACCAGGCCCGTGAGATCTTTCCCGCTCTGTTTTTGACTGCTGGAAGGCAACTGGGGCGCGGTTGAGGTGACTCGATCGTCTTCCTCATTTCATGTCTTTCGTGCACGCCTAAGAAGTAGACTCGAAGGCAAGTAGACCGGTAACCGATCTGTCTACGGGAGTACTGTACAATTTCGTTCAATTGGGCGGTCACGCGTCACGCCCATTGAAGTAAGGCCGATAGTCCCGCAGTCCGAGCATCTCCGATTCTCTGTAAATAAAATACCAAGCCTCTCAACTTGGGACGAGACTTACTGGGTGACTACCTGTAAGAGTAGATAGTATTTTTTTGAGTTTTTTGCCAGGATGCCGGGACAGCTGTCAGGATCCCATCGTCCTTGGATCTCATTACCGCATCGTTATACATGTTAATCTACTTTGAATCTGGAGAGGGGTACCCCCCCCTTTCCAGATTTTATTATGCTTGAATAAACGGATTCATCCGCATTCGGATACTTCTCCGCCACGGTCCGCTCTGCTGCGACGGAAGTAACACTCTGCCAGGATTGCAAGTCAATGACAAATCACAGTGACGGCGCTTGGACGGCGCCTTTGCCATTTGGAACAAAAGCCGATGCTCAAAATTTCTCTGCTGTTCTTGATTCCAGTCATTCCGACATGCCCATCTGCCGAGATGCACACAGCGATGCGATGTGCATGGACCCAGTTGGTGGTGCACATATCTGTGCTTCCAACTTGCCCGCATCTCCAGTGGGAGGAAAGGTATTATTTATACTCAAATACTCTTGCGGGAACTACCAATGAATAGATGTTGCAAGTAAACCTTGTTTGACAGCATCACTGGCACCCCTCAAATACTCAAGAAATACTCTCTACTCTTATGGGTAGTCACCCACTTTCTGAGTCTCGCATATTTTTTTCTAGTAAATAAAATGTATTCAGAAGAAAGCCACGCGCGCTTTTTTGCACTGATTCAAATGATGGGGCATCAAACGTGACTTTCACATAGGGTATGACGTAGAAAATACATATCCTCTAAATTAAAACTCAGATTGACTGGTCTCTACCGACAGTATTCCCGTAGACAGATTGGTTACCGGTCTAGAATGCAAGTGAATGTCAAGCTCGTTGAATAAGCGTCAACACAGTTTAAGGCTTTAAGCTGCTTCCACGGAATTTCTGATTATTGAATCGGAAGAATTGCCCTCACGCCGAACGGATGTGCGAGCGGAAGCACGTGATATGTTCAACCCGGTCGACCACACCATTATTTCGACGCAGGTTCCTGGTACAACGACAGAAATTAAAGGAGGAGACGTGTATGAGATCATCTCGACCTTCTTATCCAGAGCCTTGCTGTATTTTTCGCCCCAAGCCATGCCCACGGCGAATTTGATGGCATCAGACAAAATGGCTTCCGCAAGCCACTTTGGTCACGGCTTTCTTTTCGTGGTATTTTCGCCTTATTGGGCTTCACTACGCTGGATTCGACTCATAAAAACAGATTCAAGGTATTCAGTGCTTTCTCCGATCTAGTGGTTCAACTGAAGACAAGCAACGGTGCAACGGCGGTACGGGTCTGAATAGGCTCCGAGTCAGCGCGGCCGGCCAGTCCCTGATTGCCATCGTCTTGTGCAAATGACCCCCTAGAATGATGTTGTGCTCAGCTGACATCTTGTAGAATTCTGTAAGGATAACTACCCATACAGTACTACATGTTTGTCTTCCGTAAACTCGGTGTTCAGCCTGTGGACCACGCGAGTATAATATACCCCCCCCTCCCGAAGTCAGAGTGAACATGCGAACATGATTCTGCAAAAATGAACACTTGAATTGAGTTGAATATGTATGCTTTTGCAGATAATTATCTAGCTTCCGTGCTTGTTTGGAAATTCTCGGAGAATTTCATGAAGCCCCGATGGTAGCTCGTATGTAGGTAGGTGCTTCGAAATGCTATCTACGCGTTCAGTTTCACAAGCCAGTTGGCTTGCGCATTGAACAGGACTTGAGCTCATGACTGACGGCGCCGCCAACGGTTTTTATCAAAATATTCAAATCAAGAGAAAATTAATGTTCAGCAGACCTGGGAGTAGTTGGATAGAATGTGTATGGCGACAAGGATATGTAGGTATTAATTGGTTCAGGAAATGTGCTATGAGCGTAAGGCACTTACCATTCTTAGCGGATGTAAGCCGACAAAGTGGCTTGCGCAAGCCGACAAAATGGTTTGCAAGCCAAAACGTCGGGCAGGGGCGGCGATCACTACCAAAATCACGTCGCCGCCCGATAGAAGCCACAAGACGTACCACCGCTGCGCTCCGGCACCACAGAAGATGTAACCAAATAATATTCGGGCGGACAAATGAAATGTGGCAGTCACAGAGGGGTAAAGGCAAAAATTTTACCTCTGTGTTTCTGCTATCGGATATGTTGGTAATCCAACGTCGCCCGAAAGAACACCCTATTGGAGCGGGAGGTGGGAACTGAGCACAGTAGATAAAGAAAATTGATACTATACCAATTGAATATTTGACTGGAAAGGCACCCAGAATGAGATCAGTGGATGGAAGGGATCAAATTGAGGAGGACCGAAAATTGGAGAGCAGCAGAAGCCGGAGCCAGCACAACATCCAAAATTTCTGAATGGGAGGGAGGGAGGGTTCTGATTTGAAACCCAGAGCAGAGGAAAGCCCGAGCAGCAGGCAAAGGTTTAGGAAATACGGCCGGAATCAAGGATGAGTTGTCCGTTTGAACTAATGGATATACCTTGCGAAGATTTGGCGACGCGTCGCTCAGGCACCATTAAAATAGAGCTACACTGCGCCATGCACTGCGGCAAACTGTGCATGGGTCAGCTGTTGATTCTTGGGTGAGAAATTAGTGGAATGAGGTGGGCTCTGGTTGAAGCGCACGCGGTCAGTTGACTTCGGGACAGAGGCCTAGTGGAGAGCAGGATGAAAACGGACATGCCGGATGGAGATGAAAAGCATTTCATTGAAAGAACGGTTTGCAATATCGTTCCAGTTTGCTTGAGCTAGGGGTCAGCCAGATTGAAACAGAAATAGTGACATGCGGCAGCCTCTTGGGAGGATAAAACAATATCGGGTACAGCGCAAGAACACCGGAAATTAAATGCACAGTCCTCTGTAGCAATCAGCTGCGACCGAGTCTTGATGGCGCGCAGTGATATCAGGGTTGTACATGATTGTTGGCAGGCAAGAGAGGGAAGTGTTAGGATTTGTGGGTTCCGAGCCGTACGGAACTCGTCGGCATGTACGGACCGCATTACGTACCGACATTCTCATCGGCTAATTTGCCGTGACGTGATCTTGACCGTTTGCCTCCGTACCACCACCATGTACTTCTGAGGACAAACGTACCTTCTTTGTTGCTGTTGACTTCGCCCCGCCCTCGCTTGTCACTTAGCCGGCACGGCTTATTCTAACAGGAAGTAGACCAAAAGGGGAAGATACCAATATGTCCAAAATGATGGGCACCGCCGAACGAGCATAATCTTAAAAAATAGATAATGATTTGGCCCTGGTGCAAGCCATTGTGGCAAGCCAAAAACGTCACTCATCCCATATTTGGATATTTTGGTCGGATTTTGAAAGGCAGTGTCTAGTTGGCTTGTAGGTGTAATTGTGGAAAAATCTATGACTCGGGAGCCATGTGAAATCGGCAATGTATCCGCATTGTGTCGACAACGAGGGGTCAATACTGGACCCGTAATTGAGAGGTGTCGCGCCGGCGTGGACGCGGAGCTCGCAGCTGGCTCGCAAATTCCAGTTTGAGCAGTTCAGAAAAACCGAAATTTGACGGCGCAGTCTGTCGTAGATCATAAGGGCAGCGTGAAAACAAAAATAGGTGAATTAAACCTTATGGAGAAGAAACTCGACATACGCAGCGTGGTGGGCACCGCGGAACGAGTAAAATTTTGCAGAACGGATAATTTGTCCGAATGCGTAAGTGGAATTACCCCGTTCCATTCTGGCCGAGGTCATCCGAAGCCCAATCCAAATTCTATTCTTGTTCATGGTTCCTG
This sequence comes from Mycena galopus ATCC 62051, assembly GCA_014925785.1. NCBI lineage: Eukaryota > Fungi > Basidiomycota > Agaricomycetes > Agaricales > Mycenaceae > Mycena > Mycena galopus. The sequence continues at coordinate 458,578 of WIQG01000082.1, read as the reverse complement.
GCGGCAGTGGCAACCTGGAACGAGCACTTCGCAGCCAACTGAACCAAAGCACTGCTGCAGAGAGTGCTGTCCAAGGCACGCTGTATGGGCGGTCGATAGAGGGCATGGTTGTGGATCCAAAGAAAACTCGATGTTGAACGGTAACCTTTTGAGGAAACGCCCGATTGATTCGGCAGTTAAAGGACTGGTTGGAATCTGCCTATGAGTGGGCGCTTAAAAAACCACTCGGGGGATGGTACCAATGCGGTGATAGCCCAGTGTACAACTTCAGACAGGCACAATTGTGAATTCTACGGAAGCGGCGTAATGCTCACGGAAGCGCTTCGTTTAGCGCTGGGGACCTGGAGCTTGGGTGGCACCTGAGCGCCCATACCCAAGTTCGAAAAAGCTTTAGACAGGTTTGATTTGGTGCAGATCTCGAGAAGTTGGGTGAGATGGTGTATTCAGCGTCCGAACGAGCGCGCGCCCATATTCTGAACAGAAGGAATGCACGAGAATCAGACTGATATCGCATGTTCATTCGGAAGCACTGGGAGGTAGAGATATCATGAGAACTGTCAACGGGCAAATGTTGGACACATTGATCCGGTGTCGAACGAGCATCTTGAGCCACAGAGACCTATGCTGGATGCAAACGGGTGGGTGACATCGCATACGCGGAGTGTAAAGGAAGAGCCCTCCAGCTCTGGCAACAAGGAGTCTTTTCAGCTCCCGACGAAGGAAGATGTTTTCACTGCCGAAGTTTGGATCAAGTTTGACGTAGACGGCCATTGAATCGCTGTAGATCCAGAAGCAGCCGAAACACGTTCGAAGATACTTTAATTTTGGCTCTGATACCGGGTTGTTGTGAGCTTCATTAACCAACTAATGTTTAGATACTCGCAAGATAAAAGCAGCGCGCGTTATAGTTGACGAAGCCAAGCATGGAATTAGCTCCGACAGTTTCACATCGCACAAATGGCTAACGTCCAATTACGAACGCATGTCGAGCTGCGCAATCAAATTTCGCGAGCAAATTCGGTCGCCCTGCCAATTCCAAGCAGCCAAAATCACCATAAATATGAGTGATAGCTGCCGAAGATACGAACAGGCTCTCCTTCCCCCGGAGGGCTCTCGATCTCCTAGCGGGAGAAGTATAGATCAATCCCGAGGTGCCGGATCTGACGTGCCGGCAGCGTGTCGATCTCATGTCAAGTTTTATGAATTAGACGCCTTCAGCGACTCCACTATTGAGCGTTAGCACTGCGAAGATAGCAAAAATATCATGTGCATTCAGTAGGAGCCATAGATGTTCAAATGGTTGTAATGGGTGCCTGACACCCGAAGGCGACCATGTCGGGCAACCTGGCCAGAATCATTTATCCGAGAGGGAGCCAAACCGTCTCACGCATCGTACCGATGATTTAAGAGGGTTTCTGCGAATGGGTCCCATATTGTGAACATGCCTGTCGAAGACCTCAGCACGATAATCGAGTTTCCCAACATGCTCATCAGTTGGCCATGGACTCGTCACCTCAACCCCCATTTTGAGGTGTGCAAGAAAGAATCAACAATATGGCTCCAAACGTTCAATGCGTTCAGCCCGAAGGCCCAGAAAGCATTTGATCGCTGCGACTTCAGCAAGTCTCGTTTTTATGTGCAGTGTCTTTCGGCTTACTCACCCTTTTATTAGATCTTCTGGCGTCGTTGGCGTACCCCCCCCTCGACAAAGGTGACAGATCTACATCGCATTAATATCATATGTTAAATATTCTTCCTAGATGGCTGCAGGGTTGGGTGTGATTTGATGAATCTCTTCTTTCTAATCGACGAACACTTCGACACGGTCGATACGCATGGAGCGAGGGTCCGAGCGGACATCGTCATGAATGCCCTCAGGAACCCTAATGTCACTCGCTTGGATGGCGAATGGATCGGTGGTGAAATTACCCGCCAGTGAGCAGTGTCAGGTTTCTTTCATAATACTAGTTTCCTATGCCAAAATCTCTCGTCAGATTTTGGTTGAATGCCATGCGCATCGCTACCGAGGAGTCCCAACGCCGCTTCATCGATGAATTCGAGCTTTACATGAATTCCATGGTTCAGAAAGCTCAAGATCGCACTGAAAACCACGTCCGTGAAATTGAGGAATATTTTGCTGTCCGCCGCGTTACCATCGGGTTGAAAGCCGCGATTATCATCAACAGGATTTCGATGGACGTCCCAGACGAACTTCTACAGAACGAACACGTCCTGACACTCATCAACAAGGCGACCGACATGATCCTCATCGCAAATGACGTTTACTCCTACAACGTCGAGTCCGTTCTCCTATTCGTTGAAAATACCCCACTCTGAGCAGGTTTTTTATCAGGCAGGCCCGAGGCGACGATCGGCACAACTTGGTGAGGGTCGTGATGAATGAACACAATCTCGAATTGGCGGCCACGCTCGAATGGATTTCGGCTCTCCACGACAAGATTGTCAGACAGTTCCTCACCGCCTTCGGTCAAGTTCCCCACCACACCAATCTGGAACTTGATCATCAGGTGACAGAGTTTATCCACGGGCTCGGCAACTGGGTATTCCCTTTGCACCACGAGTTGTCTTGCCGTGCTCACCCGGATTCTTCAGGTCCGCGGGTACGATGAATGGTCGTTTGAGGTACGCTGCCAGGATCATCTCAGGGCGCTCAATCTGAAATTCGCGTAGAGTGAACGTTATTTTGGCAAGAGAGGCAAAGAAATTCAAGGCACGCGAAAGATGGAGCTTTTGCCAAGGGTAGCAATGCCGAAAACATTGTAATCCAGACTGTGAACCTTGGGCCCTCGGGCCAGCTAGATATTTACTGCCCCTTGATGATGACTGTTTTTTCTGAATTTATGCGTTTTGGCCCGAGCGTCGCGTCTCAGGAGTGAAATTTAATGGGCAAGAATATTTCGCCGCGTCCACTTGGCGCGGCGGGGACGCGGCGATGATGCGGCGGTGAAGCGGCGCATGACGCGGCGGTCGAAAATCTGTACCGATGGCACCGCGTCGCTCTATTGGCCCTTGGGCTTTGCTGTGAGCCAGAAATTCTACTCACCTGGCCTGTATCCTAAATTTAGGTGGAACTTCTCTTCAAAACTGTCATGAATTCATGCCCACACAAAACAAAGCGAACTTGAGGCGTTTCGAGAGTTGAACAGCATGCACCGCCACCACCGGAAAATCCTATCCTTGAGTGTGTATTTTTGAGCAAACTACAATGTTCCACAACCCATTTACACGAAGTTAATACATAGGCTAACAAATTCACGTATAGTATATGAACAAGAATAACATCAATAGGACGCAAACGGCGCGACGCGGCGAACTATCTGATGAACGCGGCGAAGTCTCTGATGGCGCCGCGTCACCTGTTAAGCCGCTACTATGGCTCCTTGAGGCCGGAATCTCTGCTGAATATATTCGACTCACCAAAAAACATCAGTATACACCTCCAGGTCTTCACTGGGCCACAGAATGTGATTCTGTGAGTGTTTTCTCAGGTTGTGGGCTAAATGCACAGCCACCCCTGAAGGCATATTCTACAACACGTGGTGGAGAACTGAACAAAATGTAGTTTTGAGAAGGAGTAATCTTGACCAAGACAGAAATCAGACATATCGAAATTGCTTGACAGAAAAGCCGAGGTTTCAGCATTTATTGAGATTCACTCCATTGTGTGCGAACCGACATTTCAGAGGTTCACATGTAGCTAGTCCGCCATATTTGTTGAAGATAATATTCGGTATAGTAACAATGCTTTGCAACCTCCTCTTCTCCAAAATCAACCAAAACAAAGCAAAAGAGTTCCTATCACAAGAGGCCCAGTCAGAAACTCATTCACCGCCCTCTCAAACATTTGGCCAATTTTAGAATTGTTGTTTCGACAGCTTATGAAGGGATTCGAACACTGTAAGTTCACTGATGCTTTGAGAGCTGTCTCTATCTGAACTGCGCGACACAGTGAACTATCTATGGACGCGGCGCAGTCACTGATGGCACCACATCACTCGATTGGCTGATGCTTCAACTACTCGAACCACGCATTCTACTGTTCTACTCGTCTATATCATGGATTAATGTTTCAGAGACATGGTAAGTGTGTCAGGGGCCCAAAACTATTTGATGAAAGTGCATGCTGTTGTGGTGCGCACCGGTTGGTTTTGTTGTACCAAACTTGACCAAATCACAGTTGTGTTCAGTATCTGGGTTATATAGTAGTGTAATTGAATGGGATAGTCCGGATAACTACCGTGCCCTTTTTTAGATATGCCCTGGAGCGCAAATAAATTCGGAGGGGTCTCACAATCTCCTGGTGTAAGCAGGAGAGTTGATGTTTTACGGCACAAGTCGAACAAATATCAGTTGCACCTGAATGTCGGAGTTGCATAGTGGAGAATTTTCACAGGAATGCTTGCAGAACAGCTGGACCATATACTAGCTATATTCAAGTACTCAAATAAATTTGGAGGACAAGAAGACCTGTGCACAACGAGGGTTATAATACCAACTTGATTCAACTTGTAGTTGTTTGGCCGTTGTGATGGCCGCTTTCCTGAGTCGCCTTTCAGCACAAATACTGGGTGGTTCACTAAGAAGGAGTTTACATACAATCTGCATATCCCAGAGAACTCCCTTGATTTTTCCCTCCAAGGTGTGTTGATCTTTGAACAACAATGGTTATAATGCCAACTGTTCAGGTTAGATTCGAGTTGCGTTGCTTAGGCATTGTGATAACTATTGCTCAAGCGCCGGGTTTATTTGCTATATATAGTGTCATAGTATTTCCTATCCTGAAAATCTAATTCTCAGGTTCCGCAAGAATTTCAATCCGGACACATCTTTATTGTGTCACTGATCTGTGACGCGCCGTTTTCTCTTGACCTCCATGATCGGCTCACTCGCCACCAACATCCTTCTTATCTGCCTCTTGGCAATTACAAACTGGGATCGAATCCTTGGCCTTTGTACACGGCTGTATCTCATGGGCTCACTCTGGGTCACTACACCCGCCGTTCTAGCGCTCTACGGTGTCGTGCTTATATATCTGCTCTTTGCGGTGCATGCTCTGAGCATCCGCGACAACACGAACAGCGCCCAAAAGGCAGCTTCGATCGCGGGATAACAAGCCGCGCAAAGCTCGCAAAACGTCTCCAAAAGGTAAGGTGGTGGCAAAAGGACGAGGGTGGGTTACGGTTGAGATGGATGAGTCTGGATAAACCAAAGATGACAGTCAAACAATACCGTCTTGCTTTAGTTTACTCCCGAACTGTTGACGCTGTCATATACAGCAGATATTAGTTCATTCATTATTCCTGTGGTGTGGCGCTGCGTCGGCGTATGGAGATCTGTTGTGTGACGAGAGAGGTTGTTGTAGTATTTGATCGTAATGGACGTGCTTCAACCAGAAGAGCCGTTGAACCTGCCACTGATATCCGTTTGGGATCCTTCGCTCTACGACAAGTGTACTTGAGGGAGGGTCCGATTAATTAACATGGGTGTGGCCCGTGGGGAGTCGGGATGGCGATCGGAGGTGTACGGCGCAGGAAAGATCGATTCCTGCATCGTTATTGAGTCTGCGGCACGGATGCGGCAGGGCCGCGGCGGTGGTGGTACACGACGCGGCAGTGCTCAGTGAGGAAGCGGCGATGTTGAATTGGGACGCGGCGATGTCACCATGTGACGCGGCGGTGATGCGGCGCAAATTTGGGGACGCGGCGAAATATCCGTGCCCAAATTTAATGGAGTGCCAGCCTGCGCTTGGCCTGCCCGACATGCATTATAAGCGTGCGCCGATAACAAACTTCCACTCATGCATCACGACCTCGGTTGAATTGATGGCAAAGCGGCCACGCTTGCTCGCAAGAGCTGTTGTTGATAAAATCAGCTCCGAGACGGGTACTTTTGGTGAGCAATAATTTCAAAGCGGAAGACGGCTGCACGGTGAAGCGGATCGATGCTCGAATGAAATGAGCTGAAGTGGATCAAGCGAAGGAACAAGACGTGAATGCAAGCGAGGGAAATGGGACCGAACAGGAGAAGCAAGGCAGACTTAAGAAATTAAATGAACCACGGAGCGCTCTGGCGTGAGGTGAAGAGGGAACCATGTAATTGAAGGCAATATTGAGAATGAAGGTAAGCTTCTGAAGTCTCGCACCTTTTAATCTTGAGTTCCCGGGCCCTGTCTATGCCACTTCCGCCTTGTTCCTCATCTTTCTCTTGAGCGCTTTCCACCAGATTCACGGGCGGAAATTATGCTTTCTGATCTTTGGACTGACTCCAAGTCTGGTACAAGGTACGTCCAACACTTGAATTCGACTCTGTCCACACATTCTCTTCTTACTAGACCCGAGACTCGAAATCAGGAGTGAGGCGAGGCTTTTCTCGTCCACTCGTCACTGATGGCTTAATCCTTCAGTTGCCCGCGATTCTTTCGTTCTTGTATCCACAACACATCCGGCTCAATTACCTGGCATCAGCGCGCCTTTCAGATTTACGCTGTTCATTCTTGTCCTCGAGAGGACGTTTTACATTTAATCTCCTACGTCATTGTAAGTGTCTCGCCTCATATCTGAAATCCAATCGGGGCTAATCGACGCCCGACAGAGTCCAGTACACCAAGGCATTGAGGTACCTGGAATGAATTAAAGAGAAGCGAGCAACGATACCAAAAATGTAATAGAATAGAAAAGCTAGGATACCACAAAGCGGAGGCGGCCCTAAATATTTCCTGCCAGTGAAATGATAAATCAATGCATACTAGTTGTCGATCTCCCAGGTCCGGCTGCAAAGAGAGTACGGCGGCAGTGGATCCACGATGCGGCCAATTGCAATTGCCAGATAGATTGAACAGCCTTGCATCGGGAACTGTGAATAGGGAGGGCCCTCTCATCCTGGAAATCGTGTCTCGGTAGCGCAGAAAATAAAATGAGAACAAACGCGTTCCCAGGCAAAGCTCAGGCAGGGCTAGCGCTCGGCAGCTCCACGGTACGCTGCAATAGGCTGGGAAACAGGTGCTTCCGGTGTTTGTTGTGGTTGGTCGCAAGACGCGGGCTGGTCCGCTCTACGGATCAGATCAATGTGGCGGTGTACCCTTCCTCTGCAGCCTCACCCAGCGCCATTATCAAGCTGCCGATCCGAATGGCCACTCGTATACTCGTACGACTCTTGCGGTGGAGCTTGGATTCGCTCTTTGGCTTTGTCACTTTTCTTCACTTTTGCCGTCCCTTCGACTTGAAAATCCTCGACACGCACCACCGGCCGCCGCCGCCGGCGTGCCATGACTCCTGTCTCACCCAGCCTTAGCCCAGGACGTACATGTTTTTCAAACCGTCGCTGCACGCACGCCCTCTATTCGGAAAGACACCAAGAAAAGAGTTCTGCCCAGTGCACAAGCAGACGCATCGCGCCGGGCTTGAGAGGTGTGTTTATTCACCTGATTTAGCCTCATCCCCGTGCTCCGTTGCTGCTGTGCGCGTGTCTCTGCCTCTTCTTCGCCTCGGCTCTTTAATCGAGGTCTCGACCCGCCCCTCGTCTCTCCTCCAGCCCTTTACTCGCCCGCCCACTTGGCGCGTTCGGAAGGAGGCCACCCTCTGCGGCTCCCTTGCCTGTTCTGCGTCGCTTCCTGCGTACCCGTTCCGTACGCGTGTGTGCGTTCAGTCGAGCTCACCAGACCGCCACATTGTACTCGCGTCCGTCTGTCACACTTCCCGCCTCCGAGTCGAGTGAGGCATTCCGTCGCCGCGACGAGTGCGTGCTGTCGAGCCGTCGGTGCGCCCATATGCGCACTCCACTGTAACCTGTACGCGCCTTCGTTCGCCCCTGGATTGTGCGCTTCGGGGAATTCCTTGTTGGCGGCTACCTGCGGTCCTCTACTGAGCGGAGCCTGCATACCCCCGCATGGCGCGTCCATTGCGAGTGTGCTCCTCACCTTCGAATCCCTCCTTATCGAATCCCTCCTCGTCGTATTCTTTTTCCCTCTTCCTCGGAGGTGCTCTCATTCTCCCCGTCCGCCGATATGCACCACCACCGAGCGAGACGAGTAGGACGGCTGCGCGCCGCGGGCTATATTATGCGGATGCGGGCGCGGGCGGTGGATAAGCGTGGCGGGTCCGGTCATCTTGGTGGAGCGGCGGAAAGCGCCATCGATTGCGTTATGTATCCGAGCCCACTGTGCATTCATGACCGCCCACCACGACCGCGACCAATTCCACTCTGGCAAGACGCAGCCGTCCGCGCTGGCTCCGATGTCGGTGTTTGTCACGACGCAGGCAGGGAGGTGAACATTGTGCTAATTTATTGATTTACTATACTGCATCAATCTTTAGCTACATCCTATAACGACACCATGGCATGGAGAAGGCCTCAGTTCCTCAACCATAACCTTTGCCGGACTCGAATTATTCAAAACTTCTTGTCTACTGGTGCTTGCGCAGTGGAGATGCGACAGCCTCATCCCGCAAGTTACGGGAGAATTTTTGTAACGGCGTGTATCCAGGAGGAAGTTCAAGGATCTCCGGTGCCCTTCGTGCACCATCTTCCAACCGAAGCCCGCTATCCTCGTGCCTAACAGTTCGAACGGGCGGAGAAGCTGTATTCCCACCCTTGACCCGCGAGGGACGCGGAACCTCCTCCGTGGCACCAAGCCCACGCTTGCACGTTTGCGTAAAGTGTCCTGTCATCACCCCGGCGCTGGATAACTGTGCAAAAGGACAAGCAGTGTCCGATCCGGACATTGGATATGGACTGAACATACTTCCCTTCCCCGTCGCACGTCGCTGACGCCTTCGGTACCAGACATAAACAGCGCCCAGCACTGCCAGCAGACACACACCGCCGCCGACACTGCCGACAATGGTGCTACTAATATTCTTTGCACGGTGCGCAGAGACACCGATAGTTGATGTGGGCCTGGATACAGAAGTACTCCCGGACACAGTAGATGCAACGGTGGTTGTGTTGGTCACATAGAAGTACTTGACGGAGAGAGGTGTGTGGTTGGTATCACCGCCGTATGTGACTGTCAGGTTATGAGGCCGATCAGGATGCTCGGGCGTCTTGAATATGACTTGGTTATACTGTGCTTGCGATACCCCGGTTAGCGAGAACGTCACCGGTGCCCCACCATCGACTGTATAGTGCGCGATGGTCGCGTTGGAAGGACCATTGTCCGGGTTGTTGGCGATCAGCGTAGCTGATGTGCCTGACCCGACGTCGTTGGTTTTGTTCTTCAGCATGAATAGAACAGCTTACCATGGAAGCTCAAAGTGACATTGGATCCCGCTGTCTGGGTAGACATTCCATCACCCTCCGTCCATCCTGCGCCATAGGTCAGAGCCGGGTCCGAATCCGAATATACCAGTACCGCAGACGGGAAAACGGCCTCCGGCGGCGGGGTGTACTCCAGGTCGTCGATGTAGAATGGCCGTCCATTCGATTTGACTTGGATCGTCAAAGTGTGCACCCCAGAATCCAGCTGGGGGTGACCACACAGCGGCCAGTTGTTCTCTGCAAATGGAATTGTGTTCGGCGGGAACTCTGTGCTGTCAACGGAACAGGTCCATGTCGGGTCTGTAACGTTGTCGGTGTTGGTGGATATGCTTACACTTCCTCTGACGGTTATCGACGTTCCTACGCGCCCACTCTAGTCTCTCCTTCAGTATGAAGCGTGGACAGGCGCGGACAGTTAGCACGCACCGTTGAATGAAAAGCAGAGGGTTGCATTGGAGGAGGTAGCGTGCGAGGTGCCATTGTAGATTGGACCCCAGTTACCCTGCGTCAAGACGCTGGGATTGGCCACAAACCAGCCCTCAGGGCTGTACGTGATGGCGGGATCGGTGTCGTCGACGACAACCGAGCGTACCGAGGCAGACATCGCAGGTATATACGCGGACACGGACGTGGACATCCAGGTGGTGAGGGAAGGGAACCAGGGGGGGGATTAATAGTTGGGCGCAACTACGGATTTCCGACAATGGTCGGTGTTGTATTGTGCCATGCGGATAAAATTCCTATGCTCTAGAAATTTTTAGATCTTCTACATTTGGAGAGCATACATCAGTTCAAAGGAAGGCTGACGGAGCGGTTTGGGTGGATTCAATAGAGACATCGGCATTGGTTCACGGTGGCCGCAGCTCAGGTACTATGAAAAGCGCTCACTACGCACCATGTTCTAACCATAATGATAGAATTGGTTTTCAAACGTTCTTGGAAGATCACCAACGATCAAGCAGATGCGGGCGTTGATCCAATACTTGTGTTATCGTTTCGTGATGCAGAGAAGGTGATGGTTGTGAAGGAAGGCACGGAGCGGTTTGGGTGGATTCAATATAGACATCGGGTAGTAGCCTTCTTCGTCACTTCGTTACTTCGCTTATTTCTCCGAAACCTCGTCACTTTGATCGCATTTAGGGAATGTTCGTTAGTTCCGATAAATTTCTGCGAAAGCTCGTCAGGTGGGTAAATTCTAATGAAAGTTCGTGAGCTCACAGTTCATCCGATGTTGAACATCACTTGTCACGTCGGACCTTTGGTTCTACACTATCACGACCATCGCGCCTGCGCAAGGAATCCGCGGGACTGGCGGCAACGCGCGCCAACATCCAAGACACTGTGGTGCGTGTATGACACTCCCTTCCATGCTGCATACCCGCCATGGACACAAAATTCGTACCGCGACACCTGCTTCACCCTGGACCCAGAATCGTGCAGGAATAGGGCGGGCAATTTTTCATTCAGTATGGCAAGGCCACCTCTGCGGTAAGTTGTTTTGGTATTCCATGGCTTGCCTGATACACGGCCCCGGTCAAACGGGGCGCGAGGCACAGAGGGTTGGAACTGTATGTGTGGACATCGCAGGCGCCGGTGTCGCACTTGAATCGACCGCTTCTGCGCATCGCTCGCGCCGCAGCGACTTGGCAACGGCCCACTTCGGAGCGTCGTCTTCTAGTCCGCGCAGGAGTGCTTGTCTGCAATGTGGTTGATAAATGGCCGCAGCACCATCTGTACTAAGTAATCATAATCATACATTCACCTACCTTACATATTTTCGCACCCGCATCTATTTCAGCGCTGCAATTGCATAGGCCGTTGCATTCCCAATGAAAACCTGAACTTCTATCTCACTCCCCCACCGGTACAGTGGCAGGAGGAGGTTAAACGTACATAAAGCGACGAAACTTCAGTAGGTTAGCGAGAAGTGACGAGCTTAGGCCGAGATTTCGCTGAACTCACAAACATTCATTGAATTCCAGCAAACTGACGAACATACACGCATTTAGCCGAAGTAACGAAGTGACGAATTTGGTGTGGACTCATAGACATCGGCATCGGTTCGCGGTGGCTGCAGTTCAGGTGCTGTGAAAAGCACTCACTGTGCACCATGTTCTAACCATGCTGATAGAATTGGTGTTCAAACGTTCTTGGATGATCACCAGCGATCAAGCAGATGCGGGTGTTGTATACCAGGCTTTATTGGACGAAAGTCCAGCGGACACGCGTGATCACGAGTTGAAGTGCGTGAAAACGCGTGCTACGTGGCAATGCGTTCCCAGTCCATCGGCCAATGCGTCGAGCATTATAACCTGTATGCCGGGACCAATGTCCACATCTCTCAGCACGTTGTAGAATGCATTGCCATGCGTCAGGAATGCGTGACCACGTGTTGGAACACGTTGAAGTGCGGTTTAAATGTGTTGAGTTTGCTTCGACTTCCCAATATGTTTGGAGGCACCTATATTTTGGTCCTAAAGTTCCATCTTTTAGGGTTTTCCCCCTATGAGTCAATCTTCCACCGGTCAAGCCCTTCAGCATCGACAATGTTGCGCCCACCTCACTGCAACCTTGCAATTGTGCCCCTCATTAATTATTAAAACCATCCGGAGTTTCAAGCCAGAGCTCCAGCAGTACATTTTCCCAGCTTGGTTATCTTTCAGGACAGTCTTGCTAACTTGAGCTAGAGGACATAGGAGACGGATTGAGTGGAAAAGAGACCAAAAGGATAAGTAGCCAAATTTGGACCGTGGATGAGGAGGAACCCAAATCGGTCGGCCGTTGATCCACACGTGGTCCTACGCATGGGAACTGAGGGCAATATTTTTATGAAAAAAATTCACATGGCATCAGCGTGATAGTCGACGTAAAATCGATCCGTTGACACACCAGCAAAAGTGAATATTCAGCTCAACTGAACATGTTGGCAAAAATGATTGTTTCGGCCCGGGGCTGAAAATGACAGATTCAGGTCAGGTTTAATGAGTTGCTGATACCATGACATTCAGCAGCACTTTCTGCCATGCCAAATATAACAGTTTAGGCTACAAATTTTTCATGGCAGAAAGGGTGACCTAAAATTATCAAATCAGCAGCAGTTTCAGCTTGAGCAACAATGATGGTTTCAGCATTGCCAAAATTGTAGCGGAAAAGGTCAGTTTCAGCTCTCTCGAAACTTATTGTTTTGACTCAGCCGAAACAGCGAGCGAAAACAATAGTTTCAGCGACTGTTTAGGTGCACCCGAAATGGTGGCCGAATGTTATTGTTTTGGCTCAAGCCAAAAGTGAGGCCAAAAGTGTTGTTTTCAGCTTGAGCTGTAAACAATCTGCAGATGAGCAGCCGCCTATCTGCAGATGAGCGGCAGATGATCCGCTCCTGCTCAACTCGACCATACTTTGCCCCTCCCCCTGTTGATTATTTTGATATCCCAATGTGTGCCAATAGCTGCGATCCAGGTTCCCGGACAACTCACCTCTTCATATAATCAAAAGAAAAAAGCAAAATATGGTCAAGTTGAGCAGGAGCCGATCATCTGCCACTCATCTGCAGATTGTTTTCAGCTCGAGCTGAAAGCAACACTTTTGGCTTCACTTTTGGCCTGAGCCGAAACAATAACATTCGGCCGCCACTTCGGGTGTGACTAAAGGGTCACTGAAACTATTGTTTTCGCCCATCATTTCGGCTATGAAATAGAAGCAGCTCCACTTGAGTTCTAGGCGGTCCGAACCGCTTCAGGACTTAAGACCTTCGGAACTTAAGTTCTCCCCCCAGGCGCGCCAGCGCGGCCATATGCGCCCCTTAGTGACGGAGCAACTTAAGTCCTATCTATATCTAACTCAAGTCCTACCCGATCACTTAAGTTCCGTCCATGACTTAAGTTCTACCAAGCACTTAAGTTACTTGTGTGACTGTCAGTGAATACAATGAATTGAAAACTTAAGTTAAACCCAAATATCACTGTAGCTAGTACAACGATGAGCAGTGCCAACATGCCACCAACTGAGTTTCCGTGCATGCGGACATGTCTGGGGGTCTGTATGATGATTGAGTTTGAGACCGGAGCGTGTGGACAAGAATGGGACACACCAAATGTAGTGGGATACGAAATGAATGGTCTCGATGGTGACTGCGGCATGTGAGACATGGCCAAAGGTCGCAGTGAGTACCACAAAAGAATGTGATGGACCGATATACACACCAAATGAACATTTACCCAAGTGGCATGACACCATCGAGCTTGGCGGCTGCCAGATCGAAAAGTGTGCCTCAGATCTCAATGAGCCCTGACCTAAAAAAGAACCTGGCAAGAGCTCACCAGAGTCAACAGAAGAGCAAGCCCCAGGTCGTTGGTTAGTGGCACATTCGGTTTGCGATAACTTGGAGGCGGTTGGGCGGCAGATCTACATGTTAGTGTTCTTGACGAAAGAGTTCAGAAGAAGAGGGCCAGAGATTGTTGACCGTTGTAGTTGCTGGCGACGGAGTCCAGTGGCATGGTGGTGGTGAAGGATGAAGTCGAGTCGAAGTCGGACAATGGGAAAATACCATCATTCAATCAGTTGGACTGCCGAGACCACGACAAACAACAAACAAGCAACCCTCTTCCCGGATGACCACCTCATCCTCATTCCTCCTCCTCTCCAGTTACCGCTGCTGCCATCCTACCTGCTGAATCTTTGTCAGGGCGCCGTGGCCTATGTACATTAACACCTCTTCAAAATTTGGTCGGTGGCAAGTCGGTGGCAAGCGTCGAACGAAGTCCATGCACCGATTTCAGGAGTTCTAATCGATTTCTTTCAGCAGACTCAACTGCAGTCTGCATCTGAGAGCTTGGAAAGGGGTCGTCGACGAAGCGGTACGGTTTTATTTTATCTTGACCTGTGGCACGAAAGTGATGACATACCTGAGTCGTGCCAGCAGCCAGACTGAAGTCCATGGACAGAACTTGAGTTTCTTCAGAACTCAAGTTCGTGTGAGGAACTGAAGCCAAGGTAGAACTTGAGTTCCCCGGAGCTTAAGTTCCGTTCGGACTCAAGTCGTTATACAATAATTATATGAACTTTCAAATCTCGACTCCTTTGAACATCTCAAGTTCCTGTGAACTAAGAACTCGAGTTCCAATGTATACAGGGAATTATATACCACTATACTAGCAGAACTTAAGTTAGATAGAACTTAAGATTTGAGTCGGTTCCGACTGCGTACAACTTAAGTGGAGCTAATAAAGTATTTGTTCGGCTGAGCTGAATCTTATTGTTTCAACGCAGCTGAAAGTGGTGCTGAAACTGACCTTTTCAGCTACAGTTTCGGCAACGGTGAAACCATCATTTTCACTCAAGCTGAAACTGCTGCTGATTTGATAATTCTAGGTCGCACTTTCTGCCATGAAAATTTTTTAGCCTAAACTGTTATATTTGGCATGGCAGAAAGTGCTACTGAATGTCATACTGTTGGCAACTTATGAAACCTGACCTGAATCTGTCATTTTCGACTACATTGTCAGCCCCAGGCCGAAACAATTATTTTCGGCAACATGTTCAGCTGAGCTGAATATTCACTTTTGCTGGTGTGTGACAACTTGTTGACAACGCACGATGACGCGTGGCCACGCGTTGTAACGTGCCCAACGCGTGGGAACGCATGGGAATGCATGTCAACTCGACTTTTGTTCAACAACAACCGTCATAGTGTTGATCCAATACTTCCATCTTGTGTTCTCGTTTCGTGATTCAGAGAAGGTGATGGTTGTGGCATTAATATCCACTCCGGAAATTCTTTTGTATCAGGGTCTCTAGAAATGGACCTGACATGGTTAGTATTGGAAGTCAAGTCAGTGTCCTCAGCATTTCCCCTGATATGGGAAAAATAATATTGTCTGGAATGGTAAGTGATATTGGCCACATCAGACGTAATTTCTGCTCTTCTGACATCCAGCATGTCAGACCTTATTTATTTGGAGCCAATATTGCGCCTGACACCTCAAGTGTCTGGGACCATTTACCTGTTACTTACCCAATAGGCGTCAGGCACAAGTCGTTGACACAATAAGAGTCGGCAGCCAGAAATGGCCATCATCCGGATCGGGCCGCCTGATTCTTATTGTGCCAGGGAGTGTATACCGATAACTCGGGTTTACGTCCGTCCAGCGCTACGCCTGACACCTTCGATGTCAGGAGTATTATTGGGGATGAATAATCGGCATCTGACACGGCAAGTGTCGGAGGCCGAGAAACTTGCTCCAATACACATTGTGTCAGACTGAGTAATATCCTTAAAACTGTCATCCTGGATGACTGTCTTCCCTTCGGGCGCAATATTCAAGCTTTGGGAATAGACGTGAGCAAAACTTCCAATCCTCGGACTTTATACCCTCATTACTCAGATTGGCTCACAAGAGCTGTAAAGTTCTTGATTTTCTTCGGTCCAATGTCCACCTGCTCACCTCGTTCAGTTCGGATTCCGTTGCGCGCCTCGGTGCCGGCCAGTGTTGAATTCGGTCGTCATCCACTCGATAGTTCGAAGATCCAGCAAGTACCTGGCATCTCAATTGGACCCAGGTCCGACGAAGGCTATGTTCTCCTTGAAATCCCGGCCTTCTAACGTCAACATCACTCGAAATCGCACGCAACAATCTTACATAATCAAATTCCGAGAGCACAAATTGAGAAGAGGGGAATTCGAGTTGTCCTCCCGCATCATGTTTCTCTCACACATAAATTGAGCTCAGGCAATGTCCTTGCCACAATGTTGCAACTTGTAGGCAGGCCGGTAACGCACCTAACCCTGAGATGGGCTGAAAAGCTTCGACTTTTGCACGGGCAGGATGCGGGTGCCGCCGGGGAAGTACTTGGGTTTCATAAGCTTTGTTTGGCCGTAATCCTTTTTTCGGAACTTGTTTTGGAAGGGCATTGGTTGCGGCCAAAGCAGATCAAACCAGGTTTTACTCTCAATACATAAGTACAGCAGTGGAATCAAAAGTACAATAAGAGCGAAGCAATTTCAAGCTGTAACAGCACCAAAGAATTTCTCATCTGCAGCAAAGCTTTAGGGTGGAAATGTACTAGAGAAATCGTAACGCACAGATTCGGTCCTTTTCATCTGTCATCGCGTTCTCGAGTCGTAGAGCGAAGTCAGAGAGATCTTTCTTTGCCCACTGAGAGCATCTCTGGCAGCCGTCCAGTATCTTCCGGTCACATTCACGGAGTTCGTTGTAATTTAATCGTTGTTTCAGATTGATTCCGGGCATTTGGCTCGTGAGATATGCGATGTGACTCTGAAACCATGTTGTTGGTGTCTCCAGCCGCCAAAATGTGCCGAACCCTTCCGTAGCGACTTTAAATTCTTCCCCGTGCATCCTGGTGCACACGCCTCGTTATGGCTTGGTGCACCAGTGTCCCACCAGACGAATACACTCGTTTCATTGGGCCGCTTCATCAGAGGTTGCCGGGGATCGTCTTCGTTCTCGATATAATATCGATGAGAATGCTTCTGGCCCTCCAAAATTGTGCGTGCAGAGTGCCGACAGACCTCTGCAAACTTCAAGAGCTTTTGGCCCTGGTCCCATGTAATCTCCGGGAAGCCGGTGGGGATGGAAGGGAGGGCGTCCAAGGAGAAGGCGGCCCGCCGAGCAATGGACTCGATCCTGCATATACGTGATATCACAAAAGCTCTATGCGGGTAAACGTCCAGCACCATAGGGTGTTCTAGCATTGTCTCGAGCAGACGCTGTATATGGGTGAACTGGTATTTCCTGGCCGCGTCGTAGACATCGCTGAATCTGCCCAGAGTTTCGGCAGTGAGTATGAAGGACTCCACCGTCTTCGGGGGGTACGCGAGCGATAAAAGGGCTTGCAAGATTTCCTTTGGCTCGGTAGCTGGGATAACTGGTTTCCCGTCCCGAACGATGTTTCCGGACGTTGGAATTGTCAACAATCCCTCGAAACAGTGCGGGGCTCCGAATTTGAGGATGACCTTGTGCACATGGAAGTCGACGCCGTCCCCGGATCGGAGGATCACATCAGGGGGAAGCTCCAGTTCGTATGCGTCTACGACGCCGGAGAAGGGCGCAGGGCCGTCGACAATAGTAGTGGTGCTGTCTGACATGCTTGTAGGGTGGGTGTTGGGATTCCGCGATGTAGTTGGGTGATAAATGTTGTGGCATGCGGTTCAGTCGTGGCATCGGCATATCGGCTTGCTTAGCAAGGTTGAGTTCAAGATCCCACACAATACTTCTTGTGAGAAGGAGCTTGCGCCTTGTCCTACCAGTTGCTAGGTTCACACCCTCGGTCTCCCAGAGCCTGCATCTCACGGGAAGGAGAAGGGCACCGTGTATCTCTTAGTTGAACACGTTTGATAATACTTCTCCCTACTTCAAAGCTGTTACTTTGAATTCCTAACGTGTTCACAAATCGGTCGCCAGTGAAACCGAACATTCCCGGCGGAAACGCAGTTTGAGCCGTGGGTGCTGCAGCAGTGCGGGACGGCGCAGGGTATGGATTGGATGGCGGTTCGGCTGTGGATGGAAGATGAGGGGGATGGGTTTGATGAGATCCTCAAGGACTGGTGCGTCCCCACCAAAGGCAGTAGGTGAAAGCTAAAACCCCAACGCAGGGTCCCCGTCGACGCCGTAAAGGAGCCGCACATTACGGTGTATCGCGAGAACGTACATCCAGTACTTTGGTGAATGGATTGCGACAGTTAGCAATTCGGTTTTTCCTGATGTGTATTCCAGAAAAAATACCGTCCACCTTAGTATGGCGGGGTGATATATCACTCATCTCTAGTCAGCGCAGAGCGACGATATATCAAAACCTCTACTTGAGAGGCAGTTTTGATATATCACCCCAGCGACCTTTCTGCCCATATGAAGAAATTAATCCGTAGGGCTGTCGCGGTGCTCCCTGGTGATCGCGAGTGTCTAAATTTAGACGGCGTCCATCAAAAGCTCTTCACATCGCGATCAAATGCGATCAAAAATCGTGGACATCGTCGGCGACAGCGACGATGAAATGTTCCCCAAAAATTGCGAAAAAATCAGGATATGCGGAATCCATATATACAATGTATACTGCAGAGTCGCTAGCAAAGGAACCGAAGATCACGGCCTCAAAACAGGTTTTTCGTAAAAATGCATCGCATGCGCTCGCGACAATTTCGACCACAGGATGGGCAGGGAAAATCAGATGGCATGGGGATGTATGTACATACTGAAAGTTACTGCTGGAAGAGGGCACAAGGGAGGGTGAAAACAGAATGTAATTGAATTTCGCACTACAATCGTTCCGTATGCTAGTCGCGCGTCAAATACGGAGCCGGCTGGCAATCACATGACATATCCCTGCCCCCACGGCGTGCATGTTCTGCATGCCCGGTGCGGCGCGCCCAATCAGATCTATGCATGGTATCGGGTGGCGGGCGTCCGCAGCGTTATGCATGCTACGAACGACGTTGGGATGCTCGCGCACAGCCTCCACACCTCACAACGATGTCGAAACTGTCCACCGAACGGGGTATGCATCCTGGGTACCCAACGTCGTCCGGCTTGCCCCAGCGGGTGCTCACGATGCGCAGTGGCTCATTGTAAAGCCTCTCGCAGTGTGCGCATGCAACGAGTGTAGCCCCAATGCATTCCAGCTTCGCGCGAGGCACCAGTTCGTCACTGAAGCCATCGTCAGGAAAACTCCACCGCTATCTAAAGCGCAGGCACATTCTCGGGCTGATCCGCATCCCTGGCGCCGCGGGCATACTCGATGCTTCGAGCAGCCGGGGCGGGCACAACGTGGCTGCGAGGCGCTACGGCATGAAGCCACAGGATGGGCTGTCCATGGCGCTTGCGGAGACGGCTTTAGCCATGTGGAGAGAGTAAGGCAGCAGCATGCACGCGGCGCGTGCGCTGACATGGCCCTTGGCATAGCACCACACAATTATCGGACACAGCTACATGCAGGAAGCAGCTCCTGAGCGTGAGCACATACCGTTTCCTAGCCCAAGGCATCTAGTAGGCTACCGATGACGTGGCAGCTGAAAACTGGGTTTATGTCGTGCTACCGAGGCACCAAAGTCGAAGTAAGCACTCTGAAATTTTGAAATAGACCAGGGGGACGCACTACGGATAACAGAACTCAGATCCGCTGGCCATCAGGTGATGAGATTGTGGAATACCGCGATCTCGCCCAAAGACAGTTTTCCAGCCCCACAGTGGTCTAAGATTCAAAACGAATGTCGGGGAGCAACCATTCGGGTATTACAAGGGATAGCACAGAGATTTGGGCAAAGTAGACAAGTGTGAGCCAATTGCAGGCGTGAAGATTGAGAGGTGAGCGTGGTAGCCATAGTGAGGGATTGGGGGAGTGAAGAGAATCAAAAAGACGGGAGAGGGCGCTGATAGAGCAATAGATCATGTCTCAAGTCCAACTATGTGCAGAAAATCCGTCCAGGATGCTGTTGAGGAAAGGTAGTCGTGGGCGAAGACACAAAAGAATCACGCTTGTCACGCCGGGTCACTCAACTGAATGTTCCCGATGGGCGCTTGATGGGCGTCTATTGGCGCCGTAACACAAGATTTAGGTTCGCGAAATGTTCTGGGCCACTTCCCGGAAATTGTGAGGAGACAGATCTATTCAAAATAGGCGGCCCAAGTATTTAATGAAGCAATTCTCCATCACTTACACAAATTTGAGACTGTGTCATCAAAAAACCTCGGTTTTGGCGCCGTAACTTGAAAAAGAGGTTCAACGAAAGCAAAACATCAGCTATATTTGTGTTCTATGATCACAAAGGGGGTCCACAGGACTAACCAATCACGAAAAACCCAACACTTGGGAACCCTCACCCTAGAATAAATTTTATCTAGAAAAACATGCATTGGCCAGAGACTGGGTCATAACTCCACTGCGTTTCAGGCTACTTTACACCGCCAAAGTGACAGCAGGTCATCTCCAGCGGAGATCCTTAGCTGGAAACTAGAAAACAAGGCAGCTGTTTCCAGCTGCAATGAGGCCGGAATGCAGCTGAATGAATCAGGCTAAATTATCAGCTGGAGAGAATGTGGAGAACTAGCTGGTAAGTAGATTTTCTTTCCAGATGTGAGGTGGCCGGGTTCGGTAAAATAAGGAGAGGAAATATTTCTGCTTTTGCATTGAAGAATTGTCGGAGCCCGTGTCTGGGCTGTGAAAACGGCCCATCGGAAATGAAGTAATTAAAAATTGAATGAAGGTGTCGGATGTCCCACAAATTATGGAGAGCCTAAGACGACAAACCCAACTTGAGATATCGGGTGACCGACGGGGTTCGACGCAACTTGATAGAGTTGAACGCGTTGTTGGCGAATGACGGGCACAAATCATTGCAAATCATTGCATCAGGTCCGTGCACCGACACGTGTCTCGGCTAGATGGTGTTGATTTTGATGGAACGCTTTCTCTTCTCCCACCATCCTCTCGCCCCAACCTCTCTCGGCCTCGTATGCTCGCCATCGCTCCGTGCGCCGATTTTGCACTCCCTCAAGGCCTTCAAATCTCGTTCTGCCTCTCATGCTTGCGCCTCAAATGCTACTCTCTGCCCGCCCCAGTCAAGACGTCAAAGCTCCTCGCCTTCAACACCGGCCTCAAGGCAGCTCTGGAACTTCAACCTCAAGTGCCTTGGTATCCATGACTTCAACCCTCAATCTTCAAGAGATGGGACTTGGAAGAAGAGCATGTGCTGAACATGCCAAACTCGTTGCCATCGTCGAAGATCTTCTACACCAGGTCCAGCTGCACTCCAATATCGAAGAGCCGGCGCACGTTGCGTCTTACCCCATTCCATTTGTCAATAATTCACTTGTGGCTCGACGCCTTCCGCAATGCCGACCTCTCCAAGATATGTAGCTGTGCTGAACAAGTGCGTCAACATTTTTCACTATTTTAATCCTGTTTTCGCTGACTTGATTAATTCAGAGCCTTTGCAAACGTCCTCTTGACTGACAGCACCAGGCATAGACGACGTCCCGCCGGCATCCTTCACGCCACCAGCACTGCCGGGTCGGCAAGTGAGCCGAGCCCGAGGAGGACCAGGCGGCTTAGAAAGTACCTCCAATTTGTATTTGATAAGTACTTGTTATATGATTTATTATGATGCTGTCAACGGAAAAGATTTTTTGCACATGAATGTCCCAATGAACTCTATCTGCTCCTACAGCAACCAGGCCAGCTACCTTGCTGGTCTCCAGGTAAGCTGGGTCCAGCATGGACCCATTTACTCCGTCGGCCAATATCCAGCTGATGAGCGGACGCGTACCAGCTGGTCATCGCACATGGTACGCATGACAATTCCAGCTAGCAGCTATGTGATTGACCATTGGCGGTGTACGGATACTTTATTCGCCTTCTTGTTCCCTCTCAAAGTCTTGGATCCAAGTGGATTTTCGTAATTGGTTATCATTCCGGACCCCATTTATGGCCGCAGATCACCACTATACAGGCGAGTTGGTGGAAATCGACATAGTTTTGTCTGTTACGGTGCCGCCAAGCCCATGCTTGTCAGCAACAACTTGTCAGGTGCCTGCCAAGATTGTGCCAAGCGCTGCCAAAAGTACTTCGGTCCGGTGATCCGGCTGACAATCAGCGTGCCTCTTGACAGAAAATTTCGACTTGACAGACGACTATTGGTGACCCTCCAAGTACTAGCACATGAAAAAAAGAAATAATTGAATGGCATTTAGATGGTTGTACAGGTGAACAACATAATGCGACTACACAAGAAAATAACCACAAAAGAACAATAATTACAGGGGCAAAGCAGCGTCTAGACAAACATCGTGAAATGACGAACAGTGAACGTAAGGGTAAGACTGCGGAGGGCAAGGCGGAACATGCGGTGAACGCAGGGAACATGCGGCGTCGCATGCATTGGCCGAAGGGGAGATGGCGAGATAATTACATAAGGACTTTCCTGGAGGTAGAAGGCACTCCAGAGAAAGATACTGGAGACATCCCATCGTCTGCCACAAACCTCCACGCAAAGACTGAATCAAGGCGGTGAATTCGGACATTCCAGGTTTATTGGAGGTGCTTCCTAGGTCTTTCTCGATGATTTAGGGGATTATCTGTGATGTAAGTACTCTGTTGCGATCCCGCCAGTGATGTCGAGGCGCCGTTAGAGCTTACTGAGGGCCAGGGAAGGCGAGGAAAGGAAAGAGCTATGATGGTGCTTGAGTAAAGGTCGTGGGAACTTTTCATGATTGGTAATAAGGTCGGCCACCATACATCAGTGGCGCGGTAAACTACAGACTAGGAGGCCACCCTCTTTGAGGGTTCCGTCCTCCGTGCCCGTCCCGCACGCGCACGCGCTCGCTCTGAGCGGAGTAGACCGCCACGTTGCCCTCGCCTCCGACGGCCATGCTTACACGCCTCCGAGCCAACTGGAGCACTGCGCCGCCGCGACGAGTGCGTGCCGTCCGTCGACCGTGCGCGCGTTCCCTGTACGTAAACCCTCCTCAATGCTTTTATTTGCCCGTGGCTTGTGCTCATCGGGTAATTCTGCCTGGTGGTTGACCGCTACCTGCTGTCCTCTACCCAGCGGACCCTGTCACCCTGCTCACTGCCGCGCCCACTGGAAGTGTGCTCGGGAGCTTCGAATCCCCCGTCTCCGTCTCCTTTGTAACCTCCCTCTCTCTCAGAGGCGCTCTGACTGTCCCCGTATGCAGCACTGCCGAGCGAGACGAGTACGACGACTGCGAGCGCGGGCCGCTCTATCCTGCGGACGGCGGGCGCGCGTGGTGGATCAGTGCAGTTGTTTCAGTCATCCTGGTGGAGCGGAACTGGCAGATTGGTATCCCCGCCGACCACACCGGGCCCCACCGCGGAGAGCGCCATTCACTGCATTCAGGCCCTTGGTAGGCAGACGTCTGTCTACCACGGGTAGCCAGAGCGCGACAGACCCAAGGTCGGCAGACTCTGTAGAGGTTGGTCAACCTGGGCCTACATCCAGAGTCCATTTCCTTGTTGTTTCCTTGACTCAATTATCGTGAACGAAACCTGCCGCAAATACCCGAACGACGTGTGACATCA
Organism: Mycena galopus ATCC 62051; assembly: GCA_014925785.1. Taxonomy (NCBI): domain Eukaryota; kingdom Fungi; phylum Basidiomycota; class Agaricomycetes; order Agaricales; family Mycenaceae; genus Mycena; species Mycena galopus. The sequence goes on along the minus strand of WIQG01000082.1, from coordinate 435,256 downwards.
AATCCCACGATATTCTGCCTTATTGCTCCTATCAACTCTTGCTGGCTTCGTTTCTCAGAGGTTCCGAGGCGACATCTTGAGTAGCATAGTAGTGCAGTGGACCCTGTATTGGATCCATCGACCTCGCGCCAGCGGGTTGCAGAGAGAAAGGAGAAGACGAGGGCCATTCCCTCTTGAGCCTTGCCATGACAGCGCTAAAGCCCGGCGCAATCACATTAGGTAACAGGTTTTATGTAAATTATTGCCGTTGCCAAGGCACACATTGAAGATTCAAGAGTCGGAAAGACCCATACCACACAGCACCAACACAACACTAGTAACAATGTAGAAAGAAAGGTAGTCGAGGTCGGCGAGGACTTTCAAGGTTGGACGAGGAGGTCGGCAGACCCTGCCGACCTCACCGTGCCAGATGGCGCCCAACCGCGGCACACGTTTGTCGGCAGACTCTGTCTCCGCGCATCACGGACCTCGCCAATGGGCGGCCAACCGCGACAGGCCGGGTCTACCCGGGCCCTGAATGCAGTGATTCTGCGTTACGCATCCGAGCCGTCCACTGCTCATTCCTAACCCCCACCACGACTGCGACCAAATCCATTCCAGTGAGAGGCAATCACCCACGCTGACTCCGATCTCCGTGTTGGATCGCGCCGCACGCAAGAATGGAACTCCGAAGATTTGTGCCAAATTTATTGATTTTTACGACCGAGACTCATTGCACTGTTTATTTTGTATTTTCCTCGTATAACGATTCACAGTAAACATCGTTTATAGCAACACCCTCACATGCAGCAATCCTGGTTTCCTCAACCCCTACCCGTGCCGAACTCGAATTATCCAAAACTCCTTGCCTACTTTTGCTTGCGTAAAGGACCAAAATTGAATGGCGAGCAACCCAATTCAAGACACCGGTAATTACTTGGCAAGATCTGGCTGGATTGGGTTTGCCACCAAATCCGACTATACAAAAATAAGTAAGTCGAGAGCGAAAGGAAGATTGTGACTCTCACCTCGAATTACAACTAGGTCTGGATATGCATATTACGTTTATCACGTCGCTGTTTGCGGGACCGGCACACACAATATCCACGTGCAAGTCCCGAATCTGAATTGACGGCGTCAAAATTCAATTCCCCCATTCATAGTGATCCGCCCCGGGATTTTCCTGGATAATATAGAATCGTGTGAGGCGTAGCAAAAGATTCCATCGCGACGTCAAGCGGCGATACACTTGGTCTTGGTCCAGTCCAGTCCTCCTTCACCATTTTTCATTTCGTTACGTCCGGACTTGGTTATCGATGCATCTTAGTTCGGACTTGAGACTTGCAGGGATCCCAATGTTTACTTCCTCCCCTGAATACAATCGCGCGCTGCTAGTGCCATTGCAGAATCGGACCCAACTCGAAATATTCGTCTTTTGGTCTTCTCTGAATCCTCATAGCTGACATCGGCATCAGAAGAGCTCCTGAAACGAAGCATGCACCTCCATCTGGCCAAGTTCAGTCGGTCCAATTGAGTTTCAGTGCTGTCGAAGGTCGCGTCGGATGTTTCTTCGGAGGTCTAATCGGGTTCAATTTGGGTTCAAGAGGAATGTTGGGCAAGCGAGGTATGCGTCAGCTTCGTTCAAGTGAGTTGGAAGGCCAGGACAAGAATGATAATGAGTAAGGAAGGTCATTGATTCGCGCGGTGCATGCCTCAGAGACTGAAATACAATCAAATGCTTAGTGCAGTGACCGAAATATCAAGGTCGTGGAATAACCATCGAGGTCTATACAATGTAGTCACACTAGAATTGGGCTGAATCCTACGCCCTCCAACTGCGCATCTTGTGTACCAGGAATAAAATCAGCGACAAAATTGCAAAAGAATTTGAACGTGTTTGAAGCGGAGATTGCCTCTGTAAGATTTGATTGCTGATGATCTGGGTTGAGGGACACGTCTAATGGGAATCATAAAATTATCAGTCGAAAGTTCGGTTAGTCCAAATAATTCACTCACCAGGTGTATCGACCGGTTCACGTATATTGTCCGACTCTTCATTTCCCTCGCACGACTGCTCCCCATCGGCTGTTCATCATGCCATGAATATTAGATTAACCAGGTTGAAACGGTTAACTCACTGTATGCAAATTGGCGGTGAACTTTGTTGGACAATTGATAAAATGGATACCCTAAATGCCGGGCGAGATCCTGGCTGTCCGGATCGAAACCTTTGGCCTGGTGAAACTGACGAAGTCCTCCATAAACTTCGTTGTCCCATGACCAGCCCTGCATCTCTGTCGAGAACAGCATAGATGGAAAGCCCAAGTCCGCTGCATTCTCCGCGCTCAAGCGTTCAGCACCCGATGGGTCGAAGGACCAATAGGCTGGACATTTTGGCCATTTAAGCGAGGGCATATTCTCAGTTCGAAAGTCCCCGAGGGGGCAAAGGAACAGAAAGCCTTCGGGCGGGTCTGCTATAATTGGGGAAATGGCGAGCTGAAATCCAATATAATCCAATAGGACTGTTTGTTTGTCAATTGGGAGGAATGGAGAGGAATGTGTTGTTAAACCCTGACCATAATTGTCCAAATTGGATGAAATTTCGAGACAGTTAAATATATGATTGGCTTGGCTGAGCCACTTTCTCGACAATTTAACGTTGCCTCGTGGGGAATGTTCCCATTGAAAATTCCACGTAGGGTCTACAACATCTCCGGAGGGCACCCTTTGAGGAATGAGATGGAGCCTGATATGCAGGTGCAAAATGATTATCTTACCGGGTCCAACCATTCTCCAAGACTTGAAGGTCGTTCGGGCGTACATGGGAATATGTATCGCGGCCAAGCTCTAGGTCCGGCATATAGGCTGTCTCAACCCAGTCACCATTCGAAGAACTAGAATACACAGCACCGAGAAGCGCTGGGTCAGAGGTAGAAATCCGGATGGAGCGAGATTGTGAGAACCTCCAATAGCATGCGTGATGATACTGGTCTAGTGTTGTAGAGTTGACGAGAGTCACCTCCATATTCGGTGCGTTCAGTAGATTGAGGCCCCGTGGAAATTTCTTTTCCAGCCTCCAATATCTGATGTAGAAGCAATGTATATCGCTCGACACGAGGTCGACACATAACAGGCCAGTTGAGCGGCGAACAAAAAATGTGCAATCCCGCTGGTTCTGGAGACATTTTCACAGGGAAATCACCTATATATAGACGAACGCACCGGCGCGTAGTGGAAAGCGGAGCGAAAATAGTCCTCCACTGCCTGAAACGATGTTAGCCTTTGTAGCCACCGAGGTCAAACGGTGGTACAGTGAATTCTAAGGCCTTCCAATAAATCAGGATCCATCCGACCAGTTAAGAGCAGCGAACGCACATACACAGTATGCATATATGTAAACGGTTGCAAAATGTGAGTGTTGGTGGGGGTCCCAAAAATATTGAAGAGGAATCAGATCTAATGGGAACATCGACTTCAGTATTGCTGATTCAGAAGATAGAACCCACCATCATGGAAAATAGTAGCATGGATGTTACTCAGGGTCGCTGTCCCGTAAACTTGGACAATGTTTGGGTGGCTGCGTTTACACCTCAGTAACATCCGGTGATGGAGGAAGACGCAACTTACCGAACTGCTGTATATTTGGTGATATCCTCACGCCACGTCTGGAACCTCATTCAATGAGGCGCTGGATTTAAAAAATGTTACGCACCTGTTCTGCGCCATCGCCCTGATAAATAGCTACTGTCACACCCGAATTTCGACCGTCGATTTGCGCGGAATGGACTCTTCGAATACTGCATCGTGGCCGTTCATGATTGATTATACTGGAGTGACTGTCCACGCATATTTCGCGTAGGTCGATGTCTCCGAAGGGGATTGCCCGAAATTCTGTCCGTGAACTCGGAGCCTTGATACAATTCTTTGTGATGTTCGTGAATGTCCCGCCAGCCACAGTGAAGTGCGTGGATCCCGAGAAGATGGCGCCCGCATAGCTGGATTAGATGCCCAGGAGATTGAGGCAAGTTATCAACATACTACCAGTCGCCTCAGGGCAGCAGGACTCACGATGCCGATTCGGGATCATCAATAGTTGTGCTGGAGGTACAGCAGATATCTGTGCCGTCCATCGATGGTGAGGGGAACAGAAAGAGAAGGTAAGGGCCGGCATGACAGCTTTCACGCTGTCTAAGAAGAGGCAAAAATAAATAGTTCTTCACAGCTTCATTGCTGTGTGCACAGCCTCTAGCTTCGAGGTATGTGCGCATCATTCCAAGCGTCTATCAATTCGAGCCCAGATTCAAGGCCTTCCACTTGTACGGATATTGCAGAGTCACCAGCGGTGGAAATATTGGACGGCGGAGAATCGACTCATCATATTGCAAGAAATCTAGATGCTGGTCACTGGTATGGGGCGAAAGGTAGGCGCCAAAATACAACGAGAACATGATATATTCCTCGGGTGTTTTGTGCGAGAAGTATTTTGAACGTGCAGACACAGCTCCAATCGGAGGAAGCTTAAGGTAGTGTGAACTTCAATGTTTGAGAAACCGGGTCCAATAGATTTAAAACTTAAGGGATGTTGAAGCGGTTGATTCTGAGGCGCGAGTTCGGAACAGGTGATGCCGCTGCTTTACAGGCGATCAGTGTTGGGTATCTTAATTCCACTGTACGCGACCAACGGAATGATTTGAAGTTAGCGAGGAAGGAAGCCGGAGGGAAATATTACAAAAGGGGGCTTGGAGTCGTGTCGGAGTGAATTGCGCGGAGACAAATAAATGAATCGTCGATGGTTTGATACATAAAGGAGAGTTTCCATAATTTGGTGGAGAACACGGGTTTGCACGACGTCCACCAGTATCCGGAACGGACTCGGGGACCTCGTGTGGCGGCTTCGGCGCACTTTTCAGAGGAATATCTTGTAACCGCAATATTTTCAAGGGAGAGGTTGCGAGGCAGATCTGGAGAGATGATGGCTTGATGAATATTCATGTGGTTTGCCTTTGTGTATTTTGGCGGAATTCATGCTTGACCCAGAGCAATCGAGAAACTTCCAGGCAAAGACAGATCATGATGAAAGGCAGGAAGAGCTTGATTCTAAGCAAACACGGGGGAAGTCGCTGAAACACAGGGAGAAACTCGAACGAAGAGCCAAGGCGACTTTGATGAATCAGGAGTCTGAACAGAGTTCGCGAAGGAAGGAGTAAAGCAAGAGTAAAGAGCAAGGAGGAATTGATCACATCACCGCTTGTTTATTTTCCTCCCTTTGGCCAAATAGGTGCACATTTCCACCTTCACTCCCCCCGCCCAGCAAAGCCCCCTGAGATGAGTGGGCGTTCACTTGAGGTGGAATTGCGCCCTTTTCCTCCCGATCTCGCCGTCGACATCGCCCCCCGGGCCCTCTCGCTGCCGCGGCGTGCACGGTGTACTAGTAGCGCGTGCCTCGTCTCGCTTTGTCTCGCCGAATCCTGTTCTGTCCTAGCGTACAACTACAGGACTCGCCTCGCGCCCCTGGTTTCACATCTCAAACTCAAACACACACCAAGTGTCCATTCCACATCAAAGAAAAGGTGCTGCGCCTGACTCGTGCCGCGACTCAATGGCGTCATCAGCAAACCCTGTTTTTGCCGTAGTGGCTGTAGTTTCTGCCCCCCTACGTAGTGCTACGTAGCACTACAGGAAAGCTACAGGCAACTAGAGGCAACTACACAGAGCTACGTAGAGGGCACACTTCACTGCAGACACTACAAGCACTACCGGCACTACAGGCAACTATGTAACACTATGTAGCGGGCCCAGGTTTTGCTGATGGTACTCGCTCATTGTACATCGCAAAGTGTTTTCCCTCACTGTTGCTCGAACAGAGGTGCACCGAGCATCATGCATCGAACTCAAGTCCGCTCTGACACTCGACGACACTGGAATATGTGCATCGCGGTGCGTGCTTTACCTGGAAATTTGATATCCTGGGAAGTTGCACCTTATAGAAGCGCCCTGCTCATCAGCAGTTCCAAAGGCCGTTCCAAAAACTGTGCCAAAAACACTACGGCAACCTCAAATCCTAAGGTGAATGCGAAACCCCCTGCGAAGACCGCTGCTCTACCCAGACCGTCACCGAAAACAAGGAGAACGAGCATCTGACGCAGCCGGAAGATCCTCCTATTGTGCACGAGATTTATTTTAAAAATCTCTTTTCTTAATTAACCCTAACTTGGTACCCTCTAATTATATTGTAGATGTTCTCTAGATCTATTGTAAACGTTCTCCAGTCAGTTTAGATCCATACCAAGCAGCTACTCATAGTTGAAACGCTTAGTTCAGTAGTGCAGGTTGTTTAATTCCATCAAACAGTTGTCTGTTTCATATGCCGGCACCTGCACATCTCCAACAACATCCAAGAAGCTCCTCTGCAATGTCCGATTGAGTCCGTGCTTTCGTAGGTCGTGGTATGAGGGAGCCCGCGAAGTTACTTGACTCTGTTTACAAGAACGAACAATAAACATAGATCCATTAAATTTACCAACCGCACGAACTGAACAATGAATTGAGCACCCCTAGTTATTTGTTCCCTCCACTCTCTTCTCTTATCATCAGATTTCACAGCTGCACACTAGTGCACTGTTTCACCAGCTCCAGCTCACAGAAAAGGCCTCGAATCCTCTTCTGAATCCGCCCAATCCACTGCATATTCCTTGAACCTCGAGCCTTGCGGGTGTCTGTTCCAGATTAAGTTCAATTCCGTCAGTTTCTGTTAAGTTCCGGGTCTTCTTTGCCCTATCCAAATCAGCCATATGCGCTAATGCGAGATCCAGCCGAAGCTATTCTCAATTTATTCTCCGACCCCGTCCGAACTCGAGCCGAGTAGTACCGAATCTGTGGCTGGGATTTTTATGCTTGAAGGCCGTACTCATCTCTTCTGCGACGCGACTTGTTCTGGATTTTTGTCTGCGAGTCTACTGTTTGGAAAAGAATGGAGCGAGGGCTCTCCATTCGGCGTTCAAAAAATGCAGGAGTTCGCGGGCTCTGAGTCCAATCTTTTCTCAGCTCGTAGCTTCGTCGCTTTCCTCGGCTATGCTAAATACTCGAACCGCGAGGAGCCAGAGCTGACAAATAGCAATGCCCCATACCACTAACCTAGAACAAAGATTATGAAAAAGCAGAGTGTTCACATTGCTGTATCGCGACTCCGCCCCCAGTCTGGCCATGACAAGCTCAAGTGAAAAAGGTGAAAAACTAAATGAAGGGAAATTTTCTTGGTCAGGACAGGGAGCGGTAGAGTACAGTAACGACTCACAACTTCTTCAACCGTGGGGTTCGAACTGCCAGCCGCATAGGCCACAAGATTCGGGGAAACTGCGACTGGCGCATATATGCATGTGGTGAGTATTATGAGAAATCACTTGAGAATTATTACGAGGACTCACGACGATTGTTGGTGATATCATGAATAATTATGAGTGAGTGCTGAGCTGGAAGTTTTGGTGAATTCCAGTAGAGGTAGAGACAAAAGATCCCCTGTTCTCAGTGTATCTACTCACTTCCGCCTTGGTCGGCTGAAGGGTGGTGAGAATATCTATTATCAGCGAAACAACGACAATGAAACACAGGTAGACCCACTTCGAATGGCAAACGCCATAGGTTCACCGCAGAACGTCGCAAGGTTGCCGTAGCCTCCGAGAAGAGTCGTCCTCGTGTCGGCGGGGAGTGGGAACGCGCCACCTGATTAGTATCATTATCATTATTTCGCGCATAGTTAGTGAATTTGGGATAACGGAGAAGGCGGAACTGAAACTCACGTGGGAACCCATCAGCTGGTACAATTTCCGCACCCCAGGCAGCGTTCCCATTAGGGATGGGGATGTTATTGCAGTCGGTTGCGCCCACAACAATCGAGACGTAGGGAACGTTGGGGTCGATGGGGCTCAGAATTCTGGTAAATTTATTGTCTGTTAGAATGTGGAGAATTTTGTTCAGTTACGCTATTGAACGGAGAACGTACTGGAGAAGAACAACGTCCCCTTCATTAGTGGAGTTGGTGAATCCAATCACGGCTAGATAGTTGGACCGGTCGCCTGTCGTGTCAAGAGCTGCGCGCACAAGTACGAGGTGAATCTTCGCGTGGTTCGCTAGCTACAGAGAATACTCACTGAAAATTCCCTGGGACCCTAGGGTCCGTGCCTAAAAAAATCCGATGAGCACGCAAGCAGGGCTTTTCACAACTTACCACTGCGCCAATGAAGGTCCCACTAGTGGTATTGTACGCTCCGAGATAGCCGGCACTACAGAAGGTGGTAGTCAATGGACACTGGCTGGAGTGAATTTGCAGGAACCAAGCTTCCGACGACTCACAGCGAGGACTGTGCAAGGGCAGTGGAAACAGATGTTGCAAGAATGAGCAAAAGCGAAAATTCGATGGAGGAGAACATCCTTGGTATGCAGAACACCACCTCGCTACTGCCTGAATTTATATATCCACGTTATATTTCCCTGCCACGAGCAGAAGGGTTCGAAATGATAGATCATTCATAAAAATGATGAATCATTTAAAGAATGACGCTTGACTGCAGGCAGGTGGCTTCCATCGCTCAGCGACGCGCAAGCAAGAGCAACTGCGGGCGCACCGGAAGTGCAGTTATGCCGCAGCGAGGCCCACAGTTGTTGTTTGCAGTGTTTCTACGTTTGACGGAGGTGCACGGAAGTTCGAAATGATGAATCAGTCAAATGAGAAGAATGATCATGCAAGGTTGGCGAAGAGCAGGTTTCGAACTCGTTGAGGGGTGCTCTCTGAGCAAGACCTGGAGGTGGAGGAAGGACGGCCACTTGAAAAGATCAATAATTGCCGAAATTCAAGTCCACAATAGTGCTGAACGAGGACTAGTACAAGCCTGAGAACGCAATCTGTCCATCCATATACTTTCTCCCGCTACCCTTAAAGAACCACATTCGGCACCTGTTTATAAGAAGTTCCGAGGGTTTAAATTGACACTCGGATCAAGCTTCTTCAGCGTGAAGTGTGAGCAGCTACTAGGAAAGGGCGCCGTGGCCTAGTGCGGATAGTTTAGAGAACAATGGCGCAGGCGGCCGCCAGCCACTGAAGTAGACAGTGACAAGCGCCGCGGCAGAACTGAGTTGAGTTTGCAGTGAGACCGAAGGGAAGTGGATCATTCTCCGCATCGAACCACGGATACAGTAGAATTGGAGAACGTCGAATCCGTTGAGATCAAATTCTCCAGAGACGTCTCTAGAGACTTCAATTAAATAAAAATTGGAGGCCGCGCTGCCGCACTGATCTCCCACCGATCCTGAGGAACCGCTCCGTGAGCGACGCGTCTTTCATCCTTCTCCCCACACTGCAAGCTAGTTATGGAACAAGTGTATGAGTACCTTCTCTGGTTGACATCACACACGATGCGTGCTCACCCGTTCCCCGTTCAGGCCTTCCCATTTGGTGCCCAAAAACCCGCCCCCCCAAAGGTCGATTTATGTCCCTCAATATCTCGCCGAATTTCTCCAACCAAGTGACCTACAGGACCTCCAGGACCCCCTCAAGACGCCTGTGCCGCCTGTATGAGGCATCACGCCCGACACCCACCCAAAATCCCGCCCCCTCCAAAGGTCGGTTCATCTCCCTCAATATTCCGCCGAATCGCTCCAACCAAGTGACCTACAGGACCTCCAGGACCCTGTCAAGACCTGTGCCGTCGATATGAGGCATCGCCCCCAGGCCCGACACCCACCCAAAATTCCGCCCCCTCCAAATGTCGGTTTATCTCCCTCGATATTCCGCCGAATCGCTCCAGCCAAGTGACCTACAGGACCTCCAGGACCCCCTCAATATGGCACCTGGAGTGGCTTGTCCTCAGCGCCAACATTATCACGAGAGAGATGAAACTGAGCAGGTTTATTCTGCTTATTAGCTTTCGGAGGCATGGGTCCTCGATGTCGTTTTCCGCGCTGGGATGTCGACGAGGAAGAAGCTCTTTGTCTCCTTTTGGACGAAGATCCGGCCTCTGATGTACAGTCTTGAGTGGAAGAAGAGCTGGGATTGTTGTTTCTAGATGTGGATGTAGATACCATAGAATCCAGAGAAAAATGTAGGAAGAGAATGAAGTAGACAAAGAAAGGTTGCCAAGCATCCATCAAAAACCTGTCATAATCACAACGTGTTGTGGCTTGCCTTGAGGCAAAATATATTAGCATGTAGAGATACAACAGAGTATTAGAGTCTCAAATTTTATTGTAGCCAGCTACTAACAGCCCAAATTCTGCCTGCTATTTTTTTGTAACAAATCCAAGTCAGTCAGTGCGCTGGAAATCGGATCACATGACCGCGTTTGTCTCAGGGCGTCAAGCCAAGGGGTGCTCGATTTCTGGATCTTGGCCTTTGATGTGGCTAAGCGAATGGTTTGATCGATCTTCGGCATTATACGGCATCCATTTTTGGCAAGACCCGACGGAGACCGACTCGCTCTGCATACACCTCTATCGCCAACGCCACCATACTTTACACAGACTATCTACTGGGTTGCGTACACATGGGCATCTTCTATTCTATCCAAAAACATCGACATTCGACAACGACAAAGGCAGAAGAAGACTCATTATTTGACAAACTATGTGCACCATATACAGTGTTATGGTTCCATGCTGGGACCAGGGCAGTGAGACTGCGTCAAAGACGCGAGAGGAATCGAGCGAGACGCGCAGGCGGCGTGTAATTTGACGGCAGGAGAGGCGGTGAGCTGCCAGCAGTGCAAAGTGATGGCATTGTTGGGAACTGATGGGAACTTCCTTTTCTGGGGGGGGTCGTGGGAAGGAGGCCATAATCCCGAAATCGAGCACCTCTTGCGTCAAGCACTCGGTGATCTTATCTCAGGGTGTCAAACACCCATCACAAAGTCTTGGGTCAGTGATCAAACTATCAAGGCTGGGTGCGTGGGTGGCGCGTGGCAGGTGCCTCCGAGGCACCTAAATCTAATGTGCACAGATGTTGTGCCCCCTGTGTTTACCAGGCTTGCCATGACCCAATTGTATCTGTAAGCCAAGTTCCTTCAAGTCCACACCTGTGCTGTAACAATGCAGGCGTGGCATTAGAGGTCGTCCGGGAAGCAGTGTCAGCATCAATATGTTGCAGTCTCCGCGCCGGTGATGCCCTCGCCCTAGGGATACCCGCACCTGCCCTCTAGGTGTAACATTTCGTCCAAATATATTTGGAGCATTGCAATATGCAGTCAATAATGCCCAAGAGTCTAGGCCCCCTACATATGAATAATCCCTAGAGTGTAGGGTTCTCCGAAATCCGCCGGATTCTGGGCTGAACCCTAGCAGGTAGGTCAAATACTAATACTTCTTTACTATTAATCCTCGAGGAGCTTAGGGTGCAGCTGATCGACTTTCCGAGCAGCTGCAAATATTGTGCTGCCTAGCTGTCTGGGTTCAGCTGATCGACTTTTTTATCAGCTGTAATATTATGTTGGCTGCATGCCAGCAGTCAGCTGATCCATCCTTTGATGAGCCGCAATATTATGGGTGGATTGAAGTTGAAGGATGAGATGATGTACAACAATTGAGGCACGTGCGGACATGTGCAGGAAAGGTGTGCTCCCGCTCGTGCTCGGAGAGGAACTCATGCACATTCGCGAGTTTGAGGAGGACCCAGTGGTGATGTGGGAGAGGTTGAGGGAGACACACCAGAGCTCGGGATTGGGCGGCGTGGTGGCGATGTGGAGGAAGTTTTATGCACTTCATAAGCCCGTCGAAACCTCGACTATGCACCCTTACATTACAGTGGTTCGCAGGCACGCCGAGAAGCTCGGTTTCATCTACAACGACAAACCTTCCGATGCGCAGATATCACCGCACTTCTCATGTCGCTTCCCTCCTCTTACAGTGTAGTAGGGTTCAATGGATAATCAGGGTTCAATGAGTAATTATTTTCTAGAGACCTCCTCATGCAAGCTATACCTAAATCCTGTTGTATATAACATTATCCATGCTATTTCCACTCCCTGAATTAATTTTGAGCATCAAATGAGATTGAGGGACGAATGGGATGTGTTTCTGTGCAAATCAATCAATGATCAAGCCATCATCAACTTTCCGATTCGTTGGCCGTGCCTCCATACGGCTCATATTGGACTCAAACCAATTTTTATATGATAGAGTACATTCCTGGGTACAATTCCCTCCAAATACGTGAGGCAATTAGAGCAAAAATGACGCTTCTAGCACACGTTCAAGCAGATCCACGTGGAAAGCGTGACATCTCTTTGTTGACCGCTTGACCATCATCTCTTTCCACGCATCCTGTCGACGCGACGGCCCCATTGGTCCTTATGGTCTCACGCGCCAAGGCTGAAAGGGTGAAAGCCCACGCCGCCAGCCGCAAGAAGGAACAAAATATTATAGAGGCCATTCTAGAATACGAGCGGGAACAGGTGAAGCCCAAGTCGATTAACGAGGTCGCGAAGAAGTACAAAATACCCTATGCTACTCTAAATCGACGCGTACATGGGGGAAAGAGCATCCGGGAATCAAACACAGAAAAACAAAAGCTCACACCTGCCAAAGAGTGGTCGCTTGTACAGTTTATCCTCGAATCTGCCAAGCGTGGGTTCACACTCGGGCATCGGCAAATCAAGCAGTTCACGAACGCTGTACGCCAGGCAGAGCTCGGGACGGACTGTGAGCCAGTTGGGGTGAAGTGGGTCTTCAGCTTCCTGGATAGACATCACGACGCGATTGTGGCATTCGAGGCAGAGCACATGCGTGACGTCTCGAAGGCCGAGTTCATGACAGTGTGGGCACCTGCGTACCTGGAAGCATTTGACGAATCAACGGTCCGTGCAGCTTTCAGGGTAACGGATGCCATACCTTTCAATCCCAATTTCATCAGCGCCGAGCAGATGAAACCCAGCCTCGCGACGTCGAGTCGGGCAGAGTTTCCGATGCCACAGCTGAGCCCTGTTCGTGCGATCACCAATGCCATGCGCACACACCCCCCGACCCGTTTCGACTTGTCTCCGTCGAACATGGGAGCCAGCACGTCACGGTTGCCCCAAACACCCTGCCGTCGACGTGGGAGAGAGGAAGACGACGAGAACATTGATCCCGAACTGTGGACACCGTCAAAAAAGATGCGGACACTCTACTCGCACCTTGGTAACACCTCCGCAGGCTCCCTCCTCCTGAGCAGCCCAAAGCTCAAGTCGTACAACAACCCCATTCTTCCACCCGTCGTCCAGCACGTTCCCCGCTCTATTCCTGATCCCAAATGGTCGCTTGCTGCCCAGAACACAAGCAGCGAGTGTCATAAGACACGAGGGCAGCTCGAGATGGAGATCGTTGCGTTGCAGAAAGAGCTTGCGCTGGTGCACCAGAATATGACTGTGCGCGACCAGATCATCGAGGAGGCGAATGCAACTATGGTATTCCAGAACCTAGGGTTGAAGAGGATGAACGAGGCTCTCCACCAGCAGGAGGAGAAGGCAGTCACTGACCGTGCAAAGTTGTTTAAAGGAAAGGCGCAGTGCCTGTCCTCTGACGACTTCTACGAGGCTGTGTTAGCGATAGAGGAAGGGAAACGGGCGAAGGCAGCTGGGAAAGAGAGTAAGAAGCTGGAGAGGGAGCTCAAGAAACAAAAGAGGGAAGAGGTGGAGTGGGCATGGGGAGAAATGAAGCGCAAGCACGCCAAAGAAGTCAAAAGCTGGACAGCAGATTGCACCAAGTTGGTCCAACAGGGTGTCAGGAAGAAGGACTTACCTCCAAAGCCAAAACTAGCGAAAAAACCGAAGGTACCAGCTGTAGGGAAGAGGATTTGTATGACGAAGAGGAGGAAGATGACGTGTGACATCGGTTATCCAAGGAACCCGATTTGTGACACATTGGCCTGTCGACGCATTTTATTCTTCTCAACACATTACAGTACATATATAATTCATATTCTATTGTAGTACATCTTTTTATATGTTCTAGTATCTACTGAATTAATTTCCTATTTTTTATTGGCCATTTGCGAGCGCTACACCAGAAAGATCAAAGTTGTTATCCATTGAACCCTACTATACTGTATGACACACTCCTCGTCATCCTCGACTCGCATCCCAAGAAGGACAACCTCGAGTTCGTCATCGGCCGTTTGTTGAACAAAGAAGTCTGTCAGCAATCGGAATTCTCTAGCATTCCGTTCCCCGATACATCTGCGCTCGCTGCTCGCACTTTCCGCGACAAGTCCCGCATCACCTGTTTCAAGTCCGGGAAGCTGGGGCACTATCGAAATGAATGCCCGGAGCCTGCCGCCGACGGCGTTGACGATACTATTCCCACCAATTATGTCTACACATACGGGTGCTAGTAGGAGAATATATGCTACATTTCATTTTCTATCTATCATCTTTTTACACCATGACCACCATTTCCTCTCGCTAATTACTTGTTTTTTCTTCTCGTAGGACGGGTGCCAGGCCAGTGGGAGTGTTGGAAATGGCCTGTCACACGTCGTCTTGGACTCCCCCCCCTCTCTGTCATATTCATGTGCACCCGTTCCTTAGCTACCGTCTCGTACATCTAGCCCTGGACTCTGTCGCTTACGCTAGTTTTATTCCCCATTGCACTATGCACCTTTGTACTGGTCTGCTTTATATATCTCTGCTCGCTGCGACCTCTCGTGTGCCAGTCACCCTTGTCACAGAATCCCGACAGCTGGAGGTGAAAGCACCAGGCAACTGCGGGTCAAAGGAATCCACCAGATCTGCAGAAAAAGCAAAGCAAAAGACATTTTTAAAGAATCACAGAAGTTGAAACTTGCAGAGAACTACTGTATAATTCCAATTTGGTGGTCACGCGTCACGCACCCCTGTGCCGCGCTGACTTTTGGTCTCGGTCACTGGTCATGGTGCCCAGTGCTGAATTTGTTTGACGGTTCGCCAAAAACACTGAAAAACCGTAAAGCATCCTCTCTTCTGACTCTTGGTCTTCTCTGTGATGCCAGAGCCCCTCCCCCCACATCGTGGGTTGTTGAGGACATTTTCTTTGTGTTTCGGCTGTGTTCCTTGGTTCACACCCGCCACTCAGTTTCCACAGTTGTGGTACTTGCATTGTTCATGAGGGATTTCGCGTCTTTGTTCTCCGATGTCAGCGGCTTGTGCGTGGATTGCCCTAGCTTCATCCCTAAATTGATTCAAGACCTCAGAACTGAATTGGGCGGGTGCCGAATTTTGTGCCGGTGTCACGGTCCCTGCGCCTCCTTGCCGAAGTGCCGGATCTGTATTGTCGGTCATGGGTCACAACCCCTGCCGAAATCATACAGTACTGTAGTATTTCATTCGATTTGTATGGTCATGCGTGCAGCGTCACATGGCCAAAAATTGACGAAAATTTTCGTAAGTCGCTGCATCACAGAGACGATTTTGGCCTTAGCCGAGCGCAGCCGGCGGATCAAATCGCCTAAACAGACTCAGCTATGAAAGGGTCAATTCGTAAGATGGTGTCACATCCAAACCGCCTTACGAATTGAACGAAATAAGTACTACAGTACGTCGAAGTAATCCGGAAAGCGCTAGGGCTTGAACCCGTCCGTTAAACCGTCCGTCAAGTAGCGACGGGACGGGTCGACCGGTCCGTTCGGTATTGAGGCAAGTGGCCAAAACGGACGGGTGCCGTCCGTCCCGTCCGTTACGGTCGTTTTCGATGGGTCTTGGGAGATCCCTACCAAAGGAAAATCACAGGTATACAGTGATGCTCTGGTGACCTGTGATACACTCACAGCAATGTTTCTGATCTGAATTACCCTATGAGATGCAAATATTTCAACTTGTTGGCAGAGTTGAACCTCGGAACTTGGTGCCACTTCCCAACAATCACATGCGGCAGACGAGTATTGATTGTTGAGGAAATCCTTGCTCCAATCGGCAACTTGGGCCGCATCTTTCGTCGATTCCCTGACATTCGGACCAATTGGGACACAAAAAAGGTCCGTACCCGTGCCGTGTAAGTTGGCAATCTGGGTTCCAAACGGACGGGTAAAAACCCGTCCGTCCCGTCCGTCTACCCGTCAAAGACGGTGATGGGTTCAAGCCCTAGAAAGCGCCAGTCCGGCCAGCGAAGTCCCGTTGCGTGTCCGAAACGTTTGCTTCCGCGGAGAGAGTTATAGATGGCCAAGTAACGCTGCCCCAACCCCCCCATGAGTTGGCAGAACTTCCGCAGAAGAGGAAAGGGTGATGGCTGTGCTGATTCGATGATGCCACTGCCAGTGATGGCCGTGGTGGCAAACATGCCAGCACCTATCAGAGAGTTAAAGAAGTAAATACGCTACTGCAATACTTCGATTGTGTATCTAATTCCTAGCCGCATGAAATTCGAGCTTCAAAATTCCTCAGTATCGGCCGTGTAACGCTAAACATCGTGCCCTCTTGGTGCCCTCAATGCTTGCTCAATGCCGCGAAGGGATTTTCACATCACAAAGCTGGCAAAAAGCGATCTAAGCACCGGCCAAATTTGACAATGAGGTATACTCACAGCAGATTCGTTTCCATCCGATGAGACCTGCCAAGTAAAAGTAAATCGCATCTGTCATTGCTGTAGAAACGAAAAGAGGCACGTACGATGAAAGCTGGGGGATCTGGGGGTATTTTGGGGTTCCATCGTCATTTACTTGGTCTCTGAGCACCTCGCGAATGGACACGATCAGTTGACGGTATGTCTGATTTTTTGTTAGCTAAGTCTTAAGAAGTCGATGAATAATCTCACGATTCGAGGTGATTTATCTGAAACGATCAGTCAAACCATAAGGTATACCAGCAGCATAAACGAAGTCACATACGCAAAGCAGTCAAGAATGCCCTGAAGAGAATCGGTACTGAGCGACATGAATCCATAATGTTGCGTACCAAGTCATGGCTCCCTGCGGCTGATTATCTTCGGTTGCGTCGGCCGACGTCTGATCATCTTGGCAACTTTAGACTCGGTAAACACCTGTGGTGCAATATGTCGGCGATGCCTTACCCCGAAAACTCGATCTGTTCCACGTGTAGGTGAATGATTATGTTTTGCGATGATGTTCACGTACCACGTCGGCAGCGCTGGCACGGCTACTGACACCGGAATCATAGCTTCCAGTATGGTTGTAGCTGAAGGGAAGGCCGAGTCTGCGGCACAAGGTGAGTTGAATAAGTACGCAGTGTTGGTGTTCTTAAGCGCACGCTGAAGCCGAGTGGCAAGCCTAAATAGATATTGACATCAACGGGGAAAATCAAGGATATATAACACGAAGCAAGATACATCAAATACAGTGGTCAAGCGACATCCAGCGGGGAGAGGTTTGACAAGGAGATCGTATAGCTTTGTCGCACGCAACGTTCCGTTCTGTGTATGATCTAAGATTTCATCGATATTAGACAACGCAGGACGCTGAAGAAGATGAAACACACCACAAGGATAAATCTGATCGGTGTAAATCCCGCCCCCGCCGGGGCGTCGTCCACCATGACCTGATGGCAGATCCAGTTACCGTCTGGAAACTATTGAGTATAGATGCATACCAGAATAATGGACTGTGTATATGAGCAACTATCACGTTCGTATATCTGTTGCTGACACTTACAAAATAGCGCATCGTGTCTCTGTGCGCCTTGTGTGAGCCATTGCATCGCTGCGATCTAGTGCGCATTGAGTGGTGGCAGATAAGAAAAGGATGGGGTGCCGACCATGTTGTCTCGTGTCGGATGCGACTCTTCATCTTCATCTTCCGTGAGGACCCAGATGTCGGATGAGCGGTAACCGCAAGACTCAGTCAGATAGCGCTTCATATTTTGGACATCCTGCAATTATATGGACGGGAGAATCGGTGCGGCACAAAAAATGATCAAACATTTTCACAGCCGTGTAATTCCTCTGCTGAGTTCAAATCTGGCGATGACATGAAAATCGGTCGACTGAAGACGCTCATGGTTAAACTCACAATTAATTCCGATCAACACTGCCTTGCGTTTGCCAGTCATCTGCGAGTATTCCGATGTAGGCGGTTGGACTCGTGCAGCAGTCTGAGACTGTATATGCGCTGGCCCGACATTGGCATCCCATGCTTGATTAGAGTCGTAGCCTGCAGAATCGTGAGAATCGGGACGGAGCGGATAGTATAGCTCACGAGTTGGCGCGTTGCCGCTTGGAGTGATGTAGTCGCCGGGGTAGGGCCGTTCGCCACTTGCATCAGGTGCAGGAGGGAGTTCCCCAGGTTCGGTCACGTCGTATTGACCTGACGGGGCGTCCCGAGACCGTGACTGAGAATACGAGGGGCCGCCGCGCTGAGCTCCACGATCCTGCACGTAATCGCCATCGTCTGAGCCTGATCCAGAATTGTCGTCCTGTTGATACCCGCGACTTTGGCCATCGGGGCCATAATCGTCCTGTTGATACCCCCGGCTCTCCTGATAGGAACGTTGCTGTGAATAATCGCTCTCCTGGTAGGAACGCTGCTCCGGATAATCGCCATTATTTGTGCCATGGTCCTGATCGTCTTGCTGATATCCACGCCCATGCTGATAGGAACCCTGCTCTCGAGAATCGCCGTCGTCTGAACCTGAGCCGTAGTTCCCATCGTCGCGTCCACCGTAGTTGTCGCCATCGTCAGAACCAGAATCACCGTAACCGTCGTCTCTGTTGGGGGGATATCACAAGAAATGAAAAGGCAACATATACGCCGTACGAACCGGTCGCGATAGCTCATGGGAGGAGAATTTGAGATCGCGTTCCTCGTTCACCTTCGTGGGGTAGGTATATATATCAATTATCAAACGCCCTAGATGGCCATCGTCAAATCGCGTAAATGCAGCATCAGCAAGAGCCACGGTCAGCGGCTGTCATGTCACAATAGGCGCCTCGGCATTTAGTGCGGCGCTTTTCCAGCTAACTGCAATATTGTAGGCCACTTCGATTCGCGTAGATGTGGAGCCGGAGAATCCCTGTTGCATTGAGAACGTCAGTACGAGTACTGTACGACGTCATAAAGCTAGACGGCGCATCACTCCCGAGCTGCCGTTTACTGCCGCACGCAGTAACCAACCTTCACACGCTGCCAGAGCTCCACTCGTTGACAAAACGAAAAGGCCTTTGAATATTGCAGTTACGTATCAACCAATTGAGTTATGGGTTTGCGATTGGCGCCGTGATAAGACCCTAGATTTCTGATTGATGCACCCTGCACTAGCTGACAGCCTAGGCACCGGTTTTTGACCATTCGGAGAACGGGAGTGCTCTGGATTACAACGAGAAGCCCGGGATAATCACATGGAGGATCCTGTTTGAATAAGGAGGACGAGGGGTCCCGGTTTCCGCCCGAGACAAAGATGTGCCTTGTGATGCGACTCGGCAGTTGCATAGCGAAGACGAATCAGTTAGTTGTCAATGGATGATCAGCAATTTCTAGCTTCCGTTATTCGTATTCACATGCGGCCGAGTTCGAGTGGAACGGCGATGTCCGGGCGCACACTTCCCAATACCAAGTATATATCTCCGCGACGGTTCAGATATAACTCTCGCTGTGAAGTAATTCAAATTCCAAATACTCACTCGCGAACTATTCGGAGTCATCGCTGAAGGTTTCCTCAACCTCCGAGTCGCCGTCCTCGGTAAGTTCACCCCAGGGCCTCTCCACATCTCTCCATCTGACGAAAATGTTGAGCATGCCACGGCTGATTTAAAAGGGAGATATGGCGTACAAATCACACGCCGGCGTGCCCATATTTTCACCTCTGGGATTTGGACTCTCTCGCCGGATCCCGAATTTTTTCTGGATCATATGAAGGCTGACAAGAGGCGTATACGACGCTGTTGCAGCGATTCCCTTCTGAAAAAGTCCGGACGTGCCCTCGTGGTGCCAGTCCACCCCCAGGTTCCCCTCTGCAGTGAGTCCCGGCACGGGGGTAGGCCCGCTGATGTCAAGGGATAGTTCGACGGTCTCGCTCTCTGTACCCACGGTTAACGCTGAGCCCAAACAGACGCTGTGCCCACCTGCCTTTATTAGAAAGATACATCGCATATGCAGGGCAATGATATGCGGCTCTGACGAGCACTTTGCCCTTGAGAAAATCGAGCTGCACGGACGGCGAGATAAACTCGTCGGGAATATGGGTCATTTCCGCATTGAACATGACGAGAAATGCACCGCGATCTCGTCCAAATTTCCATGCGGTCTGGAAGCTAATGCCCGCGATGCCTGCGCTGGCAAGAGCTTGGCTACAAATGAAGAGGGAATGAGGGCGTGGGTGAACGGAGAGATAGGTAATCACAAACACTTGTACGCCAGCGCTATACTTGATTTTTTTCACGTTCAAGGACGAGACAGAAAACTCTTGGACTGCGTCTGTAGTAACGGGTGGGTATCGGGCTGCGAGAGCCGCAACATCTTCGGGACAGTGGGCGTCGTATATGCTCCCTTCTTTCTGAAATTGACCGGTTTTCCGATCGATGTTTCCATAATCCCCGGCCTAGATACGAATGAATGCGCGAGATGAAAGGGTTTTGAAAGTCCTAACGCGTATGAGTTTGGCGGGGTCCCAACTAGCGTATTTCGCGGAGGCGCGGTTGATCAGGTCGACGTACTTACGGGAGGGATTTGACCCGGCCGTGAACATGGTTACAAGTGAGGGGGCACGAATAGGATTCCACGAGATTGCGTTGCAACAGCATATATGTCATGGCAAGGCACTATTGATGTCGGTCGACATGGGACATCGCGGAGCTACATCCACGTTCCTTCCCACGCATGGCTTCTCCATCTCCGAAGTGCCTAAGGGATCTTTGATAAAGGCACTACAAAACGGCGGTGCCAGGTCATTTTATCAATCTTAGGACGACACCCGTTCCCCGTCGCCATGCTCGCCGAGAATGTCTCCCGCAAATTCGTTGATCTTATCAATCAAATATCAGGAAAATACGCAAACTTGGATCCAGAGTATTGCATCAAAGTAAGTCGGCTGCCCACCAGCGAAGGGCTTCTCTAATTTCCTGAGGAACTCTAGGCTGGTGACTATGGCGTTATGAATAGCGAAACGGGACAATTCCAGAAACAAGACAATATCTATGAGTCAGAGATTGCTGAAATCAAGATAATTGCAAGCCAGTACCCTCCGCGGACCGGAGGCGTACTCGAAGAGCTGACATGCGCTTGGAACGTCAAAAAGATTGAATTCCGTGATCAACCCGGCTTGTATGTGTTTCTATTCTTTACCCGGTGTCCTGACCCACCCTCGGACTCCCAGCAAGGGGCATCTCACCGAACCTGTCCTGAAAACCTCATGGGAGTTCGGTGACCACCGTGGGGCATTACTCGTCATGCACCAACCACATATGACCTATGTGCCAGACGTCTTCCTCCACCTCTCTGCAGATCTGGAATCTCTGAAGGGAAAAGTCCTTGCAGTGACTGTGTACAATTGTGCAGCATATGCAATGTATCTATCAAATGATGGTCAGTCTCACTTGCTCTTTAGCTAGGGGTTGGGAGCTGAACTCAATGGCAGAGAATGATAGGGTTCAGCTTATCCTATGTGAGGGGCCATTGAGACCCGAAACAACTGGGACCACTCTCAGTTGGTCCCAGACAGGCACGCATGGCATATTTCAAAAGTTCTGTGATGCACCTGGACATTATACCCCTCTTCTTGGCCTATATATGATTCAGGATCCCTATGGTGCACAGAGTGGGGAAAGCCCTGAATTTAATGCACCTATGTGAGTCTTGCTAGAGATGCTTCTTCCATCAAATACTGAGTAGGCCTTAGATGGTCTGAGCTGTACCCGCCTTGGCCCAACCTTGATAACAACGGAGATTTTGACACTAATGCTGAACCAGTTGAGGTAGATCAGAACAAGGCAATCAAGAGCTATCGCAATGCAGCCTTATTATGTGCTCCTGGCCATCTGGACCACCAGCATGCTCTCCAAAGCCTTGCAAAGAGCTTGTCTACTTCCTTTGTGCATACAGGTCATATCCAGGATCTTGAGGAGGCTATAAATGTGCAACGTGATCTACTGGTACAATTTCCTGCTGGCCATCCTGATCATGAAACAAGCTTGTACAACCTTGCCAAGGATCTTCAAACCTACTTTGAGCAAACTAATAACTTGGACAGTCTTGAAGAGGCTATTGGGTATCATCGTTTTCTCCTGCGCTGCCCACTGGATCATCCTGGCCGACGAGGGTCACTCATTCACTTGGCAAATGCCCTCTGTTCTCGCTTTGAGAAGGCAGGGCAAATAGAGGACATTAAAGAGGCGATTAGATGTGATCATGAAGTTCTTGCTCCGCAATTCAATGGTCACACCAATTATGTCAAGGCTCTCAGCAGCCTGGGTTATGACATGCAGATTTGTTTTCAAGCAACAGGTCAGAAAGAAGAACTCAATGAAGCCATAAAACACCATCGGGCTGTGTTGGTGCTCTGTCCAAGTGGTCATGCTCCTGAAAAATATGACAACCTCATGAATGCATTAATAACTCGGTTCCAGCGAACTGGTCAAATTGAGGACCTTAATGAAGGCATACAGTACCATCTTGATGCCCTTGCAGTCTGTCCGCCTACGAGCCCCCGACGTCTCCCCTTTCTAAACAACCTTGCGAATCATTTTATGACCCGCTTTGAGCAGATCGGTGAAGCAGAGGATCTCAACAGTGCTATTGACCATGATTGTGATGCACTTGCAACGTGTCCCAATGATCACTCCAGTCGCCATGTAATCCTTGAACGTGCTAGTAATAGTCTCTTGGTTCGTTTTGTGCTAGGAGGACTGAGCAAGGACTTTGAGGAGGCTTCAAAGCATCACCAAGAGCTGGTCAAACTTGGTTGTACAGATGAATGGACCTTGTTGGACAACATTGGCACTGAGTTGAATACTAAATTCCGGAGGACAGGGCAGGTGGAAGACATAAAAGACGCCATACACCATCACCATCAGGCACTCTCACTCTGTCCTGCTGAAAATCCCGCACGCCCCATGATGCTACACCACCTAGCAAATGATTTTCTAATTCAATTCTGGCAGTCAAATCAGAGAGAAGATATTCAAAATGCTGTCAGTGCCAACCGTGAAGCACTTGAACTGTCTTCTGTGGGACATTCTGATCACTTAAACTCACTTGTTAACCTCGCTCAGTCACTCAGCACTCTCTTTGATGAAGCAGGCCAGCTGGAAGACCTCCAGGAAGCTATTGAACATTTGCGAGATGCTTTATCGCTATGCTCTCCTGACCATGACAGGTTCACTTTGCTTGACAGTCTTGCACTGGCACTGGATACTCGATTTTATGAGATAGGTCAGAGCAACGATCTGGATGAGGCGATGACACTTCATCGTGAAGCACTGGAGACCTGCCCCTCCGGTCATCAAAATCTAGCCAAGCTGCTCAATAGCCTTGCAAATCACCTCAACATTCGCTTTCTGAACTGGGGCGACATAAAGAACATTGAGGAAGCTATTGAGCTTCATCGGCAAGCCCTCGCATTGTGTCCTCCTGGCCACCCTGTTAGAGGCAACTCACTCAACAACTTGGCAAACACCTTGACCAACCGGTATGAGCAGACAGGTCGTTTTGAGGACTTGAGTGAGTCCATTGAATACCATCGTGAAGCACTCTCACTACGACCCCTTGGCCATCCGCGCCGAACCTCGTCACTCAATAACTTGGCCAGTAACTTGCTAACTTGCTTCCAGACGATGCATAGAATTCATGATTTAGAGGAAGCCATCAGCCTTCATTGTGATGTGCTTTCAGTATGTCCACTCGGGCACCCACTCCGGTCAGGCTCACTCAACAACCTTGCTAATTGCTTGGTCATTCGCTTTGGAGTGACGGGTAAAACAGCGGATCTTGAGGAGGCTATCAAGCACAACCGTGAAGCACTTGGGCTGCATTTGGCTGGCCATAATGAGCACATCAAATCCCTCACCGACCTTGCGAATCACCTGCAAATTCGTTTTGAGCAAACACACCAAATGGAAGACATTGAGGAGGCCATAAGACATTATCGAGAAACACTTTTGCTTTGTACCCCCAGTGGTCACCCCAAGCGAACCAGCTTGCTGGGTGGTCTCGCAAAGGCGTTATACACTCGCTTTGAGCAGACAGAGCACATGGAAGATCATGATGAGGCATTTACCTTGTGGGAATCCGCGGCCGAGGACACCAACTCATCTGTGTTGGATCAGTTGACTGCTGCCGAGGAATGGGCGAACTGCGCCCATGGTGTACATCACACATCCACAATTAATGCCTATAGAACTGCCCTTCTGCGGTTGGAATTGTTTGTATCCACACAACCCACTCTCGACTTGCAACATTCGGCTATGGTGGCCAAATATTACCCTGCTATGCTTTATGTAGAAGGTGCATCATACGCTGCCGCGCGTGGAGACCTTGCTTCAGCAGTTGAGATGCTGGAGCAAGGCAGAACACTTTTGTGGGCACATCTTCGAGTGTTACGAACCTCTAGTGAAAACCTTTATCTAGCGCACCCGTCGTTGGCAGATAAATTTGTTGCAACGTGTCGTGAGCTTGAAGCTTTGGGTGTATCGGAATTTCAGGCTAGTGACTCAAAAATTGGGGGTGGCGACGCATTTGCTCGTCTAAGCATGAGGAAGCGACTTCTTTTGCAGGAGCGAGATGCCCTCATTTCGGAGATTAGAAGTAACACAGGATTCGAGGATTTCCTGAAAGCATTGCCGTTCTTCAAACTACAGCGTGCCGCCGATGAAGGGCCAATTATATTTGTGTACCGGACCTCGGAGAGTTCTGAGGCCCTCATTGTTTTTGGTGACAGCATGCCCATAGCGTTGCCACTCCCCGAGCTCACGAGGGATCTTCCTAAATCTCTCAGAGTCTGCCGAAAGAAGCACGGGCCAGAGTCGAGAGCTTTCAATGACACTCTGCAGCATGTGCTGGGACAGCTCCGGGACAACGTGGCAATTCCGGTCATTGCACAGCTCCAGGCGCACGGAATTCCTGAAGGCTCGCGCATCTGGTGGTGTCCAACATTAGATTTCTCCACTCTTCCATTTCACGCGGCGGGGCCCTTTGTTGAAGAAGGTCGCAAGAAGCGATACCTTCCTGACCTATACGTGTCATCATACACACCAAGTCTGTCAGCTCTCCTCGCAGCGCGGTCTAATCGACCACCACTCACCGTTACTCCTCGCGTGTTGGCCATCGGGCCTGTTGATATGTTGCTCCCCGATGCAAGTGCGGAGATAAAAGCCATTCAGGATGTCCTCGGTGGTTCCTCCGTCACAATTCTTGCCCAAGAAAACGCGAAACTGAGCGCAGTGAAGGATCAAATGCGCATCCATCCATGGGTTCACATATCCTGTCATGGAAGCTTACGTCCGCGCGCGCCTTTCCTCTCTGCATTCAAGCTGCATGGTGAAGACCGACTCACCTTACGGGACTTGATGCAGGCCAATTTGCCTCACGCAGAGCTGGCTATGCTGTCCGCATGCCACACAGCAGAGCATACGGCAGGGAGTGCACACGATGAGGTACTGCATCTTGCTGCTGCCGTACTGTTCAGCGGGTTTCGGAGCGTTTGCGGGACGTTATGGCAGATGCTAGATGCCGACGGGCCTGTTATCGCACGGGAGTTTTACCGTCGCATGGAGAAGGACGGCAATAGGGTTGGCTATGAGGAGGCGGCGCGTGCGCTCGGGTTTACCGCCAGGGCCTTGCGGCGGCAGAAGGGCATGCGACTAGAGCGGTGGGTCAACTATGTACATATCGGGGCTTGAACCGGGTAAGAAAACCACATATATCATCAGTTTTTCTGGCTCGCACTCATTTGTGTAGTTCGCAGACTGCATATTCAGTGTTGTACCAACGGGAGGGGAACATTAGACAGAAGTTCATCGTCCGGTATTGGAGTGGTAGATCTGTGCGATGTGTGTAAGGTTAAACGGTTTATTGCAGAGGAAGAATAGGAAATAGTGGCTGTGCAGCGTCGGCGCTTAAGCCCAGTGTAGACTCGTTGATACCAGTCACGTTTTTCGTGAGGAGGAAATTGATGATAGTCGATCAACCTGCCGGCGAAAAAGAGACTGGAAGATAATCACCGGCGCTTAGTACGGTCGAGGCTTTCCCACGGAGGTATTTTGGACTTCGACAAAATTTCGCTTTGGTGAAAAATCAAACTCAGGGGAACGGAAATCTGAAGAGACAGTTCTCTTCCAAGTGTTTTGGAAAGCCATATCTACTATTTTAAGAGTACAATATGCAGTATTGAGGGTACCAAATCGAAATTGAATTACGCCGACCTGTTTTGGGATCTCCTGATCCTCTCCAATTCACCGATCGCCCTTCATGCCGCCCAAGCGCCCTCGAAAAGATTCAGATGGCGACTATCGTGCCCCGTCGACGCTGAGAGGATCCAAACGCGCCCGAGCAGACCAACACTTCTTCCAAACCAGTAGCGCTCCCACATCCCCGCGTCTCTCAGCTGCTCCAGAAGTCGCAAATCCACGCGAATTGGATCGCTCGGGGACCCTACATAGATTACCGGACTTGATGTCTAGACTGGTGGACCCAAAACCCGGCTCCACACCGAGAAACTCTGGCTCTGGCAGTGGAAGTGCAGCGGAGACCCCGAAGAAGCAACGTGCTGTATCAGAAACTCCGACACCAGTTGCTTCTCCAGCAACGTCGACTATATTCGAACCCAGTCCATTAAAGTCTAAGGGAGGTCGTCCTCGGGTCAAACGAGCCACCAGGAATCCACGACACTCTACCAGTGAAATGACGCCGGTGGAGAGGGAGCAGTTGCGGGTCGAGGCAGCTACAGCTAGAAGGGTGCGGGAGAATGAACAGAAGAAGGCCAAGAGGGCGGAGGCTGCTCAGACGCGTCGCGTAGAGCAGGAGGCAGCGGCACAGGTCCAGGCCGAGAAAGACCATCTCCGGGCACAAAGTTTTTTCGCCAAAATCACAGCGTCCGAGGAAGACGGCGGGGCAGGCTTCAGAAGCGTTCGGAGCTTCGTCGACAGCCTGTTTGCCACAGGTTGCGGCGGCGATGCCCAAATTGCGACAAACTTGACGCGTTTCTTGCAGAACAATGGCGGAGACGTCTTGCAGAAGATTGTGGACCGGGTACCAGAGGTTGGGGAGGAATTCCTTGACAGGAAGTTCGACGAGAGGCTAGAGAACCTGCTAAAGGCAGAGGGCAAGGCAATCCAAGAGCATTTGACCCGGCACTGGACAACAAATGTTACAGAACTGCTCAAAGAGTTCTCTATGGAGAAGCTTGGAGACGATCTTCAGAAAATTGCACCCACCCTCTGGAAGATCCTCGAGCGCGTGGCTATCCCAGGTCGAGAAACGCGAAGGGAGGGCAAGGGTGAGTCGAGGCGAGAGAAGAGTTTGGTTTGTGGGTCCCGCTTTCCTTTTTGGGATGACACTTACTTCCCACCAGATTTTCACGTCCGTGTGTGCCATGTTGAGCATGTCGCGCTCGCAGAAAGCCAATAACTATCAAATCGTCATCGGGATGTTTCTCCTCGCGTCCGGATCTGCCAAACGAGAGATGGAGGTGCTTGCGCATGCCGGCTTGTCGGTCTCTTACTCGACAATTCAAGACCACATTCACACCCTGTCAGCCGAGGCTTTGATGCGCTTGAAGCAGCTTGTGAAAGAGCAGATGTGTCTATCGTCTGGGACAACTTAAATATTGCGTTTCGAGTAGAGTCTCAGAGGCTCAATTCTGCCAATCATTTTGACAACGGAACAACTGCGACAGCCATCCCAATTTGGAACCCATTCACCAACGGACCTACAGCTCTCGGAACACTCCCCCTAGAGATGAAACCCCCACGTACCTCGACGTTTCCCATCATTGACTGGACACCGGAGGATATATTGCCGTCGCCGACCAATATGGAGCAACTGAGCCAATGTTGTCTCTGGCAAATCAAACGGCTTGCTCTCGAGAACATTCCCGGCCTCGCTCATGTGAAGAAGGATTTCGAAGGGTGTCCGGAAGTCGACCCTATTGCCGTTCACAAAACCGAGCAGTATCCATTGCCTGCCATGCACGAGGATGAGTCTAGCATCGACGGCACGATCCGCGTGTATGAACGAATCCTCCAGAACCTCGGTATTACCAACGAGGACCTACGTGCCCACGGCCTCATGTTCACGGATGGCGATTTGCTAACGGATTCGTTGATAGATAAGGCATGTCTAGTAGCACCTTCCGCTGATGTTATCTAATCTTTGTTTTAGATTGAGTCTGCACGCAGGAATAGTGACGGCGAGATTGAAGGCATGAAGGCGTCTGTCCGCCGCTTCGGTTTATTCCACGCAAAGATGGCTGGCGCCCGCCTTGTTGTGAATGAGCATTGGGGGCAACCGAACTCGGTTTGGCCGGGGAGCCTCTGGTGGGAACACAACAAGCTTTTAAAGCGAAAACCGATGACGGCGGGATGGAAAGCAAAAAAAGCGACACCATGGAAACCTTCACATGAACTCCTGCAGATATCATTGGCTGCGCACGTCAAGGACGGCTTTCGGATTTACTGCGACAGGGATGATCTTGATGCTTGGGCAGCCACTGCATCGCTGCCTGAATTCAACGCTGTTGCAGAGCGAGTATATTGCAATCTTTTCTCTACTGCCGCGCTCGATAAACTCCGCACGCTTCGCCCAGAACTGCGTGACATTACCCACGAGAACGTCATTCTTCTCAATCGTGATGCTCTATTCTATATCGAGTTCGTCTTCGCCATCAAGAAAGGTGATATCGGCCGTGTCATCAATGTTCTACGGGTTTGGATGGTGATGATGAGATCCAGCAAAACCATGCCCAAGTATGCCGACGCAATATTCGAAACACTGGCTCGTATTGATCGTTACGATCCCGTCCTGAAGTATGTTTCCTTTCATGTCCCTATGCATGTCCCATTGACGAGGACAAATTTCAGGAAATTCTTCCTGCACAATTGGCTTGTGAATCTGACTGGCCTTCCATTCAGTTTCAAAGAAGTCGACTTACTTCAAGAGCATCAGAATTTCTGGGCCAAGGTAGTATCTGTCTTCAAAACTATTATTGTTATTCATCCTTGTACCAGATCATATACAATGCCAAGGGCGTCAACCGATCCTGGGAATGGCTTTCCATGATAACCGTCTGCATTTTCACCCTCCGCCAAACTATGCGCACCGTCCAAAAGAGCTTCAATATTCCTGCATACGGCGAACATCACACAGTCCCAGACATGAGTTCGGAGATTCAAAAGCTCGCGGACGCCTTTCAAGACGAAAGAATCCAGGAGTATATCGTCAATCGCCCGTCAAATGACCCATCCAACAGCACCGCTGTGACGCCTGTCCGTGACCTTTTCGAAGAGGGATCGAAATATGCAGACACCCGAGCTGCGTTCAAGAAATATACACGAATGGCGAAGAAGCCCGAGAACATCGGTGTGGTTGAGGTGATGGAGGATGGTGTGCCGCCTGAGCCAGAGGAGAAGGAGGACGACACGATGAATGAAGATTATCAGGTCACAGAAGATGACCTTCGTGTTGACGATGAAGAGTTGTATTCAGATCCGAGTTCACTGCTTAGTATTGCGACTGATTTAATTGGAGCTTTGTAATTTATTACGGTGGGGGTACATTGTGAAGTACAGATAATTCCTGCAGCTTGGTATCTAAAATTGCCTGAAGATACTCAGCATCTTGATAAATAGCGGAGTCGTCACGATTGTAAGATCGAGCGTTGGCAAACATGCGGTGCCAAAGGGCTGCATATTCTGCTGTAGACCGAACAAGCTTTGAGTGCGAAAAGTCTCGAATGTGAGGCATCGAAATTGGTTCCTTGATAAGTTCATAGTAATCAGGGTAGACCTATACAATTGGGAGTCAGCGCAGGCACATTGAAAGGAAAGGACATACAGTTTTTCTCGGGAGAGATAAAAATACCTGGCATCGTTTGACAGGCTTGCCTCTCCGAATTATTGTCTCTGCCTGAATTGCCTGGTAGCAACCGTCAAAGACCAAGGTGAGCTTCTTTCGCATATCCTTCTCGGCGAGAGCTATTAGAGCTGTGTATGCCCTTTCCTGTTCTTTCTCTTCCCGAGCTAGACGCTCTAAATCAGGGAAGGCGAGTAGCCGCACTCGAATGGCCTCTACGACTTCCAAGCCAAATTTCGAAGCCCAGGCCCAGTTGACCGCCTGCTTGAGGGCATCCAATGACGTGATTGTGCGAGCCCGATTGGCAAGCCCATCAACAATTAAGTTGGACATAAGAATCTTACCAGTGACAATGTATTGTCGAGGATATTCTCGCTGTGCAATTGTGTCACGGAGTATGAGCAATGTCTCCTTCACAGCGGCGGCAACTTCCTCAGTTGTTTGGCTGTTCTGACCACGCCCGGCTTTGGCTGGTCCACCTGTCAGTCTGACAGTCTCGACTGGGAACAGATTCGGGGTGCAATTGTCGCAGCAGCGGGCACCTGGTGGGGCAGGGTATGGCAGAACCACTGCAAAAAGTACATCAGCGCCAATGTTGAGATAAGAATAATCCCCTACACTTCGAGTTATTACCAAAAAACTTGTTCCAAGGAATGCGGCGGCAACCTGTCGTCACAATGTACTCTAGCAAATATCGGCGGTCGCGTGCTTCCAGTACAGTCATGGCTTTCTTTCCTTTTGGCTTGGGTGCTTTGTCTCGCTCGGGCTCTTCCTGCTCTATTGCTGCATCTCTGTCCATTTGCTCCCCTTCCACCGCACCTTCCAGCTGCTCGGAGGCTTCATCGTCGTCATCATTGTCTGAGAGGTCACCCTTTAGAATGTCGAGCTCGATTTTGTACTGCATGTAGGCAGCGTTTGTGATGTACAGGATCGCTTCTCCCAAAAGCTCAGCAGCCCTTGCACACCGTCCGATTTTTTGTACAAGGGAAAGGAAAGATTTCGGACAGAGCCATAAAATGACCCGCAATACAAGCATGAAGTTTATTCCCTTGGATGAATTTTAGATATACCAGATAAATGAAGACAAGACTCACCATTCCGAGTGCATCTGTAGCTGCAATCCCCCGAAGTGCTCCGTTCTTTATTCGCTCTTGAATGACCTTTTTGCGGGCCTCGTCGATATGTCGATGATAAAATTCAAAGGCGTCTGCCGGAATTGTCTCTGGGCGGTTACTGCGGCAGAAGTCCTGGATCTTTTCGGTCGTGACACGATCTTCTGCATAAAACAAGGTCTGCACAAAGTCTTGTGGACCCGTTGCCTCGCGTGGAAAAAGGGTAATGAGGTCCGCCAGAGTATCTAGCGGGTGCTGAATTATTCGCACGGAAAGTGCAATGTTTGGCTTGTCATTTGAGACAGCTACGTGGGGGCAGTTTGCAGGAAGCCCGAGCTTCCTCCGTATATCAGCGATTACATGTTTGGGCATGGTTGCCGAGCCAGCGACCACAGGAACCCCACTCGGGAGGCGGCCCACAAGAATAGCAAGCTTCGAGTACTCGGGTCGAAAGTCGTCATTGCCCCACTCGCTGATGCAGTGCGCTTCATCTATGACGAGAGAAATAACGTTGTCAGCGAAGACATCGCTGGAGAGAACGGTTTGGTGGAATTTATCAGAGACGCCCATTTCGGGACTAATTAACGCGACGCGGTATTTATTTTGAGCAACGTCCTGCCAGAAATACTAAGCATGAATGCAAAATAGGTAAACACGACTCACTGCCAGGATCTGGTCCCGTTCTTCGCTTGTGGAAGAGATCGCAACAGCAGGTACACCTTTTTCTGCTAGATCAGCTGCCTGGGACTCTAGTAGTGCGGTGAGAGGGCCGACACCCAAAATAATCTTTTGGCAGTCTGGATCGGTATTTCCTGGAGCCCAATGGTAGAATAGTGGATACCAGAAAGCCAGAGTCTTCCCTCCTCCTGTTGGTACATCCAAGAAGGTAGATATGCCTTTGAGGGTGTTTTGGCCAGTTTCTACTTGGTACAGGCGCAAAGAAGGCACATTGAACAGTGCGCAGAGGTTCCTAGACGCTTTCTCGACTTTTGTTGGGTCCAAGTCAACGAGAGGCGTGAACGGCATTGAAGCTCGAGTGACGGTGTCTGTTAGGGGGTGATCGGCGGTAAATTGATTGTAGCGGAGTTCTGTGTGGCTTAAATAATCTGATATTTATGCAGTATACAAAATGAGCCATTGAGAACAAAACTGTCGATTCAGATTTTCAAGAATACAAGTTTGATTATTTGGGAGGTCGAAATTTTTCTAAGTCAAAAATACCTCCGTGGGAAAGTCTCGACCGTACTAAGCTCCGGTGATTATCTTCCAGCCGCTTCGCCCAACACCTTTGATCGACTGTCATCAAACTTGCCGGTTTGTGTGCGAGCGGCTGGTTCGAGCCTAAGCCCAGTGAAAAGTCGGTGGGATAAAATGTGATCAGCTGAGATTGGATGTCGAGCATGTCAATCAATGCCGTTTCATCCCAATCTATTCTGCGGTACCATCTACCGAAAGTGATCAAATGAGAAGAAATGAGACCAGCCTCAGCTAATCTCAATACATCTCAGTGATTAACAGTAATTTGGCAATAAGACGAGTTTAAATGAGAAGAATTGTTTAGAACTCATTTCTTCACTTTAGATACCAATCAATCCCACCCACTTTTCACTGGGGCTTAAGCCCGAAGCCGTGTTCTGAGTTTAGCACTCAGGTATTTGGGTACACAATATAAAGGTAATCTGAGATTTGGCAAAAAAATATTTTCGCCACCCAAAAAAAGATTCCCGCCAAGAATAATGTTACGTTTGGAATGCCATATCCACGCCCTGTTTTTTATCTTGTCAAGTTGTAGCACGCACTCAAAGTAGCCCATACTTTGGTCCATGAACCGAACATGCGCAAAAATACGTTTGTGTACAGTATGTATAGATCGGCAACCCAGCGCCATCAGCTCGACTACTACTCTGCGGATGTCCGGGTGCGAGAACCGCCATCGAATGAACGTGTCTAGCACGTATCCGCCAACCTATTCTTGGGTATAACCTGGTGGAAATCATCCACCCAGGTGGTCAGATTCGCGTCCGTGTAAGCCTGCATGTACCTGTTGTGCACGCACGCGTCAGCGTTCTCTCCAATGCCGGAACGAGAAATGCGAGAATGCGAGCAGACAGAAGACAATGCCGGAACGAGAAATGCGAGAATGCGAGCAGACAGAAGACAGAAAACAGAAAACAGAAAAGAAAAAAGACAAGAAACCAGACTGACTGATTAATATACTCCGCCGTCGGGTAGTCCGCCGGATTGCACCCAACCTGCACGTTATCCGGGTCCTGGTACACGCGCACGTAGTCGACGCGCATCACCGCCGGGAACGTGAGGTGCTCAAAGTCGATAAAGCCAAAGTTCTCCGAGAGGCCGAGGTTCATGATGACGTACTGCGTGGGTGGAGGGGTGGCGGTGTGTCAGCGAGCGAACGAGGAAAACAGGCGAGGGAAGAGGGGGAGGAAACGCATACCATCGGCTCGACAGGCACCTGGCGCGCGCCAATCTCCGTGACCGTATCCGCGCCGACCATGTTGCCGTTCATCGTCCACACGAGCTTGTCGTCCGCGATCCACGAGATGTACTGTACGCCGATCAGTTGTCAGTTTACATGTACCATGTACGCAAGGAATGGATGGGAGGGAAAGGATTCGAGGATTAGGATTCGAGGATTAAAGAAACGGAAGAAACGCACGGCATCCGCATACCCAGGCACATACTCAAACCCATACGTCGAGAAACACTGCCCCGAAAGCTGGTAGCAGGACTGGTCTGAATCGCGAATCAGCATCAACATCAACTCGGAACGAACGAACGAAAGGAGGTGGCTGGCAAGACGCACTCGTATTACTCACGCACTCGTCGTCTGCTGAAACGTATTCCCCACAAACGCGTTCTGCGCGGTGCTGCTCGGGTCCGGGATGATCAGGTTGTCCGTCGAGTTGAAGGAGCGGTAGCTCGCGTCGAAGGGCTGCCGTACATAAAGACCAATTTCAATCAATCAGTCAGCATTAATTAATTATGCGCACACAAGGAGAGGAGGAGAGGAGGAGGGAGGGACAACGCACCGCCCACTGCGCACTCTGGCTGACCTGCCCGAAAAGCGCGCCGGTCGGCCCGCTGATCGTCGCCTCAAAGACGTCGATCTCGGGCGCGGACCGCCCGACGAAGGAGCCGTTGGCGGTCTTTGGGCCCGGGTGTGATTCGCCCTGCAACAGACAAACAAACAAACACAGGCGTGATTAGAAATGCAGAAAGGATGTGCAGAAAGGCAGAAAGGTGAGGATGAGGAAAAGGAATTCGATGGACGCACCGCACAGGTACACGCACTGAGGCGCTGCCCGGGGAGGAAGCTCAGCTCCCGTTCTTGTTGGCCCGCCCGTGTCGAGCGCGGCCTGCGGGCCCGAGTTGTCCGGGAGCGTCTGGTTGGGGAGCGTGCCCACGTCGCAGGAGTCGTAGGAGTAGGGCCACTGCGGGGAGGGTTAGCCAATTGAGCGCCGACGAGGGGGAAACAAACGCACCATGCCATCGAGGCTCGCACCATACCCGGCGCGGCCGAGGTTGCCCATCGCCCACACGGCGGGCCAGAGCCCCAGGACGTTGTTCGCCCCGGGAGGGTGACGCTGCTCACGAGGATCCCGCCCGTGAAGCAGAATTTGTTCCACGAGGAGATCATAGCGCCTGTCAAGGCGCGGGTGTTAGCGCGTGCGTGCGCGAGAGCAGCACCGCAAAGGGGAAGGAACACGCACTGCGGTATGTCAAGTTGTGGTTGAGCGAGACATCGTCGACCTTGCTGAGCGTGATCTCGAGCGCGCCGTTGTTGGTCGTGACGGCCGACGGGTCGTACCACTCGAGGTCGCCCGTCTGCCAGTAGTACAGGTCGACGGCTTCCCAGTACCTGCGCGCCGCGCGTCAACGTCGGCGACCATTCATATCCGTATAAAGCAAAAGCACGCACGGGTCGTCTCCGGGATAAAAGCTCCGCCCGGCGGTCTCGAACTCGTCGGAGAAGACGAGCTTCATGCTCTTGGTCGGGTCGTGGTACGACGGGATCGTGTACGCGTCCTGGGGCGTGGCGACGTCGATGAGGCTCCAGCTGGAGATGTTCGGCAGGTTGGCGTTGAGCGCGGAGTTGGCGGACGCGGCGGTGCTGCTTTTGTTCTGATTCATGAAGTGTCGGGCGAGGGGGTATGCGACGCTGGCATGTTTTAGATCAGATTTGTGGGGAGAGAGGGAGAGAGAGATAAGGCAGGACGCACGCGCCGCCGACGATGATTAAAACGATGAGTACGAGGCAACCGATGTTCATGAGCCCGCGGCGGCTGAGGCCCTTTGCGCCCCGGCCTTTCTTTTCCGAGCGCGGGTCGTGCAGGAAGTCGTCGGCCTCCGGTTTGGTGGTCCATCCAGCGGGGTCCACGCCGATGTTATACTGTGAACATAATCACTCACATCTCAGAGTGAGTAGAATACAGATTGGAGGACGCACCGGACTCTGATGACTCGTGACACTGCCGGCCCTGCTCCCGCTCCTGTGGTCGGGGTACTGCCCGTCGCCGTGGTCGCTCAGGATGCTCGGCGCGGGCCGAGGGCCGTAGGCGTATGAGGCCTGGGGCACCCCGCCGACGGACGCGGACATGCCCGAGCCGACGCTGCTGTTGCTGGCGTGCGAGTACGCAGAGGCGACGGAGTTGCGCCGCGAGGCGAAGGGGTCCTGCATGCTGGCACCCGAGGGATTTGGCTGGTATGAATGAGGGGGTTGTTGGGGGTAAGACATGTCGTGAAGATCCGTGGGGTAGCCAGTCCCCGAGGAAAAAATAGAAAAGAACGTGGATGAGGAGAGGTGGAAGAGGGAAGAGAGAGACTGGAGCGTGGCGACGCCATCAACACATGGCAAGTGTGGGAGCCTACGGCTATATATAGCATTCGGCACGACGGAGTTTGGTTCACGCAAGGTTCACGTCTTGTACCGCTGACCTCAAATTATACCAAACACAAGAGGTTCAGGCAAGTAATTTCGCAGTCGTTGGTCCACGCGATGAGCTCACCACCAAGGATATAAATCTGCTCCGCAACGGTGTGGTATGCTGTGGAGCGCACAATTCTAGCAGAAAATCGGTGTACAAGATTTTACGCCGAACGTGTTCAGAACCCGCACCGAACCCTTTCTGAACTGGACCGATGTTCCGTTCGGGGTTCGGAAGATTTGAGCTAACCGAACCCCAGGATTCAGATTCGGGGTTCGGACTTGTTCGCAAAAAAACCAACTTGACTGGACCTCGCCAACACTAATGGGTGCAGTAAAAGCTGACTGGGCAGCACAGACCGCAAATGCGACTGCCCGGTACGGAAGCATGGGCGTGGTGCTGTTACACGGAGCTCGGCGGGGATAGTGGTATTATTGAGGCACCGGATGTTGGTGCTGTAACAGTGGGCGTAATTATGTGAGATAGTTATTATTCGGATTTGATACCGAGCCATCTTTCAGCTCGATAAAAGCCAACGATGCTGAATCTGGACATTAGTGCGGATAAAGGGAGCGCAAGCGTATCATCCTCTTTTTAAAATTAAGCCACTCTGTCTGAAGCCTTTTCAAACTCCGACTTCTCCGATATAACTCATCCGCCGGGGCTAATTTGCGCTTCTACTTTGCGCTTCTTTCATCTTGAACAAGACGTGCCTCGCTTCGCTTCGGCGGCGCAGAAGATGCGACCAAATATTATTCGGGCGGTCAGATAAAGTTTGGCAGAGACCGATAAAGGCAAAAAGTCTACCTGTTTCGCGTTTTGTCCAACGTTGCCCCAAGAACACCCTATTGGAACGGGAGGTGAACACTAATGAGCGACTCCCATCTTGGATTCCTGATTTATCTTGATTTCAAAGAAGGCCATGATCTATCACCTGGTTGCTTTTGTGGGGCCGTGCACACGTGTCCTAGACACACAGCAAAAAAAAGACGTCTTTCTCTCCACCATGCCATTGCCATTGCGTCTTCAGTACGAGACTCGCTTTTCCAGGTTTCTCAGGAATAGAGAATGTGCGGTGGAGCCACCCCTATATCTTGTGCACGGTATAAATGAGATCCTGCTTTTACCGTGCCGCGGAACGCAGTAAGTAATCGTCACAGTTGCTTGAGGGGGTGATCATGACTAAAGCAAAATGGGACAGCGGAGTTGAAATGAAAGTAAAGATCTAAAAAGGCGTAGTGCATAGTTGTTTGTGCTATGCTATTCATTGCAATCTGATGTGGCGCAGGGAGAAAAATGAAGGGGCAGTGTCAGAAATCAGGGATGGAAGGAGTTAACGAAAGAGTACGAACAAAGGAAATGCAAAATGGACATATGGGGTAATAGCACAGCCGAGGAGCCATTTCGTTAAAGAACGGTTAATAAGCTGTTGATGTTACTCGTGCGGACTTATGGCTAATCTCTTACGACACGTTCTCACTACTATGGACCCTTGGATAATATTGCACAATAATGTACGAACCCCGACACGAAGTGGTTGTCGTCCCAGAAATTTGGACCTTCGTCATTTGCCGAGTCCAATCCGTGGAATGGGGACAGACTATGTTACTTGCAGACGCCGAGACGGAATACCCATTTCACCACACTGATTAGTGAAACAAATAGACTGATTACTGACAGGGCAGCGAGTATCTACGGCCAAGCAAACGTACACGCCGATGCTTTTCTATGGCCAGGCCCTCCGTTCCAAAATAACGCTCACTCGCGAATGACCACTTTATGTTTGTGTACACCCACAAACCCATCCCGTCAGCGTACTCCTTCGCCAACAAATCGACGTCATCCGGAAAAGTTGGCAACTCCCTCATGTCCTGGCAGAAGGATTGAGCAAGTCGCTGGTATTGCTCGCCAACGTGATCCACGGCGCTCTGGAGCTCGAGACCCTGTTCCTTCATGGCAACAGTTACGATATTATGCGCATCGTCCCCGCGAGATTGCTCGACATTGTAAGAATAAAGGTCCTGAACCATTGCTCAGTCATCTTTTGGGTTACAGAGAGATCTAGACTCACATTGGCAAAAATCGTCATGTCAACCGCGGCGCTGGCCAATTTCTCGATGTGTGGGTCGCTCACCACGGAGTCGGGAAGATCCTCAGCCAGCAGAAAAAATTCGAAAGAGGGAAGAACACCGATAGTCGCTCGGCGGAGGCTTATATACTCCTCGATAGAGCGAATGCGTCGTGTCTCTCGGTCTACCGCCTGCTGCCGCACCGCCTCGGTGTACTCGTCAAAATATTTAATAATCCGTCGGGCTGATGACGGACTTGCAACCAGCAGTGTGCGGTTCCAAAAACTAAATGGAAAAAGATCCTTCAGCCTTTTATGCGGGGCAGATCAGTCCTAGCCTACCTCCTCGTCATAGGCCCAAGAACGCTTTCACCCGGAACAATTTCGGTTGGATTTCTGCCAGCTAATATCAGCATAACCCCTCGACCAGTGGAGGGAACGGCTCAACCTCAACGCGTTCATAATCTCTACAGCCTGCCGCCCGACTTCATCGCCACTCGCCTCGTCACTTTTCTCGTCAAAGACGAAGAAGAGATTCATGAGGTCGCATCCGGCGCGGAAGTGCTCGGGGCCAGCTTTCGGGTATGCCAACGAGGAGAATATCCCAAATTTGCAACGATTGAACGCGTCTTGAGCCCGTGGGTTGAACGCCCCATATGACTCAGCCCATGCGGCACTGTCCGCTACGATATCTTGACGAGGGTTGGGTTGCGCTTTGTATGGCCAGTTGGCCAGCAAGTCTGGGAGGATAATTTCGATCGTGCTGGTCATGATGTGTGATTTTGCCACGTCCAGGAGGGAAGCTACGTGTTATATGTAGAATCCTGGACGACCCGGGGTAACGCACAATGTACGGAGCCTAATCCCCCGCTGGTATTATTGATTGCATATTTAGTTTTCTTTAGCACCTGAAAGTGGATTATCACTGGAAGCAGCGATTTCATCGGCGACCCCGTATTGAATAAAGGCGGGAGCGGGGTGATAATTCAATTCACCGGGCGTTCTAAATGTTTTAGTCCACCGCAACTCCGCCCTTGACGGTCCATCCATTGGCAGCACTATGCTGAATCCGGCGACGTCGTTTGGTGAGCAAGGGGGTAAATAGATCCACAAAAACACGTTAAAACCACTCATTTGCTGATTTCTTTTTTCTTCCAGTTTCTGATACTGTGGCTACATCCAGTCATTCGACGGAGATTATCTCTGGGCGTGAAGACCGAATTGAATTGGATCTACGTTGTTTTCACCAATTTTCTCAGAGTCTCATTGTTCATTAATGGAACCATCAGCTAAGAGGTGGAAGCAAGCCAGGGAACAGATCGGCAACGCACCACAAGTAACCCAATACGCTGTGTTCCTTCAGGTCATCCAGGTTTTCTTCGTTTGTTGTTCCACCGTGACACCGAGCGTGGCCGGTTATGTTCGGGTTAGGCGGTTAGGCGGTTAGGGATTCGGGTTAGGTGGTTAGAGGTTAGCGTCTAGCGGTCAGCGGTCCGTTTCTTAGATGACTTCCTATACATCGACATTTTTCAGTGACAGGCCGCTTCGCGCCCTTATCGCTTGGGCTCGCTACCACTCGCCCATTCCACCGTGACACCGAGCGTGGCCGTTTAGGTTCGCGCCTTGCTTTTTTGTGAAATTTTGTGGAAGCTCTGCCAAAGGTTTAACAAGAAGCCCTTATCCGACAATCAAACCGTGAGCGGAGTCTCAAGTTCTTCATTGCTAAACGGCTCAGCGTTTTTGGACTAAAAATTTGATATATCCACCTCTTTGGTCGGGAAGCGGTAGCAGTTACTGTCTCACAGGCGCACCGGGCTCGTCGGCCTGCAATATTTTGGGTACAAGGCCATCTATTGATTCGGCGTTGCAGTTGGTTTGGAGATATATTCAATGCTTGAGGTCAGATATGAGTTTACCTAGTATGGGGTCTGTGGAATTCCTCCGCACTGATTGCCGAAAGGTACCCACTCTCTTACTTTGTGCCGTAACGAAATTTCAAGAAACCCAAGAGCGCGGAGCGGGCCACCATTTCGGTTGAACCTCGCCAGCGCTTGAATGAGCGGTGAACAGCGGGTGGAGCTGAGACGCTGATAGCGGAGTTTAAAAATGGCTTCGGACAGACAGAAAAGCGTAATTTTAACAAGACGGCCGCCGCTTCGCTCCGGCAACTCGGATTTCTGGGACCGAAGAATAAATCGGTAGAACTACACGCTGGTAAACATAGAGACACGCGGAGAAAAGTTCGAACAGTATCCCAAAATTAGTACCCAGCGCAGGTTCTTATCTTCTTGAGGAGGCCCAGAAAACGAAATAGAACCTTGTGAGTGAAGACATATTAGACATACAAAATCCAATTTAAGCGGTGCTTACAGAGGGCTGAACCGGTCAATTACTGAGGAACCGAGATGGTGATACGCAGGCAGGTGAGGAGGTTACGAGTACGTAAGTAATCGTTCATAATATCTTGGGAGCGCCATTTTTCCGACCTCGTTGTCTTGCTGTAGTGATTTACCATTCGTAATGCTTTTAGTGGCTGTGCGTTTTTCTTATTAGACTTTTGAATGCTCGTTAGTGGCAGTGTTATTTCTGTAACAAATTTTCATTAGATTCGTGAAAGTTCATTACATTTATGAGGCTGTGCTAAAACGGAATCCGATTTGTTGACGGGTCGTCAGTTCGATCCGTTCAACGTCCGTTTCGTTAGCAATGTGTTGGCCCATTTCATCACGCCTACCGATGTATATGGCAACATGGACTGGACAGCTTGTCTTTTGCGCCCCGGCTAGTCGGCAGACATGATTGGCGGTTGGTTTGGCCCTTTGGGATGTCAGGACCCCAGAACTACATCACTTACAGTATTCCGAAGGTGTAGGGACCCAGCAAAAGTTCGCAGAATAATATGTAATGTGGGTGAGCTCCTTTGATTTTCGGGCCAGTTGGACACTCTTCGATGCCAATAGAGGCTCAAAATACGCGAAAGGGTCGCAAATAGGTGCCGTGAGCGACGAGCGTGAA
Source organism: Mycena galopus ATCC 62051 (assembly GCA_014925785.1). Lineage (NCBI taxonomy): Eukaryota > Fungi > Basidiomycota > Agaricomycetes > Agaricales > Mycenaceae > Mycena > Mycena galopus. Next base: position 394,195 of record WIQG01000082.1, on the reverse strand, counting down.
TGTACCTAAGTAAGTAGCATAATCTTTTTGGGTCATACTGCGTACCTGTGCCAGAAAGAGTCAAGTCGCGGGTTGGCAGCGTACTTGAAGTCTGTGTCAAGATCTTGCTGTCAGACCCTGCAGATGAAATTCCAAGTCAGGGGCGTGCACGGCGGTGCAGTGAATTGTGTAGGTACACGGACAAATCCAGTCAGATCGAGAACCAAGGACTGAATAAAATGCTGTGAGCTGTGACGTTTTGGCTTGAGAAAGAATGGAAGGACCTGACCTTGGTAGTTTTTCTGTCAAGATTCACCCCATTTGGTGGATTCGAATCCAGCCTGGGAAATTGAATCCACCAGATTCATTACTTGAATGGTGAAAGCTCGGCACAAAAGGCAAAAATAAGTTTTTTGGCTGTCACATAATGTCACGTACATGTGATGGTGACACCTATGTCACAAATTTTGATCATGCTCCTAATCGCGTTTTTGGGCTGAATTACGCGACCTACCGCGGAACCGACTCAAGTCGACTCGAGTGACTTCGAGTCGACCATCCCGACTCGACTTGACTTGACTCAAGTCGGCGACTTTGAGTCGACTTCGTTGGCTCAAGTCTGAAGTCGCGGCAACACTAGGCACGGGTGTTGAAAGGAGAACATACCTCGAATCGCAATGAAGGAAAACCGCACCAAATCTAGTTCGTTCAAGTCCAGTAGGTCAGTGTGACGTGACGAAAAGATAGGTATGTATGTAGTCCGAGATAAATGGGAACGAACGTCAACACTCACCTTAGTGACGCTGAATCCAAGCAAGTCGGGTCCCCAGTTGAAGGTTGGTTGACTTTCAAGTAATTGTTAGATCAACGAGTGCAGCGAGAACAGCAAGAACAGCGGAACACCTCAATTATTCTCAAGCAAAGAAGTAAATGATACTGGGCACATTGAATAAAACGATACCGCATGGACAACGATAATTTCGTTGACCATGGTTTCGGCCTTCAAAAACAAGCACATACCTATCGAATCAGTGGTTCGAACATACCTGGGTGATGGTCAATTACAGTTCGAAAATGCTACGGCCACAAGAGCGAAAACTTGTGTGTGTGAAGGAAGCAGACGCAAGATCTGAACGAGACTCAATAAAGTAAGCATGAAAGAAGTGGCATAAGATAAGTACGCACCTTGTAAGCCACCCAAGTCAAGAATTATTGTGTGTTCAAGAGGTAGAGAACAAATTCAAAATGAAATAGAGTGTGTACAACGAAGTAAATTTGAATCGGAATAAGCACGCACCTCGAGAAGATCTATCTAGTATATATCTCACAACAAAGAGGTTGCGAGACTATCCTTGTCGCACTCGTATAGTTTCAGGGTAAATTACGAGTACTTGTTAATCGTTCATAGAATCTCGAGACCGTCATTTTCCGACCGCCCGTTTTTACGGTCCTCATTTACCTTTCGTAATGAAAATAGTGGCAGTGCCCGAGATTCATTAAATTTTTGAAGGGTCCTTAGTGGCAGTGCTTTTTAGGTCACAAATTTTTGTTAGGTTTTTCTTATTTCATTAGATTTTGGTGGCAGTGCTTACACGTAAGCACTGCAATGGGAAGACTGCTCGTTCGATCCGGGCAACGCCACATTTATTTGCATCATGATTTTTCCTACACTCACCCTCTTTTTCCATTACGGCCCAGTACCACGCCGCGCCACGCCACTGTTTTATTCGCAATCTATTGACTGGAAATAGAACACCAATGAGCCGCGGTCCATGGCAGGCCCCTGGCTTCAATTGCTGTAATATTCAAAGTGCGCCCTATCGCAAGCTCTATCCATAGTCTGTGCATGCATCATTCAACTTTCCGCGGGCAGGGTTGTGGCATTGTGCCTCAAATCGACTCGTCTTGCCGCCCGTAGCTCGGTCAATCTACTGCATCGACCCAAGTCTCTTCATAATTGAATGCAACCTTAACCCATCCGCGTCTGCCCTGGTTTTGTATTCTCGTCTGCACTCAAATCCGAAAAAAACAAGTTCCGTGTTCTACTCCGTCTATCTACCAGCTAGCTTCGATGGGCTGCCCTGATAACGCGCTTCCTCCGTGCTCTCAACATCAGCTTTGTCCATCACCTCCACACCACGACCGCCTCTCGGCCAATTTCGACACTTTAACCTGCGGCAACGAATTCCAAACCAAATCTCGGGGAACTCGTTCCATTGTGCATTTATGCTTTGAATTCTTGCCGTTCTTTATCCACATCTTTATTTATTTCCCTTTCTCTATGTCCCAGATGCTAAGCTATGATCTTTGTTGCGCTGCAATTCTATTTCCCTCCCGAATTCGACTGTCACGGAATCTCTCCTGAAATTGGGCGTGGAAGTCAAGAATCAAGCAGCAATCAAGCTCTTCCTTCCTTCTTGCTGGCAGCCTGTTGTGTGGTACCGACTCTTATCTCTACCGGTCCTATTCACCCCACCGTGACGCTGCAATCCCTGTGGTAGTGCTCGCATGGTACCAAGCGAGGAAGGCGATTCCGGTATGCCTCTTATTCATCTCTTTTTAATTCGCGCTCTGGACCTTGATTCAAAATCAAGCTGCCAATTAATTCTGGTCCTCCCGCATACTGGGTTGCTTTCTATGGTTGGTTCTATAACCCGATCTTTCTGTCCTGCCAGTGCGTCAGTGCGCTATTTAGATTCTGCCGAGGAAATAAATCCACTCGTCAGTGTGCTGTCGGCAAAGTTGGCGTTCGTTCGGACTGGGGTTTTGTTGGCCATGGGTCACAGTTATCTCACGAATATGTTCTCGACCTTTCTGCCCTGCCGCCCTTCCCGAAACTTTGCACCAGATAAGCGGCATTCCCAAATCCACCGCGTTATCCCTTCCGTAATTTTTGCGAGCAACAGAGTGCTTCCTTCTGTATTTCTAATTGTCCCAGGATGTCGTTGAACGTACGTTTCCGCCCATGCAGCCTCTTGGCGCACAAGGAGCAGCATTAGCGGTGAGTCTCTTCTCGTCGATAAAACCCGCATTTATTATTTGGATTCAGATTGACAATGCAGCTGTGCTGGGCGGTTCACTTTCTGACATCAGCGACCCCTCGGAAATCCCGGAAGCCTTGTGCATGTATGAAACAAGGCGTCTTCAACGGTGCGTTGATGCACAAACTGCCGCTCCGATGAACGCAATGACTCTCCACGCTCCGAATGGTCCAATTCAGCCAGCAAGAGATTACGCCTTGGGTCAAACAATGAATTTAGGTGATGGAAATGCACTGGCTACATATCAATTTTAGGGACGCCACTCGTGATCGCACGCTGAACTAAGGTGCGTAAATCACTTGTCAGTTATTCTTCCGTATTCATTCAGACATTTGAACTGTTCTGTTCTCCTCCCATATAACCGAGCGCACCGGTAACATCCAGTCCAATCATTTAACTCTCAAGGTCCTCAAGCCCATTCACTGATTACTCATGTACTGTATCAGCATTGTTAGGTAAGACCACACGAATGGCATCCCCATCGGCCCACCGAGAATCCCTTGTTGCCTGTCCCCCAATGCTTATTTGATGATGATGTTGGAATCGATGGCTGATACCTAAATCGTGTTGCGTACACTCTGGAATCGAATTCAAAGGACGGCTTATTCAACACGGCAAAGGATACATGCCCTCCATCTCGGTTAATATTCGCATGCATCACTCTGCTCTTGGCCCTGAGCAAACCGAGTTGCCAATCAAACGGCGCGTTTCAGGTTGTCTTGCCCTCTACGTGTGTGTCGTTCCCTTGCATTCACCCGTTCTTCTACGAAGAAGACTGCTCGGCAGCAGATAGTTCTCCGTATGTAGATCAATTGCAAATTGCATCCTTGTTTCATGCTTCTCGCCCGCCATTCTGGACCCGAATTTTGAGAATCTAGACAAATATTTTTATATTCCTGGGAGCCCGGACTCACACTGTTGACCTCAGCAGAGCAAGAACTTGAAGAATTGTCACGATCCGGTGGCGCCAGTTCGGCAATCTCTTAATAATCGACTGGAAGTCTTATAATTATTGACCCGTTGGTACACGCATAAAGGTTGACGCAGAAAAAAATTAACATAATGCTCGCCGAGACTTATTGTAATCACTCATCCGCAACTAGCTTCGAATTTATTTTATTGAGGTTAATTCGGCAGACATCAGCCGAAACTCCGACCTTTGCCCAGCGAATGGGAAGTCACGGATCATTTCAGGAATTCCGGCGACTTCAGGCACCTAACTCCCACTGCGGAATTTGCTGCATGGTCAAAGCGAAAAATATGGGCCGTAAACGTTAGCGTACATCCGGCCGACGATTCTATATCTCACGGAAAGTTTATCCCTGATCCCATCGACTCTCTGTTTTTGCTACCACTTTCGACATACGACACTTCTCCGATGAGCGACGAGTTGCGCCGGGTGTAGGTATCGTTTCCGATGTGTTAGTCGACTTACCGACTGTCAGCGAGTGGATCAATGTCTGTTGAGGACCAGATTCAGGAGCATCACGGGCGCTCTTTGTACCAGGAACGTCCGGGGGCGGTTTACTGCAACATCCAGCTGGATACGACGAGCGGGAACCTGGAGGTGAAGGGTGGATGGTCGAGCAATGTGCCGCGGCGCCAAAAGGCGTATGCCGTTTGCGAGTGCGCTGATCTCGAATTCGACACTAGTAGTTCCCTCTTTATTCGCGGAAGTTTCACTCAAAGTACTAATGCTTGCTTGTGGAAAGTGACGGCAAGGCAATTGAGTATTAATATTCAAGGTAATGTACATGCAGAAATGTATTTTAATGCACGCAATCAAGTTCGGTGGGAGATAGAGAGGAAATAGCAAAAGGTCAGTACGTACGAAAATCCATGTCGTTATCGTGGCACGCGGGAGGCAAGGGGCAGGTGGCCAATGTGGAGCACAGTGATGGCGTAGATGAGCACAATGGCAAATGCGCGTGATGCGGGCCGTGGGGGGGCGTGAATGAGCGCGGCAGCGCAGATGAGTGCTGTACAAGGTACGCGGGCGATGGGAATGGTGGCGGCGTAGATGAGCGCAGGGGCAGCATTGCTAAATGGCGGCGGTGCGAATGAGCGTGAAGTACGGCTTACCTGGCAATGTAGATGGTCGCTGGAAGCAGAAAGGAAAATAGGCGCCGAGACACAGACCCCCTTGCCCTCCCCCAGTCTGACATCCCAAAAAAGGCAATGCATTACAAATAAGATAAGATATCGCTAAAGACTATTATGGCTAAGTACTTAAGCTTGTACGTTGGGAACGCAATAGTAGGCAGCCTTCCAAATAGAACCCTCCTAAGACACTTAGACAGCGACTCAAAGCCGCGCATCAATCGCAAGCCGAGGGCCTAGCCCGATAGAACATCGCACTGCTTGTTGATTTGTCCCACGTCGACGGCGCATTGCCTCGTGTCGACGTCAACCTCTTCTCCTTCCTCAAACACGCTCGAGCCAGTCGCAGGAACGACGCGCCCTCTCGTTCCAATGCCTGGAGCATGCGCCGATCGCGGAATCGACGCTGGAACTTCAGCCCTTTGGCAAAGTCAAGAATCACATCAATGTTCTCGTCCATTGCTTCCTCGAATGTCATCCGATCGTCGTCCTGCGGCCGCGTATCCACCAAATCGTCCTCGTCGTCGTCTCGGTCCAAATCCATCGACGGGTCCACCGCTGTGTCCTCATCCATCAGTTCAGCAGATGCGCAAGGCCCGACTTGCACTTCATCCTCGGATGGCTGCAAGGACGAGTGCACCCAGAACGGTGCTGTGCGCTGCCGTTTCACCTCCAGGAAAAACATCGGAGGGACTGGCTTAACACCCTGTACGACGTGTTTGCAGAGAAGAAATCGGGAGATGGGAAGTGAAGGACAGGTGCAGAGCATTTTTACTGCGTCCGTTTTGTATGCGGGATTCACAGGCAGTGTGATAGGTGTTCTTTCGAGCTTCCGCCATGCTGCCTTGAAGTCTTTACGCCACGCAGGCAGCTCCCGATAGCGACCGGTGTCGGTGAGTAGTCGGTCGAGTTTCCGATAAAAGGTCGGCGCTAACTTGGTTATCAATATCCACGCAAGTAAATCACAGCGCGGCATGTGGAAATGGTGTAGGAAATCGTGCTTGATACGCCGCCAACTAATGCAATGGTGAGTATACGCGCCAGAGATAAGTATGTATATCTCACTGGCTTTCCAGTATCATCGTCGTCTTGAGGACAGGGATTTCCGCGTGTACCGAACGCGCCCAGAGCTCCCAGCGCGACCTCCGGTACCAATTCTCCCAAAGGTAAGCCCACACCTCCCGAAGTTCATGCTCGACACAGAACTTATACATTTGTGATACAGCCCAGCGTTTTATCCCTTCAGCGCTCGGATGTGCATAGCCAGGAAGTAGCGGATGAGCACAATAATGCTTCTCCATCATTTTGAGGATGGGCTCGCGCAGCCGTGTTGGGCAGAAGGTATGCCTCGTCCCCTTCCCCTTCCCCTTCCCTTCCTCCTCGTCCTCACTCTCGTCGTCAGAGGCCGGATCCGTGGCGGCTGTCTTTGATGGAGCTGCTCCCGTGGTCCGCGCATTCATCGCGCGAGCAATCATCGCAGGGTCCGCCGCCTCTCCATAGTTTCGAGGGGGCTTGGTAATACGCCCTGTCCGAGTCTCGACACCTCCCTGAGCTCCAATAGTTTCGTTCTCCTTCCCTGCTGCAGCTCGACGCATGGAAATGTATGGGATGGCCAGAGTCTCCCGACTGCCGTCGGTGACCTCGGTCGCCCGCCGCGCGTTCTTGTCACATGGGGCTGGCCTGGCTACATTACTGGAAACAGCAGCGAGAGGCGCCACCGTGATGCACAGGCCACTCGCGACCATCATGGTGCGCGGTTGCTGGGACGCGATTACGACGGGCGAAACCGTGTCGGGTAGGCCGCCTTCATACTCTCCTCCATCCACCTGGCCCAACGGAACGAACGTGGTGTCAATGAAGGAGAATTCATCCTGCGCACGGCGCGGATCGTATGGCGTGGTGGCGAGTTTTTTAATGCCAAGTCGGCTGCGTACGGCGCGACGTAGATGCCACCAACACAGGCTAATCTTTGCCTTCCAGACATCCTTCAGCATCGCGATCTCCGCCATGTCCTTGTCGACGTGCGTGAATTTTGCGTCGATCTCGTACTTGCTGCGGACACATTTTGCCCACGCTGTAAGCGCGTTCGTTCGCTTGCCTTGATCAATTGACGACGCGGTCGATAGGAGCAAGTACGACAAGGGGAACCCTGCACCGTCGTATTCTCCCATGATGCTGTACAGTTCAAGGTGCCTAGAATTCGTATTATCTAGGCTGCCATTAGCTGATTTCCTATTTAGGCCGAAAGCACTTACATGTCGCATCGACGCCGATCTCGACAACTTTGCCCTTCAACGGTGCGGCAATCTTCTTCATTCCCCAGCAAATCATCTCTACTCCCTCCGGAACGTCCTGTGGCTCAAAGATATCGACATCATCGGTATGCTCCTCCAGCAGTTTCTGCGCGGACAGAAGCTGATCCTTGTCGAAATGCCAGAACGGCTCGCTCATCTCCATCCAGGCCCGATGTATTTGAGCAGCGGTGATTTGAGGGAAAGCAGCCTGGACCTTGGTAACCATCGCCACAGGCGTCAGCCACTCGACATTCTCCCGGATCATTCCAAGAGCTTCAGCTGGCATCGACACATCTTCGTAGCTAACATGATTGCGAGCGTGCTTGATATGGACAGCTATGTCAAGTTGGTGGTCGTCATCCTCACGCGCCCTGCAGCTGATCGATAATTTACTTCCGCAGGGATACCTCTTCATGCCGACAGTATCGCGATTTCGGGTGTCCGGGTTTTGCGATGCCTTTGACTTCTTCTTCCGTGCTTTGTCCTGGCTGCACCAAAACCGTGTCCGATGGCCGCTCTTCAGCTTCGTATGGTCTTTCACACTGCACTCGGTTAGTATTTAGCTTTGCGTGGTCATCGCTTCGCTCACGTAAATCGGTATGTGCTAATTTTCCAGATTTCTGCACCCGCCATCTGGACATGCTGTCTCGGCGACACCAAGGGATCGAGGAGCACTGGGTATGTGCCGCGGAAGTCAATGGCCTTTCCACGTCTAAATTCTGCCCTCAAAGCGTCATAGAAGCTTTCGGCATCGGAGAACTCGTTGACAGTCTATTTTCGTGTCAAAAACAGATGCGCGGAGATGGGAAAGGCTTTACCTCTTTCTCGAGCTCTTCCTGCCCACACATGTCATCATCTGAGTCTGATTCCTCCAGATCAGTGTCTGCGGTGGTGGAACTGTCTTTGTCGAAGAGATCTGTGCGCGGTCGCGTTGCGGGTCTCTCGTCGGCACTGCCTAGTGAGGCTCTTCTTTTTTTGGATATGGTGCTGTCGGTCGCATTGGCGGTAGCTCTTGCCCTGCTATTCTTTTTGTTTTTTCGGTTTGTAGCACGACAGTTGTCACAGCGAGCGAAACGCGAGTTTAATGGGACTCTAATTTTGCATGACTCCTTGGTACATTTTTTTGTGGCATCGAAAGGTGGAGGCGGCGTGGGCTCAGGAGAATAGAAATGGAAATCCATAGTAGGAGAGCGCTTGTAGATGTGTCACATGTCACTTACTCGGAATACACAAGAACACGTGCTGATGGAAAGCGCACGTGCTGATGAGATATGCCTTTTTAGGCAAGTCAGACTGGGGAGGCGTGGGCCAGATCCGAGACACGAGGCCGAATAAGCGGAGAAAAGTTCGGCATGACGCCATGCCGCTTATTTGATCGCCGATTACCGGGTTATTTTGGGAGACACTGGAGGGTTGCGAGTGGCATACGGAATTCTCGACTGCTGTTCCCACGGAGCCTGTGCTCAGTATGTAGAATGCACTGTTGATCTACTGCGTTGGTTGTGATACGAAAGCGGGACAGTCGGGAGATCTGATCAGATGTTGGGAATAGCGAGACCACGCTGCTCACCTTTATTTTCAGGTGAAGGATATCCACGTCTGGACAGTAATTTTCCATCGAGTGGACGTGGGATTCAATAACTTTTAACGATTTTTGCTTGGTCTGGGCGAAAGCGAGTGGTGTTTACAATGTATTCTTGGTGAACGCATGAATATTAAATAAAGTAAGATAAAAAAGAAAGTACGAGTTACGCCACGCACATGTGCGGTGGCCTCACCCAACAAGTTAAGTAACCATAGTTTCGGCCTGTCGCGTATGAGTTTCAAGTCAGTGTAGGTAGACGTCAAGCACATGTACACATGCACCTGGTTTGAAGCCCAATATCGACGGGGGGTACTGAGATATTGCGAGTTGACGAGACCTGGACTGAGTAAATAAGTAAATGGACTCGTCCATTTAATACATTGGTCAAATGGTTCTCCAACTAATCGACTGCGAAATGGTGGCGGAAAGCAAGAGAGGAAATAAGTGCCAAGCCACGAGGCCGAAGAAGCGAAGAAGAGTTCGGCATGATGGTATGCCGACTATTCTGATCTTTGATGACGGGGATCAATCGGCATGCTGCGATCCGGCGGATTTCTCCGGTGATTTGAGGATATTGAGAAAGTGACTCTGATTTACAGCCGTTTGCAAAATTGATGACAGTGCCATCAATGTTTAAAATAAAAGACAACGTCAATGCACCAGATTGTCAAGTTCATTGTACCCTCATTTCTGAGCCGATTTTGATGATTTATAGCGCGTTTGGAAGCCCCTCAACGGTGCTTTCGGGTCATACATCATACTCCACATAAATCTAAAGGGAAAAAATATATTCAAATGGCACAAAGTGTTTTCAACTCGGAGCGGAAATGGTCATATCTCCGCCAATACAAGTCACAACTACAAGATATTGGGTAATACTCAAAGCTAGACTGAAGGCAACCATGTGACACCTTTCAAAAAGTGTGGCACAGTTGAGTCACACATGCCAGAATGAAGTCTTCCCACCACGGAGAAATCTCATTCCTACAAATGGGATTCAACCAGGATTCATGTGACTTTGTTTCACAATGCTTTGCCTGGATACCGCCGTTCAAACGAGCCTCAAACCATCGAAATCGACAGAGGATTGGTTGAGTGGTGCATCATTGAAGTTCAGGATGAATCTGGAAGAGCGAATTTTTGACTCGCTGGCCTTTCACATGTACTTGATGTCCGTGGAACGAGATGAAAGCCCCGCTTAAGGGATTTCGAATACGCTATAAATCATGTGAATCGGACGGGAAATACGTGAGAAATGGGCCCGGCAATCTGCGACATCAAAGTTGATCTTAATTTCCAAATTTGGTGTAACTGTCATCAATTTTGCAAAGAGCTGTAAGTAATATGGGGACAATGGGACCCGTGGATTTGCTCTAGAGTACTTACAGAGAACCTTAGTAACATTGAGCTGGTAAATGACAAAAAAACCCGTTGAGTACGAGTCACGCCACGCAATGCGGTGGCTTCACCCAACAAGTAGTAAGTACACATGGCAGGAATAGATTGCGTACACAGCAGCTTCATGAAAATACTTTGCAACGTACCCGATAAATAGTAAGCAGTACTGGAGGCGTGAGCAGCCCCTGATAAGGTGTCTCCGCTGCTCTCGAGTCTGTTCTCACGTGCCCCCCACCCCCCCTCTCTTTTTTCCCCATCGCATTCCCTGCCTCGCATCTCATTCCCCTGCTCATCCTGCGCGCACGCGTTCGTTCGGAACGGAGCAGGCCGCCACGCCCTGCTTTCTCGCGTCTGCCGCCATGCTTACACGCCACCGAGCCAAGTGGAACACTGTCACTGCGTCAATTCCACCCCATTCAAGTCTTCTTTCGTGCCGAGTCTAATCCCATCCGCCTGCGAACTGATGCACATGTCGAATTGGAGTCGTAATATTGCGTTTCCTTGCTCTCCTTCGGTAGAATTTGCTTACAGTGCAGCTCCTTCAATTCATCCAGCGTCCCAGATCGAATCTCCCCGCCGACGTGACTTGTGTTTTGTTGTTTGTCTCCGTTTCGTTATTTCACCTGCTCATTTTGTTCGGCTGCAGCTCTTTACGGACTTGACCTGATCTTTTGCGCACGTTCAAGTACATCCTTCCTGGCTCTAGGCCTGATCAATACAGCTGAAGTAACTGAAACGACATCTTTTCGATTTTTGTTCTTCCTTCGCGTACGGGGTGTGCACTACATGCCAGTGAAGTGGGCAGGATCCACCGACTCACGAGATCTTGCAGCCAGTCTTTGGCTTCAAAACCTCCAATCTTACGCTTCCCTCTTCAAAGTTTCCTCGCGCTGCAGGGCTGCTTTAGCGGGATTAAATTGTACAAGTATGGCAGTCGCTTCGGTGGGGCGCGGGGCATGAGGCCATGGACGGTTGGAGGGCGAAATGGGGCGCAGTCTTGGGCGGAGATGAGGTAGCTTTACACCGTTTTTCGTAGTTTCTTTGTTGCTATCCACCCAGGCACAGACTCAATGCAAGGAAACCGACTCGTTATTGTTGTGGTCAAATAACCAAACTATCCATGAACGCTAGAAAATTGATAGAGCGGGTACCCCAAATGTAGGGCGACATTCTGGCCGTCCGGATCGAAGCCTTTGGCTTGCTGAAATTGACGGAATCCGGCGTACACTTTGACATCCCACGACCTGCGGCAAACCGCTGTCGAGAGCTGCATAGAGGGAAAACCTAACTTGATTGCTTCCCCCGCGCTCAACCGTTCGCCACCTGATGGATCAAAAGACCAATAGGCCGGGCAATCCGGTCACTTAAACGACGATATGTCACCAGCTCGAAAGTCCTCCGGCGGGCAGAGGAATAGAAAACCTTCAGGCGGTTCCGCAGAGGTGAACAAAAACTGAGGTGAAACCAAATATAACATTTGACAACTGTTTGAGCGAATTAATCAAAGGATACAAGATAGGCCGTCGCTTCTCTCGGGCACATTGACAACTCATCGCAAAATTTGCACTGCCCAACAGGATCAGTTTTGTACTCAACCATATGTATAAACGCCAGCGAACGTCCAAATGTACGGAATAAAGTACAAATAATCAACGAAACATCAGCAAACTACTTGTAGGAACAGAAGGGAAGGAACCTACGCATAAAATTTCAACCAGCATTCAACAAAGCTGAGAGTAGGCAATGACAGATGGAAGCTTACCGAGGTAAACATGCCGCAGTCCGTCACTCGGTCATGGAAGCCTGGCGCACTAGCATGCTGTAACGACTTCCGTTGAAGCTGTGGTGAATGAAAGTGGACTTGCAGCGAGTGGTGTGGTGGAATTATAGAAGTTAGAGCAAAGAGCATGGACCTAAAAGGCGGGTGAGATCGCAAGTTAAGGTCTAGGTCTGTGCTGCATAACAATGTGCAGGAACTACACACCACTATCCATAAATAAAACGGGGAAAACCAAGGAATTGAACCATTGGTCGTGCCGTGCATTCTGCAGTTGAAGCAGTGACGTTAGATGATATGTCGACATTGGTGAAATGATGGAGATACTCAAGATGAAGCTACCAGGAGCGAGATTTGGGGGACAACGATCTGTGGTCTTGATCCTGTCGCAGTGCGTCTTGCCGAGAGCTATGCAGGCGCTGTCCATCGGATTAGGCATGCTTTGAATAAGTTTGAGCGGTCAGACGATGCGCGCGCCAGAATCCTCGGTGCCAATCTTGAGGAACATAAGCCTTGCAGACTGGATTATTGCGGCGTTGAAACGGGGTATTGAAAGGAATCTTGAGTCTTGCATGCCGGCAAGGGGCAAAAGAGGAACCAGTGCGACTCGAGGCGCTCCGAGTGGTCAGGGTTGATGTCAGGGAGCTAGCAGTATTTGTTCATTAACCTGTTTGCGCACTAGCCATATGACCCACGTCATGGCTTTCGGACCGTGCGCAAATTTGGCAGGCAAATGGCTCCAAAAGCCATTTGCACTGCATTTGTGTCATATTTTGGCGTGCGGAGCTATATGACGCGCACGGCCCAAAAGCCATGACGTCGCTCATATGGCTTCTGCGCAAACTCTCTATTGTTGACGATCACACGGCTTGCAGGCTTGACAATCGTGGCGTTGAAACAGCGCAATAAAGGAATTCTTGATTCTTGAATTCCAGCAGGGTGAGGAATCCGAGTCGAGTAGCCTGAGGAGTGCAATGTTGATGCTACTAGTAGACAGAGGACACCATATCGCAAAAGTGTCCGCGGGGAGCAACTAGCAGAGGGGATGATGGAGGGAGGAAAGAAGAAGACACCGGACAGGGTTAGACAGGTCTCCCTTTTCGAACGGGGCTTGAGCGCTGTGTTCATGGGCATGTGGTCAACTTAAGAAAGGAATCACGACATAGGAGGTGACCTAGATTTGATGCTGAAAGTTAAAAAAAGAGTGCTAGGTGGGCGCTCCATCGAAAACAAATAGTCGTACCTCGGGAAATGGCGCGGTGTGGGAGAAAAAGAAGAACATAAACAGACACACATAAAATCAGTACATCTGCTTAAGATATGAGTAATGCTTAAAGATATGAGTAATTGCGGGATAAACTTTGTACCGTAAGAGTCAAAATTAGACGCCTCGGAGAGGCCCAGGCGGGTAAATATACGGTTCGCTTGGGGAATCCAAGAGTGTGCAGCTTACAGTTGAATTCCTCACATGGAATATGGTCGGAAAGTGCCCAAACCCCATTCCATAGTGTGGTTATTCCATATGACCTGTCAGGAGAACCCCCGTCCGTCCGTCCGTCCGTCCGTCCTTCCGTCCGGCTCCAGCCCATCGCACTGCCCCACTGCCTCGTCCGATCCTTCGTCCAACGCCCCGTCCGCGTCCGGCCTCGCCCGTCCGTCCGGTCTTTCGTCCAGAACCTCCGGCTGCGCCCTCGCCCGGAACGTCATCCCCTGTCCCTCCGGACTCCGTTCCCCTTCGTCCCCCTTCGTCTGGTCGCTCGCACTGGAACGTGCTATGCAATCAAGCTCGGGACCACTGCCGATCGCTTCAGACACGTGCTACTGGCGAGTACCTATAAAATTCTCGCCTAGCGTGGGAATCCTCATCCTTTCTTCTCTTCGGATTCTCCCGCTAGGTGCGTATTCTAGAACTCTGTATTTAGTACCATGAATTGAGTTTACTTCGGATTCTCCCGCTAGTTCCCGCACTCCCGCGCCGAGCTGAGGTTGCCCTTACAGCAGAAGAAAGGATTTAAGGGATCAACTGGTCAAGATTGCGAAGTTCGGTGTAGACTCGGACTCGGACCGCTATGCTAGCGCTCCGGTCTCCACACTCCCAATCTCGACCCCTCCTCCTTGATGGATGCCCCGACGCCCGGAAATGGGGCCATGCAACCCGAGCTCCCGGATGTTTACATCCCGGACCCGGCTTCCGACCCCGCGACCCAGCTGACAGCAGTCGAAGACTCTCTTGCAAACATCGAAGGCTTACTCTACACAACAGCCAAAATCCACCCGCAGCTGCCCCCATCCCTGCCGCTGCGGCGGGTCCAGAACTTCACCACCCTCGCCCCCGCAGCAAAATCGGTTCTCCGACCGAACCCTCCGGCCATTTTCGACGGCGACCGGACACAAGGACGGATGTTCCTCCACTCCGTCCTCACATACCTCCGACTGGTTCTGGAAGCCTTCATGGTCCACGGACAGGTCGTGGAGGAAAAACTCGTGCAGTATGCCATGTCATTTATGGTGCAAGACGCGGCCGGACGATGGGCCGAACGACAGTCTGCAATTGTTCCGTTCCCGTTCCCGTCCTGGGCAGAATTTGAGTCCGAGTTTCGGCTTCGGCTCGTCGAGGACAATGAGCAAGACCAAGCTCTCCTCCGACTAGAGACCCACGGCTACTACCAGGGCTCCCGCAATGTCTACTGGTACACGGACGATTTCGAAGAGCTCGCCGCCAAAGCCAGATACACGGACCCGCTCGTCTGCATCACCAAGTACCGCGCCGGACTCGATCCGCAGATTAACGCAGTGATCACAACGTCCAGGACCACCCCTGCGCTGCTGGACTACGCCGGATGGCGTCTCCGAGCCTTCCGCCAGTACGATGCCCTCGCCCGCGTCTGAGCGGGGGCACCCCTGACTCGCACCCTGGCTCCGGCCACACGCCCTCGCACTGGGACATTCCTACCAGTCCCCTCCTTCACGCCCACTCCTAAAACCGCGCCAGTACCCGCCCTTCCACCTGGCATGCCGATGGACGTCGACTGGACCCGCGCGCTTCATGCCCCACGCTTGTTTCCGTTGCGGTGCAGCTGGACACCTCGCCCGAGACTGCCCAACTCCCTCGGCCCTCGGATGTCCGGCACGCAGACGTCCTAGACGAGGTCGTCCGTCAACTTGGTGACGACCTCCTCAGAGAGCTCTTCGCCCGCCTCTCCACTACCACTGGGCTCCTGGCCGAGCCGGAAGTCGGAGGCACGGAGCCGGAGGGTTTTTTGGACGCGGTCGAGTGAGCGGTGCACCCTCAGTCGTGTCAAAGATATACCCAATAAATCAGCAGTTGAAACGAAAGATGCACCTCCCGTTCCGGCCTCCGTCGCTGAGCCGGAGCCCCCTATTCCCGCCCCAGAGGCGAAAAAAGAACCCCTTCCTTCCGTTCCCCGTATCTGCCGGCCAAGGTGGGAGCGTAAACTACCCCAGCGGTACGTTATTGATTCTGTCGAAGGCCGGAACTCCCTGCACATTCCGTTGGAAATGCAATCGGTAGAGACTGCGGCTACAATGTCTGTGAAGGGTCTGGTCGACTGCGGAGCGACCGGAGACTTCATTGACTCGGAGTACGTGATCTCTCGTAACCATCCTGTCCGGAAGCTCTCTCAGCCCATTCCGGTCCTCAATGTCGACGGTATGCCCAATGCGTCCGGAGGCATTTCCGGAGTAGTCGATATGGTCGTCAACTACAAAGGGCACTCTGAACACATCCAACTCGCGGTAACGCGGCTCGGAAAGCAGCACGTCATCCTCGGCTACTCCTGGCTCCAGAAGCACAACCCGGAGATCAACTTGGAGACCAAGGAAGTTCGGATGACCCGCTGCCCGACCAGCTGCAGCACTTGCCGGGATGAGCTCTGCGCTGTCCGTCGCAGCGCGAAGATCTCCGCCACGATCCTCCAGCAGCTCCGCGAAGGTCCCGTTCCGTCTATCTGTGCCATCAACTCGGAGGAGTGCTGCAGAGACGACAGAGACGACTTTCCGGACCTCACTCCGGACCCGGACGGCGATGATGACAATGATGAGCTTGAGGACAGCGACCAGATCCTCTACACTGCGTTCGCTCCAGCCGAAGAAATCTGTGATGGCAGCACCGTTTC
The DNA here is from genome assembly GCA_014925785.1 of Mycena galopus ATCC 62051. NCBI lineage: Eukaryota > Fungi > Basidiomycota > Agaricomycetes > Agaricales > Mycenaceae > Mycena > Mycena galopus. Next base: position 377,885 of record WIQG01000082.1, on the reverse strand, counting down.
TCAACGACTCACAGAGGCCTTCGCCCGGAACTCGGCCCCGCCTGGGACTTCGGTTCCGGCCTGGGTCGAGGATTTCTCCGACGTTTTTTCGTTGTTTGATGTGCTGCCGGAACACCGGATGTGGGGCCGCGCCATCGAACTCGTCCCAGACGCGAAACCGGCCAACTGCAAGGTCTACCCAATCTCCCCTCTTGAATAAAAGGAACTCGACGCGTTCATCGAGGACGGGTTGAGCACCGGACGGATCCGCCCGTCCAAGTCCCCGATGGTGTCTCCGGTCTTCTTCATCAAAAAGAAGAACGGAAGCCTCCGGTTCGTCCAGGACTATCGGGCGCTCAACGCGTTGACCATAAAGAACCGATACCCGCTCCCGCTGATTAACGACCTCATTAACCGCCTGAAGGGAGCTCGGTTCTTCACGAAACCCAATGTCCGGTGGGGCTTCAACAACATCCGGATCCGGGGAGGTGACAAGTGGAAGGCCACGGTCCGTACCAACTGAGGGCTCTTTGAGCCGCTGGTGATGTACTTCGGCCTCACCAACTCTCCGGCCACGTTCCAGACGATGATGAACGACATCTTCCAGGACCTCATCCTGTCCGGAGACGTCATGATATATCTCGACAACATCCTCATCGCTCACTCTGACCTCGCGCGCCACCGAGAGATTGTCCGAGAGGTTCTCCGACAGCTCCGGGCGCACAAGCTCTACCTACGGCCGGAGAAGTGCGAGTTCGAGAAGTCATTGATCGAATACCTCGGCGTCATCATCTCGCACAACCACATCGAGATGGACCCGGTCAAGGTCGCCGGAGTCGCCGCCTGGCCGGCTCGGGAGAACAAGAAGGACGTGCAGCAGTTCCTTGGCTTCACGAACTTCTACCAGAGGTTCATCCAGGCATTCTCGGACATCGCACGGCCCCTCTTCGATCTCATGAAGAAGAGCATAGTGTGGACCTGGATCGCTGCTGCAGCTGCTGCTTTCCAAGTCCTCAAGGATGCGGTGACCGCGGAGCCCGTCCTGGTCCTGCTGGACGAGTCGTGTCTGTACCGGGTCGAGGCGGATAGCTCCGACTACACAATCAGGGCCGTCCTGTCTCAGCCGGACGCGAACAGAAAGTGGCATCCGGTCGCGTTCTACTCCAAGAGTCTGAGTGACGTCCAGCGCAACTACGAGATCCATGACAAGGAAATGCTCGTGATCATCCGAGCCCTAGAGGAGTGGCGACACTTCCTTGAAGGTACACAGCATCCAGTCGAAATCTGGACGGACCACAAAAACCTGGAGTACTTCCGGAAGGCGTAGAACTTGAACCGGAGACAAGTGCGGTGGTCCCTCTACCTGTCCCAGTTTGACTTCGCGCTCCACCACCAGCCCAGACACCTCATGGGTCGTCCGGACGCACTGTCCCGTTGCCCGGACCACAGAGTGGGCTCGGACAACACGGACGTCACCCTTCTCCGTCCGGACTTGTTCCACGTCCGTGCACTGGAAGGCATCCTGGTTACTGGGCCCGAGGTTCCCCTCCTTCGTGAATTCCGGGAGGCCTTTGCAGGTGAACCGGACCTTGAGGACCCCATCACGCTTGTCGCATGGGAACTCCTCAAGAACCGGAACATTCGCTCCCCCCCGGTCATCCGAGTGGCACATCGTGGAAGGGCTCCTTCACTACCGCAGTAAGATCGTCGTACTGCAGAATAAGGACCTCCGACGCCAGATCATCGCCCAGCACCACAACACTCGGGTCGCCGGACACACCGGACGCTTCAAAACCCTCGAGCTCATCGGCCGGAATTACTGGTGGCCCCAGCTGTCCCGTCACGTCGGCCAATACGTCCGCACCTGTGACCTGTGCAACCGGACGAAGGTGCTTCAGAAGCTACCCCACAGAGAGCTCCACCCGACCGAGATTCCAGAAGAACGCTGGGACACCATCTCGGTGGACTTCACCGTCAAGCTCCCGGACAAGCATGGGTTCGACACGGTCATGGTTGTGGTCGACGTCCTGGGTCAGCGGGCCCACTTCAACGAGTGCCACACCAGCCTTGGCGCGGTCGGAGCCGCTTGGCTCTATTACCGGAACGTCTGGACGCACCACGGAACCCCCCGGAAATATATCTCCGACTGTGGACCACAGTTTGTCGCGGAATTCACCACGGAACTGTGGCGCCTCATCGGGATAGAGCCAGCGACCTCCACCGCCTACCACCCACAAACCAACGGCCAGACCGAGCGTGTCAATCAGGAGCTCGAGCAGTTCGTCCGGATCTTCACGAACTACAAACAGGACGACTGGGATGAGCTCCTTCCAGCTGCGGAGTTCGCGTACAACAAGCACGTCCACTCCTCGACACAGCAAGTCCTGTTCATGACGGACACCGGAAGGCTCCCCCAGATGGGGTTCGAGCCCAACAGATTGCACTCAAGCGTGGAATCTGCGAACGAGTTCCGGGACCGGATCGCGTCCGGAGTTTCGGAAACCAAAGCCGCGCTTGTCAAAGCCAAGGACAAGTTCAAGCTGTACTATGATCGCTGACGCACGCCCGCCCCGGAGATCAAAGTAGGCGACCAAGTCTGGCTGGACGCCTCCGACATCTGGACGACCCGTCCGTCAAATTTGCGGACAAACACCTCGGCCCCTTCAAAGTCATGAAGGTCGTCGGAAAGGGTGCGTACAAACTCGAGCTTCCCCCGCGGTACTCCCAGCTCCACCCGGTCTTCCCGGTGGTGAAACTCCAGCTTGCGGAACCGGATCCGTTTCCTGGACGCCCCCGGAACGACGAACCCCTGCCCATCCTCCAGACAGACTGCGAGGTTCAATGGGAAGTCGAGGAGATCCTAGAAGTGAAGGTCCGTTACAGCAGCCTCTGGTACATGGTGCGGTGGAAAGGCTACGGCCCAGAACACAATAAAGGGGTAAAACACTCCAACGTCTTCGCCAAAGACGCCATCGACACCTATTATCGCCGCTACCCCAACACCCCGCGCCAGATCGCCTCGGCCGCATTCGACTTGCTCTCATTCCGGAAGCGCGACGCCCACGTCCGGTTCATGCGTCGAGACGCCGCATTCCAAGGGGGGGTGATGTCAGTGGAACCCCCCGTCCGTCCGTCCGTCCATCCGGCTCTCGCCCATCGCACTGCCCCACTGCCTCGTCCGATCCTTCGTCCAACGCCCCGTCCACGTCCGGCCTCGCCCGTCCGTCCGGTCTTCTGTCCAGAACCTCCAGCTGTGCCCTCGCCCGGAACGTCGTCCCCCATCCCTCCGGACTCCACCTGATAATACCGCCACCCCTCGATAACTATTGATGGGTCTACCCCCCCAAGACCCGTCGATAGTTATTGAGACGTGGCACGGCCACCGTACGGGTTTGGTGGCAGCTGTGGCACCCAGTGGTGGCAGAGCAGCCATGCCACCCAGTAAATACCTCCTATTGTTTGGTCATTTTTTTCGAACAAACAATGCCACATATGCCACGGAACCGCCATGTGTGCCACAGAACCACCAATTGGGCTGGATATCATGCCATGGGTGCCATGAGGCCACTGACCCAGGGTCAGTAAAATTTTGTTACCCAAATAGTGCCATGGGTGCCACGAGACATTTCGACCCGGGATCAGTAAAATTTGTTACCAAAATAGTGCCATGGGTGCCACCAGACTTTCTGACCCAGGATCAGTAAAAAAATGTTGCCAAAAGTGTGCCATCGGTGCCGGTGTCCCAGCGTTCTTCCGGAATCTCGGTCGGGTGGAGCTCTCCGTGGGGTAGCTTCCGGAGTGCCTTCGTCCGGTTGCACGGGTCGCAGGTTCGGACGTATTGGCCGACGTGATGGGACAGCTGGGGCCACCAGTAATTCCGGGAGATGAGCTCGAGGGTTTTGAAGCGTCCGGCGTGTCCGGCGACCCGGGTGTCGTGGTGCAGGGCGATGATCCGGCGTCGGAGGTCCTTATTCCGCGGTATGACGATGTTACCGCGGTAGTAAAGGAGCCCTTCTGCGACACGCCACTCGGACGACCGGGGGGGGCGGACATTCCGGTTCTTGAGGAGCTCTCGCGCGACAAGCGCGACGGGGTCCTCAAGGTCCGGTTCACCCGTGAAGGCCTCCCGGACGTCACGAAGGAGGGGGCCTTCGGGTCCGGCTACCACGACGCCTTCTAGCGCGCGGACGTGGAACAAGTCCAGGCGAAGAAGGGTAACGTCCGTGTTGTCCGAGCCTACCCCGTGGTCCGGGCGGCGGGACAGGGCGTCCGGACGGCCCATGAGGCGTCCGGGCTGGTGGTGGAGCGCGAAGTCAAACCGGGACAGGTACAGGGACCACCGCGCCTGCCTCTGGTTCAAGTTCTGTGCCTTCCGGAAGTACTCCAGGTTTTTGTGATCCGTCCAGATCTCGACCGGATGCTGCGTACCTTCGAGGAAGTGTTGCCACTCCTCTAGGGCTCGGATGATCGCGAGCATCTCTTTGTCGTGGATCTCATAGTTGCACTGGACGTCACTCAGACTTTTGGAGTAGAACGCGACCGGGTGCCACTTTCCGTTCGCGTCTGGCTGGGACAGGACGGCCCCGGTAGTGTAGTCGGAGCTGTCCGCCTCGACTCGGTATGGGCGCGACTCGTCGGGTAGGACTAAGACGGGCTCCGCGGTCACCGCGTCCTTGAGGGCTTGGAAAGCGGCGGCCGCGGCAGCGGTCCAGGTCCATGCGACGCTCTTCTTTGTGAGGTCGAAGAGGGGCCGCGCGATGTCCGAGAACGCCTGGATGAACCTCCGGTAGAAGTTCGTGAAGCCGAGGAACTGCTGCACGTCCTTCTTGTTCTCCGGAGCGGGCCAGGCGGCGACTCCGGCGACCTTGACCGGATCCATCTCGACGTGGTTGTGCGAGATGATGACACCGAGGTACTCGATCGACGACTTCTCGAACTCGCACTTCTCTGGCCGGAGGTAAAGCTTGTGTGCCCGGAGCCGCCGGAGGACTTCTCGGACGATCTCTCGGTGGCGCGCGAGGTCAGAGTGAGCGATGAGGATGTTGTCGAGATATATCATGACGTCTCCGGACAGGATGAGGTCCTGGAAGATGTCGTTCATTATCGTCTGGAACGTGGCCGGAGAGTTGGTGAGGCCGAAGTACATCACCAGAGGCTCAAAGAGCCCTCGGTTGGTACGGACCGCGGCCTTCCACTCGTCACCTCCCCGGATCCGGACGTTGTTGAAGCCCCACCGGACGTCGAGTTTTGTGAAGAACCGGGCTCCCTTAAGGCGGTTGATGAGATCGTTAATCAGCGGGAGCGGATACCGGTTCTTTACGGTCATCGCGTTGAGCGCCCGATAGTCCTGGATGAACCGGAGGCTTCCGTCCTTCTTTTTGATGAAGAAGACCGGAGACGCCATCGGGGATTTGGACGGACGGATCCGGCCGGTGCTCAACCCATCCTCAATGAACGCGTCAAGTTCCTTCTGCTCGAGGGGGAGATCGGGTAGACCTTGCAGTTGGCCGGTTTCGCATCCGGGACGAGTTCGATGGCGTGGTCCCACGTCCGACGTTCCGGTAACGCGTCGAACGACTCCTTATCGAAAACATCGGAGAAATCCTCTACCCAGGCTGGAACCAAGGTCCCGGGCAGGGCCGAGTTCCGGGCGTAGGCCTCCGCGAGCCTCTGAGAGACGGTGCTGCCCGCGCGGATTTCTTCAGCCGGAGCGAACGCGGTGTAGAGGATCCGGTCGCCGTCCTCGAGCTCATCGTCTTCGTCACCGTCATTGTCGTCCGGGTCTGGGGTGAAATCCGGGAAGTCGTCTCCGTCGTCGCCCGGATCGTACCCGTCATCTCCGCACCACTCCTCCGAGTCAATGGCACAGATAGACGGAACGGGACCTTCGCGGAGCTGCCGGAGGATCGCGGCGGAGATCTTCGTGTTGCGACGGACGGTGCGGAGCTCCTCCCGGCAAGTGCTGCAGCTGGTCGGACAGCGGGTCATCCGGACTTCCTTGGTCTCCCAGTCGATCTCCGGGTTGTGCTTCTTAAGCCAGGAGTAACCGAGGATGACGTGCTGCTTTCCGAGCCGCGTTACCGCGAGTTGGATGTGTTCGGAGTGTCCCTTGTAGTTGACGACCATATCAACTACGCCGGAAATGCCTCCGGACGCATTGGGCGTGCCGTCGACGTTGAGGACCGGAATTGGCTGGGAGAGCTTCCGGACGGGAAGGTTGCGGGAGATCACGTACTCCGAGTCGATGAAGTCTCCGGTTGCTCCGCAGTCAACCAGACCCTTCACGGACATCGTAGCCGCGGTCTCTACCGATTGCATCTCCAACGGAATGTGCAGGGAGTTCCGGCCCTCTATGGAATCAATAACGTACCGCCGGGGTAGTTTGCGTTCCCACCTCGGACGGCGGACGCGGGGAAGGGAAGGGGGAAGTTCTGTCTTTGCCTCCGGGGCGGGAATAGGGGTGCGCCTTTCATATCAACTGCTGATTTATTGGGTATATCTTTGTACAAGCAGGAGTAACGATTGGGGGACGCGACCGAGGGCGCACCGCTCACTCGGCCAGGTCCGGAAAACCCTCTGGCTCCGCGTCTCCGGCGTCCGGCTCGGCCGGAAGCCCAGTGGTGGTAGAGAGGCGCGCGAAGAGTTCTCCGAGGAGGTCATCACCGAGTTGACGGACGACCTCGTCCAGAATGTCCGCGTGCCGGACATCCGAGGGAGTCGGGCAGTCTCGGGCAAGGTGTCCGGCCGCGCCGCAACGGAAGCAAGTGCGCGGCGTGAAGCGTGCGCGGGTCCGGTCGACATCCATTGGAATGCCAGGTGGAAGGGCGGGCGCCGGCGCGGCTTTGGGAGCAGGCGTGAAGGAGGGGACTGGGAGGAACGTCCCAGTGCGAGGGCGTGCGGCCGGAGCCGGGGCGCGAGTCGGAGGTGCTCCTGCTCGGACACGGGCGAGGGCATCGTACTGGCGGAAGGCGCGGAGACGCCATCCGGCGTAGTCTAGCAGCGCCGGAGCGGTCCCAGACGTGGTGATCGCCGCGTTAATCCGCAGGTCGAGCCCTGCGCGATACTTGGTGACGCGGACGAGCGGGTCCGTGTACCCGGCCGTGGCGGCGAGTTCCTCGAAGTTGTCCGTGTACCGGTAAACGTCGCAGGAGCCCTGATAGTAGCTATGGGTCTCCAACCGGAGGAGAGCTTGGTCTTGCTCGTTTTCCTCTACAAACCGGAGCTGGAACTCGGACTCGAATTCCGCCCAGGACGGGAATGGGAACAGAACGATTGCGGACTGTCGTTCGGCCCATTGTCCGGCCGCGTCTCGTGCCATAAAGGACATGGCGTACCGCACGAGTTTTTCCTCGACGACCTGTCCGTGGACCATGAAGGCTTCCGGAACTAGTCGGAGGTATGTAAGGACGGAGTGGAGGAACATCCGTCCTTGAGTCCGGTCGCCGTCGAAAACGGCTGGGGGGTTCGGTCGGAGAACCGATTTTGCTGCAGGGGTGAGGGTGGTGAAGTCTGGACCCACCGCCGGAGCCGGAGCGGCAGGGACGGGGGCAGTCGCGGGTGGATTTTGGTTGTTGTGTAAAACGCAGAGGAGTAGGGTTTTGATGTTCGCGAGAGAGCTTTCTACCGCTGTCAGCCGGGATTCGGGGTCGGCAGCCGGGTCCGGGATGTAAACATCCGGGAGCTCGGGTGGCGCGGACCCGTTTCCGGGCGTCGGGGCGTCCATCAAGGAGGAGGGGTCGAGATTGGAAGTGGGGGAGGCCGGAGCACTAGCGTAGCGGTCCGAGTCCGAGTCTACACCGAACTTCGCAATCTTGACCGGTTGATCCCTTAGATCCTTTCTTCTGCTGTAAGGGAAACCTCAGCTCGGTGCGGGAGCGCGGGAGACTAGCGGGAGAATCCGAAGTAACTCAATTGACAGTACTAAATACAGGTTTCTAGAATACGCACCTAGCGGGAGAATCCGAAGAGAAGAAAGGATAAGGATTCCCACGCTAGGCGAGGTTTTTGTAGGTACTAGCCAGTAGCACGTGTCCGGATCGATCGGCAGTGGTCTCGAGCTTGATCGCATAGCACGTGCCAGTGAGAGCGACCGGACGCAGGGGGTCGGAGGAGGACGGAGTCCGGAGGGACGGAGGACGACGTTCCAGACGGAGGCGTAGGCTGGGGCATAGGACCGAAGGCCGGATGGTCGGGCGAGGTCAGGTGAGGTCGGACGGACGGACGAGGCTGGACGAAGGATCGGACGAGGAAGTGGGGCGGTGCGATGGGCCGGAGCCGGACAGACGGACGGACGGGTGGTTCCCCTGACAGATGTGGGTCTTGAAATGTAGGAAAGAGGTGCCGATATCGTGGAGGTGAGTAAACACATCAATCCCCATCTCGCCTTGGCTGATTTTCTACCTGTAGTGCAAGAACACCTCCCGTGCACCCTTCTACGCTTGGCCCCTTGGCGTTGAGCACTCATCAAGTACCACACCACCCGTCAATGTGTCTCCTCCGCCTCGCCCGACTTTGCCCTACTGCCTCTCTGTAAACCCAAGAAGACAAAGCCAAAGTGCCCCCGCTGCGGGAAGCACATCCACCGATACTGCGATAGCCGCCTCTGGCATGCCCGTTGCCTCACCGAGAAAGACTAGGACTGCCAAGTTCACAAAAAAGAAGTCCCATGCGCCAACGTAATCTCTTGGAGATCAATTGATTCTCATGCCGTTTCTCCAGCAGCTCCTCGACACGGGGACCCTTGCTGTCGCCCAGGGCCAGCATGACAAGCAGAAGCGAGCACAAAAGGATGCAGTTGCTGCACGCCTCCCGCCGCCGTCGTCTCCCAAACCCTAACCCTACCGTATGACCTACGGGCTGTCGCCGTCGCCGTCGCTGTCGCCCCATCAACCCGCCCTGCGCTCGCCGAGAATTGTGGCAAGCTCATCTCGCACTACGCGGCCCTCCCTGCCCTCGTCTCCAGTGCGACCTCTATACTTCCCTGTACATCCGTGCTTGATTCGTATTCAAATAGCTCATATAGTCCTGCAGCCTTTGGGTCCCATATTCAGGTACTGGTTGTAACCCACAATAAATAATCCCTCGCAAGATGAGCGTGAATTTTGAATGTTGGTCTGATATGAATCTATCTCTCGTCTTCTACCTTCACCACTTCGCCGTCTGCAGTGCTCGTTCTCGTGTTTTGGTACGCGCATTCGGTGACTTAGACTTAAACTAAAATATTAAGGGGCGGCACGGCGGCTCGATAATCGGCACAGCGGCTTCCTTTTTAGGCAATAGTTGACCAATGCGATCATATTTCCTTAAACGGTTGTGGAGCTGCGGCGGAATGTTTCGAAGTTTGACCCTGGTGCGCAGCCGTAATCGTGGGATCGTTCTCGCAAAAATCAGGTGTGAATGCGTGATGCATCACTCCTGACTTTCCGCCTCAAATGTAAGCACCCAATTAGGAAGGTTATTTCGGCAGCAGCACGGCAACTTTGCACCATCAAGCCCTGATTGATGCTGTCAATGTGGTCAGCCACTCTTTCTTGTTTTCCCCCACCACCTTGTCTCTCTGCTTCCCATTTACGCGCGCCACACGCTTGCTCCCGCCACCCGAACACTAAATAAGCCCGCTCCCAAGACGGTTCCCGAGGGCCGTCAAAGGCCCTATCTTCAGGGTTACTTAGTAGGGTCAGGTGCGTCGTCGCCTCGCGTGTCATGCATGCGGAGTGCGGACCGCCATTCGCCTGTGCCTCTGCAACACGGCCACGATCTCGACGAGGCCGCATACTGTCCGCACCCATGCCGTTGCTCGCCTGGCTCGCTGACCAACCCCGCCCCGCCGTGTGCTTTACCCATAATTCATGTATTTAGAGATGATCAGGAATTGAAGTACATTACCTTACCCTCTTTATAAAATTAGGCCTGTCTGTCCGTCCGAGGCTTTTTAAACTCCGCCTGGTCAGCACACCCGAAACTCCGATAATTCTCCGCTATAATTAGCCATCAATCTCCGCTCCTTTAGTCACTCTCTTAACATCCGCCCTCTCTCCTTCGAAAGTCTTTCACAATGATCTTGAGTTTCCTTAGGCCACTCAACCGAAATACTGCTTTGATTTTTAAATTCTTCTGCCCTCAAAGTGTTTCGCTGCAAAAGCAATCATCGCAGCCGCTTGACTACTGGCTGTGAATTTCCGGCACACAAAATCCACGGATGACGCACCCTGTCAGCTGAGTAGTCAGCTGAGTAGGCTATCTGCGCTCATCCACCGAAATTATGGCATGACTCCTATGTCTCTTTCCCCGCATTTCTGGTGGTCTACTCTTGGAACCGGGTCCGTTCCCGACTCATCTCTAAACTTCTGATAGTCACCCTTTTTATAAAATTATCCTCTTCTGTCCGAATCACGTTTAAACTCCGCTATCAGCGCCTCGACACTGCCTGCCTCTTAGCGCCCATTCCAGTGGTCACAAGTTCACTTCCTCAACCGAAGTGGGGGGCCGCGAAGCGGCCCACCGCGCTCTTGTCTTTTCATACAGTAACCTTTGGCAACCAAAATAGATAACTGAAGAATCCCACTGGTTTGCTCGGACAAGGACTTGTGTGGCAAGGGAAGGTCGACTTCGGCAAGTCCGGCAAAAATGATAACCATGCCGATGTGCCGAGAATACTTCCCTAATTTGGAGCTTGCGTTTGAGGCGGAAAGTAAGCAAGCGTGATGAGTGCTGTCAATGGCATTTGCGGTCCGAGTTGTCATTGAACGGTCACCTGAACTTTAAATCCGGCCACTTTCCTCTTTAGTCGGATTTTTCCGCGACCACGGCGCAGCCTTGTGTTTTGGCGGCATTTCCCTTCAGATACAGATTGGGTGACTTTCCATAGGATTAGAAAATCCTGGGGGAATATTTTCAGTCGTTTTGCCGAGGTGCCGGGGCATCTGTCAGGACCCCATCGGGCTCAGATCACGCTCCAAGGGGGATCAAAGACAAAAGAGATTGTCCGGCTAGCCGGACCGGAGACAGGCTTGCTCCGAACCTAGTTCAGGTGACCGTCGATGACAGTATAAACTCGGACCACAAATGACAGCTGATTGTCCACCATATGACTCACTGATATGGACCGCGAAGCGAAAACAGTCACGGCCCTTGCCTTCCCCCTTTCTCCTCAAAATGCCCCAGGCAGCTACGGTCATGCAAATCAGCCTGAAAAATCTCTCTGCGTCTTTCAATTTGGCCGTACCGCTGCTGAACGAGCTCAGCGACGCATTTGGTACCCCATTTCTTCCCGCAATCTCTAACACCGCTCTTTCACTGGTTGTCGCCGTGCAGGTGAGGAATTCTTCTCAGCCGTCGTATTGTTCTGACTACTGTTTGCCAGAACGGGAAGAGAAACAAAGAACAATGTGTTCATCTTATGCAAAGCGTCTACAAAGTACTCTATGCTATCATCAATCTCCATATGACTTCGGAGCCACCTGGGAATCTTGCGCCTACGAGCTTGTATCATCTCGGGCGCTTCACGGAGTACATCCTATCCGCAGATTATCGTGTATCCACTGAGATTTTCTTCAGAACCCTCCACAAAATCTATACCTTCGCGGAGGCACAAGACACTCACAAGATAAAATCCATCTTTCGGCAGGGTGAGATGGCTGCATTGCTTAAAAATTGCCATACAGGACTGCAGGAGGCTTCTGAGGCGTTCAAGGTACGAGATATTCATTGTATTGTATGCACGGAAGACCCACACCTCGCCCAGATCGCTGAGATGACGATTGTTGGCGACATCGCCAAGATGCGTAACAGAATGGAGAGCATGCACCAGGAATTGCTTGAGCTCATTTCAACACTGTTTGATGAAACCAGTTCCGACGGCCCATCCTTTGTGAGTGGAACAGGATCTATGTTGAACATCATTTGACCGCTTGTCTAGGGTCACATCTGGGCAAACAGTTCATTGAATAGGTAATAACTTTGCTCTTGCGCAAGCACTCCGGGCTCATCGATACTTCACCCAGTTCAAATTCTTTTTCGATGCTTCCGGCACCACCGAAGATATTTCACGGCCGTGAAGCGGAGCTCGAGAGTATCGTCCAAATTCTTCGAGGGGCACTCGCCCGAATTTCAATTCTAGGTCCAGGCGGGATCGGGAAAACCAGTCTCGGCAAAGCTGCTCTCCATCATCCAGATATCACAGCAAAATACGAGCATCGTTTCTTTGTAGCGTCTGATTCTGCAACCACAAGTGTCGAGCTCGCGGCTTTGATCGGAGCACATCTTGGTTTGAAACCTGGGAAAGACCTTACAAAGCCGGTTCTACAGTTCTTTTCTAGCTCTGAGCCTTCTCTGTTACTCCTCGATAATCTGGAAACTGTGTGGGAGCCAACCGAGTCTCGTGTTGCTGTTGAAGAGTTCTTGTCGCTCCTCGCTGATATTACACATTTGGCACTTGTTGTACGTCTATCCATGTGTCATTTTGCTTGCCATAATAAATCATTGCTCTGATAGATAACCATGCGCGGAGCAGAAAGGCCTGCCAAAGTCCGCTGGACTCATCCGTTTTTGCCACCATTGAAGCCCTTGTCCGATGATGCCGCTCGACAGACGTTTGTGGACATTGCGGAAGATTCCCATGATAGCAAGGATCTCACCCAACTTCTCTCCTTCACAGATAATATGCCGCTTGCAGTGGATCTTATGGCTCATCTGGTGGACTATGAAGGGTGCTCCAATGTATTAGCTCGCTGGGAGACTGAAAAAACAACCATGCTCTCTGATGGTTATGACAGGAGGTCTAATCTGGATGCTTCTATTGTGATCTCACTTTCAAGTCCCCGCATGTCAGCTGGGTCCAAGGATCTATTGAGTCTGCTTGCACTCCTTCCAGATGGCCTGTCAGATGCAGAACTTCTCCAAAGTCAACTGCCCATATCAGATATACTTGCCTGCAAAGCGAACCTGCTTAGGAACTCCCTAGCATACACAAATAACAAGAGACGGCTCATTTCACTCGTGCCCATCCGAGAACATATGCGGCATTTCCATCCTGCCTCACGAATTCTCATTCAGGCACTTCAAAATCACTTCAAACAACTTCTGGATCTGCATCAGCATTATTGTGTAAACCGGAGGGTCCATGAGATCACCTCGAATCTCGGAAACCTACACCAGGTACTACTTCAAGAATTGCAACCAGATAATCCAGATTTGTCGGCGACTATGAGCTGCATACTTTCTCTGAATTATTTTACTCGTCAATCTGGACGTGGTCGTCATGTTTTGATTGATCATATTCCTGCCATTCTTTCCTCCTCTTGCGATGGCAAACTGGAGGTAGAATTCATCACGGAGGTCTTCAGATCAAATGGGTACCATCCTGTTGTCAATCCCAAAGAGCTGATTACTACAGCAACAGCACATTTCTCTACTCTGAATGATTTGATTCTTGAGGGTAAGTCAACCTTGCTAATTAAACAATGCCGTTCTAACCCAAATACTGATAGCCAGATTCCACCTGGCAATCGGAATGTACTATTCTTTTAACCAAAGGGACATCTCGTCGGGCCTACAAGCTCTTGCCAAGGCTCTCAAGTTAGCGATAGCCTCTGGGGACATGACACCACAGGTTGAAGTCTTAACCAATACTGCCAATATCCTTTGGTTGATTGGAGATTATCCGACTGCTAAGATTCGTTGCCATGAGTCCCAGAGACTCACCCAATCGAACGGGGATTTATTTCATGAAGCACATGCATTGTGGGTAGAGGCAAAGTGTTGTTCGGATCTGGGTGAGTACTCGAACAGCAAATCTTTGGCCCAAAGAGCAAGAAAACTACTAGAGCTTTGCGGTATGTCTGGAGGCAACTTGGATATTTGTGCTATGGTCTGCATAGCGGAGGCCCACTTTTTGAAATCGGAATACACAGAAGCGCGCCACATGCATAGTGAATTTGTCCAACGCAGTGTCGAAGATGCACATACTTATGTTGCAACCCTCCTCAATCTGTCGCAGATTGATATTATCATTGGTGCAAGTAGCCATGATGTGCACCAAAATCTGGACAAGGCAGTGTCCCTCCTGCAGGCCAGCGGGAGCCAATATGAATTAAATTACTGTAACATCCGCTTGGCAGAGCTCGCCCTCAGAGAGGGCGCAACTCCAACTGCAAAGCTCTTATTCAAGCAGTCATTCAATTCGGCCTGGGGAAAAGACAGTCAAGCAACATTGGAATGCTTAGAAAAGCTCGCCGACACCGTTCAATGGCCCAATGACTTCGACTGGGCATCCCGCTGGACGGTGGTATACTTGGCATACGCGATACGCAAACGAATCAAGTCGGCACTTGACAAAGCTATCCAATTCTTGGGAAATGTCTTCCTTCGCCGAAACGATCCGGATACGGCCCACAGCCTGTTCATTGTGGCACTGGATGGATTCACTGCCATGGATATTCATCGGAGTCGCGGTCAATGTATGCTTCATCTTGGCGATATAGCAAAGCAGAGAGGGGACTCGACAAAGGCAAAGGAATTTTGGAAAGAGGCTCGGCCCCTCTTCGAACGCTCCTTGCAGGAAAAGAGTGTTGTTGAGATTGACAACCGGGTTGCTACCATTAATTCTGGAATTCACTAGATCCCAGCCCTTCGAGCGATGAATCCAGCTTAGGAAATCTAGATCTCGCGCCAACCAAGCCTCAACTTGCGGTTGGCTCGAGTCAAGTTCGAGTCGCTTGATCATGATATTCGTATTCTACTAGTAGTACATATCACCCTTTGTTTATAAGATTATGTCGGTCTGTCTGTCCGTCTATCCAGAGCCGTTTCGAACTCGGCTGTCATAATTTAGTCTCCCCTATTAGATCGAAGTGGTCGGAGCGGCCCATCGCGCTCTTGCACTTTGTAAGTTTATGATATTATCTCCCCAATGTGGCTCCTCGAGCGGCTCGATTCACTCGGGCCACGCTCCGCTCGATCCATAATGCATTTGAGCCAATCACCAATTATCTAACAGTTACAGCTAGTGTGAGTACCAAAGGGTAGACTCGTAACCAGTCTGCCTACAATGAGCAAAAATTGTAGTGAGCACTTTGCCATAGCCAGACTGGTACAATTCGGGACACGCCACAGGCCTGGGCGCAGAGTTTGAAATATTTCCCTTTTCCTCCGTTCTGAGCTCAAATTGGGTTAGTTTAAAAAATCACAAAGATAGGGCATGGTCTGAATACCATATTCTTGAGATCTGTCTTTTCAAAATTTCCAAGAAGTATGTATGTGGTGATGTCTGGAGCCTCGATTTTAACTGAGAAATGATGGTAAGACATCGCCGCTGTGATGCCGATGATCGGCACCACCCAGAAATTCAAACTCCGGGCCTAGCCCTTTGGCGTGTCCTGAATTGTGCCAGCCTGCCTATGGCAAAGTGCTCGCAATGATTTTGCACTTCGTAGGCAGGCTGGTAACGAGCCTAACCGAAGGCGCGAAACGAAAAATTCCGTTTTTGTGCTGTTTTTGATCCCCGCCAAGGAATTGCATGTATTTCAGTCAGTTCTCCATGGTTTGACTTGAAGCCTGACTAGATCTCCTAGGATAAATTGTTTGCAGATCATCGGGAAAAGACCAAAATTGCAATGGGCTGCTACATAGCCCCCCATAGCCCCCCATAGACACCACAGTGGCCAAAGAGGCCATAGCAACATTGTTATGGTGTCTATGAGTGTCTAGGTCTATATAACTGCCTATAGAGCTCATAGCATTTGGGTTTTTCCTGATGATGGGAGCCCTGTGCTGTCTAGACTTGCTACCAGTCTGCCTACAAATGGCAAATTATGTGGTGAGCACTTTGCCGTAGACTCGTTACCAGTCTGCCTACAAATGGCAAATTATGTGGCGAGCACTTTGCCGTAGGCAGACTGGTACAACTTAGTCCACGACAAAGGGCTGGGCCCAGAATTTGAAATTTAGTAGTTTCCCACACTAACTGTCAGAAAGATTATTGATTCCCAATTCAATTTTCAACATTTTTGGGGGTCAAGCTCTGTATACAAACAATAAATACATCCCTTCAGGTCTATCTCCTCAGAATGACATTTCAGGTCCCAGAAATCCCACAAAATCGGAGGTAGTTTTGAAAGGAAGTAAGCATATGAACTCGCTTCGCGGTTGTCGAAGTGATTCCGTCGATTCTAAGCGAAGTTAGTGTGGGAAACTACTAAAATTCAAACTCCGGGCCCAGCCCTTTGCCGCGCCCCGAGTTGTACCAGTCTGCCTATGGCAACCGTGCTTGTCACAATAGGTTGGTATCCTGTAGGCAGACTGGTTACAAGTCTATGTGCCATCGCCCGCATATACCCTAGCTTGTCACTGGGGGCAAAGACTGATGCACTCGGGTCCCGAGTGCATTACAGGCACTTGGCCTGTGTTTCGTTGGTTGATACAACAAAGGTTCAAAGGCCCTTTGTTGCATCTTTGTTTTTGGCTTAGACTCACCCCCGAAAACAAAGATGCAACAAAGGTGTTTGGAACCTTTGTTACATTGACCAACAAAATTGGTGTCAAGTGTGTGTAACACACTTGGGACCCAAGTGCATCGGTCCTTGCCCCCAGTGTGTCTTGTACTAGCTACCCACTTAAATTCCATTCCATTCACATTTGCATTTCTGTTGAAATCAACTCCAGTCCAATGCCCCTTTTTCGGTCACGAAGAAATTGAATGGGGTTTCTCCTCTGGTACCAAAGATGGGACACACCTGGCGCAGCTCCAGTCGCATTTTGACTGTATCTCGTTCGCATTTTCGGGTCCGTTACGTTAATCATCATCTTTCACCTTCGTGTAAATTTGCTCCAGGTTCAATGTCCGTCATTCACTGAGTTGAGATTTGGCGCATCGCATCCCGTTGCCGTTGTCCATTCCTTCGGGAATTTTCTCTCCTTCTTATCTGCACTCTCTGCTGCATCCATTTCACTTCCAGGTACATACTCTCTTATTGAAGTGGGGTGCGGTTGGAGTCACTCCTCACAGATTTCTTCATTTCGGCTTCTGTGCACGCCTCGGACGTAGACTCGAATTGCAAGTCAACAGAATAGATATTCTAATTCGTTGAATAAACGTCAAGGGGTATATACAACCTAATCACATTGAAATTGGACTGAATTCCACTGTCTCGTCCAAGTGCTTTGATGATTCAAGTATATACTCTGATTCTTCATCTGTAGTATCATCCTCATCGCATGAATCTTGGTTTATCTCATAAGTAAAAGATTAACTGGTTTGAACTGTTGACTCACTGTGATCAAATGGCCCGTGCACTTCACTGTACAATTGATACTGTGGGAAGTCTAGATGTCGGGAAACTTCCTGGCTGTCCGGATCAAATCCTTTTGCCCGGCGAAACTGACGGAGTCCAGCATACACCTTGCCATCCCACCACTTGGACCGCACTTCTGTGGAGCGCACCATACAGGGAAATCCAAACTTGACTGCATCTTCCGTGCTCAAGCGTTTGTCGCCCGTTGAATCAAAGGATCAGTAGGCCGGACAATTGGGCCATTTGAACAAGTATGGGCGCTCAGTTCGAAAATCCGCGAGTGGGCAGAGAAATAGAAAGCCTTGCGGCGGGTTCGCAGTGGTCCGGGAAATGGCGAGTCGAAACGAAATGTACACCACCTCAACTATTTTGATGTATCAATATAGATGGAGAGCAATGTGTAGTTAAACTCTGACCATAATCCTGGAAATTGTATGAAATTCTGAGGCAGTTGAATATACTATATCCGACTGCCTTCCTGGCCAGTCGGGCTAGCTGGCCACTTGAGTGATATAAGGGCGTAGCCTATGTTTTCTCTCTGGCTGCATACTAAAAGGCAACTATCGACGACATTTGACACCAAAAATGGCATGAGTTGATGGAGTTACCGTGATGGTGTGGCGGTTTCCGGACAGGGTGGGGGCGCCGAACACGGGAACCACCGCTATCTCAACGACCACTGCACTAATCCACGTCGTTCCGGGCTCATTATGTTCAGCAAAAGCAGGGCTTCACGTCTATACCCCTGAAATACAGTTCCGGCCCCCATCCTCGGTCTCAGTGGCCTGAATACCGGCACCAAAGTGCGGAAATAGGCGCTGAGGGCCGTGGCACCGTAGACGATGTATCTTGTCCTATCGTGACGGTATAGTCTTGGAACCTTGTATGTACATTTATTATGCTAATACATTGTTCTGACGATGTAAACACAATTTCCCCCATTTTCTGTCTCCATCAGTGTGCCCGACAACACCAAACCACCACTTTGCACAGCCTGGAAACTTTAAATTTTTTGGGACGGATTGGGGAGGATTGGGGAGGGAGCGGCAGTCCAGGTACGTTTATTTACATTCATTCGCCCCGACACTCGTTTATTTTGGCCATATCGCTCACTTTGCCTTTGTACGGCCGCGCGTTGACTGTCCATTATCTTCCTTCTCACTTGACTGATGGGAACCCTGAGGAGGCTGGGGCGGAATATGGGTTTACCGCCCCAGAAACACCTCCCCGAGACTCTATGACCGCAATATTTTGGTTTTGGACTGTCAGCGCAGCCCTGAAGAGCGGTTTGACGCGCCACGATCCGAAAAATATGTCAAATAATCACTATATAAAATCTACATAAGATTCCTCATGTATGACAACCTTGAGGCAGTTGAGGAGTGATTTATAGTGTTCCTGCATGTCTAATGTGACCCCACAACTTGTCAATTGCATTTGCGGCTGCCGGCTGCCTGCTAGCGTGCGCGAAAGCGAGATTGATCGAGCGGTTCCCACGCCTGGCCAGCTAGCCCGTTTTCGGACCTGGCCGCGGCAAAATATTCGCCAATCAATCAAACCATGATCAATCGGCTGCTTCCGCACATAATCCACTCAACATCCTAGACTATGTTCTGGAATAGTAAAATGGCCAGTATGTCAATTCCTTCCTTTGCACGATACTCAAAAGCCTTAAGGTGGCCAGTTACCCAGTCGGATATAGTATGATTGGCCTGGCTAAGCCACTTCCCGATGACATTTAGCGGGGCCCCGCCGCCTCAGGCGATGCATCCATCTCAAATCTGACGTGAGGTCCACGGCATCACCAACGATGAGCCTTGGAGTAATGAGACAGGGCATAATGTACAGAGGATAATGATATTGTTACCGGGTCCAGCCATTCTCCATGACTTCCTTGGGCTTCAACCAGTCAGGCAAGT
The DNA here is from genome assembly GCA_014925785.1 of Mycena galopus ATCC 62051. Taxonomy (NCBI): domain Eukaryota; kingdom Fungi; phylum Basidiomycota; class Agaricomycetes; order Agaricales; family Mycenaceae; genus Mycena; species Mycena galopus. Next base: position 358,699 of record WIQG01000082.1, on the reverse strand, counting down.
AGGAGTGATATACCTCAGGGTCAAGCTCTAGGTCTGGCATAGAAGCAATCTCAACCCAGTCGCTTTCCGAAGAACGGGAATACACAGTGCCAAGAGTAACTGGTTCAGAAGCAGAAATTGAAATGCTTCGGTGTTGCGCCAACTTCCAGCAACATGCGGCATGATACTGGTCTAGGGTCAGCGAGTTCATGACAGCCACCTCCATGTTCGGTGCGCCTAGTGCTTCGAGGCCCAGTTGAGAAACTGTCTGCTTCGCGCCCAGATCCAGGTAGAGGTAATATTTGCCATGGTTCGAGATGAAGTCGGCACAGAACTGACCAGTTGAGTTTCGGATGAGAAATGTGCAGTCTTCCTGGTACTGGAGACGTTCTCATAAGGAAATCAATCATATCAATGAGCGCACCGGCCTGTAGTGGAAAGCAGAGTGGATATCGTCTTCAACCACCTGAAATTGTGTTATGCCTATTACCTACCAAGTTTGAATGGTGAATTGTCATTGGTGATCCTTCAAATTCTACGGCCTTCCAATAAACCAGGCTCGATCTGACAAGTTAGGAGCGGCAAATGTACATACACAGTAAACATAGATGTACCTGGTTGCAAAGTGGGAGTCTTGGTGGAGATCCAAAAAATATTGAAGCGATATCAGGTCTAATCTGAACATCAACCTCGGCATTGTCGATTGAAAACATAGAACCCACTGTCATGGAAGATTGTTGCATGTATATCACCCAAATGTGCTATTCCACAAACTTGAACAATGTTGGGGTGGCTGCGTGTATATTTTAGCGAACCCGGATGAGGGGAAACAGCATACCGCGCCGAACTGTCCTATATTTTGCAATATCCTGTCGCCACTCCTAGAGGATGGGACGAGAAGGAGGATTCACGATGGTATTTCAAATGCTACCACCTGTTCTGCGCCGTCGCCCTGATAAATGGCGACACTCGACTTTTGACCATCAACTTTGGCAGAATACACCTTCCGAACATTTGGCCATGAGCGTTGGCGATCTACGATATTGGAGTGTGTATTTCACGCTGTAGGTCAATGTCTCCCAAGGGGATTATCCGAAAGTCTGTCAGTACGCTCGTAGACTTGGTGTAATTCTTCGTGACACTCGTGTCCCGCCAGCCACAGTGAAGTGCTTGGATCCCGAGAAAATGGCACTGGCACCCCCATACCTAGATTAGGCCCTCCCCAGATATAGAGGCCAGTCGTCAGCGTAAAAGCCGTATCCGGACAGCAGCACTAAAAGCGAGGATTGGGAATCGTCGGTGGTGGAGTTGTAGGAGAAGCCAGTATCTGCGCACTCCATCGACGGTGAGGGGAACGGAAAGAGAAGGTAAACGCTGGCATGACAGGTTTCACGCTATTTTAAGAAGGAATAAAAATAAGCTCATTTCTCGCAGCTTTCAAGGCGGTGTGAACAGCCTCTGGTCTCGGGGGTGTGCGTGGCCCAGTGAAGTGTTTAGATCCAGCGAAGATAGCGCCTCCATAGCTAGATGAGACGCCCGCGAGACAGAGGCGAATCGTCAACGTAACGGCCGCATCAGGGCAGCGGGACCCACGATGCTAACTCGGATTCGGAATCATCTGAGGTTGGGTTGGACGTGATGCCAGCATCCGCGCGGTCCAGCGATGGTGAGGGGAACGGAAAGAGAAGGTAAGCGCGGGTATGACAGCTTTCAGGCTGTTTAAGAAGGGCTAAAATAGACATTTCTCACAGTTCTCAAGGCGGTGTTGAATAGCCTCCGGCCCCTAGGCATGCAATGTCCATGGAAGACATCGAAGTTGACCCCAAGATGAAAGCCTTCTGCTTGCACCGATTCTTTCGTCCAAAGTCATCGGCGGTGAGAAATATCGGACGACGAGAAATCGACTCGTCATATTAGAGAATTTAGACGTAGGCGCCCAGTTTCAGGGAGAACCTGATAACATTCCTCTGTTTCGTTCGAGGACCGTTTTCGGCTCTGCGGCCGCCGCTCCGGATATGAGGCGATGGAGTACGGAGGCCCAGCGCTGGCGGAAATGCAATCAAAAGCCAAAGGTTGACTGGATCATGATTCACGAAGGATGCCTGCGCGCGGCTCAGGTCTTGAGACTCGGAGAAAGCAGTGTACTTCAATCCTTGAGAACCCAGATCCGAAGAATTGAATCGAAACTGAAATTTGGGGGAAGTTGATTCCCGAGAGGAACGAATTTGGAACAGGTACTGCTGTTGCATTGTGGCGTTGCTGTACGTGGGTAGTGCACCCTCGGCTCGGGCAGGTTTTCAGATTAGTACCTAGATTTAGCTGAAAATGGGCACGGTTTGGAACCAAGGGAATGAATTGTATATGGGTTATCGAGGCAAGGGATACCAAAAGAGTGTGAATTCTCCGGAGAGACAAATGTACCTTGAAGAGAAAGTTATTTGGCGGAGCGCGAGACGCAGACGCCGAGGGCCCGGACGGCACATTGCGTAGTGACATCTGAGTTTCCAAATGAAAGCCGAAACTTTTAGCTAGGAGGAACAAGCCGTGTCGTCGTTTCGCAACGCAAAAGCAATCAGGCAGGCAGGCGGGGAGTTTGCGAATCGAGGGGAGCAGTGAGTCTTGCGCGGGGTGAGCGTTGAGGTGAAGGTCGTCAGATGATAAATATAATAATCAGCCGGAGACCGGGGCTGGGGCTGGGATCGAATACGAATACGTATTACAAACCCGAGACCAACGGCCAACCAAGCGCGGTGGAAGATAAGTATATTTCGGGCCGGGGTTGGGGGGTTGTTCACTGGACGGGTGCGGTGCGGTGCGGTACCCACCTCCATCCATCGAATCCATTCCAAGCTCCGGAAGAGCAGTTGAGGAGCCTTGAGGGGTGGTGAAGGTCGGAGTCGAGATTTTATTTTGGAGCAGCATGGGAGAGCACATAGATGGCATCCTTAGCATGACCGAGGGAGAGAGAAAGAGAGAGGGGAAGCCATGCGAGACTCGTTGTTTGAGGAGCTGACTCGGAGCGTGAGGAAAAAAATTTGAGCGCGTCCGGAGAGGACTTGGAGCGCGGCAGGAGCGGGAGATTCGCCACAGAAAAAGGGCAGAATGAGAGATCTGCATTAATATTCGAGCTGGAGAATCGAGCGAGCGGTGGTGTGAGCATAAGAGGCGCCTGTACAAGGCCGCATTTGAGTTGCCACGCGTGTTCGAATAATCAACCAAGTACCTCAGGAAGGCCGTGCCGGAATCAAATGCAACTTTGTACTCAAGACAAACAGTGCATCGAAAAGGCCCGCTTCTCCCGACTGCCAACCACGGTAGGAGATATCAGACCGGAGAGTTTATTCAATCTATTGCGGTGCGGTGCTGAGTGGTCGGCTCCGAATGAGAGTATGAGTAGCTACTTGAGGTGAGGCGGATCTTGGAGCGGTAGATGGGTAGCATAGCCAAAGAAACAAAAAGGCCAGAAAGAGGGACGGCTATTCCGAGCTGAGAAAGTGAAAGGGGCTGGCAGCGCGAGCAGGAGTTCATTCTCCAGACCTACACTGCATGCTCGTCCGAGGAGTAATAGGAGCCCAGCAGCGAAAAATTCGGAACAAAAACGAGCTGTTTACTCAGCAGGATCATCATCCATCGGTATGCAGCCTCGGGCTCGGACGGGTTCGGGTCCCGGGAATACAGCAGAGTGTGAACTTCAGCTCGGCGCAAGTACGTGGAATCCGGACCCAAGACAATATTTGAAGTTGCCTCGAAGAAAGCGCTCTAGATTCGTGAATCGGGGAGAGACTCGAGGGAATGTTTGAGTTGAATTGAAGGATGAATTTTGAGATGTCGTGGATTTTGACTCGCAACTGAGGGAGAACAGACAATTCAGACGAGGGTGTGAGATCTAGAGGGGATACTTACTTGACGAAAAACGAACGAACGGGAGTCTTCAATGATCGCATCACTCCGTGTTTATTTTCCCACACTCTTTCTGATCCGCCCCATATGGTGCGGCGGTAATGTCTCCGCACTCGCCCTCGCTGGGCCCTCGTCGCCCTCGCTCTCTTCCGCAGTAACCATCCCATCCCGGGCAAGCCCATCCTCAAGAAACCGTCCCCGGTGCTTGAGACTCAAGTGTGAAAGTCGAAGTCGCACCAAACGTGAGTCGCAAGGGAAGTGTATTCGGGGCGCGGGGACACGAGCGCGAGGGATACAAGAGACTACCGAAATAGACAGATACAGGCCGAATATAAAGGTGAAGCTGTACGACGGATAGGGGGTAGGTAAGGTAACCGGGTAGCGCGGCGCGCGACGATCCTATTTCCAACACTCCCACTGAGCGTTGCGCGCCGCAAGCCCACAAACTCCCACTGGCGCGACGCGCCATTTGTTGTCCGTTGACGAGTTGCAACCAAAGAAAACAACACACCACACCAAAGCTCGTCCCATTCATCCATCTCCATCATTCACCTCCAGCTGGCATGACAGCCCTCATTCTGGAGTACGCACGGTGCCTCGGCGGCAGTCGGTTCGCGCGGTTTGCGGTGCCTCGGCGGCAATCGGATCGGTTCGTTCGGGCTCGAGTCGGACAATACAGCCATCGCAGCTGCATTCGGCACTCATCGCAGTTCGTCGAGTCGGACAATACTAACCCCATCCTGGAGCTAGCATTCGGCACTCGCATTCGTTCGTTCGCGGCACGGGTATCGGGTCGATGACGAGTATGTGCGGTACGGGAAGTTCGTCCGTCCAGTCGAGCACTGGAGATGCCTCACAACGAGGGCTTCGGGGTACGGGGTCGCACGAGGGGGGAAGTTCGAAGCAGCAGCAGGCAGAGGCCAGGGCCGGGGCCCATAACCTGTGAAAGTCGAAGTCGCACCAAACGTGAGTCGCAAGGGAAGTGTATTCGGGGCGCGGGGACACGAGCGCGAGGGATACAAGAGACTACCGAAATAGACAGATACAGGCCGAATATAAAGGTGAAGCTGTACGACGGATAGGGGGGTAGGTAAGGTAACCGGGTAGCGCGGCGCGCGACGATCCTATTTCCAACATCAAGAATCGTTTTTGGCCCTTGCCTCGCCATTTCGACTTGCTTCACTCAGCCATAGGCGCCTACAATGATAGGATGTACATGCGCACTGCCGCTTGCCCAATCCTGCGACCCTCACACCGTCGCACGCACGCCCTCGAAAGTCAGAAAACCATGAAAAAACTCTGCATAGTAGTTCGGCACCGCGGAAGCAGCCGTCGAAAAAGGTGTGTCTCTATTCCTGTCGTTTTGATTCGACTAATTCTCGCGGCCCATGCGTTCCTAGGGGGTGCACTACGCTCGCCTCCTGAATTTGGGTTTCGCTCTCGGCATCCGCCCTGGACTCGCCCACCGTCTACCTGGCGCGTTGGAGAGAACACTGGCTTGAAAATTACTCGAGAGGCACTGAGCCTTGTCGCTCTTCCTTGCTTACTACATCTTCCCTCCTGAATTCGTCTGCTGTACCCATGTGCGAGCGTTTGTTTCGTGTCGCGCATACCGTGATGTCCAGCCCGCCCCGTCTATCTCTTTACCTGTCTCCCAGCCGAGCTGAGAGCTGCGCTTCCGATCTCAATCGAGCGCTGCGTCGCCGAGCCCGGTCGAGCGCGATATGTGCGCGTCCTACACGGTGCCTACACGAATTCGGGCTTCGATAACGTGCCTTCAGCGCCTCCTTCCATTCTTCGACTCCTCTCGCATCTTCGACGAATAAAGACCAAGAGCCCGACGTCTTCGGACCAAGTCTCCCTTCCAACCTCTACATATCTTTTCCTTGCCCCACTACAGACGCAGATGCAGCGTACCAGCCCCGTTGCCGAACCGCGTGCTGCTGCGGACCGTGAAATCCACGACTGCTGCTTCTGCGACTACAGCAGTACGTCTGCCTTTGAATGCAGATACTTTCTTCATCCCACGTGTCTACCTCGCCCGACCTTACTCCAAGATGATCTCTACTCTTCCTCCACTACACAGGCTCAGGCGAGGACACGCTTCCGCCGTCTTAATTTCCCTTCTCGATGGGGCGAGATTGGGACGGAGCACTGACTCAACTCGGGCTGGCCGTGCGAGGCGAGCGACATATCAATCATATCGTGCTCTCCACTTCGTCTCGTCGCGAGTTCGGCGCTGGGCTGAGCACGACCATGGAAGACGCCAAGATCACCCACTAACCGCATCGGAAGAGCGCTCTCCAAGCTCAAGCTCAAGACTGAGGCAAATTGGATGCGAGACGAGACGAGCAGGGGTGAGCTGCAGCTCAGCGTGGGATCAAGTCGAGAAGGAGTTCGACTTAGGTCGGTCCACTGCGACCCGACTCAAGTCATCGCTCGAGTCTCGAGGGGCATTCAAGTCGGGGGCCCGACTCTCAAGTAATTTCTTTGCACTACACCACATACATTGACCCTGTGCGCTTTTCTGTTGTATAAAATATCGTGTTTTTGACTTGAGAGTGAGGTAATGACTTAGCTTCAGACGGACAGACAAACGAATTTTATCCAAGTAAGCTATTTTTGCAGGCACCGGTTGACGACGGTCTCGAGCTCCTTCAGCTTTTCCTCGTACACCTCCTTCGAGCCCTCTGGCGACTCTTGGAGCCACTTGAATGTCTCCTTGACGGCGGTCTGGAGCTCGGTGATTGAGTTCTGCAGATCGTAGGTGTACGACTCGAGGCCGTTCTTGGCTGCTACGCGGGAAACAGCAGCCTCGTCCTCGGCTTAACCAGAAAAGAAAGTTAAAAACGAGAAAAATGAGAAGGAGAGTCTAATGAATATACCCTTGTACTTCTCGGCCTCCTGAACCATGCGGTCAATATCCTCCTTCGACAGACGACCTTTGTCGTAAGCGATGTTGATGCGGTTTAACTCGCTGGTTCTCTTGTCGGCTACGAAGACATTGAGGATACCGTCAGCGTTGATGTCGAAGGTGATCTCAATCTGAGGGACACCACGGAATGCAGGGGGGATACCAAAGAGCTTGAACTTGCCAAGGAGGTTGTTGTCCTTGGTGCGTGCACGCTCACCCTCGTACACCTGGATGACCACACCCGGCCGGGTGTCGGAGTAGCTAGAGAAGGTCTTGCTGGAGAAGGTCTCGTTGGAGAATGTCTCGCTGGAGAAGATCTTAGTGGAGGAGGTCTCGGAGGAGAACGACTCGATGGAGAATGACTCGGACTTCCTGATCGGGATGGTGCTGTTGCGTTTGATGAGCGTCTTCATGATACCGCCAGAGGTCTCGATACCGAGGGAGAGAGGGGTGACATCGAGTAGTACGACATCCTGAATCTTCTCCGAAGTGTCGCGGCAAATGATGGCCGCTTGGACGGCAGCACCGAAGGCGACAGCCTCGTCTGGGTTGATACTCCTGTTGGGTTTCTTGCCATTGAAGAAATCCGACACGAGCTTTACGATAAAGGGAATACGAGTGGAGCCACCAACAAGGACGATTTCGTCGACGCTAGATTTGTCGATCCTGGAGTCCTGAAGGACCTTCCTGACGGGCTCGAGGGTACTGCGGAAGAGGTCCTTGCAGAGCTCCTCGAACCGGGCACGGGTAAGGGACGCACAGAAATCAATACCCTGGAAGAGGGATTCGATTTCAATGGAGGTCTGGGTGGCAGAGGAGAGGGTACGCTTCGCACGCTCGCAAGCAGTACGGAGACGACGGAGGGCGCGGAGGTTGGAAGTGAGATCTAGAATAAAATCAATGAAACTACTTGAATGGATCAAATAATATCACACCCTTCTTGTACCTGCGCCTGAACTCCTGAGCAAAGTGGTTGACGAGTTGATTGTCGAAGTCCTCACCACCAAGGTGGGTGTTACCCGAGATAGCCCTGACCTGAAAGATTCCCTCTTCGATGGTCAGAAGCGACACATCGAAAGTTCCTCCTCCGAGGTCGAAGATTAGGGCATTTCGCTCGCCGCTGACCCTTTTTTCGAGACCGTGGGCGATTGCTGCAGCGGTGGGTTCATTGATAATACCAATTATGTTCATGCCCGAGATGGTCCCAGCGTCCTTGGTGGCCTGACGCTGGGAGTCGTTAAAATAGGCGGGGACAGTGACGACTGCGTTGGAGATGCGGGTTCCGAGATACGACTCGGCTATCCCTTTCATCTTCAACAGGACCATGGAGGATATTTCCTCGGGCGACTAGAACTCGAGGTCAGAACGCGAATAAAGACTTCATAACAAAAATATACAAATTCTTTTTGTTCGCCACGGTAGTCTACGCGGATGTAAGGCTTGCCGCCCTTGTTAAACACCGTAAAGGGTAAGTGCTGCAAGTCGGCCTGCACTTCCACATCATTGAAGTTGCGGCCAATAAGTCGCTTGGCATCGAACACCCTGCAAAGTGGAATCATGACATGGATCGACGCATAAATGTTGAGAAAAAAAAGTACGTGTTAGCCGGATTCATCGCGACTTGGTTTTTTGCAGCATCACCGATGAGACGCTCGTTATCAGAGAACGAGACATAGGATGGGGTGGCACGGTTACCATGGTCGTTGGCGATGATCTCAACACGACCGTTTTGCCAAACACCGACGCAACTGTGGAAGAGAGTTAGATGCAGGCAGATGAGGACGAGGTGAGTGTATGTACGAGTAGGTGGTTCCCAAATCGATTCCGATAGCGTTTGAAGAAGACATTATGGTAGACGGAAAGACGCAAGTACCAAGCCGTGGAATGGTATAGTCGGATACCACTCAAATCGAGTATTCTATACCATTCCGCGACCTTCCTATCTTTTTCCTCGCCTTTAACACGCGGCGCCGCTCGAGTGGCCATCGTTTTGGGCCACATGTTCGTCCTCACTGTTGCCGCAAGGCCAGCATTCGGTATTCCACTCTCCAAGCATCACCCTGTAGACTTAAATCTCATTCCTTACGCATCTACCTTCTTTCTGCATGTCTCGAGCCCGACTTCGCAGTGATGTCATGCATCCGCCGAGTTTAATTCGGTAATTTCCTGACCGTTCGTCCTCGTGTGACCTCATCAAAGGTATTTTTGTTCATTTGCCTTGGCTTTCAAATTGACGCCAATTCCCTGGCCTGCCGCATCCATGCAAGTCACACGCCGCAGAACGCAAGTCAATTGCCCGATTGAGACATAACGGTCATCCGGCTGACAGTTGACCAAGGTGTCACTCATTTGCCATGACTCATGTGAGCACTGAGGGGCCTAGGCCCCAGATGGCGAGAAGAATCAGTGAGGCCGGCAAGACACGCATAGAAGTTCACTGTTCGATCGATTGTCCAGTCGATACTAGACTCGTCAACAGTCTGGCTGCAAAGAAGCAACAATGCGGCGAGCACGTTGCCGCAGGCAGACTGGTACTTCTTCCTGGACATTCACAGTCCCCATGTTCCGCCGATCGCGTGGGACCGTCCCTTGGCAGATGTGTAGTAGAATGCGAGGAGAAGGGGCATGGAAGGAGGTATGTGACGAACCTTGCGCTGTTGAGCAACGTAATCGTAGCCCTTTCCAATCGTGTGCGCACTGAAGGACTTTGTAGAGATACTTAGTGTACTGAGAAGAAGAAACAGGGACAAAGCTCCGGGGAACGGAATCCGTTCATTTTTGTTGTCGCGGTTTAAAATGATTAGGGCCAAAGTACCGGTTTATAATTCATTGTGGCTGTGTCCTGGGAGGGTGAATTTAGCTCGAAGAGTCGGAAGGGGACAAAAAATGGAAAGTGTCATGTCCATGAAAAGTTGAAAACAGCTCATGCATTCAGTATTGATTCATGTAAAATGTGAGCGTGGGCTGGGCCAGAAGTGACAGGATTATCGCTCAAAATTACCCTTGCATTAACTTTTAGTGGCCGTTTTTTAGGTGGGGATAGAAATCCGGATTTTAGGCCATCTAGTACGCTGCAGAAAGGCAAAATTGGGGCGAAAATGACCCCAAAATCATGTGGAGATGGTGTTTTGGGGGCTTTTGCGGTCAGTGTTTATAAACGCGTTTATAAACACCCTGTTTACAAACACAGAATTAAAAATTGTTTATAATGGTCTCAAGAATTATAAACAGGGCCCTACTCAAGCCCACGACCGCACCAATATTATTAAACGCTTTTTGGAAATACTTTGTGATTCAACTTTGTATCTCTTTGCGTTCATCTCCGCCGTGCGTATCCCTTTCCTCCTGCCCTCCCCTGTGTCTCCGTTCCGGAAGTCAGCTCACTGCGCCCGCGTCTAAAGGTTCTGACCCCAGAATCAACAGCTGACCCATGCACAGCTGCCTTCTGACACTTTTTTGACAGACCACAGTTCGCCGCGGTGGATGGCGTAGTCAAATTCCATTTTGATCGTGCCGGAGAGATACGTCCCCAGAAGCTTAATTTCCTGTTAACGCAACAATCTTTCGGGCTGCCATTCCGGCCATGATTTCTGCAGATTTTTGCCTGGTGCTCTTGGCTTGCAAATGAGACCTCTTTCCCCCATTGTGAAACTCTGGATGCTGTGCAGGCTCCGGTCTTTCTTGTTCTCAAATTTTCGGTCCCCCTCAATTTAATTCCTCCGTTCACTGATCTCGCCTTTCCAGCCAGATATTCAATGGACAATATGTCAATTCTCTTAATCTACTCTGCGCGTTTGGCTCTCATCAGTCGTTCCAATCCATTTTCAACTTGGATTTCAAGGCATTCCTGAAGAATTCCGGGATTTTTACGCTCGGAACTCTGGGGCGTTTTTCCTTCAGGCGATGTTGGATTATGTATAACCGACTAAAACTCCAAACAGGTAAATTTTTTGCCTGTATCCATCTCCGCACACTTCATTTGTCCAAAATAATATTTAGTTGCATCTTCTGCTTTGCCGGAGCGAAGCAGCGGCACGTCTTGTAATTGCAAGGGAGCATCGGTAGCTGTCCACAGGCATTGACATTCACTTTCCCACAGTCACGCGCTCTTTGCTTCTTTTCTTCCCCGATTATTGTGCCACGCACAAGCTGTAAAATCAGGCCCATAGGGATAAAAATTGCAGGCTTCAAGCACTGTATACCTCCCGAAAAGCCCCGATGCACGACTGCCTGCATATTCGGCACATTTCGCGGATTAAATCGACCAGAATGCGGGCAAGTCACGAATCGACCATTTTCTCTTTACTCTAGCTCACCATAATTCAAGCAACTCGCGAATGGTATTGCCGCCGGATCCGAACGAGACCTCATCACTCTTTGCGATTTGCTTCCAACATTTCCGTCTTCAGAGACCATCCTCGTCCTCCCCGCTCTCTTCGTGAATATCGATATCAATCGCCTTCCACATCCCAGCGAATTGGACACATTGTTGTCCAATCGCGCGAGGATTCCATATATTGACCTCGCATTTCACTCTCTGCGGGCAATTAGCCATCTTTCCTCTCCCTCGCGCATTCCCGTCCACGCCTCCGCTGATCTGTGGCCATACATCTGGAATTGGATGGATTTTTTCCATACCTATTGGGATTTCTTGCCCACTGCGCAGGCGTTTACCCAAATAATACTATGCATAGTCCATGCCCCAATCATTCTCGCATTGGACAAAGACGCACAGACCTCCAAAGCGATTCGCTCGACCCCCGGTGTTCGCTTCGTCCTAGCCATGGCTTGGCGAGGCATGCTTGGTGAAGATGAGCTATTCACACGGCCGGGAGCACTCCTCGCCATATCGGAGGCAGTTAGCATTGCCACCGAAAACGCAAAACAGGGAAGCAACTTTGACGAACTTGTGGAAGCCGCTGGAGGCACTGTCAAAGATCTGGCATCGCTGGTGATTCAACATTTTTCCCGCGCACAGTTCACCCAAAAATCCAAGGAGACTGTCATATTCCTGCTGTCTTGCTTCCGGCTTTTGTACGGAAGTTCTGACGCCACCTATAGCTTGGGGGTGGCGCTTCGGTCAATGGGGTTCGTTGCGAAGCTCATAACGACTATATGTGAAAGTCGAAGTCGCGCACAACGGTGAGTCGCAAGGGAAGTGTATTCGGGCGCAGGGACACGAGCGCGGGGAACACAAGAGACTATGGAAATAGACGGATACAGGCGGAATATAAGGGTGAAGCTGTGCAACGGATAGGGGGCTAGGTAAGGTAACCGGGTGACGTCGCACGCGACGATCCCATTTCCAACACTCCCACTGAGCGTCGCGCGCGACAAGCCCACAAACTCCCACTGGCACGACGCGCCGAATAATACGAGACACACCAAAGAAACATCCAATCCATCTCCATTCCATCAAAAGTCGGTCCGTCGTCCACAAACATCTCGTCACCTCCTGCCTGAGAGCTCTCGTTCTGGAGTACGCGCGGTCGGTTTTGGTTCGCATGCCTCGACGGCAATCGGTTCGTTCGGGCTCGAGTCGGACAATACAGCCACCGCGGCTGCATTCGGCACTCGTCGCAGTTCGCTCGAGTCGGACAACACTAACCCCATCCTGGAGCTAGCGTTCGGCACTCGCTTCGGTTACGGTTCGGTCGGCGGCGGCAAGCAACACAGGCGCCCCGGGTTACGGTTCGGTTTCGCGGCACGGGTATCGGTCGATGACGAGTATGTGCGGTACGGGAAGTTCGTCCGTCCAGTCGAGCACTGGAGATGCCTCACAACGAGGGCTTCGGGGTATGGGGTCGCACGAGGGAGGAAGTTCGAAGCAGCAGCAGGCAGCGGCCAGGGCCGGGGCCCATAACCTGTGAAAGTCGAAGTCGCGCACAACGGTGAGTCGCAAGGGAAGTGTATTCGGGCGCAGGGACACGAGCGCGGGGAACACAAGAGACTATGGAAATAGACGGATACAGGCGGAATATAAGGGTGAAGCTGTGCAACGGATAGGGGGCTAGGTAAGGTAACCGGGTGACGTCGCACGCGACGATCCCATTTCCAACACTATACTAGCTCTCCAAGACACCGCTGCGCAAAGCGTCATCACCGACTGCCTCCGATACCTCTTAATTATGCTGAGAACCCCACCTGATATTGCGCTGGCAATCGAATCCGGGCTGCTACAGCTAGTGGTTGCGATCGCCGGGTCTATTAAAGACGATGCGGACGGTAAACACGCGATCATCGAGCGGATGTTCGATAAGGTGTTACTCCCATCCCTTGTGCATTACTCCGTGGTCGCACAGCTACAGAAATGTTTTCCCGAAGCCGCCGCCGTCTCAGCCAGATTTACCGATGGAAAGTCACCATTTGCGACGGCATGGGGAAATCTGTGGGCTTTGATCGAGTCGCGCGTCGAGTTTTTTAACTCTTGGGAAGCACAGTCGCGGCCCTCGTTCAAGGCATGCGATAATCTGACAGTGAGTCCCCTTGAAAGTATGCTGTGTTCCGTCGTCATGCCTTCCAGTGCGGGAAAATTGCCCCAAGGCATAACTTCAAGTGCTGTGCCGCTTGTCGCACCGCGGACTATTGTTCCGAGGAGTGCCAGTCTGCGGATTGGCATGCTGGGCATAAAGACGTGTGTCAGAGATTAGCCCATGCGAAATCCTGTATGTTCTTAACCCCTCGTAACTGCCGTTAGCTGACTCGACTCAGGTAAACCTGAGACCTTAACCACCCGGGGAAAATCCTTCATACGTGCACTTCTAACTCATGAATATCGGCGTCAGATGACCGCCATATGCATACGAAAGGTCTTCTTCATGTATGAACACCCAGGTGAACAAATACTTGTGATGTTCGATTACTGCTCCCCCGGTCGCTTCCGGATTCATGTCGGACCCAGCAGCCACCTCGAATCGTGCGACTCGGCTTCCGAGATGCTGGTTCAAATTCCTCGCGCAGCGCGGAGCGACGGGCGGATGGATTTGCATCTCATGATCACGGGCGAGGGACCAATCCTCTTCCCCATGCGCACGTCGACCGCGACATTACACGATCGCCTCATGGCTGCTACACAGGAGATACCGCCGGGCAGCACAAGGGAGGAAGCCCTTGAGCACGTTAAGAGTATCGTAACATCTTTGGTCAAGGAGATCAAGCGCGACCCGGACTTCGAACTCATTCATTAGCCAAATGTCTAGCACCTCTTGTATACCAACTCATCCTTCTTGCTTAGGCTCTGCTAGTCAGCTCCCCGCCCGCGGTATAACAGTTTTCCTACGGTCGCTCCACACAGTTCATTGCTGCGTGAGGACATAGTGTTACCGGCCATCCAACGCGTGGTTTAGTTGTGATGGGCGACGGGGTTCTTAACCTAGCTTCAGACTTGATGAGAGAATTGAGTTAGGATTCAAAGGCGAATTTTGAGATTCCAATGCAAGAAATGGGCTGGGTCCTGTGGCAAGGCTGGCAAACGCGAAGGTACTTAGGTCCCCAATGATCGCATCACCTATTGTTTATTTTCCTCGCCCCTGCGTGCAGCAGTGATGTCTCTGCACTCGCCCTCGCTGGGCCCATTGTCGCGCTAGGGAGAGGGAGAGGAGGCAGATTGTCGTGCGTGCGAATAGCTCCAGCAATCTCAATCCCAACATCGTGACGGCGAACGGGGGCGACACGGCGAGCGTGCGGACGCAGAGCAGCGGGAGCGCAAAGGAAAGGGAGGGCGGGGAGGAGGCGGAGTGGTGGGCGATGAATAAGGCGGAGAGTTGCTACCGCGAGAACTGCGAGGGGTGTCAGGAGCAGCCCGACAAGGGCATTACTGTTGTGTTCAAGGTGCGTTTCATTGCCCCTCTTTCCCCGGAGATCTCTTGCTAATGTATTTTATTCTATTCATAATCGTCATTCGACTCGCAGAACACACCATCAACGCATCCCCGGACCGTCGATTTCTCAGCGTGCAACTGACGTTCACGACGGCGTCGATACTCGCGGATGTGCTCAGTATCGAGTGGGGACTGCGAAAGGCTGTATTCAAGGAGTGCGACCTGGACGACCTGGTGCGTTGTCTCTTTCTATTGTGTTTCGCTCTTGCGTACTATATTTCCATCTCGTCTCCTTAAATCGCCCTTCGTGCTGCGGCTGCACCCGCGGTACATAATTCACTCGGACCCATCGGGTCTATGGCCCACCCGCACGCGGGTCACCCAGCCTTGCCTCTGTCTGCTCTGGTCCCACTGCTCAGGTGGCGCGCTTGCGAAGTGTGCTTTCGTTTTTCCATCCCGCGTTCGTCTGCTGTACTCGTCCCGCCCCGTGCGCGCGTTTGTTTCGAGTGGAGCACACCGTGGCGTCCAGCTTGTCCCATGATACTCACCCATCCCCGAGCTGAGCCGACCGCTGCGTCGCCGAGGTCGAGTGCGATGTGTATGCATCCTGCACATACTGTACACCTTGTCCTGTACCACCTACCACACGCAATTTCATTCTATTCCATTCAAATTTGCAATTGGATCGAGCCTGCACCTTGACCTGCGTGATGCGAGACGTCTCGTCATTAGAGCTATGGCCGCATACCATTTGCCGCGTAGCGGTAAGTCACTGTATCTCACTATCTTGGTCATTGATCTTTCGATTCTGAGGTCCATTCTTTCTCTCCTAATGCAATTTCGCTGGTCACTAAGGTCTGTCGCATCGTCTGCTTTTATCCACTCAACTACGGAACTCGCACTATCAAGTTCGGGCTGCAATGTCCTCACCTGCTCGCACTCAAGAGCATCCATCCCTGTTTCTGTTTCCTCTTTCGTCCCCATTCAAGGGGGGCCTTGCGTACCGCCTCGACCGTGTCATCTTTTTCTTTCCCTCTTTCCTTTTGTTCCTTTTTTTCGGGGAGAGGGCGGATTTGCGTATACACTGGGCCTTTCATTCCTCCATCTCATGTTCCCAAATACCCATTGAACTAAGATGAGTGTTGTCGGTTCTGTCGAATCTCAATTTTTTATCACCTGATCTTTTTGTTGTTCTGGCTCGGGCTAGCTGAACTACAGCAATATGCTTTCGATGCGAGTTCACTTAATTTGGTTTATCTCTCGGAATCACTCCCCTCCTATAGCTGAAAAAACTCGTTCCATTTTTAACTAACTCACCACTCGCGTTCGCTGACCCAGATCTCTCAAGGTGGGTACGTTTCGGTTTGGATGAAAATTTGACTTGACTTGCTGCATCTCCTTCACTTTCAGGTATGTATTACTTATTCCTGTCGATCCATCTATCAGCTTGATTGTACCCCCTCGTCTCTTCACGCTCGTATTCACCTGTGGAAATTTAATTCAGTTTTTTGCTTTTTTTTCGGAATTGATTTAATGCGCACCTGCGTCTTGGGCACTCCGAGTCGGGTATGACAGAGTTTATCCCAGCACTTATATTGTTATTTGTAGATGTCGACTGCCCCGCTCCGTGCTGGGAGCTCCGGGCGTCTGTATTCTGCGCTGCGTTCCGTCTCGTCCTCGTATCGCACTAGCAGCTCCGGCAATATGCGCCGCACGAGGATTTCTGTCGATCGGGCCCGTGAAATCTTGTCTGCCGCCAAAATTTCCAGTCTTATCTGCTCAAGGTAACCAAATCTTCTCCTCGCTCCAAGCTGTTTACTAAAATTTACCAGTGCAGGTGTGTCATCGCGTTAGGTTTCTTGGGTTTGATATACCATTTTAACGGTGCAAGTCAAATGATCACTCAGTCAAGTCTCAAGTCAAGTATCTATATAACATTCGAAGGGCCATGCTGGTGCGAATCCAGACTGTTTTCCCATGGGCATCCAACCTTGCTCCAATACCCCATCACTGGAGTTCAGGAATTCAGCAATAGAGGCAGATGAAAAACATTCCAACGTACATTCCATGCTCTCCCCTTCCCTTTCTTCTGCGGCCGGTCGGAGATCTCCTCTTCCGCGTGTCGTTTACGCGTCGAAGCGACTCTGATGCCACTTGAATTCTCTATGTCTGCTTCATTAACACCTTGGTGAGGGCGGCATGATTTAGGCTCACCTGGGCCAGGTTCCGAGAATTGTGTGAGAGCCATCGCGGGTGATGAATCAGGTGGATGGGGACGAAGTAACGGCCATGGCCATGCGTCAAATTGCCCAGCGGAAGTGGAGGCAGAAGGCACCGTGTGAATGAGATCAGGAAAGGCGCCCCCTGTGAAGCCGTCCACTGCAAAATTGTCGACATAAGGGATCGATGTGTTAAAACCGCCAAAAAGAGTTGAATCGATGGTGCTGGGAGCATCCAGAGCAGGAAATATGGAATTGGTGGTCCAATCTTCGTTACTCGAGGTACCCATGAGAAAGTCGAAGTTAAAGTCGGGGGAAAAGTTGAATGCTGGGTTGGCCGCTGGGGCAACAGAATTGAACTCGGCCATCCACGGTTCCAGCGCAGGAATAGAAATCAAAGGCGCAGTTGACATTTCGGACCGAGTCCAACACCGACTCGCGTGTACATTGATTCTTAGGGCTGTAGTCGCAATCAGCACAATTCATCTTACGGAGTACAATCACGTACCTGTTCTCGCTGGTGCCAAAGCTGCCATAGAGCTGGCAAGGCATGAATTCTGAGAGCCTTCGGTAAGGGGAACATCTAATGGGAATGCTTTCAGTTGAAAGGCGGGCCATCCAGAGTCAGTTCACTCACCGCACTGTGTGAGTGTATCCCCAGCCTCTTGATCTGTGGCCTCATCTTCATCGCATGACTGTTCTTCATCAACTGTTTATGTTGTAAATAAAAGGTTAACCGGTTTAAGTGTTGACTCACTGTGAGCAAATGGACCTTGAAATTTGCGGGACAATTCATAGAGTGGATAGCCTAAATGCCGCGCTACACCTTGGCTGTCTGGATCGAAACCTTTGGCCTGGTGGAATCGCCGAAGGCTGGCGTACACGTTGGCATCCCAACGATCGCCGCCGATGATCCTGGAAAATACCAGGGTTGGGAAGCCAAAACTGACTGCTTCATCTGCGCTTAGGTGTTCAGTGCCGGAGGGATCAAAAGACCAATAGGCTGGACAGTCGGGCCATTTGAACGACAGTGTGTCCCCAATGCGAAAATCCTCAGATGGGCAGAGAAAAAGAAAGCCTTCGGGTGGGTCCCCAATAGGCTGGGAAATGGTAAGCCGAAATTCAATTCTCTCCAATACAACTGTTCAAGTGAATCAATGTCAATGGAGAGCAATTCATGGCTCAACTCTTACCATAATTTTCCAAATTGGATGAGATCCCGAGGCGGTTGAATATATGGTTTGCTTGACTGAGCCACTGTTCAGACAGTACACCGCCGTCTCGCAGGGAATGTACCCATATAAAATCTGACTCGGAGTCTGCAGCAACTTCAGAGGTGAACCTTTGAGTAGTGAGCCGGAGCATAGTGCGCAGATGGGTAATGATATTCTTACTGGGTCCAACCATTCTCTATGACCTCCCTCAACTGATCACCGAAGGATACCTCAGAGTAATATTTATAATGGTCAAGCTCTGCTTCCGGCATAGAGGCAATCTCAACCGGGTCATTATCCGCAGAAATATTATACACAGTGCCGAAAGTCACCAGTGTTGGGTTAGAATCCCAAGAGAATCGAGGTTTTGTGAGGCAAGAACAACATCCCCAATGATACTGGTCGAGTGTCAGGAAGTTGATGGCGGTTGTCTCTATATTCGGCGCATCCAGTGGCTCGAGGCCCAGTGGGGGCAGCGTATTAATCCCCAGACCCATCCACAATAGTTTATCCTCATCGTTCGGCATGAGGTCCGCGCAAAACTGGCCAGTCGACCGCCGGATGAAATATGTGCAGTCTTTCTCACCCTAAAGATATTCCATTAGAAAATTGCACATATAGGCAAACAAACTCACCAGGTCGTGCTGCAGAGTAGACTTCAAATAATTCTGGACAACCTGCAACAGTGTCAGTGGCAGTGTCCATCTCGCAGGTCTGGAGCCATACCATCCGCCCAGTTCCCTGCAGAAAGTTCAGTATATGTTGGGAAAATCAAACACGGCAGATACATACAATGTAAGTATAAATGTACACGGTCACGAGATGAGAGTCTTTGTAGAAGTCCAAAAGATCCTCAAACGGAATGAGATCTAGAGGGAGAATGAACTTCAGTATTGTGCATTCAAAACATAGAACTCACCGTCATGGAAGATTGTCGCGTGTATGTTACCCATACTCGCTGTTCCCCAAAGCTGAACAAGATTTGGGTGGCTGAATATATACTTCAGCAAACAGGGATGATGGGCGACGGAGTAACTTACCGAACTGTCTTATATTTCACGACATCCTCTCGCCACTCCTAAAGGATTAGGTGAGAAGAGGAATTTAAGAGGACAGATGAATTGGTCATACTTCTTCTGCCCCATCGCCCTGATACATGGCCACCGCTACGCTCGAGTTTCGGCCGTCAACTCGAGCAGAGTATACCCGCCGGACACGCGTCCGTTTGGGTTGATAATTCAAGACACCTGTGTATTTGTTCACTCCTATTTCATGTTGCAGATCTATATCTCCTAGCGGGATCATTCGAAAGTCTACCACCCTTCAGACCCGTCGGAAAATGAATAGCGGAAGAAGTACCGGATGGGACCCCCGCCGTAGTGTGGTTCGAGACGAATGATTTCGTTCTGACGGCGTAATTCACAGTGGGGCCTGTCCCGGTACCGCCGGCACCGCCAGTACCACCTGCAGCCCGGCCCGCCCCACCAGCGCCTCCTTGTCCGCCTGAGCAGAATGGATTGTGAGGAACGCCTCGGTTTCTTAGCACGCAACTGCCCACCGTTTATTGTCAAGTTGTGCACGGTCTGACGGCTGGAGCTTCGATGCTTCGACATTGTGGTTAGAGAGCAGAATTGGATCGTGGTGGCTAGGGAAGACAAGACTAGGTGCCCGTGCACAGCATTGTAACAGCACCCAGACAGCACGCACTTTCGCACGTCAAAGTACAAGAACAGCATTCGCCGTTCGGGAGGTCCTCGTCCCGGAAAGTCCGGGTCAGGTCCAGGTTGTTTTTTTCACGCAAGCTTAAGCATCGTCCCCAACACGGCAAGCGAGAATGCGAGGGTTGTTGGAGAATCAAGTATTTTGACTGGAAACAGACAGGCTTGCTGCGAGAGAATGGAAGCGACGGGTTCCGTTTTGGTGAGGAGCGGGAGCGGCTAAATTGGTGTTCTAATCATAAAGCGGAGACTCGTCAGATTGGGTACACATGCAACTCAATTCTATTCAATCCCATTCAAATTTGCATTTGGATCGAGCACGAACCCATACCTGGCTGGGGATAGTCCGCGATGCGAGACGTCTCGTCCTTAGAACTCTGGCCACATGCCATGTGCCGCGTGGCGGCAAGTTAGTGTATCTCAGTATTTTGGTCATTGATCTTTGGATTTTCAGGTCCATTCTGTTCGTCGGCGGCTGTCGCCCCATCTTTTTTCTCTTCCCAAAGCAAGTTCATTGTTCATTAAGGGCCGTCTCATCCTCTGTTTTGATCTCGCTAAACTATGTCTATCAAGTTGGGGTTGCAGTGTCCTCACCTATTCGCACTCGCAAACATCCATCCCTGCTTCTGTTTCCTGTTTCGTGCCCATTCAAGTGGGGCCTTGCGCACTGCCTCAACCTTGTCGTTTTTTCTTTCCTCCTTGGTTTTTCTTCATTTGTTCGAGGGGAGGCGACATTTGCGGACGCACTGCCGTTCATTCATCCATCTCACGTTCCCAAGTACCCATCGAGCTAAGATAGGTCTTGTCGCTTCTTTCGTATCTCAAGTTTTTATCACCTGATCTTTTGTTGTTCTGGCTGGAGGCCGGCCCATGCCAGCTCGGTGAACTATACTTTCGACTTGAGTTTCATTTTTTTCCCCTCGGAATTCCTCCCCTGCAGCCTGCTATCACTTCCTTCATTATTAACTGACTAATTAACTCATGTCTCAGACCCAGGGCTCTCGAGGTGGGTGCGTTATTTGACTCGACTTGCTGCTTCTCCTTCACGTTCAGGTATGTACTTGATACTGTCCACCCGCCCATTAGCCTGAGTGCACACTCTCGTCTGCTCGCGCCCGTACTCATACTGGACATCGAGCCAGTTTTTTTTTTTTGTAATCGATTGAACCCGCATCTGCGTCATGTTCAGGTTGCCCACTCCGAGTCGGCCATGATACAGTAAGTTATGTGTCGCGCATGTACGCACAGTCGATCCCCAGTCAACACTGTTGGTACTTCATTATGGCAGATGTTGACTGCACAGCTCCGCACCGTGAGTCTGTTCGACTTGGACAGTAACACTGAAGCAGGCAGCACGAGATTTTGACCGCTCCCTTTGACAATTCCATCTCTTCAAAAATACAAGCGAATAGGCTCTCCACGCTGATGGTCGAGAACTCAAATCATCAAGTTTATTGAATAACCGTCAAGAGATTTATAGAATGCAATCACATTAAAACTGGGCTGAAAGCCATGCCCCCCGACTCCGTATCGTGTACACGAGGAATGAAAGCCGTAACAAAGCCGCGAGCGAATTTGAACGTGTTTGAAACTGATGTTTCCTCGTTGAGACTTCATTGCTGAGAGTCTTGCTCGAGGGGAAGATCGAATGAGAGTCATTCAGTTGAAAGGCATCCTTAAAAATCAGTTCACTCACCGTGCTGTGCATTATTTGATGATTCAAAGATAATCTCCAATTCTTCAGCTGCGGCATCATCTTCATCGCATGAATCTTCTTCATCAACTGTTCATGTTGTAAATAACAGGTTAACCGGTTTGAGCAATTGACTCACTGTGAGCAAATGGACCATGAAATTCGTGGGACAATTCATAGAGTGGATAGCCTAAATGCCGCGCTACATCTTGGCTGTCTGGATCAAAACCTTTGGCCTGGTGGAATCGCCGAAGGCTGGCGTACACATTGGCATCCCACCGATCACCGCTGATCCTCCTGGAAAGTATCAGGGTTGGGAAGCCAAAACTGACTGCTTCATCTGCGCTTAGACAGTCAGTGCCGGAGGGATCAAAAGACCAATAGGCTGGACAGTCGGGCCATTTCAACGACAGTATGTCCCCAATGCGAAAATCCTCAGGTGGGCAGAGAAAAAGAAAGCCTTCAGGTGGGTCCCCAATGTGCTGGGAAATGGTAAGCTGAAATTCAATTTTCCTCAACACCACTGTTCAAGTGAATCAATGTCAATGGAGAGCAATTTATGGCTCAACTCTTACCATAATCTTCAAAATTGGACAAGATCCCGAGGCAGTTGAATATATGGTTTGCTTGACTGAGCCACTCTTCGGACAGTACATTGCTGTCTTGCAGGGAATGTGCCCGTACAAAATCTGACTTGGATTCTGCGGCAACTTCAGAGGTGAACCTTTGAGTTGTGAGCCGGAGCATAGTGTGCAGATGGGTAATGATATTCTTACCGGGTCCATCCATTCTCCATGAGTTCCCCCAACCGAAAACTGAATGATACATCGGCCAAATATTCATGAGGTTTAAGCTCTGCTTCCGGCACAGAGGCAATCTCAACCAAGTTGTGATGCGAAGAACCATAATACACAGCACTGAGAGACACCAGTCCTGGGGTAGAAATCGAAAAGAATCGAGTGTTATTGAAGCACCAATAGCATCCCTGATAATACTGTTTGAGTGTCAGAAGGTTGATGGCAGTGGTCTCTATATTCGGCGCGTCCAGTGGCTCGAGGCCCTGGTGGGGCAGCATATCATCTGAGCGCAGATAAAAAAGTATGATGCTGTGGCTCAACATGAGGTCTGTGCAAAGCCGGCCAGTCGACTGCCGGATGAAAAGTGTGCACTCATCCTGTATCTAGAGGTATTCTATTGGGAAATACATATATAGGCAACTTGAATCAAACTCACTAGGTGGTACTGGAGAGTGGACTGAAAATAATCCTGGACAACCTGCAACGGTGTCAGTGTTAGCGTCCACCTCACAGGTTGTGAGCCATACTTGGAATCCAGTGTCCTGCAGAATATTCAGCTCATGTTACGAAAATGAGACGTGGCAAATACATACGCCGTAAACATGAAGGTACACGGTTGCCAGAGGGGAGTCTTTGTAGCGACCAAACAAATGCTGGAGCGGAATGAGATCTAAAGTGAGAATGGACTTGAGTATTGTGGATTCAAAACACGGAACTCACCGTCATGGAAGATCGTAGCATGTATGTTACCCATACTTGCTGTTCCCCAAACTTGAACAAGATTTGGGTGGCTAGATGTATACTTCAGCGAACAGGGATAATAGGCGATGGCGTAACATACCGAACTGTTTTATATTTCGCGACATCCTCTCGCCACTCCTAAAGGATTAGGTGAGGAGAAGAATTTAAGAGGTCAGATGAATCGGACATACTTCTTCTGCCCCGTCGCCCTGATACATGGCCACCATTACACTCGAGTTTCGACCCTCCACTCGAGCAGAATACACCCGCCGGACACGCGCCCGTTCGGGTTGAACACCTGTGTATTTGTTCACTCCTATTTCATGTTGCAGATCTATATCTCCTAGCGGGATCATTCGAAAGTCTATCCACCCTTCAGACCCGTCGGAAAATGAACAGAGGAAGACGTACCGGATGGGACACCTGGAGTAGTGTAGTTCGCGACAAATGATTTCGTTCTGACGGCGTAATTCACAGTGGGGCCTGTCCCGGTACCGCCGGCACCGCCAGTACCACCTGCAGCCTGGCCCGCCCCACCAGTGCCTCCTTGTCCCCTGAGCAGAATGGATTGTGAGGAACGCCTCGGTTTCTTAGTACGTAATTGCCCACCGTTTATTATCAAGTTATGCACGGTCTGACGGCTGGAGCTTCGATGCTTCGACATTGTGGTTGGAGAGCAGAATTGGGTCGTGGTGGTTGCTAGGGAAGACAAGACCAGACGCCCGTGCACAGCATTGTAACAGCACCCGGACAGCACGCACTTTCGCACGTCAAAGTACAAGAACAGCATTCGCCGTTCGGGAGGTCCTCGTCCCGGAAAGTCCGGGTCAAGTCCGGGTTGTTTTTTTCACGCAAGCTTAAGCATCGTCCCCAACACGGCAAGCGAGAATGCTTGGGTTGTTGGAGAATCAAGTATTTTGACTGGAAACAGACAGGCTTGCTGCGAGAGAATGGAAGCGACGGGTTCCGTTTTGGTGAGCAGCGGGAGCGGCTAAATTGGTGTTCTAATCATAAAGCGGAGACTCGTCAGATTGGGTATGTAGACGAGTGTGTGTTCTTGAAATAATATAATGATTGGGATGAGGGAACAGGAACAGGAGCCAGAACTGGGGCCAGGATTATCTCGGTACAAGGCGCGCAAGAGGGATTCAAAACTGGGCAGGTAGGGAGTTTGCGATTTGGGTGGGGTGGGGTGGGGCCATGAATGATGTGCGCATAAGAGTCAACGTGTTTGGGGTCCTTTTTCGAGGGTAGCCTCCATGGTCGGATAATAATAATGAACCGGGGACCGGGGATGGGTGGGATCGGATATGTTGGATAAGTACGAACACAAATGCAAACCCGAAACCAAACCCGAACACGAAATAAACACGGGAAAGGGTGCGTCAAGGTGGAATCAGATACTTATCAGGGTTGGGGGTTTGTTCAATTGATCGGTGCCGTTCGGCGTGAGGATTTCCACCCAAAATTCCATTCTGGGCCGCACCGGCATGATTAGCGTTGAGGGAGGCGGGGCATGAGGGCAGCATGCCAATGGCCGAAGGGGCAAATAAGCTTAACGAGAGTGCTGATTAGAGGAGCTGAGAAACAAAGCAGGATGTGGAAGACTATAGGTCACACGAGGTCTCGAGACACCAAGGTATATTCGGGAGGCAAATGGGCGTCGAGAGGGAATACAAGTGGATAAGTAGTTAGGCTGATGCGAGTAAATATAAGGAAGTTACGCAAGACAAATAGGGGGGGTAGGCAAGGGAACAAAGTCCGGAAGCGAGATCTCCGGAGCGCTACAGTCGCTATCTCAACACTCCCACTGACTGTAGCGCGCCGGTACGGTATTAGCGAAGAAAGAGTCCAATATCTAAAGAAAAAATGATCTCCCACTGAAGAAATAGCGCCGTCAAAAAGTGTAAGTGAATGCCGCATTGGTACCGGTGACATCGGCGCGGGGAGGCGCGGCGACGAGTGGCCCGGGCTCGGGGCAGTCGTACTGGTAATGGCCGAGCTTCTGGCACTTGAAGCATGTAATGCGAGACTTGTCCCGGTTCGTGCGAGACGCGAGAACAGCGGTGGGAATATCGGCGGTATCGTTCATCGAAAGCGCCGCCTCCTGGCGGGTTTCCTCGTTCAACAGGCGTCCGATGACGAAGTCGAGATCGTCCTTCTGAGGGTGCGCATCGAGGGAAATGATAAGAGTGTCGTAGGCCGGAGGAAGGGAGACCAGGAGCGTCGCAATAATCTGCGCATCGGAGGGTTTGTCCTGGTGCAGACGGCCAAGCTTCTCCGCAAGACCCCGGATCGCCGCAACGTGAGCACGCATGGAAGATGGATCGCCGGGCTTACGCAGCGTATGAAATTTGCGCCACAAAACCACCGCTCCTCCCAGACCTACAGCTTCACCTTTATATTCGGCCTGTATCTGTCTATTTCGGTAGTCTCTTGTGTTCCCCGCGCTCGTGTCCCTGCGCCCGAATACACTTCCCTTGCGACTCACCGTTGTGCGCGACTTCGACTTTCACAGGGGCCCATAACCTGTGAAAGTCGAAGTCGCGCACAACGGTGAGTCGCAAGGGAAGTGTATTCGGGCGCAGGGACACGAGCGCGGGGAACACAAGAGACTACCGAAATAGACAGATACAGGCCGAATATAAAGGTGAAGCTGTACGACGGATAGGGGGGTAGGTAAGGTAACCGGGTAGCGCGGCGCGCGACGATCCTATTTCCAACACTCCCACTGAGCGTTGCGCGCCGCAAGCCCACAAACTCCCACTGGCGCGACGCGCCATTTGTTGTCCGTTGACGAGTTGCAACCAAAGAAAACAACACACCACACCAAAGCTCGTCCCATTCATCCATCTCCATCATTCACCTCCAGCTGGCATGACAGCCCTCATTCTGGAGTACGCACGGTGCCTCGGCGGCAGTCGGTTCGCGCGGTTTGCGGTGCCTCGGCGGCAATCGGATCGGTTCGTTCGGGCTCGAGTCGGACAATACAGCCATCGCAGCTGCATTCGGCACTCATCGCAGTTCGTCGAGTCGGACAATACTAACCCCATCCTGGAGCTAGCATTCGGCACTCGCATTCGTTCGTTCGCGGCACGGGTATCGGGTCGATGACGAGTATGTGCGGTACGGGAAGTTCGTCCGTCCAGTCGAGCACTGGAGATGCCTCACAACGAGGGCTTCGGGGTACGGGGTCGCACGAGGGGGGAAGTTCGAAGCAGCAGCAGGCAGAGGCCAGGGCCGGGGCCCATAACCGGGGCCCATAACCTGTGAAAGTCGAAGTCGCACCAAACGTGAGTCGCAGGAAAGTGTATTCGGGGCGCGGGGACACGAGCGCGGGGGATACAGAAGACTACCGAAATAGACAGATACAGGCCGAATATAAAGGTGAAGCTGTACAACGGATAGGGGGGTAGGTAAGGTAACCGGGTAGCGCGGCGCGCGACGATCCTATTTCCAACACTCCCACTGAGCGTTGCGCGCCGCAAGCCCACAAACTCCCACTGGCGCGACGCGCCATTTGTTGTCCGTTGACGAGTTGCAACCAAAGAAAACAACACACCACACCAAAGCTCGTCCCATTCATCCATCTCCATCATTCACCTCCAGCTGGCATGACAGCCCTCATTCTGGAGTACGCACGGTGCCTCGGCGGCAGTCGGTTCGTGCGGTTTGCGGTGCCTCGGCGGCAATCGGATCGGTTCGTTCGGGCTCGAGTCGGACAATACAGCCATCGCAGCTGCATTCGGCACTCATCGCAGTTCGTCGAATCGGACAATACTAACCCCATCCTGGAGCTAGCATTCGGCACTCGCATTCGTTCGTTCGCGGCACGGGTATCGGGTCGATGACGAGTATGTGCGGTACGGGGAGTTCGTCGGTCCAGTCGAGCACTGGGATGCCTCACAACGAGGACTTCGGGGTACAGGGGTACCGGTGACATCGGCGCGGGGAGGCGCGGCGACGAGTGGCCCGGGCTCGGGGCAGTCGTACTGGTAATGGCCGAGCTTCTGGCACTTGAAGCATGTAATGCGAGACTTGTCCCGGTTCGTGCGAGACGCGAGAACAGCGGTGGGAATATCGGCGGTATCGTTCATCGAAAGCGCCGCCTCCTGGCGGGTTTCCTCGTTCAACAGGCGTCCGATGACGAAGTCGAGATCGTCCTTCTGAGGGTGCGCATCGAGGGAAATGATAAGAGTGTCGTAGGCCGGAGGAAGGGAGACCAGGAGCGTCGCAATAATCTGCGCATCGGAGGGTTTGTCCTGGTGCAGACGGCCAAGCTTCTCCGCAAGACCCCGGATCGCCGCAACGTGAGCACGCATGGAAGATGGATCGCCGGGCTTACGCAGCGTATGAAATTTGCGCCACAAAACCACCGCTCCTCCCAGACCAGAGCTGAGGTGCGTCTCCTTCAATCTCTCCCACATTCCCACTGGGTCCTCCTCGAACTCGCGAACATGGGCAAACTGGGAGGGATCCAGTCTCCCAACGATGGCGGAGGTCGCAACGTCGCGCTTAGCGATCCAACCCTTCACGGCCTTCGAGTTGGTGCTGCCAAGCGGCCGAGTCTCGTCGCCCAAAACAAGAGCCAACACACCCTTCTTTCGCAATTCCGCCCTCATCCCAAACTCCCAATCATCGAAATCCACCGCATTCGACAACTTCAATCCACCTTTAGCGTCCATATCCTTCGCAGAATCCATCAAGTCGTTCGTGGGTGCCTCGGCGGCAATCGTTCGCAAGTTCGCAGGTGCCTCGACGGCCAAAGAGATCAGAAATAGAGGGGGAGAGCGCGGATCAAAGAAGCGAGTTTAGATGCAGAGGAAACGGGGCTCGGGGCCCATAACCTGTGGAAGACTATAGGTCACACGAGGTCTCGAGACACCAAGGTATATTCGGGAGGCAAATGGGCGTCGAGAGGGAATACAAGTGGATAAGTAGTTAGGCTGATACGAGTAAATATAAGGAAGTTACGCAAGACAAATAGGGGGGGTAGGCAAGGGAACAAAGTCCGGAAGCGAGATCTCCGGAGCGCTACAGTCGCTATCTCAACACAGGAAAACAGACTCAGAGCCGGGGAATATGTGATTTTTTGAGCGCAGGGAAGACGCTTGAGTAGGAAAGAGGTCAGCAGCGAAAGGTTCGGAACAAGTCGTGTTAGCAGGATCTTCGCAGGATCATTACCACACGGCTTTGGGCGGGGCTTACTTAGCTGTCGCTTGATTCGGCGTAAGATTCATCCGGAACTTGGAATGGAGCGCTTTGGACTTGAGGATGTATCATATTACAATGTATGGACAGAGCAAGTATTGAACCTTGAAGAAAGCTTCAGATTCGTGTTGGGTTCGTGGAGACTTGAGCAATAATGAATCTTGGATTGGATTCAAGGGTGAATAAGTCGATGAATGAGACATAAATTTGTTTATAACGAGGCCATTAGATCCGCAGGAATATTTGAAGAACGCAAACGAAAGGGAAAGGGAAGCAAGTCCTCAGTGATCGCATCACCTATTGTTTATTTTCCCCTCCCCTGCCATACACTCCCTGATCCATCCTTCTCATATGGTGCAGCGGTGATGTCTTTGCACTCGCCCTCGCTGGGCCCATCGTCACCCTCGCCGTCCTCGTCCGCAGTAACGATCCCCATCCCGGGCAAGTCTATCCTCAAGAAACCGCCCCCGGCGCAGGCGGGGCTGTTCAGCGGGAGCCTGTCGAAGCTCAGTGGCGGGCTGAGCCGGTTCTTTCCTGGCGAGCGGGATGCGTCTGCTTCGTCGTCTTCGGGGTTTGGGAATAGCGCAAGTGGAAGTGGGAATACTGGAGGAAATTCTGGAGGAAATGGAGCAGGAGGGAAAGAGAAAGAGAAGGATGCGGAGGCTGCGCGAGTGCTCAAGCGGGCGCACTTCATCCTGCCGGAGATTGCGGTGGTGTACCCGATTAACAGCCTCGCGCCACCGTCGACGCCGACGCTGCGCGATGAGAAGCGCGCGATTGAGGATAGGGAGAGGGAGAGGAGGCGGAGGGTCGTGCGTGCGAATAGCTCGAGCAGTCTCAATCTCAGTATCGTTACGGCGAACGGGGGCGACACCGCGAGCGTCAGGACGCAGAGCAGCGGGGGCGCAAAGGAAAAGGAGGGCGGGGAGGAGGCGGAATGGTGGGCGATGGATAAGGTGGAGAGTTTCTACCGCGAGTGCTGCGATCTCATTCTAATTCATATGCGTCATCCGACTCGCTGAGCACACGATCAACGCATCCCCGGACCGTCGATTTCTCGGGCGTGCGGCTTACTTTCACACGACGGCGTCGATACTCGCCGATGTGCTCAGCATCGAGTGGGGGCTGCGCAAGGCTGTATTCAGAAAGTGCGATCTGGACGAGCTGGTGCGTTGTGTCCTTTGTATTGTGTTCAGCTCTTGTGTATGGGTTTCCTCTCCTCTATATTGGATTCCTCCCTTCCGGATTTCCGCCTCATCTCTTCCTCTCGCCCTTTCGATTCGATTTCGTGCATGTGCTGCGGCTGCGCCGGGATACACATCCACACGGATCCACTCGGTCCACCACCCGCATGCGGGTCACCCTGCCCTACCTTGGCTCTGTCTGCTCTGATCCCACGAAAGCACATGGTGTGCTTGCGACATGTGCTTTCGTTTTTCCATTCCGTGTTCGTCTATCCCGCACTTGTGCGCGCGTTTGGTTCGAGTGGAGCACACCATGCGTCCATCGTGATATCGTCCCCGAGCCGAGCCGAGCGCTGCGCCGCCGAGGTCGAGTGCCATGCGTATGCATTCTGCACATGCGCTGTACATTTTGTTCTGTACTACTTACCGCACTTAATTCTATTCTCTCCCTTTCAAATTTGCATTTGGATCAAGCCCGAACCGTAACTTGGCTGGGGATACTCCGTGATGAGAGATGTCCCGTCATTAGAACGACGACCACATTCCATTTCCCGCGTGGCGGCAAGTTATTATCTTGGTCATTGATCTTTAAATTCTCCCGTCCATTCTGTTCATCGTCAGCTGTCACCCCATCTTCTTTCCCTCCAAAAGCAAATTCATTGTTCATTAAGGTCCGTCTCATCCTCTGTTTTGATCTCGCTCAACTATGTCTATCAAGTTGAGGTTGCAGTGTCCTCACCTACTCGCACTCACAAATATCCATCTCTGTTTCTGTTTCGTGCCCATGCCCATTCAAGCGGGGCCTTGCGCACCGCCTTGACCTTGTCATCTTTTTCTTTCCTCCCTGTTTTTCTTCATTTTTTTCGGGCGGAGGGGGATTTGCGTAGGTTCCATTCATCCATCTCACGCTCCCCCAGCGAACCAAGATGAGTCCTGTCGCTTCCTTCGTATCTTAGATTTATCACCTGATCTTGTTATTCTAACCCAAGGCCGTCCCATACCAGCTCGGTGAAGTAAAGTAACCGACATGCTTTCGACTTGAGTTTCATTGTGTTTGTTCCCTCGGAATTCCTTCTCTGCTATCACTCCCTTCATTATTGAGTAACCAACCAACTCGCGTTCCCTCACCCATATCTCTCGAGGTGGGCGCGTTTCGGCTTAGGAGAATGTTTTGACCTAACTTGCTGCATCTCGCTCACTTTCAGGCATGTACTGACTTCTGTCCACCCATCTATCGGGTTGGTTGTACGCTCTCGTCTCCCGTATTCACACTGGAGATTTAGGCCAGTTTTGCGTTTTTTTGTCGAAATTGATTTAAACTGCATCTGCGTCTTGTTCGGGTTGCCCACTTCGAGTCGGCCATGATACAGTGAGATATGTGTTGCGCATTCACGCACAGTCGCCCCCGAGTCAACACTGATGGCGTTACTTTACTATACTTGCAGATGTCGACTGCACAGCTCCGCGCGCTGAGTCCGACTTGGGCGGAGTGCTGTTCGACTTGAAGAGTATCACCGAAGCAGCACGAGATTTTGGCTGCTGGCTTTGACAATCTCGCCTCTTGAAGGTGTTCACAATGTTCTGCTCGTTGCGCGCGCACTTTCCGCGTGGGGCCTTGCTCAGATCTATCTGATTCGCCCTGTGAGCGAAGGGATTCATCGCGTTTCCTTAAGTGTACGAGTGCTAGGGAAAGGATAGTATGGCGCGGTATGAGGTGACTTGCTATTGTTTATAATCTGCCGTCATTTTGTTGCCTTTGTGAACCCCTTCAGACACAGACTGAAATACAACCGAATAGGTTCTCCACGCTGATGGTTGAGAAAGCCATAAACGAAGTTCATTGAATAACCGTCAAGAGGTTTATAGAATACGATCACATTAAAACTGGACTGAAACCCATGCCCTCTGACTCCGTATCGTGTACACGAGGAATGAAAGCAGTGACAAAGTCGCGAGCGAATTTGAACGTTTTTGAAACTGATGTTTCCTCGTTGAGACTTGATTGCTGAGAGTCTTGCTCGAGGGGGAGATCTAACGAGAATCATTCAGTTGAAAGGCAGGTCCTTCAAAAATTAGTTTACTCACTGTGCTGTGCGTTATTTGATGATTCAAAGATACTCTCCAAATCCTCAGCTGCGGCATCATCTTCATCGCATGAATCTTCTTCGCCAACTGTTTATGTTGTAAATAAAAGGTTAACCGGTTTGAGCTGTTGACTCACTGTGAGCAAATGGACCATAAAATTCGCGGGACAATTCAAAGAGTGGATAGCCTAAATGCCGCGCTACATCTTGGCTGTCCGGATCGAAACCTTTGGCCTGGTGGAATCGCCGAAGGCTGGCGTACACGTTGGCATCCCACCAATTGCCTCTGATCAGCCTGGAAAGTCCCAGGGTTGGGAAGCCAAAACTGACTGCTTCATCCATGCTTAGGCGCTCAGTGCCGGAGGGATCAAAAGACCAATAGGCTGGACAGTCGGGCCATTTAAATGACAGTGTGTCCCCAATGCGAAAATCCTCAGGTGGGCAGAGGAAAAGAAAGCCTTCGGGTGGGTCCCTCATAAGCTGAGAAATGGTGAGGCGAAACTCAATCTCATTCAACACAACTATTCAAGTGAACCAATGTGAATGAAGAGCAATTTGTGGTTAAACTCTTACCATAATTTTCGAAATTGGACAAGATCCCGAGGCGATTGAATACATGGTTTGCTTGACTGAGCCACTCTTCGGACAGTACATCATTGTCTTGCAGGGAATGCACCCATACAAAATCTGACTCGGAGTCTGCAGCAACTTCAGAGGTGATCCTTTGAGTAGTGAGCTGGAGCATAGTGTGCAGATGGGTAATGATATTCTTACCGGGTCCAACCAGTCTCTATGACCTCCTTCAACTGATGACTGAAGAATAGCTCAGACACATATTTATAACGGTCAAGCTCTGCTTCCAGCATAGAGGCGATCTCAACCGGGTCATTATCCGCAGAAATATAATACACAGTGCGCAAAGTCACCAGTCTTGGGGCAGAACCCCAAGAGATTTGATGTTCTGAGAAGCAAAAATAACATCCCGTATGATACTGCTCGAGTGTCAGAAAGTTGATGGCAGTTGTCTCTATATTCGGCGCGTCCTGTAGCTCGAGGCCCCGTTGGGGCAGCGTATCATTCCCCAGACACGACCACAAGCACAATTGTTCACCCTCGTTCAGTATGAGGTCCGCGCAAAACTGGCCAGTTGACCGCCTGAAATGTGTGCAGTCTTCTTCATTCTAGAGGTATTCCATTAGGAGGTTGCACGTATAGGCAACCAAACTCACCAGATCGTGCTGGAGAGTAGACTCAAAATAATCCTGGACAACCTGCCACAGTATCAGTGCCTGTCCATTTCGTAGGTGGGCAGCCATACTGTGAACCCGGTGGCCTGCAGAAAGTTCAGTATATGCTGGGAAAATGAGGCACGACAGATACATACGCCGTAAGCATGAATGTACACGGTTACGAGATGCGAGTCTTTGGAGTGGTCAAGGATATCCTCGATCGGAATGAGATCTAAAGTGGGAATGGAGTTGAGTATTGTGAATTCAAAACACGGAACTCACCGTCATGGAAGATCGCAGCATGTATGTTACCCATACTCGCTGTTCCCCAAACTTGAACAACATTTGGGTGGCTGAATATAGACTTCAGTGCACAGGGATGACGGGCGCAGCGTAACCTACCGAACTGTTTTATATTTCGCGACATCCTCTCGCCACTCCTAGAAGATTAAATGAGGAGAGGAATTTAAGAGGACAGATGAATCGGACATACTTCTTCTGCCCCGTCGCCCTGATACATGGCTACCGCTACGCTCGAGTCTCGGCCGTCAACTCGAGCAGAGTATACCCGCCGGACACGCGCCCGTTTAGGTTGATAATTCAAGACACCTGCATATTTGTTCACTCATATTTCATGTTGCAAATCTATATCGCCCAGCGGGATAATTCGGAAGTCTATCCGCCCTTCAGTCCTGTCGGAAAATGAACAGAGGAAAAAATACCGGATGGGACACTCGGAGCGGCTACAGTCGTGTAGTTCGTGACCCGCCCGACGAATGATTTTGCTCTGATCTCGTAATTCATAGTGGGACCCGTCCCGTTACCGCCTGTACCACCTGCAGCCTGGCCCCGCCCCCCAGCGCCTCCTTGTCCGCCTAAGCAGAATGAATTATGAGTAACTCCTTGGGTTCTTACCACGCAATTACCGCACCGTTTATTGTCCAGTTATGCACGGTCTGACGGCTGGAGCTTTGATGCTTTGACATTGTGGTCGGAGAGCAGGAGGGTGGGTCGGTCGTGGTGGTTGCTAGGGAAGACAAGACTAGGCGCCCGCGCACAGCATCCAGACACCACGCACTTTCACACGTCGAAGTACAGGAATAGGACTTGAACCGGAAAGTCTAATTATGAGAGTGAGAAAGTTCGAAGAAGCCTGGACGGTAGTGTAGAGTTTAGGGTTAGAGTAGAAGCCGGACGTCTTGGATAGGAACATCTTTCTCCGAGGCATGTTGTGCAAAAGGTGCAAAAAACAAATACTTAAATAGACGCTCATATAGACGCCCAGATGAATCAGTGTCGTGTCGTCGATTCAAATATCATAGATGGGCGAAAGAGAAAAGTGGGTTGAAACTTGATGGAAGCAGAATCAAGACA
The DNA here is from genome assembly GCA_014925785.1 of Mycena galopus ATCC 62051. Classification (NCBI taxonomy): domain Eukaryota; kingdom Fungi; phylum Basidiomycota; class Agaricomycetes; order Agaricales; family Mycenaceae; genus Mycena; species Mycena galopus. Next base: position 324,622 of record WIQG01000082.1, on the reverse strand, counting down.
CTGTGTGGATAATTCCCAGCAGACAAGCCCCAGAAGACGACCGTCACGCTAGGTTCTAAGTATTTGGGACATCGGAGAATCGGTACCAGTGCAAGCGGCCGAGGCCGGGGTTGGGGTTATGGAGAGGATCGTGATGAGTAGGGAAAAGAAGGGAAGTGCTCGGTATCATGGGTATTGATGGGATGAAGCGACGCAGGTTGGTTGAAGTTCTAGTTCCGAACTGGGTGGGGTGTGATGCGGATTGAGGAGGCAGGGACAGCGGAGAGCCTGGACCTCTCGGGATGAGGGAGGAAGGAAGATTAGACAAAAATCAACGCAAATGAAACGAGGGTGAAGCAATGTGCACGATCTTCTTGGAGCCCGCGCGTATGAACAGCATATGTAATATGAAACAAAGAAAGAAGTACCCAACGTACGGTATGTCGTGGCATGGCATGGTCGCAGCCAAATCCAAACCGAAGACGGAGGACCGACTACTGAGTTGAGTCACATTCTCAAAATTCAGAGTCGGACGGAAAGGAAAGGAAGAAAGGGAAGGGAAGGGTAATTTATCGGTGCGGTGTCGGTGCACCTCCATGCATCCCAAATTCAAAATAGCATCTATTCCAAGCTGTGCGGGGGAGCATGCGCAGGTATGTAGCATTATCTTATTGGGAATCGGAGGCGCGTCAGGCAGAGTACTACATCAGCCATTTGACATTTTGATTGTGGCGTTTCACGTGTTTTTTCGGGTTTTCACGTTGTTCACCAAAATTAATTCGGATTCCATAGGGTGATTAGACAAGGAGAGCGGCCAGTACAATGTATGATGGTTGGGGTGATGGTGGAGGTCCCTTGGGAGGTCCAAAGCCGGTGCAATAATTGACGATTCTGATGATATCAGCTGAACTTGTTCCGGTGTTGTGTGATTTTGGCCGAAAATTGTTGGGGTTGTCCGTTGTCACGTTTTGGCACATTTTCACGCATTTTTTGGCGTTTTTTGGCGTTGTACAATACCACAATCAGATTGTCAAAAGTCTGATGTACATGGCATAGCATGACCGAGCGAGGGCAAGCCGTGATCCATTTAGAGATGGAGGAGCTGACTCGAAGCTTGAGTTTTCGAGCACAGTCCGCCGGGGAGATTTCGAACAGGACCAGGGCGCAGGACGACTACAGTCACGGCAAAAATGTAGTCCTCATCCCGTTTTGGTAGTCTCATTAATAAGCAACTCCGATCGGCCGAAATTGTGATCAAAACATTGCATTCAAGATATCAGCGAAAATAAAGGATGTACAGTAGCTAGGAGTGAGATAGGGTATTATTGGATGTACCAGGTGGCCTAGTAGTCAATCCAGTAGAATTTATTGGCTGCCAACTGCTCCAATCAAATATTATTAATATGACTACCAAAACGGGATGAGGACTACATTTTTGCCGTGACTGTAGTGTCGGAGAGAGGCATTTATTGCGAGCGGCGGACAGGCAGGCAGGCAGGGAGTGTGCGAATCGAGGGGAGCGGTGGGCGTGGGGATGGGCGGATGATGAGTAAGTAATAATCAAGCAGAGCCGAGGACGGGGGCCGAGTTGGGTGGGATTGGATACGAATCGGAATACAAACGAACCCGAACCAAACTCGAGACCAGACAAGACAAAGGGTGCGTAGAGACCGACTCCCGACTTCGCGACCAAGTGCGGTACATAGAAGATATCGGGGTTGGGGATTAGTAAATGGATGGGTGCGGCCGGTGGGAGCACCCCCATCCAAACTTCCATTGCAAGCCAAGGGAGGGGGTGGGCCGCACCCAGCATGCAGATCGGTAGATAGCCTTGAGGGGGGAGGAGTAGATCTTTGGTACAAACAAGCGAGGTGCAAACTAAATTTTGTTTGTAGCGTCTGAAAGGCATAGAGGAGCTGAGAAAGGAGAAAAAAGAAAGGAAAGTCGGAGCCTGGGGAATGCGTGAGTTTTTGAGCAGAGATCTTTCGTTGTATGCTGGTCAGTAGTGAAAGATTCTGAACAAGTCGTTTACTTGGCGGGATCATTTATCACAGAGACGCCGGTACGCGTCGGGCTCGGACGGGTTCGGGAATAGACTTGGCGCCCGGAACTTGGAAGCGATGGCTTGGGACTTGGGGATGCAATAAGATGTACTAGCGAGAGAGTATTGAAGCTTTCAGAGAGAGCTTCAGACTTGTGGAGAGGAATTAGAATTGAGTGAATCTTGGACAGGATTCAAAGGCGAATTTTGAGATTTCGATGCGAGAAATGGGCTGGATCCTGGCGCAGAATCGAGTACTTTTACGAGGCCATTAGATTCAGAGGGATGTTCGAGGGAGTTCAAGCAAGGCTAGCAAACGCGAAGGTGAAAAGCAAGTCCTTTATGATCGCATCACCTATTGTTTATTTTCCCTGCTCTTGCCATACTCTCCCTGATCCATCCTCCTCATATGGTGCAGCGGTGATGTCTTTGCACTCGCCCTCGCTGGGCCCATCGTCGCCCTCGCCGTCATCGTCCGCAGTCACGATCCCCATCCCGGGCAAGTCCATTGATAAGCAGGGAATTGTTCGGACTAGGAAAACGTACCGGTAGCCTTCGACTTGCGAAATTACAGACAAGTACGACCACGGCGTAGTGCGTCGAGTCAGATTTGGAATAAGGTTCAACTGAATGATGGGAACCAACGAAGTTGGAACAATAAAGGATCATACCGGATTTGGCTGTGTAGGAGAATACATAGCCAACAGAGGACAATGAGCTTGTAGAGGAAGTGTATTGTGAGCCAAACGATTGGCGTCATAGGGTGCGAGAACAATGACAACGGTCACGTGACACTTTTGATGTATCATTGTCCTTGCTTGAACGTGTCGCGACACGTCAGGAGACGTGTTTTGGCCACAAGTTGACGTGGCTACATGTAGTACACATCGATGATAGTGGATACGCACCCAAAACATTTGCAGAACAATGTGTGGTGCCGTTGGAACAATGGGGAACATTGTTCACAGCAACAACAAATAGAAGTTGCAGGAGTTTCGGATGAGGATTGCCAAAGGAATTGGTGCATACCGAGACGAGATCTGCTCAGAAATAGTGCAGCTGCTTGGTTACCAGGATTTGGGTTCTCAAGTTTGCAGCAGTAGATCATTATTTACATTGCACAAATAGTAAAGGTATAAAAGAGGGCGCAATCTTGTAGTAGAAACAATAATACGCCCCACGGCAACTCTCACTCACACTCACACTCTGGAACTTACGGAACTTGGGAATTTACGGAACTTTGGAACTTACGGAACTTACGGAACTTACGGGAACTTTTGGAACTGGAACGAAACGGAACGACATTGTTGGATTTTGGTTTTATATTGTCTTGACTCGGAATACACCACACCCTTTTTATCTGGATTGCAGCTGCCATATACTTCGGCAGGAACCCTCGATCTTGCGCGCAACACTTTGTCTTGAGCATCTGACTCATTTTGGCTGGTTCCAAATTTGAGTTCACTTGTGCTTGCATCTCTTGCGTTTCACCATCCTCAAGAAACCGCCCCCGGTGCAGGCGGGGGAATAGTGCAAGTGGAAGTGGGAATACTGGAGGAAATTCTGGAGGAAATGGAGCGGGAGGGAAGGAGAAGGAGAAAGACGCAGAGGCAGCGCGGGTGCTGAAGCGGGCGCATTTCATCCTGCCGGAGATTGCGGTGGTTTACCCGATTAGCAGCCTCGTGCCGCCGTCGACGCCGACGCTGCGCGATGAGAAGCGCGCGATTGAAGATAGGGATAGGGAGAGGAGGCGCAGGGTCGTGCGTGCGAATAGCTCGAGCAGTTTGAGCATCGGGCCGGCGAACGGAGGCGACACGGCGAGCGTACGGACGCAGAGCAGCTGGGGCGCGAGGGAAAGAGAGGGCGGGGAGGAGGCGGAGTGGTGGGTGATGGATAAGGTGGAGAGTTTCTACCGCGAGTGCTGCGAGTGCTGTCAGGAGCAGCCCGATAAGGGAATTACTACCGCGTTGAAGGTGCATTCTCTTGACCTCTCTTGCTAATGTATTTTATTTGTATATGTCATCCGACTCGCAGAACACCATCAACGCACTCCCGGACCGTCGATTTCTCAGGCGTGCAGTTGGCGTTTACGACAGCGTCGATACTCGCGGATGTGCTCAGCACCGGGTGGGGGCTGCGCGAGGCCGTGTTCAAGGAGTGCGATCTGGACGACCTGGTGCGTTCTCTTCTTTCTATTATGTTTCGCTCTTGCGTGTTATATTTCCATATCGGATCCTCAACTCACCCTTCGTGCTGCGGCTGCGCCCGCGCGGTACATATCCACCCGGACCCATCTGGTCTATGGCCCGCCCGCACGCGGGTCGCCCTGCCCTGCCTCTGTCTGCTCTATCTGCTCTGGTCCCACCGCTCAGGTGGCGCGCTTGCGAAGTCTGCTTTCGTTTTTCCGTCCCGCGTTTGTCTGCTGTACTCGTCCCGCGCCCGTGCACGCGTTTGTTTCGAGTGGAGCACACCGTGGCGTCCAGCGTGTCCCATGATACTCACCCATCTCCGAGCCGAGCCGACCGCTGCGTCGCCGAGGTCGACTGCGATGTGTATACTGTACACCTTGTCCTGTACCACCTACCACATGCAATTGTATTCTATTCCATTCAGATTTGCAATTGGATCGAGCCCGAACCTCGACTTGCGTGATGCGAGACGTCTCGTCATTAGAGCTATGGCCGCATACCATTTGCCGCGTGGCGGCAAGTCACTGTATCTCAGCATCTTGGTCATGGATTTTTTGATTCTCAGGTCCATTCATCACCTCCTCTTCTTTCTCTCCCAATGCAAGTTCACTGCTCACTAAGGTCTGTCGCAACCTCTGCTTTTATCCACTCAACTACGGAACTCGCACCATCAAGTTCGGGCTGCAGTGTCCTCACCTGCTCGCACTAAATAATATCTCGCACTGTTTCTGTTTCTTTTTCCTGTTTAGTGTTCATTCAAGTGGGGCCTTGCGCACCGTCCCGACTACTTGTTATTACAAAAAGTAACCGGCCATTTCGAATGGGCCTACTGCTTGTGAAACAAGGTGCCTCCGGCCAAACCCTTAGTCCCCAGTGGCCCTAGGGCCTCCTCTGAGATGACTAAACAAAAAACACGTTCCATTCTGCTTTCCTTGTTGTAAAAAGCCGGGGTTAATCATTTGTTTGATTAAACAGTGTGATTTCCTCTCTGTTAAGTTATTCATGTTGGCGCGTAGGATGGCCTGTGATTCTTGAAATCTCATGCGCGTGCCCCGGCATACTTATAAGTATTCATGAGGTCCTAAGACCTTCAATAATATCATCAGGACAATTGCCAATAGCGGAATACTGCTATTTTCAAGTTATTTTCAAAATCTACTCTGTGGACCGAATGCCGCAGGTCGTCAATGCAGTGCTTGAAGCAAATGGTGTACATACTCATTATTGACATATACTACATGTACTGTGCGCTGAAACTGGAAGAAACTGGTTATTTCACATGTGAAATCAAAATAGCCGGTTACATTTTGCAATGCCGAGTATGTCATCTTTTTCTTCCCTGTTTCCTTTTCTTCCCTTTTTTTTTTCGGTGGGAGGGCCGATTTGCGTACGCACTGGGCCTTTCATTCGTCCATCTCACGTTTCCAAATACCCATCGAACTAAGATGAGTCTTGTCGCTTCTTTCGAATTTCAATTTTGTATCACCTGATCTTTTGTTGTTCTGGCTCGGAGCCAGCTGAACTAAAGCAATATGCTTTCGATGTGAGTTCGTTTATCCCTCGGAATCCCTCCCCTCTTATAGCTGAAAAAACTCCTTCCATTTTTAACTAACTCACCAACTCGCGTTCGCTGACCCAGATCTCTCGAGGTGGGTGCGTTTCGGTTTGGATAGAAATTTGACTTGACCTGCTGCATCTCCTTCACTTTCAGGTATTTTGTTACCTATTCCTGTCAATCCATCTATCGGCCTCATTGTACACCCTCGTCTCTTCACGCTCATATTCACCTGTGGAGATTTAGGTCAGTTTTGCTTTTTTTTCGGAATTGATTTAATGCGTACCTGCGTCTTGGGGACTCCGAGGAGTCGGGTATGACAGATTTTATCCTAGCACTGATACTGTAGACGTTGACTGCCCTGCTCCTTGCTGGGAGCTCCGGGCGTCTGTATTCTGCGCTGTGTTCCGTCTCGTAGTTGTATCGCGCGCTAGAAGCTCCGGGAATACGTGCCGTACGAGGGCCGTGAAGTCTTGTCCGCCGCCAAAATTTCCAGTCTTATCTGCTCAAGGTATCCAAAATCTTCTCTTCGCTGCAAGCTGTTTACTGAAATTTACCACTGCAAGTGTGTCATCGTGTCAGGCTTTTTGGGTTTAATATGCCATTTCAACAGTGCAAGTCAAATGATCACTCAGTCAAGTCTTAAGTCAAGTATCTATATAACATTCAAAGGGCCATGCTGGTGCGAATCTAGACTGTTTTCCCACGGGCGTCAGACGTTGCTCCAATACCCCATCACTGGAGTTCAGGAATTCAGCAGTAGAGGCGGATGGAAAACATTACAACGTACATTCCATGCCCTCCCCTTCCCTTTCTTCAGCGGCTGTTCCGAGATTTCCTCTTCAGCGTGTCGTTTACGCATCGAAGGGACTGTGATGCCCCTTGAATTCGCTATGTCTGCTTCATTAACCCCTTGGCGAGGGTGGCATGATTTGGGCTCACTTGGGCCGGGTTCTGAGAATTGTGCAAGAGCCGTGGCCGGCGATGAATCAGGCAGATGGGGCCGAAGGAATGGCCATGGCCACGCATCAAATTGCCCGGTGGAAGTGGAGGCAGAAGGCACCGTGTCACTCAGCTCAGGAAAAGCGTCCGTGAGGCCATCCACTGCAAAATTGCTGACATGAGGGATCAATGTGTTAAAGTTGTCCTTGTCGAGGCCAAAGAGAGTCGGCTGGATCATGCCGGGGACATCTAGAGCAGGGAATATGGAATTGGCAGTCCAATCTTCGTTACTCGGGGTACCCATGAGAAAGTCGAGGTTAAAGTTGGGGGAAAAGTCTAATGCTGGGTTGGCCGCGGGAGCCCGAGTGAATTCAAACATCCATGGCTCCAGCGCGGGAATAGGAATCAGAGGCACAGTGGACATGTCGGACTGGGTCGCAGGTACATTCATTCTTGCAGCTGCAATTGCAATCAGCATGATCATTGTAGATGTACGATCACGTACCTGTTCTTACCGGTGCCAAAAATGCTGTATAATTGGGAAGGCCTAAATTCTGAGAGCCTGCGCTGAAGGAGACATCTAATGGGAATATGTTCAGTTGAAGACAGGGCTGTCCACAGTCTGTTCACCCACTTGGGTTACTTGATGATTCAAGTATATTGTCAAACTCTTCATCCGTGTCGTCATTGTCGTCCTGTGAATCTCCATCTGTGGCATCATTGCTATCCCATGAATCTTCATCTGTGGCATCATTACCATCACATGAATCTTCTTCATTAACTGTTCATGTTGTAAATAACAGGTTAATCAGTTTGAGCTGTCGACTCACTGTGAGCAAATTGACCATGAAATTCGCGGGACAATTCGTAGAGTGGATAGCCTAAATGCTGCGCTACATCTTGGCTGTCTGGATCGAAACCTTTGGCCTGGTGGAATCGCCGAAGGCTGGCGTACATGTTGGCATCCCACCAAAATCTGCTGATCCTCCTGGAAAGTACCAGGGTTGGGAAGCCAAAACTGACTGCTTCATCCGCACTTAGGCGTTCAGTGCCGGAGGGATCAAAAGACCAATAGGCTGGACAGTCGGGCCATTTGAACGACATTGTGTCCCCAATGTGAAAATCCTCAGGTGGGCAGAGAAAAAGAAAGCCTTCGGGTGGGTCCCGAGTAAGCTGAGAAATGGTGAGGTGAAACTCAATACGATACAACATAACTATTCAAGTGAATCAATGTGAATGAAGAGCAATTTGTGGTTAAGCTTTTACCATAATTTTCAAAATTGGACGAGATCCCGAGGCGGTTGAATATATGCTTTGCTTGACTGAGCCACTCTTCGGCCAGTACATCGTCGTCTCGCAGGGAATGTACCCATACAAAATCTGACTTGGAGTCTGCAGCAACTTCAGAGGTGACCCTTTGAGTAGTGAGCCGGAGCATAGTGTGCAGATGGGTAATGATATTCTTACTGGGTCCAACCTTTCTCCATGCCCTCCCTCAACTGATCACCGAAGGATACCTTGGAGTAATAGTGATAATGGTCAAACTCTGCTTCCGGCATAGAGGCGATCTCAACCGGGTCATTATCCGCAGAAATATAATACACAGTGCCGAAAGTCACCAGTCTTGGGGTAGAACCCCCAGATGATCGATATTTTGCCAAGCAAAAATAACATCCCCGATGATACTGGTCAAGTGTCAGAAAGTTGATGGCAATTGTCTCTATATTCGGTGCGTCCAGTGGTTCGAGGCCCTGTGGGAGCAGCGTATCACTGTCCAGAGCCATCCACAATAGACTCTCATCGTTGGGTATGAGGTCCGCACAAAACTGGCCAGTCGACCGCCGGATGAAAAATGTGCAGTCTGTGTCATGCTAGAGATATTCCATTAGAAAATTGCACGTATAGGGAAACAAACTCACCAGGTCGCGCTGGAGAGTAGACTCAAAATAATTCTGGACAACCTGCAACGGTGTCAGTGCCTGTCCACCTCGTATGTGGGCGGCCATACTGTGAACCCGGTGATCTGCAGAAAGTTCAGTATATGTTGGGAAAATCAAAACACAGCAGATACATCCAATATAAGCCCAAATGTACAGGGTTAGGAGAGGCGAATCTTTGTGGAGGTCCAAAAGATCCTCAAACGGAATGAGATCTAGAGTGAGGATGGACTTGAGTATTGCGGATTCAAAACATAGAACTCACCGTCATGAAAGATTGTCGCATGTATGTTACCCATGCTCGCTGTTCCCCAAACTTGAACAAGATTTGGGTGGCTGGATATTTACTTGAGCAAACAGGGATGATAGCCAACGGCGGAATCTACCGAACTGTTTTATATTTCGTGACATCCTCTCGCCACTCCTAGAAGATTAGATGAGAGGAATTTAAGAAGACAGATAAATTGGACATACTTCTTCTGCCCCAGTGCCCTGATACATGACCACTGTTACACTCGAATTTCGACCGTCAACTCGAGCAGAATACACCCGCCGGACACGCGCCCGTTCGGGTTGATAATTCAAGACACCTGTGTATTTTTTCACTCCTATTTCATGTTGCAGATCTATATCTCCTAGCGGGATCATTCGAAAGTCTATCCACCCTTCAGACCCGTCGGAAAATGAACAGAGGAAGACGTACCGGATGGGACACCTGGAGTAGTGTAGTTCACGACAAATGATTTCGTTCTGACGGCGTAATTCACAGTGGGGCCTGTCCCGGTACCGCCGGCACCGCCAGTACCACCTGTAGCCCGGCCCGCCCCACCAGCGCCTCCTTGTCCGCCTAAGCAGAATGGATTGTGAGCAATGCCTCGGTTTCTTAGTACGCAACTGCCCACCGTTTATTGTCAAGTTGTGCACGGTCTGACGGCTGGAGCTTCGATGCATTGTGGTTAGAGAGCAGAATTGGGTCGTGGTGGTTGCTAGGGAAGACAAGACCAGGCGCCCGTGCACAGCATTGTAACAGCACCCGGACAGCACGCACTTTCGCACGTCAAAGTACAAGAACAGCATTCGCCGTTCGGGAGGTCCTCGTCCCGGAAAGTCTGGGTCAAGTCCGGGTTGTTTTTTTCACGCAAGCTCAAGCATCGTCCCCAAAACGGCAAGCGAGAATGCTAGGGTTGTTGGAGAATCAAGTATTTTGACTGGAAACAGACAGGCTTGCTGCGAGAGAATGGAAACGACGGGTTCCGTTTTGGTGAGCAGCGGGAGCGGCTAAGTTGGTATTCTGATCATAAAGCGGAGACTCGTTACCGATTGGGTATGTAGACGAGAGTTTGTTCTTGAAATAATATAACGCTTGGGATAAGGGAACAGAGAAGAGATCCAATATCGTGATGAGCGGATGGAGGAGTGGGCGAATGCGGCGATGCGCGAAGGGAAGGGAGGCGGGGTGGTTAGAGTTCGGAGTTTCGGGCTTGCTGGAGGTGGAGGTGGTTGCGGACAATGGGTGCGGGATCGGGATGTATAAGAGAGCAATGAAGAGCGGACGCAAATATGAACACAGCCTTCAAGTAGGAAATTCTAGGCGTACAAAGCAAAGTCGCGTCGCATCGGGTGGATGTTGTGAACATGAAAGAAAGAAGGACCCGACGTACAGTATGTCGTGGCATGGTATGGCATGGTATGGCCACAGCCAAATCTAAGCCGAAGACATGTCACGCGCCTCCCGCGTTGAGTTGCATTTTCGAAATTCAGGGTCGGACGGAAGGAAAGGAAGGGGTAATTTATATTTATTGGTCGGTGCGGTGTGAGCACCTCCAGCCATTGAATACATCCCCGAGCTCAGCCTCCGGAGACGGGCGATGTAGCACTATCTGGCCATGCGGTGAAGGAGGGAGGTTTGGAGCAGCAGGACTTGAATAAATAGTATAACCAGACGAGCAGGAGTAGCGTTGAAGGAGGCGGGGTATGAGGGTAACATGCCAATGGCCGTAGGGGCAAATAGGCTTAACGAGAGTGCTGATTAGAGGAGCTGAGAAACAAACCTGGAAAACAGACTCGGAGCCAGGGAATACGTGATTTTTGAACGCAGGGAAAGCGCTTGAGTAGGAAAGAGGTCAGCAGCGAAAGGTTCGGAACAAGTCGTGTTAGCAGGATCTTCGCAGGATCATTACCACACGGCTTTGGGCGGGGCTTACTTAGCTGTCGCTTGATTCGGCGTAAGATTCATCCGGAACTTGGAATGGAGCGCTTTGGACTTGAGGATGTACGGACAAGGTGAGTATTGAACCTTCAAGTTGAAGAAAGCTTCGGGTTCGTGGAGAGACTTGAGCAATAATGAATCTTGGATTGGATTCAAGGGTGAATAAGTCGATGAATAGGACATAAATTTGTTTATAACGAGGCCACTAGATCCGCAGGAATATTTGAGGAACGCAAACGAAAGGGAAAGGGAAGAACACGAGAAGAAAGCAAGTCCTCAGTGATCGCATCACCTATTGTTTATTTTCCCCGCCCCTGCCATACACTCCCTGATCCATCCTCCTCATATGGTGCAGCGGTGATGTCTTTGCACTCGCCCTCGCTGGGCCCATCGTCACCCTCGCCGTCCTCGTCCGCAGTAACGATCCCAATCCCGGGCAAGTCTATCCTCAAGAAACCCCCCCCGGCGCAGGCGGGGCTGTTTAGCGGGAGCCTGTCGAAGCTCAGTGGCGGGCTGAGTCGGTTCTTTCCTGGCGAGCGGGATGCATCTGCGTTGTCATCTTCGGGATTCGGGAATAGCGCAAGTGGAAGTGGGAATACTGGAGGAAATTCTGGAGGAAATGGAGCGGGAGGGAAAGAGAAAGAGAAGGACGCAGAGGCTGCGCGGGTGCTGAAGCGGGCGCACTTCATCCTACCGGAGATTGCGGTGGTGTACCCGATTAGCAGCCTCGCGCCGCCGTCGACGCCGACGCTGCGCGATGAGAAGCGCGCGATTGAGGATAGGGAGAGGGAGAGGAGGCGGAGGGTCGTGCGCGCGAATAGCTCGAGCAGTCTCAATCTCAGTATCGTTACGGCGAACGGGGGCGACACGGCGAGTGTCAGGACGCAGAGCAGCGGGGGCGCAAAGGAAAAGGAGGGCGGGGAGGAGGCGGAGTGGTGGGCGATGGATAAGGTGGAAAGTTTCTACCGCGAGTGCTGCGAGGGGTGTCAGGAGCAGCCCGACAAGGGCATTGCTCTGTGTTCAAGGTGCGCTCCCCGTAGATCTCATTCTAATGAATTTTATTCATATACGTCATCCGACTCGCAGAACACACCATCAACGCACCCCCGGACCGTCGGTTTCTCGGGTGTGCGGCTGACGTCTACGACAGCGTCGATACTCGCCGATATGCTTAACATCGAGTGGGGGCTGCACATCAAGGAGTGCAATCTGGACGAGCTGGTGCGTTGTGTCTATCGTATTGTGTTTCGCTCTTGCGTATGAGTTTCCTCGCCTCCCTATTGGATTCCTCTCTTCCGGATTTCCGCCTCGTCCCTTCCTCTCGCCCTTTCGATTCAATTTCGGGCATGTGTCGCGGCTGCGCCGGGGTACACATCCACACGGATCCACCCGGTCCACGACCCGCATGCGGGTGACCCTGCCCTACCTTGGCTCTGTCTGCTCTGATCCCACCGCTCAGGTGGTGCGCTTGCGACATGTGCTTTCGTTTTTCCGTGTTCGTCTACAATACCCATCCTGCACTTGTGCGCGCGTTTGGTTCGAGTGGAGCACACCGCGCGTCCATCATGATACCGTCCCCGACCCAACCCGAGCGCTGCGCCGCCGAGGTCGAGTGCGATGTGTATGCATTCTACACATGCGTTGTAAAATTTTGTCCTGTATTACTTACCGCACTTAATTCTATTCTCTCCCTTTCAAATTTGCATATGGATCGAGCCCGAACCGTAACTTGGCTGGGGATACTCCGTGATGAGAGATGTCCCGTCATTAGAACGACGACCACATACCATTTCCCGCGTGGCGGGAAGTTGATATCTTGGTCATTGATCTTTCAACTCTCCCGTCCACCCTGTTCATCGTCAGCTGTCACCCCATCTTCTTTCCCTCCAAAAGCAAGTTCATTGTTCATTAAAGTCCGTCCCATCCTCTGTTTTGATCTCGCTCAACTATGTCTATCAAGTTGAGGTTGCAGTGTCCTCACCTACTCGCACTCACAAGTATCCAGCTCTGTTTCAGTTTCGTGCCCATGCCCATTCAAGCGGGGAACCGCTTTGACCTTGTCATCTTTTTTTTTCCTCCCTTGCTTTTCTTCATTTTTTTCGGGCGGAGGGGGGAATTGCGTATGTTCCATTCATCAATCTCACGTTCCGAAGTACCCATCGAACCAAGACGAGTCCTGTTGCTTCCTTCGCATCTCAGAATTATCACCTGATCTTGTTCTAACCCAAGGCCGTCCCATACCAACTCGGTAAAGTAAAGTAATCGACATGCTTCCGACGTTTCATTTTGTTTTTTCCCTCGGAATTCCTCCTCTCCCTTCATTATTGAGTAACTAACCAACTCGCGTTCCCTCACCTAGATCTCTCAGGGTGGGCGCGTTTCGGTTTAGAAGAAAGCTTTGACCTAACTTGCTGCATCTCACTCACTTTAAGGCATGTACTGACTTCTGTCCACCCATCTATCGGGTTTACTGTACGTTCTCGTCTTCTTATTTTTCGGAATTGATTTAATTCGCATCTGCGTCTTGTTTGTGTTGCCCACTCCGAGTCGGGTATGATAGAGTAAGTTATGTGTCGCGCATGTACGCACAGTCGATCCCGAGTCAACACTGATATTGGTAATTTATTGTGCTTGCAGATGTCGACTGCACAGCTCCGCGCCGCGAATCTGTTCGACTTGGACAGTAATGCTGAAGGAGGCAGCACGAGATTTTGGCCGCTCCCTTTGACAATCCCATCTCTTCAAGATGTTCAAAATGTTCTGTCCGTTGCGCGCGCACTTTTTCCCGCTTGAGATGATGCTTAGATTGATATGATTCGCCCTGCGAGATAAGATATTCCTTGCCTTTCCTTCAGTGTGTGAGTGCTAGGGGAAGGATAGCACGGCGTGCTTGAGGTGACTTTATATTGTTTATTGTCTGCCGTCATTCCGTTGCCTTTGTGGACCGCTTCAGACACAGACTAAAATACAAGCGAATAGGCTCTCCACGCTGATGGTTGAGAAAGCCATAAATTTCATTGAATAACCGTCAAGAGATTTATAGAATGCGATCACATTAAAACTGGGCTGATACCCATGCCCTCTGACTCCGTATCGTGTACACGAGGAATGAAAGCCATGACAAAGTCGCGAGCGAATTTGAACGTGTTTGAAACTGATTTTTCCTCGTTGAGACTTGATTGCTGAGAGTCTTGCTCAAGGGGAAGATCTAACGAGAGTCATTCAGTTGCAAGGCAGGTCCTTCAAAAATTAGTTCACTCACCGTGCTGTGCGTTATTTGATGATTCAAAGATACTCTCTAATTCTTCGGCTGCGGCATCTTCTTCATCAACTGTTTATGTTGTAAATACAGGGTTAACCGGTTTGAGCTGTTGACTCACTGTGAGCAAATGGACCATAAAATTCGCGGGACAATTCATAGAGTGGATAGCCTAAATGCCGCGCTACATCTTGGCTGTCTGGATCGAAACCTTTGGCCTGGTGGAATCGCCGAAGGCTGGCGTACACGTTGGCATCCCACCCATCGCCCCCAATGATCCTGGAAAGTACCAGGGTTGGGAAGCCAAAACTGACTGCTTCATCTGCGCTTAGACGTTCAGTGCCGGAGGGATCAAAAGACCAATAGGCTGGACAGTCGGGCCATTTGAACGACAGTGTGTCCCCAATGCGAAAATCCTCAGGTGGGCAGAGAAAAAGAAAGCCTTCGGGTGGGTCCACAGTAAGCTGAGAAATGGTGAGGCGAAAATCAATATTATCCAATGCAACTATTCAAGTGAATCAATGTGAATGAAGAGCAATTTGTGGTTAAACTCTTACCATAATTTTCAAAATTGGACGAGATCCCGAGGCAGTTGAATATATGGTTTGCTTGACTGAGCCACTCTTCGGCCAGTACATCGCCGTATTGCAGGGAATGTACCCATACAAAATCTGATTCGGAATCTACGGCAACTTCAGAGGTGAACCTTTGAGTAGTGAGCTGGAGCATAGTGTGCAGATGGGTAATGACATTCTTACCGGATCCAACCATTCTCTATGACCTCCCTTAACTGATCACCGAAGGATACCTCGGAGTAATATTTGTAATGGTCAAGCTCTGCTTCCAGTATAGAGGCGATCTCAACTGGGTCATTATCTGCAGAAATATAATACACCGTGCCAAAAGTCACCGGTCTTGGCATAGAATCCCGAGAGAATCGATATTTTGCGAAGCAATAATAACATCCCCAATGATACTGGTCAAGTGTCAGAAGGTTGATGGCGGTTGTCTCTATATTCGGTGCGTCCAGTGGCTCGAGGCCCTGTGGGGGCAGCGTATCACTCCCCAGAGCCAACCACAATAGTTCATCATCATCATTCGGTATGAGGTCCGCGCAAAACTGGCCAGTCGACCGCCGGATGAATAATGTGCAGTCTTTGTAACCCTAGAGATATTCCTTTAGAAAATTGCACGTATAGGCAAACAAACTCACCAGGTCGCGCCGGAGAGTAGACCTAAAATAATCCTCGACAACCTGCAACAGTGTCAGTGACAGTGTCTATCTCGCAAGTCTGGGGCCGTACCCTCTGCCCGCTGTCCTGTAGAAAGTTCAGTACATGCTGTGAAAATAAACACGGTAGATACATACGATGTAAGCACAAATGTACACGGTTACGAGATGCGAGTCTTTGCAGAGGTCCAAAAGATCCTCAAACGGAATGAGATCTAGAGCGAGGATGGACTTGAGTATTGTGGATTCAAAACACGGAACTCACCGTCATGGAAGATCGTAGCATGTATGTTACCCATACTCGCTGTTCCCCAAACTTGAACAAGATTTGGGTGGCTGAATATATACTTCAGCGGGCAGGAATGAGGCGAAGCAGAGTGACGCGCCGAATGATCCTATATTTTGCCACATCGCGTTGCCATTCCTGCAGGGTTGAATAAGGCGCTGGGTTTGAGAACCAATAATGATGGAGTGATGGAGGGTACACACCTCTTCTGCACCGTCGCCCTGGTACAGGGCAACCGTCACATTTGAATTTCGACCTTCCACTTTAGCGGAATACACTTTCCGAATACGCTGCGGGCCAAGTGGGCGACTGAGAACACCGGAGTCCCTATCCAGGCGGATTTCACGCTGAAGGTCTATATCTCCCAGGGGAAAAATTCGAAAGTCTGCCGGTGCACGCGGAGCCTTGATATAATTCTTTGTGATGCTCGTGAATGTGCCGCCAGCCACAGTGAAGTGTTTAGATCCAGCGAAGATGGCGCCTCCATAGCTAGATGAGACGCCCGCGAGATTGAGGCGAATCGTCAACGTAAAGGTCGCACGCATCAGGGCAGCAGGACTCACGATGCCAACTCGGATTCGGAATCATCGGGGGTTGGATTGGAAGTGAGCCTGCTAGTATCCGCGCGGTCCATCAATGGTGAGGGGAACGGAAAGAGAAGGAAAGCGCCGGTATGACAGCTTTCACGCTGTTTTTCTCACAACTTTCAAGGCGGTGTTGCATAGCCTCCGGCCTCGAGGCATGGGTGCAACGTTCTACACGTCCATGGACTCGGAAGACATCAAAGTTGACCCCAAATTCAAAGTTTTTTGCTTGCACCGATTCATTTGTCCAAAGTCATCAGCGCCGGGAAATACTGGACGATGGGAAATCGAGTCATCATACACTGCGTTCCGACCCCGCGTAGACGCACCTGTGTTTACGTACAGTGACATGTGGCGATCTTCGGCTACGTCCGGCGCCATGTGTCTACGCCGTAAGTAGACCGTCAAGCATCATACCGCTCCTGCAACGCGACCTCGAGACGGGCTTTCAATAGCTGAATCTGAGCTGAGAGCTCGTGGTCGGTGTCGTACTGGGTCTGTGTCTCGCCACCGTATTCAGGCTGTGTCCCGTCTTCAATTTCGATGGCTTGACAGGAATAAAGCAAAGGGATCTTTAGAGATGAACAGTTACTTACTTGGCTCAGAAACCAGTTCTTCCGGCGTCTGGGGGCCCGTAGAATCACAAAGTTGGTCCACATATGTTGCGTCACCAGTCTGAGAGTGAAGCGCGCCGCCGGGAGCAAAAAGCATTCTAGGTGTTCTGTGACGACAACAACGGATAGCAAAGAAAATGACGCACGCTGCGATACGGTCAGCCATCGCAGCCGAGGCTCGGGGAGGCTCGGGATCTGATTCAGAGGAGGACTCGTCCTCATTTTTAATGGGCGACGAAGAGCACGCTAGGCCGAGCCGCCGACGTTTTTTGTGTCGCCAACGACGTGATTTAGCGTATTCTTGCTGCGAGGGTGACCCATGGTTGTTTTTTGGGGTTGTGGCGCGCGAGGAGGCCTGGTAGGTCTCGTTATCCGACATGGACGCGACTGGACGCGACGAGCAAGCTGTGCAATGCTTACGAGTTACCGCGGGCCGGATATGCGGTGTCACGTGTCGCCACGCCGTCTCGCGCCCGGCGTGTAACTCGCTTCAACTCGATCAATCGAGTTGAGACGAGTTGGTCACGCCGACTCGACTCGACTCGCAGCGCGGCAACACTAAGTAGACGCACCTTTGGCGCGGTTAATTGATCTTACGGCTACGTGTGTTTACGTGATGTAGATGCAGTGCATCTACCCGTCGTCTACCTGCGTCTGCTTTTGTCTACACCGTAGATCAAACGTAGATGCAACTGTTTACATGGTGTAGAAATACGTAGATAGAGGGGTTCGTCTACCTTCGTCTACAGGGTAGATGAACCCCTCTGTCTACATGGGGTGGGAACGCAGTGATATTAGACGCTGGTGTGAGCAAAGGGTAGGCGCCCAGCTTCAACGAGAACCTGATAACATTCCTCTGTTTCGTGCGAGGAGTATTGTCGACAATACAGCGACCGCTCCCAGTTTGAGGCGATGGAGTGCGGAGGCCCAACGCTGGCGGAAATGGAATCAAAAGCCAAAAGTAGACTGGATCATGATTCACGTGGGATGTTTGTGCGCGGTTCAGGTCTTGAGACTCGGAGGAAGCTGCGCAAATTTCAAGAAGATGGGCACAAAGGGCCTTGGGTTAGCGAGGAAAGAACAGGCTGGATAATTAGGAATATCACAAGAGTGAGTTCCAAGGAGAGACAAATGAACTTTGAGGAGAAAGGTATTTAGCGGAGCGCGAGAAGGTAGTTTACGAATGCTGAGCCTGGCGCGTTGATTCAGAGGTGAGCGTCGTTGGATGATAAATATCATAATCAGCCGAAGACCGGGGCTGGGGCTGGGATCGGATACGAACACAAACCCGAGGCCAACGGTGCATCGCCAACCCAGTGCGGTGGAACACTTAGTAAGGATATATCGGACCAGGGTTGGGGGTCTGTTTAATGGATGGGTGCGGTGCGGGGTGGGCACCGCCATCCATTGAATCCATTCCAAGCGCTGGATGAACAGTTCAGTATGGAGCACCATTTGCAGCGGCGTGTGGCATGCGGCGTGCAAGGGAGAGGGAGGGTGCTTGAGTAAATAGCAGCATAGCATGACCGAGACAGGGAGGCGGAGGGCAAGCCGTGATCCATTTAGATCTATTTAGAGGAGCTGGCTCGGAGGTTGAGTTTTACGTTTTCGAGCCCAGGCCGGAGAGGAGCCCTGCAGGAGAGATTCACGGTGTAGGATCAGAGATGCATGAGCACGGTATTCGAGCAGGAAAATTGAGTAGTAGTGTGAGCATAAGAGGCGTCTGTACAAAGTCGTATTCGAGTTGCCAGCGTGTTCGAATGAGCAGCCAAGTACCTCAGGAAGACCGTGGCTGGAATCGAACACGAATCCAAGCCCCAAAAAAATGGTGCGCCGAAAATGCCCACTACTCCCGACTTGCCAACCACGGTGGAAGATATCGGACTTGAGATTTAATCTATTGCGGTGCGGTCCGCTGTGGCCAGCTCTATTCCGCGGGAGTGAGTCGCATCAGCAGCATGGAGAGTTTAGCATCGCTAGCATAAGTAGCCTTGAGGGGAGGCAGATTCTGGAGCCGCATGAGATTAGTATAACTGAGGAAACGTATTGGCCAAAAAGAGACTACTATGTCGAGCTGGGCAAGCCTGAGGGAAAGAGACTCGCAGTGTGAGCAAGACTCCATTCTCGAGCGCGGCGGAGAGGACTGTCACCGCATGCTTGTGCAAGGGGGTAGGAACATATCAAAGCGTCCCAGCTGGCTGGCTGGATCGTTATCAGACGGCGTCGGACGCCAATGGGGTAGGGGCTTGGCTGGGCGTATGTGGGATCCGGAACTCGGAATTTGGAAGGGAGGTACTTGAACTTGACGATGTAGCGGAAGAGCAGGTATTGAACCTTGAAGAAGAGAAGAGCTTCAGATCCTGCAGACTCCAGAGAGTGAAGGAAATTTATTTTTGAAATGTCTCAGAATTAGAGGGAGGATTTGATAAATTTTGATGCAAAACGGAGCAAAGCAATGCCTCTCTAATAAGGCCATGAGAGCCGGACGCATATTCGAGGAACACAAACGCAAGGGAAGAAAGCAAAGTCCTCAATGATCGCATCACCTATTATTTATTTTCCCCGCCCCTGCTATACTTCAAATTACTCTCCCTCATCCATCCTCTCCTCATATGGCGCAGCGGTGATGTCTCTGCACTCGCCCTCGCTGGGCCCATCGTCGCCCTCGCCGTCATCGTCCGCAGTAACGATTCCCATTCCCGGCAAGTCCATCCTCAAGAAACCGCCCCCGGGGCAGGGTCCGAGTAATAACTGAGAAAAGGAGTGAGACATCAACAAGCAGCGTTGGATAGCGCATGGTGGCCGTTGGGTCGTAGAGCAGCAGAGCGACGGCAGCAGCGGAGAGGAACGGAGGGCGGGCGCGGGACACGTCGGAAAGCGAGGACAGCGTAGCAGCCAAGTCACAGAACCAATCTGTGAAATCTGATTCACGCAGCATGACTGTTTGATCACCACGAAGAACCATGACGGTAGCAATCTCTCCAGCAACCAGGGTCTTGCAAAATGCATCAATGATGGATTCCCCTGTTGGTTTATAGCAAGGGAATCTGGTGCCAAGACGGTTCACAATTTCAATGAAAAACCACGGGCGGGGCTGTAACTTGTTCAGTGGGAGCATGTCGAAGCTCAGTGGGGGCTTGAGTCGGTTCTTTCCGGGCGAGCGGGATGCGTCTGCGTCGTCATCTTCGGGGCCGACACGGCGAGCGTGCGGACGCAGAGCAGCTGGGGCACAAGGGAGAGGGAGGGCGGGGAGGAGGCGGAGTGGTGGACGATGGATAAGGTCTAGAGTTTCTACTGCGAGTACTGCGAGGGGTCTCAGGAGCAGCCCGACAAGGGCATTACTGCTGCGTTTAAGGTGCGTTTCATTGCCTCTCTTTCCCCGGAGATCTCTTGCTAACGATTAATTTTGTTTATTCTATATATTTCGTCATTCGACTCGCAGAACAAACACACCATCAACGCACCCCCGGACCGTCAATTTCTCGGGTGTGCAGCTGAAATTTACGACGGCGTCGATACTCGCGGATGTGCCCAGCATCGAGTGGGGGCTGCGCACGGCCGTGTTCAAGGAGTGCGATTCACTGCGTTCCCACCCCATGTAGACAGAGGGGTTCATCTACCCTGTAGACGAAGGTAGACGAACCCCTCTATCTACGTATTTCTACACCATGTAAACAGTTGCATCTACGTTTGATCTACGGTGTAGACAAAAGCAGACGCAGGTAGACGACGGGTAGATGCACTGCATCTACATCACGTAAACACACGTAGCCGTAAGATCAATTAACCGCGCCAAAGGTGCGTCTACTTACACCACCGTTTGCGCGCAGATAAATTTTCAATAAAAGGAGGTCAATCTGATCGAGCCAAGAAATCATTGTAAAAAATCTAATGTTTCGGGGTAAAACACATGAGCAATTCACTCACCGATGTTGTCCGAAAATTCGCGTTTGTTTGTCAAAGCTGAGTGGAAGGCGGGTCGGCAACAGATGGTTGCCGAACCTTCCCCAAATGGATATTGCCACGACATGTCTGCCCCGACATGGGACAGACATCGAACGCCACAACGGTCTGTTCTATGGTCTTTATCCCGCCCCATATCGAATCAAATGTCATCCTATTTTTGCAATTACCTTTGTTTCTAAGTCCTTGCGTCCCACACTGTACGGTCCGCTCGACGTGTTTGCACGACCACAAATCACGGTGAGAAGAAATCATGGCTATAGACACACAAGACTATCGCACCACTGGTCTGCACCGCAAGCTGGCTTCCGATGCCCAATCCCTGGCTCATCTCTCCGACAGAATTTCGTCACAACAAGAGCAACGGCCTTTACAAATGTCGAATCTGCCCAGTCCGCGGAAGTGAAAATGAATGGATAGGGACCAAGCATCTCTCCAAGCACATTGCATGCAAGCGACATAAAACCGCACGCGCCGCCAGAGAGGCTCGAGACAGGCAACAATCAAGATCCTCTGATCATTCTCGGGTTGGCCCAGGACCGACAGAAAATACAGGGCAATCTGCAGCAGCTGATACCAGCAAAGGTGCGGTTTCTCTTTCCCAACCTACTTTGATTTTTTAACAAGAGTTAGGTTTCCATGTCCCGCATGTCATGCATTTGCCTCCCGACTCGGCCATAGGTTTGTGAGTCGTGCCGTGATTTCAATATGCTTCATATTCTCTTCAGAGTACTTGCCTCAATTCAACACTGACCCAGAGGACATGTTAGAGCCCCCATCCGAGTTTTCTCGATTAGGGTGGACAGATGCTTCCGGAAGACGGGTCATCTTCTCTCTTGGTAATGAGGAAATCGACCCACTTGCTGAATCCCTTGCACGAGCTCTTCGTCGTGCTTGTGGTGAGACTGTAAATTCAGAGGAAATGCCAACACGGGAAGATATCGAGGACCCCCTCTTTTGCGGAGGTAAGTGAAAATTATGCTATTCAGGTCTTCTTAATATACTGTTTCTTAGATGATCCCGATGCCGAAATCACGGCCGAGGAACTCAACAACCGCCTTTTCGGTGCCAACAAAGATAGTGAATGGTTCCCGTACCCAGATAAGGCGGCATGTGGTGCCCACTTTGCCTCGTCACAGAGAATTAATCTATTGACAGATGTTTCTTACCGATATTTTATTCAGTTCGCCACGGCTCCGCTTTTCTCGCGCACAACAACAGGCGGTCCTTTCATGGGCAAAAGAGCTTGGGGCCAACGTACCTGCATACAGTAATTTCCGCAAGACACAGGCCACCCTCCACACGGAAGTTGGGGACCCTACCGTGCGCCAAGAGTCTGGACGCGGCACCGTCTGGTACATGAACGAAATTGGCGAGTCTATTAAGAAGGTTTGGTCACTTCCAGCTTCTTTTCTACCATCCGAATTTCTTTCTAGGATATGGCTAATCCGTTTACAAGAGATGGAATGATATTTTATCCCGAAGACGCTGGCGACAAGCTCGGTCAAGTCTGGCAGGGAGATAAAATGCTCCGCGACATTCCCGATCATCTTCTATCCCCGACCATTCGCCACAGAGGCGAAATTTATTATGTGAACGAGCTTGTTAAACGAACTGAGAATCGCTGGTTCCTTCCCAAGCGTTGGCTAACGAAAAATGGGGGACGTGCTATGTTCGCTTCGGGACATCATGTTACGGATACGGAAGTAAGTCTTGAATTTTGTTCGGAGATTTACAGTCTAAAATTTTGATTCTCACAGGATGGTCTCATTGTCGACGAGACAAAGATAGATGTGATCGATGTGTCCTCTTTCCTGGCCAACTTCATCCAGATCCTTGAGGAGACCTCGGGAATTTTTCCGCTTGCTCGTATGTACTCTATTTACGAGATACATGTTTATTTTTAAGACTAAGGCATTTCTCTCAGCCCAGAGTATAGACTTTGCGGAAGAAATGCCTCATCCCCTTCGAGAGAAAGCAGGCTCGAGGCCTGTATATTCAATCCCTCTGGCCATTTTCATTGACGATGTCTCCGGCAACAAATCCAAGCAATGGAACAAGCATTTCTCGTGTTATATGTCCAATGCAGCACTACCCCGAGCGAAACTGGAGAACGAATTCCATGTTCGCTTTGTTGCTACTTCCCCCTTCGCCACACCACTGGAAATTATGCAAGGTGTTCGGGCCTCAATTGAGTATATCTTGACTTCATTCAATATTTATGACGCGCTGACTGTCCTTTAGAACTTCGTTTCGCGATCCTATCATCGCGTGGGATTGCGAGGCCAAGGAAGAAGTTTTACTCCAACCCTACGGACTGCTATTTGTTGGAGACAATCCGATGCAGGCCGAACTTTGCAGTTGTTCGGGGTTGAATAGCAACTTTTTCTGCCGAACTTGTCATGCTGGCGGGACTCGGGAGTGGAAACAGTCGAACGATGGCTTCGCCGAGATACTGAAGGTGAGATCTGAATTTTTTCGAAGGGAATATACATCGAGACTTATGGCTTTCAGGCCGGTACAATGCGTGATGTAGCTGAGACCGCGGAAGAAACCTTTCAGCAAATTCTAACCTCCCTCGAACCCAACATCGCCACGACCCTGACGGATGCTGTTCGTCTCTCAGGTGTAAAGGACATGCTGGCTCAGCCTATCATCGATTCCCTTGTAAAGATGGGACAAGATCTGCGCAAGGCGAATCCGGATGGATCGGCACACAGCCCCGACGAAGTGCAGGCCATTTTAACAGAAGAACTCATCAAGCACCAGAAAACAGGTGAAGGTATCACTAACCCACTCTTTGACATGGACGGTATGTACCTCTCGCTGGTTGCCTTACCCTGTAAATGACATGTGAGACAAATATTCCAGGCGTTGACATGCACAAGGATACACCAACTGAGATTCTGCATACAATCCTCCTCGGAGTTGTCAAATATTACTGGGGCCAGACGATCTGGTTGCTGGAAAAAGGGAAGGACTTCCCTTTATTCCAAGCCCGCCTCAATTCTCTGGCCGAGGACGGGCTCAATATTCCGAAAATTCAAGCCGATTATATGTGTCAATACAAAGGGGGTCTCATCGGGAAACATTTCAAGACTCTTTCACAGGTCATGGCCTTTGCAGTGCACGGACTGGTACCACAGGACGTTTTGGAAGCATGGCTAATTCTCGGCCGCCTCACTGTTCTTCTCTGGCACACAGAAATTGACGATGTTACATCCTATATGGTACATTTGTATTGATCTTACTCAAATTGTGATTGCTGAACCAGGTTTCAAGGCAGAGTTAGAGAAGTGCATCGACGATTTCATCAACATTACCTGCAAATGCAGCCCCAGCATTCTTATCTCCAAACCGAAATTTCACTTTCTTCTTCACCTCCCTTTTTTCATCCGCCGTTTTGGCCCAGCTGTCCTCTTCTCCACGGAACGATACGAAGCATACAATGCTGTCTTCCGGGCTTGTTCAATTTTTAGCAATCGGTTGACACCAAGTCGTGACATTGCTTGGAGCTTTGCCGGCATTGACCGTGTCAAACATATTGCGACTGGTGGCTGGTGGAAGGATACGCAAACACAGCAGTGGGTTTGTGCGAATCCGCGGATCATGCACCATATCCTCGACCATCCTGAATTTGCAGCTATGGTTGGATTACCAACGAAGCAGCTACTTCAGCCAGGTGAAGGTGTTTCCGTCCCAAACAATCGGTCAGACTAAAATTGTCCCAGGTGTTATTACAAATTTCCCGTGCCTCGTAAACGGCAAGAGCGGTCAGATTCTTCCATAACATGGAATGGTTCGCTCGCTGGACAGGCACAGTCATCTCGTTTTCCCACCGGCACTTCAGAACTGTACAAGGCGGCACTGTCAATTGTTACCTGTTCCGGTGACAAGGTCTCGATCGGCGAAAATGTAATTGTTCGACAAGAAGGGGTGCGTCAACTTTTTCGGGGGTGTTATAACCTCAATAATCGAATTGAGCAGGGCCCATACTCACCTCTCTCTTTTGCAACCATACGGGAGATTCTTGTTCCTCTTCCCTTTACGGATGCCGGTGTTCGAATCACAGTGGAACTATTTAATTTACAACACACTCTGCATGAAGCGCTTCACATGCCGGTACTCATTCGCTCAGAGCAGCGTAGTGTTCTTCTCCCCGAGGTAAGTTTTCGCCTCGACAATGCTCCCTCAATGCTTATTCCAACCCAGGATCTTGAATCTGCTGTAAACCTTCAGCACGACTGTATCCACAGTAAATGTGGCCCCAATGGCACATCTATCGTCATGCAAGAGCGTGAAAAAACGTCGAAAACGAAGCGGGTCATCCTTCATAACGACGACAATAGATTTATTGTCAATACGGCATCCTTGCACAACTACCGCCAAATCCTCGCCGCAACCCACCGTTCCGTTCCAAAACATTCATTTGCCGTTGATGATCAAGCTGCTCTGCGTGCAGCCGCTGCCGTTCAAATCCGCGAGAAGCATGATGACCCCGAGGAACAAGATTCGGATCCAGATACTCCGCCCATCCCTGTACCTGAGCCGACTCCTTCTGCGGTTGACACTGGTCTGGATAATCCTGACGCATCACTCAATAATCTTCCACTTCCATCCACAATCCTCAATGATCCCGCTTTCTCTCGAGTAAAGGCACTTAAATCTCGCAAACAGCTTGAAGTTCCAACATCTCTGTATGTCTATTTGCATCCGGTTGCTGCCGCTGATCTGTTGTTCAGTGAAAAATGCACCAACCCTGTATTAAGTTTCCTGTGCAAACAAAATGCGGAACTGGTTTCTGGCAACAAGAAAGACCTCCTCGAACGCCTCCGGTATTTTTATATCTTGTTCAATGGCGTGCCGCGTGATCTGACATTCGAGGCAGGCCACCCCGCCACTCTATTTCTCATGCCGATATTAAAATGGCCTTTGAAGCGGTCCAGCAAATCAATACCGCCTTGAAGAATGACCGCAAACGGGCAGCAGATGAGCCTGGGGACAGCAGGCCTGCAAAACGAAGGCGAGG
The DNA here is from genome assembly GCA_014925785.1 of Mycena galopus ATCC 62051. Taxonomy (NCBI): domain Eukaryota; kingdom Fungi; phylum Basidiomycota; class Agaricomycetes; order Agaricales; family Mycenaceae; genus Mycena; species Mycena galopus. The sequence continues at coordinate 298,804 of WIQG01000082.1, read as the reverse complement.
TGCAGTGGATGATGCATCCCGTACTGCAAACGAGAATTTGCTTAGACCACTATTTTTTAATCGGCGGCTCAACGGGGAGTAGGACAGCATGTATTCATACGAGTAGATTAATTAAACACAAGATAGCTGCCCGCAGTATCAACAAATTGTTTCGTCGCACGGCGCCATTGGTCTCTCTCCAAAACAGCAGCATCCCTTTCTGCCTCCACTGCTGCTCGCTCACTCCGCGCCTCATCACGCTCTTTACGTGCCTCGTCACGCTCTTCCACCACTATCCTCCACTCAGAATACACGTACTCACGTTCGTGGTATGAATATTCCAAGTCGCGGGTCAACCGCGAGCATTCGAAATTGGTGCAAGGCTCCGACTTGATTTCCTGGTCCACAATATCAATGTCGACGGCAGGTTTTGGCTCGAAATCGGAAGCAGGACTGCTCGCTGTGAAGAAAAGCTTGAGATTATCCATGGGACACAAATAATTTACCTACGGATGCCGTTCGAATGATACAAGCTATCAACATAGGTGTTTTCACCAACTTGCGAGTTCAAGAAAAATCCGAACTGGCTTCAAAAAGAAAATCATCATATGTATGGGAGAAGCATAAGTAAAACATACTCATCCGCACCGAAGTGCTCATTTGCCCGCAGAGCTGACGGGCGAAGAACTCGGGAAGGAGAGGGTGATTCGGATTTGATTTTCTTGGGACTCGGAGGAGATAAATTGTAGGGCGCAGATTTACGGTTCTCTCTGTTGGCCTGCCTCGATTTTTTATGCTCGCGAGTGCGCTTTGAAATGAGTTTTCCAGGACTCGAAGGGGCGTAATCGTGGTCAGACATGAAGTTATTCAAGTTAGCCGAGATCACATGTCTGGAAAAAAAAACTTACGAGCGGCACCACCATGTCTCTGCTCAGCCAGATCTCCCAGAAGGCCACGCAGCGCATCGAACAAGGCTCCAGGAGCTTCGAGGATAGGGAGAACCAACCAGGCTTGAGTGGCACTCCGGGGCGTACTGCTAGCAATCGGCATCCGCTGGGACCGCTGAATAACGGGTGCGTCTTTTCTTCAAATTTTGACCGGAATTGACTGCGCATACAGGAGCCCTGGGCCGTGGGCGTTTCCTGCTGGTCCTTTGACCCCGCATTCGTCTCAAGACAGCCTGTTAGGCCTTCGTCCACGTAGTCCCACCCAGGATCTTGAGCTCGGAGAATGGTCGCGCCACACAAAGGTGTTGTTGACAGAGTTCTCCTCCAACAAGGCCACAGAGTATGGCGTACCAGAGGACAAGCGACAGGAGTTTTTGGAGGCTGCGATGGTGCATAGAATTTTTTCCGCTCGTATCCTTGGACGTTGTCTGATAACTATTCCATTCACAGCTTCCAACCCACAAGCTCTTGATAGTTACGTTGGCTGCTGTTCTCGGGGGTCAAGAAGACTCTGTTGAGGACAAGATGAAAGCGTATTTGACTTCGTCGACATTCAAGGTAATCTTGACTTGTTTTTGGTGCACCGGAATGATTGAACGTCTGACTTGAACAGGAACATGTGGTAGGCCACATTCGGTCCGTCCTTTTGGACCCCAAGCTGTCGAGCTACAAAGTCGGCTTCCAAGAGCGGCTTCTGGTACGTCGCACTCCGCATATGGTAATCTTGACTTTGACGATCATCACCAGCGTCATATTCGCCTCAACCCGGGGATGTATCATATTCCTCTACATCTCAGGAGTATGTTGACCAGCCGTATGTTCGTGTCTGCCGTTGGATTAGAGGTGACGACAGCAAGGAGTGAAATCAAACGCAAGGTAAGCGAGGTCTCGACACCGGTTCCACAATCAACTAACGTACGTATGTACGTACGTAGCTGCAGAACGGGGCCACCAAGAAGCTCGATATCGTCGTTCTGGGTAAAAATCTGGCTTGGAATAACACGCAAGAAATGACGGACGAGTTTTGGGGCCGGATGGCCTGGATTGTGAGTTTTACCATTCATACATGTGTGTTGCTCATGACTGCCCCAGCAATTCTTTCTTCTTGAGCATGAGGTCAACAAAACCAAGAACCCGCGCGCCTTTTGGGACGACGTCGATGAAGACCTTGCAGAACGCCGTGAGAAGGCTCAAGTTTTTCCTGAAGAGGAGCGAGCGTTGATGGCGGGCATGTAAGAATTGTTTCGTTATCTGCTCTATCTGCTAATTTTCTGCACATAGTATCTTCGAGGAAGCGCTAAAGGCTCATACACAGATGTTCCCGCTCAAGCGCGGGGGCAAGCTTCGGGCCGGCAAACAAATGCCGGAATGGCAAAGATCCATCTCTCGGGCTGTCGCGGAGATGGAAGCGTACACGCTCGAGGACCTGGCTGGCGAGGAAGATCCCGCTGACGGGGACGACCAGGATGGCCCGGGTCCCCTTCACTTAGACTTTCACGACACCTCCAATGGGGATTAATATTCCATTATTTCCTGCAGACGGTCTCTTTTCTTATTATTTTAATCTCCTAATATACTGTACATACTTTTATGGATGACCTTCCACCGTGCATGTCTGCATAAGAAATACAAAATACATTTCAGCTGAATTTCCGAATGTGCTCCGGCGGCTTCCAAATAAATAAGCTATTGGTTTGAGGACACATACATAGCTGCTGTCGGATGCAGGAATCATGGTAAATAAGGCTAGAATCTGTAGGAGCTTTTCTATATGGGACCAACATGTGGTTCTCGACATAAGAGGCGGATCGCCACCTTTTGTGAAATTGACATGGAGTTTCGGCCGATCAGACATCGGGCGTCCCCATATGGGTCCCGTGTTGCTAGCAAACGGTGGTGTACGGCGTAGACACATGTCGCCGGACGTAGCCGAAGATCGCCACATGTCACTGTACGTAAACACAGGTGCGTCTACGCGGGGTCGGAACGCAGTGATTTGGACGACCTGGTGCGTACTCTCTTTCTCTCGTGTTTTGCTCTTGCTTATTATATTTTCCTCTCGTCTCCTCAACTCGGTCTTCGTCCTGCGGCTGCGCCCACGCGGTACACATCCACTCGGGCCCATCTGGTCTATGGCCACGTGCACGCGGGTCACCCTTCCCTGCCTCTGTCTGCTCTGGTCCCACCGCTCAGGTGGCGCGCTTGCGAAGTGTGCTTTCGTTTTCCGTCCCGCGTTCGTCTGCTGTCCTCATCCCGAACTCGCGCGCGCGTTTGCTTCAAGTGGAGCACACCGTGGCATCCAGCTTGTCCCATGATACTCACACATCCCCGAGCCGAGCCGAGCGCTGCGTCGCCGGGGTCGAGTGCGATGTGTATGCATCCTGCACATACTGGATACCTTGTCCTGTACCACCTACCACACGCAATTCTATTCTATTCCATTTAAATTTGCATTTGGATCGAGCCTGAACCTTGACTTGCGTGATGGGAGACGTTTCGTCATTAGAACTATGGCCGCATACCGTTTGCCGCGTGGCGGCAAGTTACTGTATCTTAGTATCTTGGTCATTGATCTTTCAATTCTCAGGTCCATTCATCACCTCCTCTTCTTTTTCTCCTAATACAAGTTCGCTGCTCACTAACTTAGTAAGGTCTGTCGCATCCTCTGCTTTTATCCAATCAAATACGGAACTCGCACTATGAAGTTCAGGCTGCAGTGTCCTCACCTGCTCACACGGAAAAATATCTAGCCGAGTTTCTGTTTCCCGTTTCCTGTTTAGTGCTCATTCAAGTGGGGCCTTGTGCACCGCCTCCACCATGCCATCTTTTTCTTTCCCTGTTCCCTTTTCTTCCTTTTTTTCGGGGGGAGGGCGGATTTGCGTACGCACTGGGCCTTTCATTCATCCATCCTACATTCCCAAATACCCATTGAACTAAGATGAGTCTTGTCGCTTCTTTCGAGTCTCAATTTTTTATCACCTCTGGCTCGGGCCAGCTGAACTAAAGCAATATGCTTTCGATGTGAGTTCACTTAATTTGGTTTATCCTTCTGAATCCCTCCCCTCCTATAGCTGAACAAACTCCTTCCACTTTTAACTAACCAAGTAACTCGCGTTCGCTGACCCAGATCTCTCGAGGTGGGTGCGTTTCGGTTGACTTGACTTGCTGCATCTCCTTCACTTTCAGCTATTACTTATTCCTGTCGATCCATCTATCGGCTTGATTGTACACCCTCGTATCTTCACGCTCGTATTCACCTGTGGAAATTTAAGTCAGTTTCGCTTTTTTTTGGAATTGATTCAATACTTACCTGCGTCTTGGGCACTCCGAGTCGGGCATGACAGAGTTTATCCCCGCACTGATACTGTTCTTTACTTGGAGAGGTCGACTGCCCCGCTCCGTGCTGGGAGCTCCGGGGGTCTGTATTCTGTGCTGCGTTCCGTTTCATACTTGTATCGCACGCTAGCAGCTCCGGCGATACGCGCCGCACAAGGACATCTGTCGATCGAGCCCATGAAATCTTGTCCACCGCCAAAGTTTCCAGTCTTATACTGACTCGGAATAGGTATTGGATCACATAGATCTCCAAAAAGATGTGAATTGTACATGACGTTTGGGTTGGATGTACTTGATCTTTTGAGCTCAAATGAAAGGCCATAGGGTGTAGTCTCTCCATGTGAAATATTAGAGTTGTACGCTAAGAACACGGAGCCGTACAGGGACAACATTGATTACAAATGATCCAATTATAAATCTGGTTTTGACCAGCTTGCAGAACTTGTGTCAGAAAGTCCGTTGCGGGATGAAATAAAATTGGGTACGGGTACAAGATGTTAATAACAAGCATTCCCTCTCTTTTCCTTCAACAATTCCCGCACCCTGGTTGGCAGACTGTCATATAACCTGTCAATGAAGTCCTGATCAACCTTTGCCCACTCCTTCTTCAAAGTGACCCAAAGCTCATCGCAATTCTTTGGAAGTGAGTCCCTAGCGCCCACCATGCGATTCAAATGAGCCTATTCATTCTCTATGATGTCCATATTGGGTGATTTTGGGCTCTAAGGGAGTAAATCAATCCCTTTGAGGTTGAACCAGCCTTTGCCATATTTTGACTTGTGCTTTGGATCGCCATCCTGTTGGAAATAAATAGTGCTGTGGTTCAGATTATGGTTTTCGAGGGTACGGAGAAGGGATTGGGAGAGTATATCCATATAAATGAAGCAGTCCAAGATGCCATCAATCTGATTAAGTTCCCTAACACTGTATCGAGTGATGCAGTCTTATACCATACTATACCACAACGCTCCTGTGACCGTGCTTCACCTGTTTTTTGACATATTTGGGATCATTAACTTTGCCTGGCATGCTCCAACACCAGTCGCGCCCATCCGAGCCGAAAACATTGAACTTGGAATCATCAGAGAAAATGACTGCACACCAATCCTCCTCTGACCAATAACAATGATGTTCAGCACACTCTACACATTTCTGTTGGTGTCCTCGGGTCAGCAGGGGCTTGGATTTGTACTAGTACGCATGAAGCCCACGCCTTTTAAGCACTTTGCGAACTGTGTCCTCGTGAATGTCAGGTAAAAGCTTCCGCCTTAGGTCAGATGAATTTCTGGCCTTGCCAGAAGGCAGCATTCACATGGTCTTTCGGCGTTGTGCTCCAAAATTTCAGATGGACAACTTGGCCGGGGTGATTTCTCGTCAAATTGGTGGTTAACACCAGATCATGCATTAATTCTTGACACCGTAGAGACCGAAACATTGTCTTTGTCCGCCGTAACTCTGTTGGGCAATCCCAGCTCTTTGAGAGCAACAATGGCAGCCTTTTTAGTGGCAGATGTGTCGGACATGATGAGGAGGATGTGTATGCAGTAGATAGCTGTGTTGATGTGTCATTGTGGGGGTTGAAGTCGAAAATGTGATCACGTCCAAATGCAGAAAAACAATTGGATCACATGTGTGCGATATCGACGTCATTCCCAGCCAACACAGGGACACAACCTCATATCGTTCAGCAGGTATATACTACATCCTATATACTTCCTATTACCCTCAAAAACTCAGAGGAAGTATGCATTGCATTGGCAGAAATCAGCTGTCAAGTTTTGAACACCTGTGATCCAATACTTATTCCGAGTCAGTGTATCTGCTCAAGATATACCAAATCTTCTCCTCGCTGCAAGCTGTTTACTAAAATTTACCTGTTCAGGTGTGTCATCATGTAAGTTTTTTGGGTTTAATACGCCATTTCGATGGTGCAAGTCAAATGATCACTCAGTCGAGTCTCGACTCGGAGTCAAATATCTACATAACATTCAAAGGGCCATGCTGGTACGAATCCCGACTGGTTTCCCAAGGGCGTCCGACGTTGCTCCAATACCCCATCACTAGAATTCAGGAATTCAGCAATAGAGGCGGATGAAAAACATTACAATGTACATTGCATGCCCTCCCCTTCCCTTTCTTCAGCAGCTGTTCCGAGATTTGCTCTTCAGCGTGTCGTTTACGCGTTGAAGGGACTGTGATGCCCCTTGAATTCCCTATGTCTGTTTCATTAATACATTGGTAAGGGCGGCATGATTTAGGCTCACCTGGGCCAAGTTCCGAGAATTGTGTGAGAGCCATCGCGGGTGATGAATCAGGTGGATGGGGACAAAGTAACGGCGATGGCCATGCGTCAAATTTCCCGGCGGAAGTGGAGGCAGAAGGCACCGTGTCAATCTGCTCAAGAAAGGCGCCCATGAGGCTGTCCACTGCAAAACTGTCGACATGAGGGATCAATGTGTTAAAGCTGTCCTTGTTGAGGCCAAGGAGAGTCGGCTCGATCATGCCGGGGACATCTAGAGCAGGGAATATGGAATTGGTGGTCCAATCTTCGTTACTCGGGGTACCCATGAGAAAGTCAAAGTCAAGGTCGGGGGAAAAGTCTAATGCTGGGTTGGCCGCAGGAGCCCGAGAATTGGATTCAAACATCCATGGGTCCAGCGCGGGAATAGGAATCAGAAGCACAGTTGACATGTCGGACTGGATTGCAGGTACATTCATTCTTGGAGCTGTAATTGCAATCAGCATGATCATCGTAGAAGTACCATCACATACCTGTTCTTACCGGTGCCAAAACTGCTGTATCATTGGGAAGGCTTGAATTCTGAGAGCCTGCAGTGAGGGAGAGATCTAATGGGAATATATTCAGTTGAAGACAGTACTGTCCACAGTCAGTTCACCCACTTGGGTTGCTTGATGATTCAAGTATATTGTCGAACTCTTCATCCATGGCATCATTGTCGTCCAGTGAATGGTCATCTGTGGCATCATTGCTATCCCATGAATTTTCATCTGTGGCATCATTATCTTCACATGAATCTTCTTCATCAACTGTTTGTGTTGTAAATACCAGTTTAACTTTGAGTGATTGACTCACTGTGAGAAAATGGACCATGCAATTCGGAGGACAATTTGTAGAGTGGATACCCTAAATGCCGCGCTACATCTTGGCTGTTGGGATCAAAACCTTTGGCCTGGTGGAATCACCGAAGGCTGGCATACACATTGGCATCCCACTGCTGGCCCCAGATCTCCCTGGAAAGTACCAGGGTTGGGAGGCCAAAACTGACTGCTTCATCTGCGCTTAGGCGTTCAGTGCCGGAGGGATCAAAAGACTAATAGGCTGGACACTCGGGCCATTTGAACGACAGTGTGTCCCCAATGCGAAAATCCTCAGGTGGGCAGAGAAAAAGAAAGCCTTCGGGTGGGTCCACAGTAAGCTGAGAAATGGTGAGGCGAAACTCAATATCATCGACCACAACTATTCAAGTCAATCAATGTGAATGAGGAGCAATTTGTGGCTAAATTCTTACCACAATCTTCAAAATTGGACGAGATCCCGAGGCGGTTGAATATATGGTTTGCTTGACTGAGCCACTCTTTGGACAGTACATCACCGGCTCGCAGGGAATGTACCCATAAAAAATCTGACTGGGAGTCTGCGGCAACTTCAGAGGTGAACCTTTGAGTAGTGAGCTGGAGCATAGTGTGCAGATGGGAATGATATTCTTACCGGGTCCAACCATTCTCTATGACCTCCCTCAACTGATCACTGAAGGATGCCTCAGAGTAATATCCATAATGGTCAAGCTCTGCTTCCGGCATAGAGGCAATCTCAACCAGGTCATTATCGGCAGAAATATAATACACAGTGCCAAACGTCACCGGTCTTGAGGTAGAACCCCAAGAGAATCGAGATTCTGCGAAGCAAAAATGACATCCCCCATGATACTGGTCGAGTGTCAGAAGGTTGATGGCGATTGTCTCTATATTCGGTGCGTCCAGTGGCTCGAGGCCCTGTGGGGGCAGCATATCACTCCCCAGAGACCCCCACAATGGTTTATCCTCATCATTCGGTATGAGGTCCGCGCAAAACTGGCCAGTCGATCGTCGGATGTAATATGTGCAGTCTTTCTCTTGCTAGAGATATTCCATTAGAAAATTGCACATATAGGCAAACAAACTCACCAGGTAGAGCTGGAGAGTAGAATGAAAATAATTATCGACAACCTGCAACGGTGTCAGTGGCAGTGTCCATCTCACAGGTCTGGGGCCATACTGAGAACCCGGTGGCCTGCAGAAAGTTCAGTTTATGTTGGGAAAATGAAGCACGGCAGATACATACGCCGTAAGCATGAATGTACAGGGTTACGAGATGCGAGTCTTTGGAGGAGTCGAAGATATCCTCAAACGGAATGAGATCTGAAGTGAGAATGGACTTGAGTATTGCGGATTCAAAACACAGAACCCACCGTCATGGAAGATCGTAGCATGTATGTTACCCATACTCGCTGTTCCCCAAACTTGAACAAGATTTGGGTGGCTGGATATTTACTTCAGCAAACAGGGATTATAGGCGATGGCGTAACCTACCGAACTGTTTTATATTTCGCGACGTCCTCTTGCCACTCCTAGAAGAGTAAGTGAGGAGAGGAACTTAAGAGCACAGATAAATTGGGAACCTCTTCTGCACTGGTGCCCTGATACATGACCACTGCTACACTGGAGTCTCGACCTTCAACTCGAGCGGAATAGACCCGCCGGACACGCGCTCGCTCGCTTTGCCGATAGACAAGGCCATTTATTTCGTGTCGAAGATCTATATCACCCAGCGAGATAATTCGGAAGTCTATCCACTATTCAGACCTTTCATAAAATGAATAGAGGAAAACGTACCGGATGGGACACTCGGAGTCATGTAGTTCGCGACGAATGATTTCGTTCTGACGGCGTAATTCACAGTGGGGCCTGTCCCGGTGCCGCCAGCACCACCAGTACCACCTGCACCCTGGCTGTCATGGATATAGTCATTTTCAACTCAACAACCGTGAGTTCATGTTTTGACTATTTCCTATCCCGTTGCCTCACTCCGTGTAAATCCTTACTTCCTCACATCTTCCTTGTCAACTATTACTTAGTTTCATTGTTACTATGTTTCAGTTCAGTATTTCAAATCTACCATACAGTATATAAACCACTAGCTAGGAAAATATACTTTACTTTTTACCTGCAACACTCTTCGCTCTAAACGCACCCTCGCGTCTCGCTTAACTGCCACGCACTCAGTCTAACGGCTTCGACGAAAGTCTCGCACTCGTCGAAGCCCAGGACAACATCGTCTAACGGCCTTGACGAACGTCTCGTACTCGTCAAGTCCCAGGACAACCCTCACGCAATAAGCGGTGACAAGCCTGCGGCTTGTATACTTATTGTGTCACGCGTTTTCAACGGAAAGCTAACGGGCTTCAAGTGAACTTTGGAATTGCTCCCATTCCATAACATTGGTGGACACTGTAGGAGCTCGTTAATACGCTTTCCTCACAACATCTATCTTTGTTACCCAACATACCTTTACCATCATGTCTGCCTCTTCTACTGCATCTGCTCAGAGCGCGAATGCTAGGCGTAAAGCTAGGCAACGCACGAAGAAGTCCAATCAAGGGATGGATGATGGACAAGAGCCGGACCAGGAGATAGATCGAGATGTCATTGAAAATCCCGATCAACCCATTCGTAATTTTCACGATCATCCTTCCGCTCCGCCTCGCGACCCGGACTCCAACGACGATCGATTCGACGCCGACCGCTTTAGCGACGATCATCGTTTGGAGGAATACGCAGGGCCCCAACCCGTTCAGTTGTTGGACCCTGATGCGAGAATCTTGAAAGGCTCACTTCCCCTCCCAACCTTCCAACCTTATCGTACGATCATCGAGGGTGACGTAGACATCATTGCTCGTCGTCAACACGCGTTGGACTTAGGGGCAGAGGGTTTTGCCAAGCCTTTCCTTCGTCATCCGAAGATCGCAACTCGAAGAATGTACACAAGTGTTTTCCATGCCGAATTGGAGCTCCTCCAAAGGCTTGTTACTTCGATTGATACTACAATGCTCCTGAACAAGGAGAATGCGTATCGGTTACAGAAATCGACATATTGGGTGTTTTGGAAGCTCTTGGACGATCTACGCAAACGTGCCAAACCAGCCTTCGAAATATTTGGATCGCTCACACCTACCATTCCAACCTGGGGAAGGAACGAGGACCCTCTCACCTTCTACGCGTCTAACGAGTTCGAAATCCTCGGTATCTGTTACCGTGCAGAGGTTGAGAATTTCCTCGCACTCTTGCATGAGCGTTTCGACTTTATCTCGGATGAGATTCGTCCACCAGACGAGGAAGCCAAGATATTTTATGAAGACTTCCATCGACCCGCGTCCGTCGGCATGGGCTTGGCAAATTCTGAGAACTGTTCATTCGACGCGTCCCCATTTCGACTTCGCCCCGCCTCGTTTCCAGGATCAGCGAAAGGTCCTTTCGTTAACAAGGAGGAGAAAGAGTCGAAATTCCGCAACCCACCTGAGGACGTTCCTTCAACTGGAGGCAATGCAGCGGCAAGGAGGGCGCACCGGGCTAGAGTGAAGGCAGTAACGGACGAAGACGACAGGGAGACAGCCATACCCTTTCCCAGGAATGCGCTCTCCCGCGGCGCCTTTGAAAAATCCTCCACTCCACCGTCTAAATTCCACGAAGCCTTCGCGGAAAGTCAGTTTGAGAAGGACAGGAAATCTTACCGCCAGTCCAAGTGGCTTCGCGATCAACCGTCTGGTACCCCGCGTCACGATGCCTTACCTCATTTCTCGCAGCTGGGATTCGCAATCCCCGACCATTCTTCTCGACCATCTGAAGGTGCTCACCTTAATCGCTCCAATCCGAAATCTAAAGCCTCTGGGAAAACGGAGCTGGAGAGGGACCCAATTGATTCAGAAAGCAAAGACAGTGAGGATGGGAAGAAAGGCTCGAAGAGGCCTAACCGGAACGAAAGGGAGCGCAAGAAACCTCAGAGGAGATCTGGCCGTGACGGCGGTGATCCTGGGGATGACTCTTCGAGTTCTGACGACGGCAATTGGGAGCCGCGTCGCGATCTTCCTCGCCGACCTCTTACCAAGAAGAAGGGACTTGTTCATGATAGCAGCGATGAGGACCGGGACGGCAGATATTTCGACCTGCGTTTGAAGGATGCGGACGTTCCTACATGGGATGGAGACCCGGATAAACTTCTGCGATGGATACAACGCTGCAACTTGATTGCGGAGGACGGACCGAAGGCTTGGCGCCAGCTGGGAAAGGTGGTCCCGCGTGCATTCACTGGAACTGCGCAGGACTGGTACTTTACTCTGCCTGTGGACTATCAGCAGAAGATTCGTCAAAACTGGTCGACAATGCGCCAGGCTCTAGCGGATTTTTTCCTCTCAAGCAAGTGGTTGGACAAGACTCGCACAAAAGCCTTGCGTGGAAGCTATCGTCAGGCTGGCTACAGCACGGAAAAACCCAGCGAGTATTTTATCCGCAAACGGGAGTTGTTCAATTCGGTCTATTCCTTCGAAGACTCATCAGTCATGTCTGAAGTAATGAATGGGGCACCTCGCTCGTGGTGTACTGTCCTGGATACCCAGAAGTACGATTCCATCGTCGAATTCCATGCAGCAATTATCTTCCACGAGGATACGCTGATGGATCTTCCGATGAATAAATTGGAAAACCATGCACGAGACGATGACGTCGAGCAGCGCGAACCCTTCCAGAAGCCGGACACTGGTGTCATCTTTTGACCTTGCCCTTCAGTCCATCGGTCTTTTCAAATTTTCAAGCCGGCACTGACTCGAAAATTGGGGGGGATGTAACACGGGCACTGAAGGAAGAGGCGCCCCAAAATCCTCGCAAATCACGGACATAAAAGGAACCGAAGACGAAGACGACTCAGCTGTCTTACATTTGCCCCTTAATTCTCCTATCATTATTCCCGTCTCTCACCCCTCCCCACGACGTCCAAAGTTCATTGGACATTAGTCTTCACATAATCTCTGCACCCCTACCTTGTCACGGTGACATTTCAGCATTGCCACACGAGAGAAAGCTCCACCCGTTCTCTGCGCACCTCCCTGCTCGTCCCGATTTTTCTTTTGTGGCTCTTCTTTTTTCCACCTTCGGGATGACGAGAAGTAACTTCACGCTCGTTGAGTGGGGGGGATATGTCATGGATATAGTCATTTTCAACTCAACAACCGTGAGTTCATGTTTTGACTATTTCCTATCCCGTTGCCTCACTCCGTGTAAATCCTTACTTCCTCACATCTTCCTTGTCAACTATTACTTAGTTTCATTGTTACTATGTTTCAGTTCAGTATTTCAAATCTACCATACAGTATATAAACCACTAGCTAGGAAAATATACTTTACTTTTTACCTGCAACACTCTTCGCTCTAAACGCACCCTCGCGTCTCGCTTAACTGCCACGCACTCAGTCTAACGGCTTCGACGAAAGTCTCGCACTCGTCGAAGCCCAGGACAACATCGTCTAACGGCCTTGACGAACGTCTCGTACTCGTCAAGTCCCAGGACAACCCTCACGCAATAAGCGGTGACAAGCCTGCGGCTTGTATACTTATTGTGTCACGCGTTTTCAACGGAAAGCTAACGGGCTTCAAGTGAACTTTGGAATTGCTCCCATTCCATAACACTGGCCCGCCCCACCAGCGCCTCCTTGTCCACCTAAGCAGAATGTATTATGAGTAACACCTCAGTTTCTTAGTACGCAATTGCCCACCCTTTATTGTCAAGTTATGCACGGTCTGACGGCTGGAGCTTCGATGCTTTGACATTGTGGTTAGAGAGCAGGAGTGCGGGTCGTGATGGTTGCTAGGGAAGACAAGACTAAGCGCCCGCGCACAGCACGCACTTTCGCACGTGAAAGAATTGAAAATAGCATCCTATGATTTCTATCGTCTCTGGAAATTTATTATTTAGCGAGCTAACAGGAGGTATTTGTATTGTAAAGTCCCGGTTGCTTGTCCTCAAATTATTCGGTTGACAGAATTGGAAAGGACCTAGAGGCTAGCGCAGGGCAGAAGGAACAAGAATATCTTGTTCGCAGGCTTGTAATCATTTTCGGTTCTGTCCACCACTGATACGTCGAGGCTTCCGAACTATGAATGCCGACCTACTTTAGCACAAATTATCTTGAGATTTCAAGCACCTAAAGAGACAGAGGATGGGAAGCTCTGGGTTGAGGACCGAGTAAAAGCGCATTCGGAACAAGTCATGTCGCGGTTTCACAGCATCCCAGTCTTCATTTCTTAGTGTCGCAGTGCGCCAGCTAGCGCCGTGTGGTGCGCACCTCAGATATCCATCGACCCGGCTTCAGTAAAGGGACTAATTGGAGTGTGCGTGTCTTGGCGCATGTTACCGTGCTGAGTAGCGTTCAGAAGATCCGGGACTTGATTGGAAGAGAGGGTTTCGACCCCAGATGAGGTCAAGGATTGAGTGAAAAGGCCACAGAATAGAGGAGGGAGTGGCCCGTAAAAATGCCCAAGATATAATATAAATCATCGTCAAGTAAATAGACGCCCGGATAGACGCCGAGATGAATCAACGCTAGGGTTGTCATAGGTGGACGAAGGAGTAGAGTGGGGCGAGTTGAGGTATTGGAAGCGATATCAAGAAGTAGGCCGATATCGATGGGGGTCTTGTGGGGTCGCTTCTACTCGAGGCTTTGTGGCGGACGACGCTCGGAAGGGAGGTCGGTCCCCAAAGCGGCACCGCCGAAGACACCTGGTTTGTTGTAGAATTGTTGACAAAGTCAAGCGGTAGCATGAAAGGAAGGAAAGCCGAGTCCAATGTGATTAAGTGGGAATGCTTAATGAAAGAAAGAGGTACATCGTGGTGACAGCTAAATCCAGCGACGGAGTTGCATTTCGCCGTATCGGTTTAATTTTACCGCGGTGCTGTGTCGGACCCTGGTTCAATTCCAGAATCCAAGCCACGTCGGGAGTGCACCAGATCACTATGTAGAGCCGTCTTGGTGGAACTTGGAGATCGGAACTGCGAGCGGTAATAGCTATGCATATGAGAGTAGTATAGCTGAGGGGACGAAGAGGCCAGAAAGAAAGACTGCTACTTGATTTCGAGCGCAGAAAGTCTAAGAGAAAGAGGCTCGTGGCATGAGCAGTTCGTTGTATGCTCGTCGTCCAAAGGATACACCACCAGGGGAGGAATTGGAACAGATCATTCAGCGGGATCATTATCACAGAGAGCGTGAGGTCGGTATGCCATCGTACGCCTCGGGCTCGGACGGGTTCGGGTTGCATATACTTCAGCCCGGCGTACTTACTTGTGTGGAATCCGGAAATCGGAAAGAAGAGATTCGGACTTGGGTATGTACCGAGAGAGAATTGACTTGACCTAGAAGAGACAATCCCAGATTCATGGAGCGACACGGATGAATATTTGCGTGAATTCAAGGACGAATTTTGAGATGTGCTGGAATTTGAATCAGAACTGAGGGAGAAGAGACGATTCAGACGAGGGTTTGAGATCCAGATTCAAAGCAATAAGTATTCGAGGAACGCAAACGCAATGGAAGAAAGCGAGTCCTCAGTGATCGCATCACCTATTGTTTATTTTCCCCGCCCCTGCCATACACTCCCTGATCCATCCTCCTCATATGGTGCAGCGGTGATGTCTCTGCACTCGCCCTCGCTGGGCCCATCGTCACCCTCGCCGTCCTCGTCCGCAGTAACGATCCCTATCCCGGGCAAGTCTATCCTCAAGAAACCGCCGCCGGCGCAGGCGGGGCTATTTAGCGGGAGCCTGTCGAAGCTCAGTGGCGGGCTGAGCCGGTTCTTTCCTGGCGAGCGGGATGCATCTGCGTCGTCGTCTTCTGGGTTTGGGAATAGCGCAAGTGGAAGTGGGAATACTGGAGGAAATACTGGAGGAAATGGAGCAGGAGGGAAAGAGAAAGAGAAGGATGCGGAGGCTGCGCGAGTGCTCAAGCGGGCGCACTTCATCCTACCGGAGATTGCGGTGGTGTACCCGATTAGCAGCCTCGCGCCGCCGTCGACGCCAACGCTGCGCGATGAGAAGCGCGCGATTGAGGATAGGGAGAGGGAGAGGAGGCGGAGGGTCGTGCGTGCGAATAGCTCGAGCAGTCTCAATCTCAGTATCGTTACGGCGAACGGGGGCGACACCGCGAGCGTCAGGACGCAGAGCAGCGGGGGCGCAAAGGAAAAGGAGGGCGGGGAGGAGGCGGAGTGGTGGGCGATGGATAAGGTGGAAAGTTTCTACCGCGAGTGCTGCGAGGGGTGTCAGGAGCAGCCCGACAAGGGAATTACTGCTGCGTTCAAGGTCCGTTTTCTTACCCTCTCTTGCTAACGAATTTTATTTATTTTATTATATATACTTCGTCTTTCGTCGCACAGAACACACCATCAACGCATCCCCGGACCGTCGATTTCTCGGGTGTGCAGCTGACATTTACGACGGCGTCGATACTGGCGGATGTGCTCAGCATCGAGTGGGGGCTGCGAAAGGCTGTATTCAAGGAGTGCGATTTGGATGAGCTGGTATGTGCCGATTTCGTATTGTGTTTCTCGGTTTCGCATTGGGTTCCGGCCTTGCGTATGGGATTGGTCTCGTGCGTATTGTGTTTTTCCCTGGCGTATTGGACTCCTCTCCGGCGTATTGGATTCCGATTTAGTCTCCCCGACCCGCGCCTTCATGCTGCGGCGCCTGCGGGATACACATCCACACGGATCCATCCGCATGCGGGTGCCCATGCCCTGGCTCTGCGCTAGATCTCAATCATATGCACACGTATCCTGTGCGAGAGCGACGGGTGGCGCGTG
Organism: Mycena galopus ATCC 62051; assembly: GCA_014925785.1. NCBI lineage: Eukaryota > Fungi > Basidiomycota > Agaricomycetes > Agaricales > Mycenaceae > Mycena > Mycena galopus. Next base: position 282,644 of record WIQG01000082.1, on the reverse strand, counting down.
CCGTGTCATGTGCGCGGTAGGGGAGGCCCTCCTTGGCTCGGCGTCCGCGCAAAATTGCGGAAGCGTCGACTCTTCATGCGGGACGCGCGGGATCGGCAAGAGAGCTCACTCCGTGGGTGTGGGGCTCTCCCGGGAGGCAGGCGTCTACTCGATTTCGTGCAGGTGCTATGGCGCCCGCGCAATGCGCATCCAGACGGATCGGTGCATCCGGGCTACGGTCCGCGTGCGGGTCACAAAGCCCGGGCTCTGGTCTCAACGCTCAAGTGGCGCGAAGGGCACTTGTGCACGAGCGAGATCGAAGACCAGCTTGGCCGCTAAAGCGCGATGGCGCGACAAAGCGTCGTCGTGGGCCGAATCGGGGCTGTCGACCTTTACCTTGTGATCTTAGCTTCGAGACTAGGTCGGGGGCGGGACGAGTGCATTACGGCCCTTTGCCTTTTATCGTCCCGTTTTTCTGGCCTTTTTTTTTTTGGGGGGGGGGCGGGCTTGGGTTTTGGAGTTGGCTTGGTGGGGTGGTGGGCGTGCGTGTCGTGTGCGCGGGAGGGGGGAAGCGCGGACTCAGGCCAAGCATTAGCTGACTGGGTCGGCGTCCTCTCTTGCCACACACAAAACACAAGACACAAAATCGTGGACGCGCGGGATCGACATGAAACCTTACTGCCTATCTCACCCTTGGGCGTGTGCGGTGGCGGCTGTCTTTCATGCATTCATTGCCGTGATTCCGTGTGCGTGGCGGTGTCTTGCGCGTTCTCCCGGGCAGGCATCGTGCGTCGTGCTTCGTCCCCAGGGCTCGTCGGTGCCCCTACCCCTGCCCCCTCGCGGTGCTTCTTCTCGTGCTCGTGCTCGTGCATCCTGTCTCATCCTTCTCTTTCTCTCACTCTATCTAATAAATAACTCGTCAAATACCCAAATCCAAATTCTATCGCTCACCACCTCCTCTAGACGCTCAAGCCCCTCCTCCACGCACTGCTCATCCCGCGCTCGCTCGCGTACCTCTCCCTCGCCGCGAACCGCCGGCTCAAGTCCCCCGCCGCGTGGAAGCTGGTGGGCGCGTACCTCGCCAAGGCGACCGCTGGCCCCGCGGGTGCACACGGTATGTATGCCTCCCTCCCACTCCCCTCGTTTTGCTCCTCCAATACTTACTAACGGTGGTGACGCTGATACAGGCGCCGGCCTGACGTTCCTCGACCTCTCGCAGAACGCGCTGGACAAGAAGGCGGTGGAATGTGTGGTGGGCGCGCTGGGGGAGTATGTGCCTGGGCCGGTGGTTAGGTGGGTTTGCGGCTGCTTCGTTTTTTTCGGGTGTGCGCGCGCGTCTGCGTTGTCTGTTTCTTTGGTGGTTTTTATTGGGGGGGGCGAGAAATCCAGGGCAGGAGTGGGCAGAGACTCGGATTTCGTCTCCGGGTTTTGGCGTATGCGCGGAGGGACGTGCGGATCCTCCTGATGTCACGCACGAGGGATTCCCCCGAGTCTCGACCTTGCGGCGGCTCCGGGTTGTCTTGCATTTTGGGATTTGAGACTTTGCGGGGTGGTATCGGAGGGGTGCCGGTGAGATGGAGTTCGCCTCGTCTGCGCACACCCGGCCTTGGACGGCGCGTTGTTGTTGGTCAGGACGTGGGCTACTCAAGCTTCGGTAGCACCGTCGCTTATTTCCTCATCTTGTCTTATTCTGATCTCTACGTTCTTGCTCTTATCTTTCTATTGTTACTATTTACTAACTAGCGTCTGCAGCAACTCCGCCGCCTCATTCGTCTCCCTCTCCGACACCGCCTCCCTCGCGTCCTACGACTCGGACTCCCACTCCCTCTCGAACGGCGCCTCCAGCGCCAACTCGACCAAGTTCTACGGCGCCCACGCGACCGGGGACGTGCGCTACGGGCTCGGCTCCAGCTCTGGTCCCGACCGCGAGAAGGACAGCGGCGGCGCGGGCGCGAACGCGAAAGGCAGCAAGGGCGGGCTCGTCTCGCTCAAGCTCGACGATTGCAACCTCCGCGCCGCCGCGCTCGAGACGCTCGCGCGCGCCGTGCGCACGTCGTCCCTGCGCAACATCTCGCTACGGCACAACAAGATCTCGCCCACGGGCGCCGTCGCGCTCGCGCTCATGATCCGCGACTATCCCGATGTGCTCGCCGCGCCCGCGGGGGCGGGGTCCACGTATAACACGTACGGCGCGTCGGGGTCCGTGCCGCCCTCGCCCACCGTGTCCTCCCACTCATCCCACTCGCACTTTGACGCACGCGACGCGCCGCCGCTGCCCGCGTTCAACCCGCATTCGAATAGCATCCTGCCGCCGTCGCTGGGGAGCACGAATAAGCCCGCCCTGCACGCCCTCGGGCCGCCGCCGAAGCACCCGACGCTGACGGCCGCGCAGACGACGTACACGCCGTATGTCCCGCGAAGGAGGCAGCAGTCCGCGAACGCTACTTCGGCGGCGCCGACGGTGGCGAGCAGTGTGCTGGGCGGCGTGACGGCGCGGCATGTGCCGTCGCCCGCGCCGTCGTTCTCGAGTGTGAGCTCGACGGAGTCGCCGACGAAGGGCGCGGGCGCGCGCGCTGGGCTGGGGCTTGGAGCAGAACGGGATAAGGATCGGGAGAGGGAGGCGAAGGAAAGGGAGCTGCACGCGCCGTCGGCGGCGCTGCTGGACAAGGTGCGCGCGCTGGATGCGTTGCCGCGCGTGGGCGCGCTGCGGACGCTGGATTTGAGGGGGAACGATTTGAGGGTGAGTCAGTTGACGGGTTTTGGTGTGGTGTACTTTGGGGGGGCTTGTGGCGAAGGGAGTGGCTTTTCCGGGGCGTGGGGTGACGTCGTCAGCGTCTAGCGCACCTTGCGTGCTGCAATGATTGGTGGGGAGAGAGGAGCGGGGCGGCGTACGTAGATCGGCGAGGATGCGATGTGGAGGGAGTCTCCCGTGCTGCGTCGATCGGCGGGGATGCTACGTGTATAAGGAGCGGGGACGGGTGTGGTGTAGCAGCGGAGGCGAGAGCAGAGACGGTCGCGTACGGTGCCCGTACGCTCGCTACAGCGAGGACGGGTCAGAAGCTATGTGAAGAGCAGCAGAAGTCGGAAGCCGTCCGTGCGAGGAGAGGATGTCGGTGCTGCGGGAGTCGCGAGCAGAGGAGGCGTATCCACCAGAGCCGCCTCTCGCTACCAGCCTCCTCGGATGGATTCTGACTCCATTAATTCTTTCCGTGCCCTTCTTCCACCTGGCCTGTAACGCACGCTAACTAACCTCTTCCACAGACCGGCATCACCTACATCGCGCAGGTGCTCAAGCGGAACCGGACGCTCAAGGTACTGAACCTCGCGGAGAACAAGCTCGACGTGGCGTGTTTGGTGGCACTCGCGGAGGCGTTGGTGAGTGGAAGTGTTTTTTTTTCGATTTTCTGCGGGGCGGTGAAGGGGTGAGGTGAAGTGGGGGGAAAGAACGAGTGAGTCGTGGAGGGAGGGAAGAGACAGACGTCTTCCTTTCTGAGCGTGGCAGCAGGAGAAGCAGGCAGACACACGCTCGCTCCCCTTGCGGAGCGAGGAAGGAAGGCGGTCGATGCAGACATACAGCATCTGGAAAGAGTTCTTCGTCTTCCTCATTCGTGCGTTGCGGTGCGGTTGTAGCTGGAAGGCGACCTCCACTGGCGAGTGGACGAAAGAAAGAAAGAAGCTAACGCTCATTTATTGCAGAAATACAATTCAAGCCTCGAGACGCTCGACCTATCGCGGAATCCATGTTCAGGGCCTGGATTGGAGGGGGTGAGTTCTTCGTTATACGCTCCCCGTCCTATCCTACGTATTTCTGCCTGCTCGTCACGCTGCACTCTCCCTTCTTTCTGGCGTCCCATGTGGCATGCGTCCCTTCCCTGCCTTCTTCATGTTTTCGCTCCCTTCCCTCCCGTCCTGCTCCTGACGCCGCGTCGCGTCGTTTCCCTCCTCCCTCCTCCTGCCCTTCTTTCACGCCGCATTACATTCCCATTTTGCTTCGCTTCCCAAGTCCTCGCTCCCGCCGACGGCAGACTTTCCCGACACTACCCTTCTTCCTCTCATGCCGAACCCCTTCCTCCTTCCAAAGCATCGCTCCATCCCCCTCCTCCCTCCCTTGTCGTTCTTCGCTCCACCAGCGCTCTTGACACCGTCCCCCTCCTCCCTACTGAATGTCCTTTCCCTCATACTCACCCTATCATAGATCCAATCCCTCCGCACCGCCTTCACCCTCAACACTGCCCTCAAGCGCCTCTTCCTACGCTCTACCGGGCTCGGCCCGCCTGGCGCCATCGCCCTTGCCGAGTTCCTCCCCGAGTCCGCCTCCCTCCTACACCTCGACCTCACCGAGAACGCTCTCGGCCTCGCGGGCGTGCTCGCGCTCTCCAAGGGCCTCGAGGCGAACGGCGTCATCCGGTGTTTGGATCTGGATATCCCGCCCGGGGACGAGGAGTGCGCGCGGATGTGTCGGGACATTTTGAATGCGTGTGTGCGGAATACGGAGGAGGCGGAGAGACGGGCGGGCGGTGGAAGTGGGGCACATACGCCGATAGGTGGTCCGCAGACGCCGCTGAGCGGGAGCGCGATGGTGACGGGGCCGGGGATGAATGGGAACGGAAACGGAGTGTCGGCGAGCGAGAGTGGGCGCGGGCACGGGAAGGGCGTGTGGGGGATGATTGAGGAGAGCGAGCTCGCGAAGAGCATCCGGCTCGATGAGGAGAAGAAGGTTAGTGCTTTCCGCTCCAACGTGTGACTTGACTTGACGCTGTCCGCCACAGTTTGAGAACGACGTCGTCGTACGTGCGCGCGCGTGTGTCACGCTGCTAGAAGCGATGCTGGCGCCGCCACCTCCACCTGCATCCCCATCCACCACGCCCGTACCGTCAGGCCCACCGCTGCCGTCTCCCGCAGACGCGCTAAAGCAAGCCAAGGCGCTTACGCGCGAGCTGACTACGGTGATCCAGGAGACGGAGGACCCCGGCCGGATGGAGGCGCTGCTAGACGTGAACGACGCGCTGATGGGGCTTGTCGCGCGTGTGCCGCCACCTGGGCGGCCGACGCTCACACTGCAGGGGTTAGGCCTCAAGTGGGCGCCCGGTGCGACGATCGCGTCGCCTGCGCGGGAGAATGGGGGTAGTGTTGTGAGGGAGGCGAATGGGCATGTGGGAGCCGGGGAAGGAGAGGATGAGGATGAGCTCCCGACGCCGTCGCGCCAGGATAAAGGCAAGGCGCGAGCAGTACCGGAACCAGAGGAGCCGGAGAAGGTGCTGAGCCCAACGCTGATGCTCGCGGACGACGAGGACGACGAGGACGGGGAGCGGATGCGGTTCTCGCCCACGGAGGAGGGGGAAGATGATGGGGAGACGGTGATCGGGGAGTCGCCTACTAATAGGTAAATAAAATGACACGTCGTGGGCGTTGTGGGTGCGAACAAACCGATGCTGACCCGTCTCTCGTAACCTTTCCAGATCGAGAAGCTGGGTGGAGGAAGAGGGCGAGGTGTTCCGCAAGGGCACGGTGCTACTTGGCCCGGAGGAGATGGAGGGCGAGTACGCAGGCGAGGACTTGAGGAAGGAGGCATGTGTCTCTTTGTGGGGCGTCGCCGATACATGCTGACCTGTGTTTTCCCCACGGATAGCTTCTTGAGGCGATGGTGGAACGACCGCCGCCGCGCCCAGTAACTGACCAGTTTGGGATGGAGATCCTGCCTCAGGACGTGCCGCCGCCGCAGCAGGAGCAGCCACCCGCATCACCCCAGCCGGCGTCACCCGCTGTGGATAAGGCGCCGCCACGGCCATACGTCTCGCGCCGCGGGTCGTCGGCGTCGCTCATGAGCATGATTTCGCCGACGTTATCGACCTTTGCTCCTGGGGGAGGGAAAATCCCCGAAGGGCAGGGGAGTCCTCGGACACCTTCAAGTCCAGGACCCGCATCGCCGTCGCCCCTGGGTACAGGTGTGCGACCCTACCTCCCGCGAAGCCGCTCGTCATCTGCGAGCGTTGACAATCGCTGAGCCGCACCTGTGTCCCTCGTCGCCTTCGCCTTTTGCGGTGAAGCCGAGCTCGACTATGACCGGCGGACCTAATCCGACGGCGGTCGTCCTCCCCCTCGGTTCACACCTGCGATCCCCTTAAAACCTGGCCGGATGGATTTATTAATGTCTTATCGACGTGCTCATATTCATATGTAGATGGCATCCTTATATCTTTCTTACTTTTCATTTCGTATGGATTTCTTTATAACTTTCTTCTCTTCTTTGCACCGCGTAAGTATTATACCTACACACATATAGTTCTCTTACCTTTCGGAACATAACATTGACCTCGTTTTTCCGCTCATGTCATAGTCATATTTATCTATCAGCCAAATTGCCTTGTTTGCGTCTTCTGACCCGACACGCACTTGCCTCGCGCCACCATCATCGATTGAGCATGCCCCGAAAAGCTGCTGCCCCCACAGACGAGGCCGTTGCCCCTCGGCGGTCGAGCAGAGCAGTAGTAGTCCAGGCTGCTGTAGCAGCGGAGAAGGAACTCGGGGAGAAAGTCACCAAGAAACGCAAGGCAGCTGCAGAGGGTGACAAGCCGGCAAAGACGAAAAAGAGCAAGGTCTGTCCTCGCTTTCTTTCCCTCGTTTTTTTCTACTTTTAACACAGTTTTTCTGTGGCATTTTCAGGCTAAAGCAGACGCAGAGGAGGGCGAGGGTGAGGGAGATGGCGAGGACGAGGACGACTCGGCGAAATTGACGCCGATCGATATCGGCGATTCGCTCCCAACTCTGACGCTCAAGAACGAGAAGGACGAGGACGTGGAGGTGGCCAGTCTGACTGAAGACAAAGGTCTCGTCCTTTTCCTGGTCCCCAAGGCCGATACTCGTGAGTTTCTGCGTCTTTCGACATGCTCAATGTCATCGACTGAAAACTGGTTTTTTTCGTCCCTTGCAGCGGGATGCACGAACCAGGCGTGCGGCTTCCGGGATATATACCCCGACTTTACGGGCCTGGAGTATAATGTGTACTGTCTTAGCGCAGATACTCCTGCTGCGCAGAGCAAGTGGCAGACCAAGGTACGCCTTTGGGTGCCAATTTTGGATTTTCTGACACACGATTGTAGAAGGAGCTGCCTTATCCTCTACTTTCGGACCGCAAGCGGGTGCTCATCACAGCCCTTGGTGCGGGGGAGGGCGGGAAGACGAAACGCAGCCACTTCATCTTTGCCAAGGGCGGCAAGCTCATTGACAAGAAGATTCCGGTCAAAGCTGCGGATAGGTATGTATTCGCTGTACTTTCCTTGCCGAGCTGTGTTTTTACGACCGCGAAACTCATCTCTCGTGTAGCCCGAAAATTGCGTTGGATTTCATCAAGAGCCAGTAAATGGTTTGTATAATAATCTCATGTCGCCCTCTCGCTGTCGTACTTGCTGTCTACCGGTTCGAATGTATCTGGATCCTTTTCTGGCTCTGCTGCATCTGCCACAGTACAAGTGGCATATCCTCTGTCTAAGAAGCTCAGTTCTAAGGCGGCGTTAGAAATACTCGCAATATTTGGTGGACAATTGTCTCGTCTGGCAGTGGTGCTCGATATAGACAGGGGATCACTGCCAGAGATAAAACCTCCTGCCCCCGCTGGGATGAGGTATCACAAGCTGGCGGATTTTACCTTCCAAGGGCATATTTCCTTTGTTCGCGCGTTTTGACTCGCCATGAAAGAAATTGACCTGGCCCTTTCAATGTCCTGGCTCCTTCAATGTTGCCTCGGAATCCATTGAGCTCCACATTGAATGAACACGACACTCTATTGGAACTCCTACCCGCAACAACACGACCAGCATCTTACACTTTCGACCATAACTCTGTGAATCAACCAAACTAGTACTCGTTGGACGTGCTCGACTATCAGATTCACACTGCATCAGAAGCTCTGATACTCTTGGAGGTGTGAAATCTGCCATGTGGGCGCTTACCATCTTTTTCCCTTCCCCTCACCAACGATGAACCCCGCCGATGTGACCTTAACCCCAGTGAAAACACCGTCTGCTCTGGGCTGCTGACACCTGCTCACATCTACTGGGCAGAATGATGGCAGATCTGAGCAGAAATTTAGTTATATAGCAGATGGCAGCACAAGTCATATCCACTGACATCTGCTGCTATATGCCACAGTCTGCTCCAGTCGGTCAGTATCTGCCGGGATCTGCCCGCTGTATATGGACAGGTTCTCCTTCTTTCTTTGCTCATTCTCAGTCATTTCAATTCAAAATACTGGTAGTGGAAATAAGTGATTCACGCTGGGTTGCTTTAACGCTGCTGAAAAACAACACCATACTTTTGGACAAAACAAAATACCAGATAGCCCAGAAAGATGATGTACACATTTTAGAGATATTGATACCATCAAAAGATTTTGATCTCTCATTAAACGAGCACATAGGGCTGCCACCCGTGCCCGTGACGGCAATGGCTGTGGAATCGACGGGTGTTCCACAGTACGGGCCGTGGCTTTCACGGCCGTTGAGGTAGCTGGAAAAAGCTGGACGGGACGGGATGGTAAACAGCAGGGCCATCACGAGTTCATAGGCAAGTTTACAGTTTCAAAACAGCATTCCTGAGTATCCCTCCACATGAATCGGGAGTCTTGAAGCTCCAGTTAACCCTTTGACAATGGTAGAGGTCAATTCAAAGCCGTAGCAGATGTCCAGACACTCACTGAGGTATATATTCGCTTCCTCGCATGAAATACTCGCAACTCTGATAATATAGAAGGTTGGAACTTTGTCTTTTAAGACTATAAAGTGGATGGGATGTGGAAACCGTGAGGAAATGAATAAATCAACTGAGTTGAACTCGGCCATCAGCGTCGGCAATTTCTGGCAACTGTCGCCAAGCTTGCCTCCATTGCGCACAGGTTGAACAAAAAATGATAAAAGGGAAGGTAACAATGTTTATTAGCAGTGGGAAAAGGGGTAAGAGCATACCATGGGTTGCAAACCATTTTTTAGAGGGGATAAAAAAAGCACCCGTATTACGGCCGTGGCGGCCGTGTTTGTACGGGCCGTCGGGGTTCAAACCCGTGCCGTACCCGTGCCATCGATGAGCCACAAAAATGGCTGACGGGACGGGCACGGGAGCCGTGCCACGGGTGCCGTGTAACCGTGGCCACGGTCACGGGCGGCAGCCCTACGAGCACATGGCAAATTGTGATTTTTCAACACTGTCAAATATTTTTTTGGGAGGAAGTAAAACCCCCATATTGTAGCCCTAGATGTGCTGTTTCATTGGACATTTCAAATTTTGCAAAAATATACAGGCAATATGGAGATATTTGGGCTAATTGGGGTGTGGTGGAGACAACTCTCTATTCTCTTTCATTATTTCCGGCGCCAATAAACAGGCTCCATCTGGAAAGGCATTCTGATGGGATCGACAGGGCTTATCTGTGTAGATCCACCATGTCTGACACAGACCAATAGACTGCCATAGACCTCTATAGACACAAGCTCGAAGTGATAGACAGTAACTAAAGATCGTCCATGCGGCACCGGCATCGGACTTGAATCTGAATTTGATGCTTGATTCTCTCCATCTGGACGCTGGTTTGTCGCATTGTCTATATCACAAATGTCTCATTGATGAAATCAGCTCTTCTTTTGGACTCTGTTCAATCACAGGTTGCAAATTTTTTACAAGTCCTTTGCTGAGAGAGACAACATGAGATGACTTGTTGGCTAACGCAATGATGGTATGAAGGGTTCATCTTCCTTTCAAATTCCTTCACATAACCTCCTCCAACCTCCCCACAAAAATGCTCCCCTGCGACTTGAGACTGTCAGCATACAAGGTGTGTTAAATTTCATCCTTGCAAATTATTGTTTGTATATTGCTTTTCAATGCCCATTTCCGCCCCTCAGGGCCTGATCGGCAACCGTGAATTTTTCACATGGATTTTGGCAGAATCTCGTATTTATACCAAACTCATCCCTAACCTGTCCTAGGATGATCAGTCGGATGCTTCTGTAAAAATTTGAGCCCGGAGAGTGGCAAAATAATTGTGCTGCAAAGTTTCCTCCAGATTTCTCGGATAATACAAATGATTCCAGGTTCAACTCATGAATGTGCACCATAATTTGAACTCAATCCACCGCCTCCACTCCCGCTCCTCAATATTTGATGAAATACATATACTTCCCATTCTAGGACAGTTTAGGGGCGACATCTGTGGGAAAGTACATAGAAACAAGATTCAGCCAAAATTCATGCGAAAAATTCACGGTTGCTGTCAGGGGAACCGCCCGTCTGTCCGTCCGTCTGGCTCCGGCCCATCGCAGTGCCCCACTGCCTCGTCCGATCCTTCGTCCAACGCCCCTCTTGCGTCCGGCCTCACCCGACCGTCCGACCTCGTCCGACCGTCCGGCCTTCCGTACAGAACCTCAGGCTGCACCTCCGCCCGGAACATCGTCCCCCGTCCCTTCGGACTCTGTTTCCCTCCGTCCCCCCTCGTCCGGTCGCTCACACTGGAACGTGCTATGCGATCAAGCTCGGGACCACTGCCGATCACTTCGGACACATGCTACTGGCTAGTACCTATAAAAACCTCGCCTAGCGTGGGAATCCTTATCCTTTCTTCTCTTCGAATTCTCCCGCTAGGTGCGTATTCTAGAACCCCGTATCTAGTACTGTGAATTGAGTTCTCTTTGGATTCTCCCGCTAGTTCCCGCGCTCCCGCGCCGAGCTGAGGTTGCCCTTACAGCAGAAGAAAGGATCTAAGGGATCAACCGGTCAAGATTGCAAAGTTTGGTGTAGACTCGGATTCGGACCGCTACACTAGCGCTCCGGCCTCCCCCACTTCCAATCTCGACCCCTCCTCCTTGATGGATGCCCCAACACCCGGAAACAGGGCCGCGCAACCCGAGCTCCCGGATGTTTGCATCCCGGACTTGGCTTCCGACCCAGCGACCAGGCTGACAGCAGTAGAAGACTCTCTCGCGAATATCGAAGGCTTACTCCGCTGCGTTCTACACAACAGCCAAAATCCACCCGCAGCTGCCCCCGTCCCTGTCGCTCCAGCTCCGGCGGTGGGTCCAGACTTTACCTCCCTCACCCCCGCAGCAAAATCGGTTCTCCGACTGAACCCCCCGGCCGTTTTTGACGGCGACTGGACACAAGGGCGGATGTTCCTCCACTCCGTCCTCACATACCTCCGACTGGTTCCGGAAGCCTTCATGGTCCACGGACAGGTCGTTGAGGAGAAACTCGTGCGGTACACCATGTCCTTTATGGCACAAGACGCGGCCGGACGATGGGCCGAACGACAGCCTGCAATCGTTCCGTTCCCATTCCCGTCCTGGGCGGAATTCGAGTCCAAGTTCTGGCTCCGGTTCGTCGAAGAAAACGAGCAAGACCAAGCTCTCCTCCGACTGGAGACCCATGGCTACTACCAAGGCTCCCACGATGTCTACCGGTACACGGACGACTTCGAAGAACTTGCAGCCACAGCCGGATACACGGACCCACTCGTCCACGTCACCAAGTACCGCGCAGGGCTCGACCCACGGATTAACATGGCGATCACCACGTCCAGGACCGCTCCAGCACTGTTGGACTACACCGGATGGCGTCTCCGCGCCTTCCACCAATACGACGCCCTCGCCCGCGTCCGAGCGGGAGTACCCCCGACTCGCGCCCCGGCTCCGGCCACACACCCCCGCACTGGGTCGTTCCTCCCAGTCGCCTCCTTCACGCCCGCCCCCAAAGCTGCGCCGGCGCCCGCCCTTCCTGGCATTCCGATGGATGTTGACCGGACCCGCGTGCGCTTCACGCCCCGCGCTTGCTTCCGTTGCGGTGCGGCCGGACACCTCGCCCGAGACTGCCTGATTCCCTCGGATGTCCGACACGTGGATGTCCTAGACGAGGTTGTCCGTCAACTCGGTGACGACCTCCTCGGAGAGCTCTTCGCGCGCCTCTCCACCACTGCTGGACTGCCGACCGAGCTGGGAACTGGAGACGCAGAGCCGGAGGGTTTTCCGGAGACGGCCGAGTGAGCAGTGCGCCCTCAGTCGCGTCCCCCAATCGTTACTCCTGCTTGTACAAAGATATACCCAATAAATCAGCAGTTGAAATGCAAGACACACCCCCCGTTCCGATTTCCGCCCCCGAGCCGGAGCCCCCTATTCCCGCCCCGGAGGCAAAAACTCCTTCCATTCCCCGCGTCCGCCGCCCGAGGTGGGAGCACAGACTACCCCAGCGGTATGTTATTGATTCCGTTGAAGGCCGGAACTCCCTACACATTCCGTTGGAGATGCAATCGGTAGAGACTGCGGCTACAATGTCTAATGTTGCTGCGACTCGAAAAGTCGAGTCGCGACTTTGCAAGTCGACTTGAATGCAGATTCGACTCGACTCGACTCGACTTGATAGGTCAAAGTCGACCCAAGTCGACTCAAGTCAACTCCAGAGCCCATTTTGTATAACAGGGTATTTTCGTGGTTCCAGCTTCATTTGTGGGGGTTTTGCAGAAATCATGGAAACGTGACAGGTGTCACGCGCTCAGGTCACGGTCCATCAAAATCCAAGAAATTGCTTTTTTTATGCTGTAAATGACTCAGCACAACTTTCTGCAAATCGGAGCGTCAAGTCGACTTGAAGTCACTCGAGTCGACTTGGAAGTCACTTGAGTTGACTTGGAAGTCAACCCGAGTCGCAGCGCCGACTCGGCTTGACTCGACTCAAGTCGGCTGCGACTTCGACTTCAAATGACTTCAAGTCGAAGTCGCGGCAACATTAACGATGTCTGTGAAGGGTCTGGTCGACTGCGGAGCGACCGGAGACTTCATCGACTCGGAGTACGTGATCTCCCATAACCTTCCCGTCCGGAAGCTCTCTCAGCCCATTCCGGTCCTCAACGTCGATGGTACACCCAATGCGTCCGGAGGCATTTCCGGCGTAGTCGATATGGTCGTCAACTACAAGGGACACTCCGAACGCATCCAACTCGCGGTAACGCGGCTCGGAAAGCAGCACGTCATCCTCGGCTACTCCTGGCTCCAGAACACCTGTAGATTCCATATAACACCTCTAATTAGAGGTGCCATGTACATGTGGTTGCCCCCTCTAAGTAGAGGCACTTTGAGCAGAATCCCCTATGCTGCAGAATAAGCTGCAAATATGCTGCAGATATGCTGCAGCATATGCTACTGTCAGAGCGTGTATGGACTTGAAGCATTTTCGAGTGCATGTATTAGGTAATTCCGATCAACCCGGTGTCCGACGTCGGGAGGCGGGAGGCGCGCGCCTTCCCAAAAAGGAAATTTCGCAGCAAAAGACAGTAAAAATGCAGGAAGGGATAGTCGACACAAATACATAAATAAAAGCTACTCTACGCCCACCCTCAGTGCATGTCCGGGTGCCACCCAGGAGGCCCCTTGCGGCCTTTCTCCCCGCGCACAGTATTCTTCCTTGTCCCACTGCTCCCAGCGCCGGAGTCCGTCAGGGTGGGCGCCTCAGCAGCACTCAGCATCGTGTCGTCAAGTCGCGACGACGATGCCGTGGTCCCTTTCCACGCCGGCGTCGGTTTGGGCCTTGGCTTCACCTGTCCTGCCGGCCGCCCCTTGAACCTTTGCTTCTGCTTCTTCCTCCTGCCTTCCTCCTCGTCTGGCGCACGCCTCTTCGCTCCACCGACTTGCTCCGCATCGCGCTTCGTCCTCTTCTTCCCTCCCTCCCTCCCCTCGTCATCTCCTCTCTTCCGTTTCCTGGCCTTTGTCCTCTCTTTCGCGCGCCCGTTCCCCTTCTCCTTCCCATTCGGGCCCGCCTTCCCCTTCGCCGTCGCCTTCGTCTTCACGCCCCCCTTTGCGCGCCCCAGCTTCAGCAACCATGCTCGCTTTTCTGCCACCGACATCTGCGCGATTGGTTTGCGGGGCTCTTCGTCTTCGTCCTCCTCCTCGCGTTCCTTGTCCTCCCCTTCGTCGTTGCCATCTTCCTCCTCCCCCTCCGTGTCAGTCCTCGCCTGTGGGCGTGACGCCGAGGTGTGGGTCCTCGTCACCTGCTTCTTGCGCGGCCTCACCTTCACCTGGACCTCCTCGTCCTCGTCCTCCTCCTCCTTGCTGTCCTCATCGTGTTTTCCCCTCTTCGACGCCGCCCTCTTCGCCCTCGGCTTCCACCCCTTCTCCTGCACCCCCCCAGCCAGAGCTCACCCTGTAGTACCATTATAATGGGGCCTGGCTTTTCCCAGGGGTGCATGTTAAAATGTGGCCTTTGCACTGCCAGGCCTGGTGCACATTATAATGTGCACCTTCGGCGGCTACACACTGCCCGCCAGCGCTTGCCACGGCATATCGGCATCTGGCTCTCTTGTTGTACTCTATTTGAACTCCACCTCAATTTGGACCGCTTGAATATCTTGAATGATCTGACCTTCCGCTTAGCCTCGGTTAACCACATTTGATTCTGACTACCCGTTTTGGACATTATAAATATGTCATGACGTTGCTCTCTAATTCAGCTCCTTTGTATCTATTTATTCCCCATACCCTCCTCTCCATACTTGGTCCTCTCCCAAAATCTGTTCCAAAGTACCATCAATCATATTAATATTTTCGGTCTACAACCGCTATCAACAGCAGCTATTGGTCCTCCTCATCGTCGTCTTTGTCGGCGTCCCCATCTAGCGCCATTTCAGCCTCCAAATCGGCGAGTTCATCAGCTGTTAAAACCTCCGTGGGAGTTGAATTGAACAGATCATCGAAACCGTTCCCAAACGGGTGATCGTCCGGCCCCGCCTCGCGAATCCCAGTGGGTCCAGCTGGGTCCTCTGTACTTATGGCTTCTGGTATTTCAGAATCCATGGTGCCCGACGATCCATCCGCGGCGTTGATCGCCGCCGCCATCGGCCCGGCCTCTGTACGTTGTCCGCTGTCGTAACCAAACGAGTTCGTGAGTAGCGTGAGGACGTATCAGGCTTTCCCTTACCCACGGAAACGAGGTTTCGGCTTAGGTCTCGCCGCCTCGATCTTTCTCCTCTGCTGCGGGCTCGTCCTTCCCCGCTTCACCAGCTTCTCGCTTCCTATCCACTTGTTAATTCAGCCACTCGGTCATAGTCAAGGCACATTACCTTTTGCCTTTTGCTGGCTTCGCTGTGCCCTGCTTGGTCTGCGCTTTTGCCGCTGGCGGCGCTTTCCTCGCCTTACTTGCCGTCTTCTTCCTAGCCTCCCTCCTCTTCGCTGACTCCTTCTCTGCCTTCTCTCTCTCTGCGATCTCCTCCTCACGGTCCTGCTGCAGAAGCCCTTCATCCGCGTCCGACAACTTCTCTGTCATCGCCTCTAGCGAGTAGCGCACGTCCTCCAGCATATATTGCCACTCTGCGTTTGTCGCCAACGCATCTTCGCCCACCCCAGCCCCTCTCCTGACGCCTCACTCACAATTGACTGGCCCCACCACGTCAGCGCCAGCACCACGAGCAGCAGCCCGTTGTCGCCCGCGCTCTTGAGCATTGCCCACGCCCCTGCAGGCTCCTCCCCCTGTTTCGGCCGCGGTGGCCACTCCCCTTGCTCAGGGAACCCTTCCGGCCTCGGTTGCCAGCGGAAGTCTGGCCCGATGTCGCGCCACCACGCAAGCATCCGCGCTCCAAAGTCTGGCTGTATCTTCTCAAAATCTCCCGCCTTCCGATGCTCCTTCATCCACATAGCGATTTCCTCCGGTCTCACTTTACTCCGAGGCAGGCTGGACGGGCGCCAGAGGTGTGACACCTCGAACTTCACCATCACGTCCACCAACTCGCTCCACCTGGCGCCCCACTGCTTCGTCTGCATCAGCTTGTGCAAGTCGAGCTGCGTTTGCGACCAGCGGAACTGGTCTAGCTCCATCGGAGCCAGTGGGGGCCAGGGAGACGGGGACCGCGATGGGGATGGCGACAGGGATAGCGCTGAGGGCTCGGGGGGCTCGGGGGTGGTGTGTGTTGTGCCTCCGTCGACGCGGGTGCAGATGTCGACGCAGGTGCTTGTGCCACCGGCGTCGACGCGGGTGCGGGTGCAGATGTCGACGCAGATGCTTGTGCCACCGGCGTCGACGCGGGTGTGGGTGCAGATGTCGACGCAGGTGCTTGTGCCACCGGCGTCGACGCGGGTGCGGTCGCAGGTACTGGTGTCCACGCGGGTGCTGGTGCCGCCGGCGTTGACGCGGGTGCAGGTGCTACTGGCGCCGTGCTGGAAACCCCCTCCGGTCCCAAGGGAATCAGGCCATCTAGACCCTCGGCATCCAGCGCGGGCCATGTGCGTTCCTTACATTGATCTTTGGCTGGGGAAGGTTGGTAAGCGTTTTATTCCTTGTAACCCTGGGGCACGTACTGAAGAACACGCGCCCATAGCGCGTCAGTGAAACCTCCGCTGCTGTGAAGGCCGCTCGGTCAAACTCCCCCAAACCTTCGATGTCTGCCCACTCGATGTATCCGAGAAAACCCTGTTCCACTGTGTCAGTATTTAGATCCACTATGACTATTCTCCATCACTTACGTTCGCAGTCTGACCTCCCCTCTTTGCTCCCCAACGGGACCCACCGCCATAATGATAACTTGCATCCCGAGATGCTCGCTCAAAGCATCCGCTAGGGGAATCCCGACCTCATCGAAAGTCTGCAACACTCTAACGCGAAACATGAGCATTCCAGCCTAGTCCATGACCAATAACGACCACCTCACCCATGGTACACCTCCGCCGGGTCCTCAGCCACGATGTTGAGGGCGTGGAACTTTGTCATCGCCTCCTCCAGCTCGGCATCCGCCTCCGCCGCCACCTCCGCCTTCAGGTCATCATCCTCCTTCTCCCAGCACGCTCGCACGTATTCCTGGCACATGGAGATTCGGACGCTCGCAGGCAGGGTCCCCTTCGCATTATCCCACACCTCGTCAAACCCTGGCTTCAGCTTGGATGCGTAGTATTTGCTGGAGTACATCACGACGTTGGTCTTACGGCGCGGGCGCGCTGAGTTCCCGCTCATTGCATGCATCCTTTTCAGGATCTTGTCCACCCCAGCGCTGTGCAATTTCTTGCCGTTGAAGCGGTGCCTGAACCTGTTTGACAATTTCTGTTCACGTACATCAATTTTTTGTAGTGAGGGTCACGTCCAAGACTCACTGTGTGCAGTGCTTTTTTTGCGTCTTCTTGGAAGTCGTTCTCCTTAGCGAGCTCCTCGCCGCTCAAGCCCTCCTTCCGGTTCTTGGGTGACCATTCCGCGATGGTCCCTGGCACGTTTTCCTCCACCGGCAGGTCGTATCCGTACCGCGTCAGCCACTGTTTGGTCACGTTGTCGTAAAATTGGCCGCACGCTGTGGTCCGAAAGTCCCCCTCGAAGGTGAGGAGCCAATCCAATTTTTCGCCACTGAAGGCCGATTCACGTCCGACAGATTTGCCACTTTTACGACGGCCCATTATGCTCGCGTTTGTGGGAGGAGTTACTTGTTTGGAAATTACACCGCCATGGGATCACCTCTTCCTTCTGAATCTCAATCGCCATGACGCGCCGTCGTGGTACGATAGATCCTCCCTCCATTTACCCCTCTAATATCCTTCCTTCCTTCTAGCCCATAACGTCCACCCCCATTCCCGCCGATCCACTGCTCGCCGCCGTCGCATTTGGGCTGCTCATCTCCCCCTTGGCGTCACCCCTGGTAGGCCAAAGTATTTTTCTCCGCACTAGCCACTAACTGCAAACGTAGCTGATGCTAGTGCCGATGCCGCCGCCTGGGCTGCACACACCGGCCCCGATTGGGTCAATGACCCGACCACGCCCAACGAGTGGGCCACCGCCACCGCCGCCTGGGGCACAGGGTCGTGGGGCTCAGACGATTGGCCCACCGCGGAAGAATTGTGGGCCGGGGAGCGGTGGGAATCCACCCCCTACCTAGTCTTTACCTCGTGAATAATTTTACCCGCAATCCCATAATTTCACATGCGCCCGACATCGTGCTTGGGCTGACCAACCTTTGTTTTCTTGAAATGTACCACCATCATGTTACCAGGAATCGGGGTGAATTGCGTTCTCGGTGAGCATTTCCCTTCCCCATCCTACCACCTATGGATCCCACAAAACCCCCTCCAGTTAGTAGGGAGTAACCCCGGGGTTACTCCTTACTAGTTAGAAGGCATTTTAGCTGTTTTGCCTATGATGCATTAAAAGCTGTGATAAAGGCTGCAAGAAAGTCACAATATCTGTAAGGTCTGGGAGCACATGAGAGCTAAGACATGCTAGCTGCAACAAAGTCACAATAAAGGCACAATAAAGCTTCAATATCTATGATCTAATGTAGACACATCACATCGGATGTGAGCTGCAATAAAGTTACAATAAAGCTGCGATAAAGTCACAATAAATGTGACTGTTCACATGGAGTTCGTAGAGGGCAGTAGCTGCAATAAAGTCACAATAAATGTGATTCTGCACATAGAGTTCGTAGAGGGCAGTAGCTGCAATAAAGTCACAATAAATGTGACTGTTCACGTATAGTTTGTAGAGGTCAGTAGCTGCAATAAAGTCACAATAAAGATACTATAAAGTCACAATTGTACCTAGAGTTCGGCAACTACATATGCTGCAATAAAGCTGCAATAAAAGTGGTTTTCTCAAAACAAAGCCATAGTCACCCTCTGTTGCTGTCACTGCTAAGCACCTATCATATGGAGCAAATCACAAGGGTATATATAGGCTGCAACCAGTCTTTTGTTAAAATGATGTGGTGCAGGTAGCTGCTGGGTTAAAAATGTATTCCCTTGCCCCAAAGGTGTGTATTATCTTTGATCTATAGCTGTTATCTATTGTCTTGCCTGTACCATGGCCTGATTAAGCATACCAGCCTCGGATTCTCATCATCCTGATCCAATGATTCACATCACTTTAAATGAATATTTTAATCGAATAAAATATTCATTTATTGCCGGGTTTGGCCGAGTATTTTGCGTTTTGTGCAGGAGCCAGGGTACTGATTGCAAAACGGATTGGACAGCTGGATTGGATATTTTTGGCTCTACAACTTCGGTTTCAAGTTTATTTTTGGATTTTTTGGCGTCTCAGAGCCTTTGAGCTGGTGTGTTTCCTTTTTGGGCCACTACGCTTTTGGCCCAAAAAGGAAATTCCTCGTTTTTGCCCTCATTTGGGCGCAAATTGACCGTTCTTCTTGATTCAACTTTGCAGTTGGCATGCCCTATAGGTGTGGATGGGACTTGCATCACATTCTGGGGTAGGGAAACAGTGTGACATGGAGATTATCTATTAACTTGCAAAATTCGATTCTGAGATTCCCACCATACACACCACCATGGCTAACTGTCAGCAGTTGCAGGAGAGTATTATGCTATCATGGAAAGTGTGCCCACATAGCCTTCCCCTACCCTAGGGCTCATATAGATGAACTTTCAGCTTATACAGATTTCGCTTGTTTGTTGTGATCCTTGCCTTTCATGGAGGTGGTATGCATTTCCAATGGTCCTACATAACATATGGGATGTATAAATATGTTTGAAGTACTTTAATTCATCTCTAGTCCACTACATATTGAATTTGGTGATGTTCAACCTTCAACCAGATATTCAGGTTATTCAGGCTCTCTTGCAGCCTTTTTAAGAAAATCTAAACCCCCAGAAGAGTTAGCTAAGGTATACAACATTGTGTGAGCCAAAAATCAGGGCAAAATATCGAGCTGAACTTGAGATATGTGAAGTGACAATTTCTGATCATTTGTCAAATAGGGCCTCAAGCACTGCATATAATGCAAAGAGAAGCATCTAAACACCATTTTCCAATATCAAGGAACAATGTTCAGCTTTATTTGAAGGAATCTCATGAAGTTTCCACTGGGTAGTGTTTTGGGGCATGAAGGCTTAACTGCAAATTTTTGGCTCTGGACTGCGCACTGTCCAAAACACAATTTCCTCAAATCTTGACCAAAATCGATGAAATAAGGCTTGGGATTGTCGTTTCACCTTTTAGCTTCTCATTCATAATGTTTATTTAGCAGTAGGTCCCTTCTTTAGGCCCCAATTCATCAATATATGCAGAACTGACATTTCACAGTTCTCATGGTTCTGCCCATGTATTGGTGTAAATTTTGACCTCTGAAGGATGGGACATCTCATTGTAATTCTTCCATCTAGTTGGATTGCTGTTCAGCACAATGGAGCAAAGCAAATGGAGTAAACATCCATCTGCTCCATACTTTCATTAAATCTCAATGTGGTTGATGTTAACATGACACCCAAGTGCCTCAAAAGCATCTATATATCTCCCAAATGCATTAGAACCATGGATATGGCGAGCCTGCCGCATGGTACACACAATATACTGTAAATATCGAAATTCTTCATCTGGCCATTAGATTGAGAATATCCATCTGAAATACAGGGGAAATCAATCCAAAAGACTGGAATAAGGGATAGATATGAGAAGAGAGTCAGTTGGCATAGCTCTACTGGATCTATATGAAGTTTTGAGCACAGGAGTGGAATTTCCCCAGTTCAGAGATAATCTCCATGTCACACTGTTTCCCTACCCCAGAATGTGATGCAAGTCCCATCCACACCTATAGGGCATGCCAACTGCAAAGTTGAATCAAGAAGAACGGTCAATTTGCGCCCAAATGAGGGCAAAAACGAGGAATTTCCTTTTTGGGCCAAAAGCGTAGTGGCCCAAAAAGGAAACACACCAGCTCAAAGGCTCTGAGACGCCAAAAAATCCAAAAATAAACTTGAAACCGAAGTTGTAGAGCCAAAAATATCCAATCCAGCTGTCCAATCCGTTTTGCAATCAGTACCCTGGCTCCTGCACAAAACGCAAAATACTCGGCCAAACCCGGCAATAAATGAATATTTTATTCGATTAAAATATTCATTTAAAGTGATGTGAATCATTGGATCAGGATGATGAGAATCCGAGGCTGGTATGCTTAATCAGGCCATGGTACAGGCAAGACAATAGATAACAGCTATAGATCAAAGATAATACACACCTTTGGGGCAAGGGAATACATTTTTAACCCAGCAGCTACCTGCACCACATCATTTTAACAAAAGACTGGTTGCAGCCTATATATACCCTTGTGATTTGCTCCATATGATAGGTGCTTAGCAGTGACAGCAACAGAGGGTGACTATGGCTTTGTTTTGAGAAAACCACTTTTATTGCAGCTTTATTGCAGCATATGTAGTTGCCGAACTCTAGGTACAATTGTGACTTTATAGTATCTTTATTGTGACTTTATTGCAGCTACTGACCTCTACAAACTATACGTGAACAGTCACATTTATTGTGACTTTATTGCAGCTACTGCCCTCTACGAACTCTATGTGCAGAATCACATTTATTGTGACTTTATTGCAGCTACTGCCCTCTACGAACTCCATGTGAACAGTCACATTTATTGTGACTTTATCGCAGCTTTATTGCAACTTTATTGCAGCTCACATCCGATGTGATGTGTCTACATTAGATCATAGATATTGAAGCTTTATTGTGCCTTTATTGTGACTTTGTTGCAGCTAGCATGTCTTAGCTCTCATGTGCTCCCAGACCTTACAGATATTGTGACTTTCTTGCAGCCTTTATCACAGCTTTTAATGCATCATAGGCAAAACAACTAAAATGTCTTCTAACTAGTAAGGAGTAACCCCGGGGTTACTCCCTACTAACTAGAGGGGGTTTTGTGGGATCCATAGGTGCATCCTACTCCCTTGCCCCTATGCACCCCATTGACCCTGGAGTTGACGGTGGTCCCGTCACACCACTCCCCCCCACCAGCCAGACTCGTTGACTCCGACTTTGGAGTTGGCCCGGTGTGGTCGTCATTCTTGTCGCCATTTATCCCCCTCCCCCTTTTTGCAAGCTCAATGCTGACCTCAATTTGCTCATGCAGGGCGGTCCACGCAGAGTGGCACCGTCTTTTCGCCATACACCGGGGCACCAATAGCCCTCAATGGCCTCCACATCTACGATCTTCTGCAACAGCGCTTTGACGAACAACACCGCACCCGCGAACTGGACAAGGAGGCGACGTTGGTGCCGCTCAAAGCAGCGCGCCACTCCCCGGTCCTCGCATCGACCGCCACTGTGCCTCGTCCACAGCCCTATTCCGCGCGCCAGTACATCCACCCAGTTGCTCTCGGGCCCCAGCGCGGCCGCTCCAGCCACTTCACCCTCCACTATCCGTGCCTCGCGTTCCTCTCCCCGGACGCCCGCCCAAATCCATAAATCCGCGTATCATAAGGCCCTTCGCTTAAAGGATCGTCAGGCCGAGCAACTCCGGACCGGCAACCCACTCAAAAAGGTCGTTGTGCGACGCCCCCATCTTCACCCAGCTCGACATCACCACCGACGTCGACACGACAAATATGTTCTGGCTCGGGTTGCGCATCCGCAAGCCCACTCTTTCTCCACTGGGATGGACGGTAAGTAACCGCCATCTTTTTCTTGCTTAAATGCTGCTCATCACTTGTGTTTCAGGGCATAAGCGCCGGCTCCTTACCTGTCTCGCAGGTCCCCCCCGTCCGCACAAACATGGCCATGACGAATACAATTGTGCCATCACAGCTGCTATTTATATTGTTGCACTTCCCATAATACATTTCTTTTTCTTCTTACTTGCTCTCGAGGAAGCACTGAGAAACAAAATGTCGATTGCAAGTCCCGAAACAAAGTATCTCCCGTTTCTCAGACCACCCCGGTTTGCCTGCTGCCCCGCTTCCTCAGCCTGCCAACCTCATTGCTCCCAACGAAGCGTTGCCCAGCCAGATATTTGCCGTGAATATCGTGAAGCGGCAGATACTGGCTAACGAAGGCCTCGTAGCCAAATTTCTTGATAAATTTCCTGGTACAGTCAGTAAGCGGGAGGAGGCGTGCAGGATTTCAAGACCACGCACTGCTTGCGGCGCCGTTCGCGGTACTTGGTGTCTCTCTCCCTTCTATTCTCCGCGGCTTTCCTTCTTGCATCTTCTGAGAGCTGACGGTCCGCCCGCAAACTAGAGTAGTTAGAATCATACTAAGCAACAGCCAATATGAACACACACGCACCGTTGCATTCGAAGCCGGGCCTTGGCTCGAGTATCGGTCAAATTTCTACAGTGAGTGAGAATCAGTCCACGAGACGGGAACCACAAAACAATAAGTACCGTTGACGGTAGCGCGCCTGACTTTCAGCATGATTGCGGCGCTTTTCGTTGTACGTGTGGACTGGTTCGGCATCGCCGGGGGGGGCAGGAGGCTCGAGGGGAGACGGGGAAATGGATGGGAGTATATGCCTTCCCGGGGGCACAAGGTACACTGGCGGCATGATGGTGGAAGACAGAAAATCCGGTAGCGATTCTTTGCCGCATACATCACCTTTCCATAACATTTTCGAATATATCCCGAGTCACTTCGCGTCATTTTGTGTCCCACTAATTGGCACACCCGTATATGTCTTCCTACCAAAAAACGAGCGAAATCTATCCACCCGCTCACTCACAAAGTCGATGTGAGTCCCCAAATTACTGACGTGTTCGTGATTTAGTGACAATGTAGCCTTCAATTCGCAGGCTTCACGTCTCAAACTCTCTTCACAATGTAATTCCCAGCAATTAATCAATACCCTTCCGCCACGGCCACCGCAGCAACCTAATAGGTCTCATTATAAAACCCTCGCCGTCCAGCTATCTTGCGAGCCGGCTATTCCTGGTTTTACCGACGAAGTGTCACAATTCCTCTCATTGTGATTATTCTTTCCTCTCTATCTTCTTCCATCTCCATGTCCCAAAGATGTCCTAAGGTTATATACCCGCCGTCGTACTGGGCTGATTTTCATCGACGTCGCCGCGAGCGCGCCGAGTCCACCACCACCAAGCCGTCCCGCAACCCCGACCTCCTTGTCCACCAACAAGGAGCGGCGTACACATTCACCCGGCTGCGCACCGCGCCGTTCCTTTCGGTGTATCAAAACGATGGCCGCTGGCTCACTGTCCCCACCGGCCCACTTGATCGCAATCCACCCCCTCCTCGTCCAACGACACCGCCCAAACCCAAAGCGTCAGATGTCGTAGCTCGCGCTCAAGCGAGACTCGATGTGCATGGCTCCGAGGACGACATTCTCCTGGCGCGATTCCGCGCCAACCGAGAAGGGCAATCTCCCGGCACATCGCGGAAGCACAAGGCCACTGGGGATGTGGCGGCCCACCCACGAGACCATGTCAAGAAACGGTACGCGCGTATTCAGAGGCTGGATTGATTGAAATGTATTCTGTTCACAGGCTCAAGTTGGCGCCGTTGTCGTCGTCGAGTTCATAGGATGTGAGCATTTCCCTCTATGGATTCTAGCGCTGATGCATATTCTCAGGTTTCATTGACAAATGTTCTATAAAATAATGTCGCCTCTGTCTGGCCTTTTTTTGGCTACCTCACAAATATTTCTGATTTCTGAAAACCATTTAAGTTAATCACATGCTGAAAGCCGTTTAAGACGTGCAAACAATCACATGCTGATGAGATCGCTTGGCCAGACCGTTGCTTGCGAGATCAATCAAATCAGCGGTGCTTACGTCCTGATATCTTTTCAAGTTGTTCTTTGCTGGCGGAATTATTGTGCGGCCCATATTGACTGACGGATGTCCGCCATCTCCAGCCCATTCCAAAGAAGCTTGGGAGGAGAGAATCTAGGTGTGGTCTGAGCGGGTAAGGTGTGCTACACGCGGTTTTGCAGATCCTTTGCGTGGCTCTTCAAGTTTGCAGATCCCTCGCGTGGATTAATCATTCACAGAATCTTCTTTTGATCGCCCTCGTTCTGCTCCTGCGTACTTTTTCAATGTCATCTGCTACTCGTTGCGACGTGCCCGTCTTCCAGGACCCGGATTCCCCCAGGCACGTCCCCAAATACTACCTCGTCACTGGCTTGAATGTGGCACACCCCGGGGCGTATTCGTCATGGTAAGATCGTCATCAGGCTTATCATTAATTGGTGTGCTGATTCGTTTGGGTATTAGGCAGAGTGGGCAAGCGCAATACCGAGGGGTATCAGGGGCTACCATCAAGGGCTATCCCCCGAGCGAGTGGCAACAGCTCGAAGCGGCGTGGCATGCCGGTTGCGACCACGGCGAGCACAATCACGGGCGCACACCCACACCCACCACTCCGGCTACATCACACGCACCCACCCGCACCCTGACGCGTCAGGGAACCAGCGCGCGGGCTGGTCGAGCCACTGAGCAAGTGCGCACCCCACGGGACACGGCACCGCTCCCCAGCACACCTCTGCGGCGCTCTTTAGTCTGGAGTGGCGACTCGGGTTCCTCCGGCAGCCACATCAAATTGGTTTTTATTGAAAGCTGCAGCCCCTCTCCCATCTCTGCACCCTGACACGTCGCACCTGCGGGCCGATTGGCGTATGCTGTGCGCTACACCGGCATTGGCGAGGTCTTCGACCAATACACCGCCGCCCGCGACCATTATCACGCATTGCAGCACCGGGGTCTCCATCCAGTGCTTGCCATTTGCGACTCTCTGACGGCCGCCGTGGCCTTCATTGAAGAGAACAGCGAACATTCGGCCGAGGATGCCGCTGCGCGAGCGGACTGGGTTCGCGAGGAACTCGAGGTACGAAATCGCCTCTCAGCGTTGGGTTCCTTGGATTCGAAATCCGACTTGAGTGAATCCGAGGTCGCGTAAATGGTAGGTGTTATTTTTTGGTCAAGGGTGTACGGCTTACAAAACTATAGTAATAGAGCTGGATAGTGTGTAGTTGTACGACGCCGAATAAACTGTTTCTGTGCTTCGATGATGTGAAACTTCGGCTAGTCAAATTCCGCGAACAACACACTTCATTACCCCCATGTCAGGGCCTTCACGAAAAAAGCGAAAAGTTTACATTCATGATCCTGGGGCTGAAAACCTATCGACAGCGTCAACTGCGACGAACTCGCGTGTGCGAACGGAGGTTAATCGTGCGCCACCCCCTTCTCCCGAAAAAAGGTGTGTGTACGACATTTTCGATCACGCCATGGGGTACGACCCGGACGATGCGCTGTTCTCGGTCCCCGACGCGCCTGAGGGACCAGCGGGTATTAAGATTAAGAAGAAAAAGAAGAAGGTGCCTCGAAATCTGGAGTCGGTGAGTCCGTGTGCACGTCGTCACGAATGCGCTGCTCTAACATCCCTCATATGCAGGATCGGCCAATCCTGCCCTTCATCCCTCTCCAGAACATGTTTCAAGATGGGCTGCTTCGCAGGGAAGGACATGGGCCTTGGTGGTCGAGGGGGTGTATGGGCGAGGGGTGTTTGGAGCTGCGGGCGGAATATCGATGCTGCGATTGTTTTGGTGGACGGCTTCTGTGTCAGAAATGTGCGGTGCAGCGGCATCGAGACGAGCCATTGCATATTTTGGAGGTAGGGTTGCTCGTTGACTGATGAATGCCGTATTGATGATAAGCGCGTAGAAATGGGAGCGAGGATACTTCCAGCCATGCAGCCTTGGATCACTGGACCCCTTTTTGCGGTTCCAGCTTGGACATCCCCCAGGCGAGGATTGCGACTTTCGTGACGGCCCCCACAAATTCGTGGTCCTCGACAGCAATGGGATTCACGAAATTGCGGTTGATTTCTGCGGTTGCGTTGGCACGGTCTCTACAATTGACCAACTGTTAAACATTGGGTGGTTCCCCGCAACTGTGAAGGAGCCCGAGACATGCGCAACCTTGAGTTTGCTACGCCGGTTCCACACGCTCAACCTTCAGGGGCGTGTACCGGCTTACAATTTTTATAACGCGCTGGAGGTGCTCAGCGAGCGTTCGGGGATGCGGGACTTACCGGTAGATCCTTCGCTTCAAGCATGTGAGTTTGGACTTACCGGAATTGCATTTAGGACCGGCGTGAGCAGTTCACGCTGATGAGTCGGGAATATCATCATCTGCAGATGTGCAAGCGAGCAGGCCGCGGTCACGATGGCGCGGGTGTTGCGTGAGCGACCGGATCTACCGAGCTCGTCTACGGTATCGAAGCTACCAAGCGCGGAGAGTTAGCAATCCCTTGTAGGGCGTGCCCTCACCCTGGTATCAACTTGCCGGTGGGCTGGGAGAAAGCACCGAGCGAGAAGGCGTAAGTGGTTATTCGCTGGCGTGGTCTCAATCTAACTAAAAACTCTGCAGATGGCTGTATCAGCTTTTGTTATCGGAGGATGCAAATTTTAAAATGAAGGGCCGAAATACCTCAACGCGAGAGAAGGATCCGACGCTGGGACCCGGCTTTGCTTACATGGTGGCAAATGATGAATATCTGGCGCATTTGGCCAAATACGTTGACCAGGACGAGGTACGTGGCTACAGCAGTGAATTTGTTATGCCACTGAGCTTCGTGCGTCACAGATCAGTCACTGTGTGGCTTTCGCAGCGCTGTGGAGGGCCAATAACAAGAGGGCGAAAGGCTTGCGCGCGACGGGGATTGGCTCTGTGAGCTGTTCGAGGCACGAGCTGTTTCGCGCAAATGGGACGGGAGATTTGCAGAAGGGTGAAAGGTACGTGGCGTTGAGTTTATGCATTCAAAATCTCGATTTCTGACGCACTAAAGATATTCTAACATGGATTATCTCTGGTTTTCAAATGTGATGGGCATCACGTTGCTGGCGCTGGTGGCGAGCTATGACATCGCTTGTCAGTGGTTCGTCAATTTCTGGGAACGCATGAAGCTTTTGCTCGAGGGAATGAAGCTGCTGGAAGGGGTATCAGTGCGATTCAAGGTCCCGAAATTCCACCTGCCTCCCCACGTGAAGAAGTGCCATGCGCCGTTCTCCTTCAATTTCGCCAAATGGGTGGGGCGAACCGATGGGGAGGGAGTGGAAAGAAATTGGTCTTGGCTGAATATGATCGCGCGGTCAGTGTCGGTGATGGGTCCTGGATCTCGCGAGGACACAATCGACGACTTTTGTGGGTACGTGAATTGGAGAAAGACCGTGACGATGGGTGAGCGTTGATGGTTTTCAACTGGGCGCGGGACTAACCTAAGCCGCAGGAAATTCGCTACTCCGGAAAATGGCTTTGGCCATTCCGAAGGCTATGCTGCACAATCGGGCATTCAATGCGTTCACAGAGGGGTTGAGGGAGGGGCATGAGCAGGAGCTGATGAGATGGGAGAGGGAGGTGCGAGCATGGGAGAACGATGATAAGGAAAAATGTCCTTACAATTATCCTGAAGATGACGGTGCGTGTCTTTTCTTCTCGTGTGGTGGGCCCATGGATTAATGTGCGTGTAGAGCCCACTATGGAGGACCTGCGGCTGCGGATCGTGGAGGAGGAGCATGCGAGGGCGGAGCGGGGGGCCTCCAGGACGAACAAGCCGGCATCCTTCATCCTAGCAGGGCTGGAGATAGAGGAACAACAGTGCGTTATATAGCGCGCATTCGATTTCCAGGACTGACACTGGGTTTCAGGGAATGAGTGCGTTTGGAAGCGAAGCACCCCAATCGTACGTCGACGCAGGCTGCCGATCTCCAGAGAAAGCGCACCCTCTTGCTGGGGATGGTAAAGCGCCTTCGCGACGAACAGGCTGACTTCATACCTGGGCTAGCGGAGGTGCTGGACAGCCGTGATTCGCGGGAAGACAGCCGGCGCCCGGAGGAGATGTGCCTGCACCCGCCCTCTGCATTTACGGCGGACGTCCGGGCCAGAATCTGTGTGGCGGACCTCCCTGCAGAGGAGGAGCGCTTGCGGCTGGCGCAGGCATACCAGGCTCTGCGCGATCTTCGCCGCCAGCTGCAGATACGTACGCTTGCCCATCAGTTCAGGCGGCACAATAATTTGCAGGCAGCGTACACGAAAAGCCAGGTGCTGCAGAGTGGTATAGAGGCGAGAGTGAAGGGTGCGACGGCGCGGTATGGCGCCGCTCGTGACGCCTTGCTGGCATTACGTGGCCCAGGGCCGTGGGAGAACGTGCTGCAGGTTCTGCGGCAGGAGGACGTGCGTGGGATGAACGAGAGGACGCTGAATGATGAGGAGAAGGAGGACGAGCGAAAGGCGAGGATTTTGGCAGGGTTGCCGCCAGACGAGGATGAGGTGGACAAGTTTGGAGAGGGGATTCATCCGACGGTGCTGTTTAATCTAGAGACTGGGGAGGGATCCCGATCCCTGTCTTGGATCTGGTACACGGGGGCGGCTTCGGATCCGACTAAGACCGGCGAGCTGCATGATGGTAAGGGAGTGGATACCACTGCATGACTGCTACTGATATACTTCATCAGACATTCGCATCAAGTGGACGAAGGCGTGCGCTCGTGCGGATCGCTGGCACGAGGAGGTGATTTTGCTGGAGGAGGAAATGCGCCGCGTTTTGGAATACTGTGCCTGGAAGGTGAAGTGGTGGGAGGATCGGAGAAACTCTCGCACGGGTGTTTCTGCGGAACTCGCGGAAGGCTTGCAAGCGTACGCCACGGAGCAGGCGGCGCGAGAGCGGTATTGGAGCTGGCAGGCAAAATGGGCTGCAGTGCGAGTGAGAGCAGAGACGGTGCTGGCAAACAATTTGGGGGATGTGGCAGAGGTGGTGGGGGTAGAGGTGGAACTCGAAGAGGAAGTGGCATACGGGGAGTATGAGGACGAGGAGGGGGAGCCGGATGAGGATTTACTGGATTGATTCCGTAATGGTGATTATTTCCTGTTTGGGAAGTCTGGTGTAGTCGTTCCTGAAAAGGATGGTGCGCAGTACGTGACACATGTGACATTTAGCGGGAGATTAAATGGTAGCGATCAGTAAATAGAGTTAGCGGGATCAGAGTAAACAGAGTAAAACTGTGCTAAGGAGACGCCAAGATGCCGTGGCAAGCGTTGGCGGGCAGCGTGTAGCTGCCTAAGGTGAGCATTATAATGTGCACTGGGCCTGGCAGCGCAAAGGCTGCATTTTAACGTGCACCCCTGGCTGGGCCCAGGCACATTACAATGGTGCCACATCCACTGTTGCCAGCCACCATAGTGTCGTGATTCTCGATCAGCTGCCTCTTCTCCGTTGCGGTCAGTACCTTCCACCTCGTCGTCCCGCACTTCAATGAGTCGTACAAGATCTGGAGCGGCCTGATTGCCGACTGCAAAGACATTCGTTTGAAGTCGACGCCGTGCGGCCAGTTCATGAGGCCCATGTTCTTCCCCCGCACGAGGGACTTGATGTAATTCTCATAATTCATCGCGACCTTCGTACAACCTAAGATAGCCTCTGCGCACCATCATCAGCGAAGTGCATTACTCCTTACACCCCGAGGGACTTACGAAGACCTGCTTTGATGATGGACGTGCACTCCTTCTGAATTGCTGCCAAGGTGTCCGCCCCCGTCTCTCCTGCGCCCCACGCGTTAGAAACCTTTGCCACCGCTCACAGAAGGACGGCGTACCTCGTTCTCTGCTCACAGCCCAAAGCTCGAACAGGGCCGCCACGTCCGCGGGGTCTTTCTTTAGCACCTCCCGAATGAACTCAAGCGCGCCCCACGACTGTATTGTCACAGGGATGGTTTGGTCATGGATATGGCTGCGCAAAAACATCGCGAACCCGATCATCCCTGCGCGCTCCGCCAGCGCGGTGATCTTATTTGTTTGGTCAGTACCCAACCTCCATCCAGACGCACGGACGTACCTCCACCATCAGGCACTCCAGCGTACGCCTCGCGTCCGCTGACGCCGCGAGATTGTTGGTGCGCGTACCGTGCGATTTGACGCCGCGGTTGGCGAGGATCTCCTTGACCATGTCCGCCACCTCATCCTCCATGAAGCCTTCGAGCATCGAGGGGTCTTCGCATACCATCCCTTTCACTTGGGGGATGGTGTAGCGCTCACCCACGCCATGGCCTAAAGGTACACGTCAGCTCGCACCACCACCACCCGCGGTACGGGAAACCAGCTTACCTTCATTCAAGTCCGCCATAATGCGCGAGATTTTCGCATTGTACGGGTTGACCCGGCGACGCGGCTTGAAGGTCGTTGACGAGAGCATCCGTCGGCGAACCTCCTTCACCTTCAGCCCGTGTCTTTCAGCCAGTGCATGCGCCCGCTCCTCGCGCTCTGCCTCCCACAGCTCGATATCACCCGCCAGAGCCTTCGCCCGGTTACCCGTAACTGCGCGCTTTTTCTCTGCTGTTGCTCGAGAGTTAGCTCCATGCTTGACGAGGCGTCGATGCTTTCGCATAGGGATCGAGCGGCGGTTCCGATGGCGAGTGCGGTGCGTGGTCGTACCGAGCCCTGTGAGCTGCGCGTCCTCGTCTTCCCATTCGTCATCTTCAGGGGCGAAATCCACCACTCGTCGATTTTCCGGCCCAGCCTTCGGGGACGCCGCAGGGTCGTTCTCGTCATCTGAGTCGCCAGTAGCCATAGTCCGAGTCCGCAAAGTAAAAGCCACCTGAGAAGAGAGACTCCCAGAAGCAAGGCGAGTTTTTTTGTACACAGGCCAGAGTTGCGGCTTATTTGTTCCCCAAACCACGTGCCGGCGTGTCGGAGCAACCAAGCGCAAGGGGATCTTCGCCGAGTACATTGCCCAGAGTATTGAACCAAAATTCCGCGCTGCAGAGTGAGTGTACCAGAGAGAAGACAACGTGGCAATCCAAGAAGACACCGCGTGTCAAACCGACGCCCACACATTACGGTAACGTCTAAATTAGAGCATTCAATCGCGGATGTAGCGGAGATTAAGGATCAATCACTTACGGCTTGTGGGATGACATCACAATAGGTATTATTAACATCAATAGCACTGAACCCCATACCATGATGGTACAGGGGTTCTGAGTGCGGATTCAAGTGAGTGATTACTTAATCCGCACTTGGGACCTCTGTATCATCTGGTATTTTGTTTGAGTCCTCGTCTACACACACTTTTTCCGCCTTTTTTTTCCCGACCACTCGCAAGTCTCTCAATTCCGGGCCACAAATGAATCGCCCAAAATCCATATACATTGCCATATACATACAAAATAAAAATTCTCCGAATGTCACCAGCTGCATACAACAAACTTTACAAACTAGAATACCTGCCTACGTGCCCAACCTCGCGCTCTGCCCAGCACAATACTCCACCACCTCCTCCTGCCCGATGACCTGCAACGACTCTCCCGGCCTCACCTCCGCAAAGGCCTGCACCCTGTCGGAGTAGTCAGCGAAGGCTCGACCCGTGGAATTTGCCGCACTTACAGGTCTGGGTACAGTTTTCATGTGGTACTGTTAAACAGCACGCGCACGGAGCTGCTGCCGGTGGACGCAGTGGACGCATGGGCGGTGGTGGGACCGGCGGCTCTCATCCGTAGTGCGGCTGGGCGGGCGCCCGAAATGGACTCCCCCACCAACGAGTCGCTGGAGAGGGAGGAAACGGTGCTGACCGTGGTCGAGATGGGAGGAGGCGCGGGAACGGGAGACGCTGGAGGCATCATAACGTCTCCCTGGTCCTCCTCTAGGTCCGAGAGGGGCTGCGGAGCAGGGTCACTGGCGAACAAGTCGTCGGTAAGCTCGGAGTCAGATATGTCGGCGTATAGGGACAATTTCGTGCCCGGGGAGGTAAGGGTCTCGTGCTTGACCGATACCTGGCGCTCGCGCTTGGTTACCGACATGTCGCGCCTCAACTGGACGGGCGTGCTGAGCTCGTACTTGATTTTCACAGCGCGGTCGATCGGCACAACCGAGGCATTGGCCTCGCGACAGCGCTTCGCGGCAGACGGGGTCCGCACGAGTGGGGTTGTGGATATCACGGGTCGGACACGCCCGGGGGTTGCACTCGCCGCACGCGGAACAGAACAGGTGCTGCGCGGAATCGAACGGGCGGCTGACTGAGCACGCGGGAGGCAATCGGGTACAATGCTCTCGGCATCAGCGTCTGAGTCGTCCTCACCGTCATCCGGGTCCGTGGAGTCGCGGGGATTGCTGTGGTCATCCTCGGTGTGGCGCCGCATGCAGCGCCCCCTCCACCTGCGCACTGCGTGGCTTTTCTTGAAGAAAATCAAAATGTCGTGGGGAGCGGCATGATCATCAGTGTCGGTCCTGCAGAAGACGCGTTTGAATTCAGTGGAGAGGGGAGATCCAGGTGACGCACTTTTTCGTGAACAAGCCAACACCTAATATCAGATACCAATGCTTCCTGGGGTTGGTGTCGTACTCGCGGTCGTTCTTGTAGTTCTCTGGGTTGGGGTCGAAAGGAATCTCACAAACGCGGTGGGGAGCCATCACGCGGGAAGAAAAAAGGACGAACAAAGGACGAAACCTTGCTTACGGCACGTGAACATGAGTCACTGATCGGCCTGTATCGCCACATGCCTTCCTCAGAACAGCTCTCAAATTCTGACACCGGCGACTCACCGAAATACATTCATTACGCGTTATTCCCGCGATGTGTGTACAATAAAATAGCGGTTGCCTAAAGCCGATCAATTATATTTTTCTTCCCCTCATTCTGTCTCATATCTTTCTCGAGATCATCGAAACGGAGTCCCGCCAGATGCCTCTTTCCCTGCAACTTGTATTGAGGACAATAATAATCCAGGTAATGAAGGTGTCCATATTTTGCCACGAATCTCCTGTGAGATATAAAATCAAAAGAATTGTTCGGCACATATTCCGGGGTACGCACAGTCTGCGTTGACTGCCATGTCGATAGTCAGCGTGACATCCAATCGCGAGGGAGGGGGGAGGGGGCACGTACTGCTCGTTGTAGTCCGCATCACTACCGCGCCGATTTTCGGATGCTTGCAGGACTTGGTCGGAGGTACGATTCGCGCGGAGTCTGTGGAGGTTGACGTAGACGGTGAATACCGACATGAAATGGCAAGGGAAAGACCTTACCTTTGCATCCTCTCGCGCGCTTTGGCTTGCGTGGCCTCGAGATTTCTAATGCTTGTGTGAGTTTGAGCAAAGGTTGGTCATAAAAATGAGGCCCACTTTCCCCGGTATCTCTCCTGCGCCTCTGCGTGCCGTTTGAGGCTGTCTGGCCTGTGGACAGCAGAATTATCGGCCAAGCCTGTACAAGAAAGACGGTGTCTAATTTACCTTGCCATCCTGGTATCACACCGCACCTCAGTTTCAGTGGTATTTGCCACAAATTGATGCTCGTACCTTTTAAGATGTTTTTCCTCCACTGTAGTCGAAGTCGACCCATTTGGCGGGCCGTCTGCGACATTAGTCATTGGTGGTCGTTGCGAACCCAATTTGTGTTTCCGTTGTGGTGGAACTCGGATTTGCCGTTGAAAGTGGTGGAAGTCTGAAGAGAAAGCCGAGCCCCAATAAGGCAAGAAGTGTGTCTGGATGTATCAAGTGTACTTCACGTACTTTGTTGAACAAAAACATCCCAAAAAATTGGAGAATGAACATGATGCTCTCCAGAACCCTCACGAAAAATGCGTACCACTTGAAAGTCATTGAGGAATTTTTTATTGAGGGTTTTTGCTTTTGGCCATTGACGTGTTCGTGATATCGGCGCATCGGCCGACATGCTGGCTGCAGCAAATACCGAGTTGAAGGAAGTCTTCAATAGGTTCTATTAAATTCGAAGCCCTCACTAGTGTTACTACTGGATGGGTTTCACAATTGTCTCTGTTCAAAGTACGTTCACATCTAATCAATTACGCTATGCATTTGCATTCCCTCGTCCCGTCGTCTTCCTTTTCACGCATTTGTCCTCCCTCGACACAGAGCGCTCCCAGCTCTCGTCCGTAGCAGCGGTGCTTGTCGGCGCGGATGGGGGTGTTGGAGTGACAAATGACGGCAGAGGGAAGGAGGATGACTGCCTCCGTGCGACCAGCCGCGGGCCAAGGCAGGGAATGAGTCGAGGGCCCGGCAGTGATGTAGGCGCTCATCCATCAGCCGGATGCGCGGCAGTCGCTCAAGAAAGAGGGCAGCGGCGCCATCGGTGAGTTTCTTCCATGTGTCGTCCATGCGTCGGTATTGCGCGGCATCCCTCCCAAGACGGTGACGACTCGGCGCTGGCTGTCGATGACGGGGATGGTGAGACTAGCTCGGGGGGTCAGCAAGGGGTTCGGT
This sequence comes from Mycena galopus ATCC 62051, assembly GCA_014925785.1. Taxonomy (NCBI): domain Eukaryota; kingdom Fungi; phylum Basidiomycota; class Agaricomycetes; order Agaricales; family Mycenaceae; genus Mycena; species Mycena galopus. The sequence continues at coordinate 247,704 of WIQG01000082.1, read as the reverse complement.
GGCAAGGGAGCGGGTATACGCACGCTCCCAGCCAGCCAGCCTACGTACATGAACCTTTGGTTCCGCTGAGCGCGTCCACTTCCTCTTGCGTGTAGGAAACTCCCCCAAGCCCTGAGCTGAGGTCGTGAGGGCTGGGCAGATTGGTGAACGCGAAGGGCTCGTCTTGCGCAGCACGGCTACCCAGCCACGCGGGGCGCGAGTGCGAGAGCAAGGCACCATCGAGATCCACCTCCAGCGCAGCGGCCTTGGACTCAGCAATGCGCTTGAGGTGAACACGCTTGAGAAGGGGGTTCCCCGAGGACATGCAGGCCTGGTCGCGTTTCTTGTTGTGCCGCACCTTGGACTTGTTCTTGTTGTGCTACTGCGCCATCGGAGCGGGGTGGGCGGGGGGGGTATCGGCGCCGATTCGTCAGGTAGCGGTACCGGGAGTGAGGGAGGCACCAAAGACGCTAAAGGTGGGGGTACGTAGAAGGCCAGTGACGCGTCGTCTTCATCTTCATGCTCGTCGTCCGACCCACCCTGCACGTCTTGCTCAGCGAGGCGCTCTTTGAGGGCTTCACTGAAGTCGAAGGAGACGGGCGGTGTGAGGGCGCAGCCCAAGGCGAGGTCGAAGGCAGAGAGTTCTGAACGGAGCGTGCGCCGAGGAAGTGCAATACCTGGGTGGCATGTTAGCTGCGTTCTACCCGAAACAATACGAAATAATAATAAATAAAATAAAAAGTGGAAGAAAGCCGTTCGAGTTCCAGGGTCGGATCTCTGCAGGCAGATGGAAGAGGGAGCCAGATGGAATAGGGAGCAGTGACTGGGGACTTACTAGACATGTTACGAAGGGTGGCGCGTCAAAGAGAGTTGGAGACGAAGAATGACGGCGGACACGTGAGGTAAACAAGATGCGGTATGTCACGCCGTGACTATCCTTTTTTGGCTGTGCATACTATCCCAGTCAGCCAGCATGCAACGATCCAGCCGCATACGCAAATCCGGCGCGAGCTCCGGGAAGATGCGATTTCTGGGAACCGAGCGCAAGTCAAGTCAGGTAGCTCGCCGCTCGGCCGTCCAGAATATTACTCTGACGAGGCGGGGAGTGGACGAGTATCGTCGAAATGGTGCAGAGGCTTTACGAGCTCAGTTGGGCAGTGCGTGGGCTGAATTTCTAACTCTCAATATTCACAAACCGCAGTGTAGATATGGAGGATGGGCAGCGGGAGCATCTCGAGCGTCTACAGTCGCTGGCCGAAGACGATGATTTCAACGCCAGCGAACCCCCGGACTTTCCTAACGTCGTCAACATGGCGGGCGTGCTTGCAGGCTCAGAACGGATCGAGTTGAGTCATGCTGGAGGAGAGTTGGGCTCGTTGGAGGAGGGGATTGAGGAGGACTGGGCAGATGAGGAGGCGGGGACGAAAGCTAGGTAATTTTAGTTTTTTCCTCAGGTGGTTATTTGGGCTGAAGCCCTCCAGAAAGCCAGAGGACTGGAGGACACGCCGTGACCGCAGCGAAATCCGGAACCACCATTTCTTGAGCCAGATGCCTGAAATGGCATCGGCGTACATCCGTCTGTGTGCCGAACCAGAAATGCCTGCACATCCCAGATCTGATGGTGACGCGGCGATGGTCGACGTGTATCGCATTCATGTCATTGACATGTTTGGTGAGTTGCGCGACGTCTCTGTGAAGCTGGGATTGAATGCGAATAGATTCAACTGACCGGGACCTTCATCTGGATTCTCGCGCCAAGGGCATCGTGCCCGGCTTGATTCTGCATGGGGTGATGCCTTGCGCGCCTTGGGACCCCACCGTAGCGATCAAGATTTGTGTGCTCGAAACGTACCGGGTGACGCATGTGCACTGCCCTCACCTCGCTGTTCAGGTGTTCGTGAAATCTCTTTGCGATATACATGGGGTACGTTTCTAGTATTTACTCTTTTAATGAAGAGACCGAGACTCTTTATCAGGTACCATACCGGCCGTATCTGTGTCAGCAGTTTTCGATCGCGTACGACTTATATCTCGACATCCGTCGCCGCACAGACGAGCGTGTGATGAACGCCCTCGGCCGCGACTCCACCTGGCGCATGAAGCACGCCTGCCCGGCGTGCATGTACAAGCTTGAAGGCGAGGACGCGCTGATTTTCGAAATGCTGACGACCATGGACGGCAACGACTACCTGAAGCACGTTCTGAGGCGCGACAAGTCATCCATGGCCCAAGACAAGACGGGAGAGCCGACACTGGCAAAGTCGAGCGAGCGTGAGGATAGTCGCGACGCCAGCGACGGGTATTACATCTCCCGCGACCGAGTCGACCGATGGGCGAAGAGCAGGCTGGGCGACAGGCTGCCGATGCAGGCGGCGGATGCGGTACGTTCCGGATACGTTGACAAAAGTCGCAGGTGCTGATCCCACTAGGACGAGGATAATCCTTGCGCCGAAAGATGGAAAAATATGATCAACGACGTCACATCGAAGATGTGGGGGATTTTCGACGAGACGGGGATTTTCTTGGCCCTCTGTTGGCATGGTTTCGTGCTGGTGATCGCAGACATGATCAAGAGTGGGGAGCTGTGAGTACGCGGTGGTGGTCTGGTGATTTGGCTGACGGGTTTGCTGGCAGGGCAAAATACCCTCTGGCAGTGGTGAAGGAGTTGCTGGGTGCGTTCGGGATGAAGCTCGGCGCTGGGTACGACGTTGGTTGTCACTTCCAGGCAACTATCGCCAACAGCGAGCTCGCGGACGAAGCAAAGGAGAAAGGACTGAAATGTCTAGTAGGTTCTTTCCATGGCCACGCCCACAACCGCCTATGTCAACTACGCTTCCCGACATACGTCGAGGGCATGGGGCTGGAAGATCTCGAAGGGTGCGAACGGTTCATCTCGTGCTCCAACGGACTCGCCAAATCCTGCCGCTATGCGAGCCGGTTCCATCGCCAGCAGGAGATAAAAACGTAGGCAAAACCCTTCGACAGCTTTGAGACATACGCAAATTTGAGTGAGTCGCATGCTTGCCTGGTGGTGTGTACATGTGCTTATTGGCCTGCGAAGGTAAATTCCTATGCAACAATTATCGCCAGGCTTTGACAATCTTGAAGACCGAGCCAGCGTTGCGCGCGTGGATGCGACAGGAGGGCGTTGCTGGCGTGGAAACATTCCACGAGTGGTTGGAGGAGGAGAAGACGTACCTCCTCGGCCTGAAGGCCGCTGCCAAGACGAATACGGAGACGCTGGAGATGGAATACGTACAGAAATTGGTTAATTTGGGTGCGAGTCAGTAAGTCATTCACAGTGTTCCCCAGTGATGAGTTTTAGAGTTAACGCTTGACGGTCCCAGAGCAAAATATCATGTCGTGGCTGCAGAGGCAAGACGCGCGAGGGGTGACAATGGGACGTACATGCCGGGGGTGGCGAAGCCGGAACTGGCGAGACGCCATGCGGAGGAGAAAATGGAGAAGGATTTGGAGCAATTGCAGGAGCTGGAGAGCATCCTAGAGATTGTGGAGCGATGGACGGCAACATTGCCGAAGTGGGTGGGGACAGTGGTCGCGATAAAGCAGCGGAAGTATCAGCTCGCTCTCGATGCGCTGGAGCTGCTCATTGTGGAGCGCATCTTCGAGGTGATGAAGATGAATCAATCGGAAACCGGTACGTCCAAGAGGAAGGATTCCGAGGGTAGTGCTGACGACAGTGACGAGTGGTAGGATACAAAATGCGGAAGCACATCGCCAAAGCATTACAAGCTCGTTCGAAGGCAGTGAAAAACACGATTGACCGATATAATGACGCCGCCGCGATGCTGGAGCCCCCGATGCCCAAACTAACATGGGAGGAGGTGGTCGAGTACGCCTTCCTCGCCGACTTTGACATCCTACGCGATACACGTGCCGAGGTCCAGTCATGGCCGTGGACCCGACCGGCCTACCGCTTGGCAATGGATCGCTATTTCAAGACGCTGTGCGCGCGGGAGGAGATCAAGCGCCTCAATGTCGAGATCCAGTGCGTGGTTACCTGGATCCGGGACGAGAATCGGTTTCTTCGACGGATGGAGGCGAACCTACGGGATGGGGCGGGGAAAACGGAGGAGGACATGGAGACAGACACTCAGATGGCCGTGCAGGTGCGGCTGTACCGAGCGTGGCGCGGCCGCTTCGATGCAGCCCATCTGAGGTTGTTTACGAAGCTGGCTGCCGAGCCCGGTTTCATGGGATCACTGAAGTGTGGTGTGGCGGTGGAGCGGCGGGAGGTGGAGAAACACCTGTGAGAGCTACAGGTGGAACTGGCGCGCACAAGGCCAACCGACGAGATGGAGGTGGATGGCGGCGCAGCCATGATAGAGTTGGATCCAGGCTCGGTGGCAGCTGATGCTGAAGAGGTCGCCGCGGACGCACACCGGCGTGGGGAAGAAATAGGGGAGGATGATGAGGGAGATGACGCCAGGGACGAGGCGGTGTCCGGTCTGTTGTACCGGATCTCCATGCTCGCGATGGACGATGCGCCACGGGGAGGTGCAGAAGAGTAATTTTTATGCATTTATTTCAACAATTTTTTCCCTGTATTTTCGTAGTATTTTTACTCTCTTTTTCTCCGAAGTTTCCTTTTTGGGAAGTCGCGCCTCCCCACCCCGACGTCGGGCACCGGGTTGATCGGAATTACCTAATACATGCACTCGAAAATGCTTCAAGTCCGTACACGCTCTGACAGCAGCATATGCTGCAGCATATTTGCAGCATATTTGCAGCTTATTCTGCAGCATAGGGGATTCTGCTCAAAGTGCCTCTACTTAGAGGGGGCAACCACATGTACATGGCACCTCTAATTAGAGGTGTTATATGGAATCTACAGGTGCTCCAGAAGCACAACCCGGAGATCGACTGGGAGACCAAGGAAGTCCGGATGACCCGCTGCCCGACCAGCTGCAGCACTTGCCGGGATGAGCTCCGCACTGTCTGTCGCAACGCGAAGATCTCCGCCGCGATCCTCCGGCAGCTCCGCGAAGGTCCCGTCCCGTCTATCTGCGCCATCAACTCTGAGGAGTGGTGCGGAGACGACGGGTACGGCCCGGACAGCGACGGAGATGACTTTCCGGACCTCACTCCGGACCCGGACGACAATGGCGATGATGACAATGACGAGCTCGAGGAAGGCGACCGGATCCTCTACACCGCATTCGCTCCGGCCGAAGAAATCCGCGCGGGCAGCACCGTCTCTCAACGGCTCGCGGAGGCCTTCGCCCGGAACTTGGCCCCGCCTGGGACTTCAGTTCCGGCCTGGGTCGAGGATTTCTCCGACGTTTTCGACAAGGAATTGTTCGACGCCCTGCCGGAACGCTGGACATGGGACCACGCCATCGAACTCGTCCCGGACGCGAAACCAGCCAACTGCAAGGTCTACCTGATCTCCCCCCTCGAGCAGAAGGAACTCAACGCGTTCATCGAGGATGGGTTGAGCACCGGATGGATCTGCCCATCCAAGTCCCTGATGGTGTCTCTGGTCTTCTTCATCAAAAAGAAGGACAGAAGCCTCCGGTTCGTCCAGGACTATCGGGTGCTCAACGCGATGACCGTAAAGAACCGGTACCCGCTCCCGTTGATTAACAACTTCATTAACCGCCTGAAGGGAGCTCGGTTCTTCACAAAACTCGACGTCCGCTGGGGCTTCCACAACGTCCGGATCCGGGGAGGCGACGAGTGGAAGGCCGCGTTCCGTACCAACCGAGGGCTCTTCGAGCCGCTGGTGATGTACTTCGGCCTTACCAACTCTCTGGCCACGTTCCAGACGATGATGAACGACATCTTCCAGGACCTCATCCTGTCCGGAGACGTCATGGTATATCTCGACGACATCCTCATCGCTCACTCTGACCTTGCGCGCCACCGGGAGATCGTCCGAGAAGTTCTCCGACGGCTCTGGGCGCACAAGCTTTACCTCCGGCCGGAGAAGTGCGAGTTCAAGAAGTCGTTGATCAAGTACCTCGGCGTCATCATCTTGCACAACCACGTCGAGATGGACCCGGTCAAGGTCGCCGGAGTCGCCGCCTGGCCCGCTCTGGAGAACAAGAAGGACGTGCAGCAGTTCCTGGGCTTCACAAACTTCTACCGGAGGTTCATCCGGGCGTTCTCGGACATCGCGTGGCCCCTCTTTGACCTCACAAAGAAGAGCGTCGCGTGGACCTGGACTGCTGCTGCAGCCGCCGCCTTCCAAGCCCTCAAGGATGCGGTGACCGCGGAGCCCGTCTTGGTGCTGCCCGCCGAGTCACGTCCGTACCGGGTCGAGGCGGACAGCTCCGACTACGCTACCGGGGCCGTCCTGTCTCAGCCGGACACGAACAGAAAGTGGCATCCGGTCGCGTTCTACTCCAAGAGTCGGAGTGAGGTCCAACGCAACTACAAGATCCACGACAAGGAAATGCTTGCGATCATCCGAGCCTTAGAGGAGTGGCGACACTTCCTCGAAGGTACGCAGCATCCGGTCGAGATCTGGACGGATCACAAAAACCTGGAGTACTTCCGGAAGGCGCAGAACTTGAACCGGAGGCAGGCGCGGTGGTCCCTGTACCTGTCCCGGTTTGACTTCGCACTCCACCACCAGCCCGGCCACCTCATGGGTCGTCCGGATGCGCTGTCCCGTCGCCCGGACCACGGAGTAGGCTCGGACAACACGGACGGTACCCTTCTCCATCCGGACTTGTTCCACGTCCGTGCACTGGAAGGCATCGTGGCTACCGGGCCTGAAGTTCCCCTCCTTCGTGACATCCGGGAGGCTTTCGCAGGTGAACCGGACCTTGAGGACCCCATCGCGCTTGTCGTGCGGGAACTCCTCAAGAACCGGAACGTTCGCTCCCCCTGGTCATCTAAGTGGCGCATCGCGGAAGGGCTCCTTCACTACCGCAGTAAGATCGTCGTACCGCGGAATAAGGACCTCTGACGCCAGATCATCGCTCTACACCACGACACTCGGGTCGCTGGACACGCCGGACGCTTCAAAACCCTCGAGCTCATTGCCCGAAATTACTGGTGGCCCCAGCTGTCCCATCACGTCGGCCAATATGTCCGGACCTGCGACCCGTGCAACCGGACGAAGGCGCTTCGGAAGCTACCCCACGGAGAGCTCCACCCGACCGAGATTCCAGAAGAAAGCTGGGACACCGTCTCAGTGGACTTCATCGTTGAGCTCCCGGACGTGCACGGGTTCGACGCGGTCATGGTTGTGGTCGACGTCCTGGGTAAGCGGGCCCACTTCAACGAGTGCCACACCGGCCTTGGCGCGGTCGGAGCCGCTCGGCTCTATTACCGGAACGTCTGGAGGCACCACGGAACCCCCCAGAAGTACATCTCCGACCGCGGGCCGCAGTTCGTCGCGGAATTCACCACGGAACTGTGGCGCCTCATCGGCATAGAGCCAGCGACCTCCACCGCCTACCACCCACAAACCGATGGCCAGACCGAGCGTGTCAATCAGGAGCTCAAGCAGTTCGTCTGGATCTTCACGAACTACAAGCGGGACGACTGGGACGAGCTCCTTCCGGCCGCGGAGTTCGCGTGCAACAACCACGTCCACTCTTCGACACAGCAAGTTCCGTTCATGACAGACACCGGAAGGCTCCCCCGGATGGGGTTCGAGCCCAACGGACTGCGGTCGAGCGTGGAATCCGCGAACGAGTTCCGAGACCGGATTGCGTCCGGAGTTTCGGAAGCCAAAACCGCGCTCATCAAAGCCAAGGACGAGTTCAAGCTGTACTACGATCGCCGACGCACGCCCGCCCCGGAGATCAAAGTAGGCGACCGAGTCTGGCTGGACGCCTCCGACATCCGGACGACCCGTCTGTCCATCAAATTCGCGGACAAACACCTCGGCCCCTTCAAAGTCGTGAAGGTCGTCGGAAAGGGTGCATACAAACTCGAACTTCCCCCGCGGTACTCCCAGCTCCACCCGGTCTTCCCGGTGGTGAAGCTCCAGCTCGCAGAACTGGATCCGTTTCCCGGATGCCCCCGGAACGACGAACCCCCGCCCGTCCTCCAGACAGACCGCGACGTTCAATGGGAGGTTGAGGAGATCCTAGAAGCGAAGGTCCGTTATGGCAGCCTCTGGTACATGGTGCGGTGGAAAGGCTATGGCCCGGAACACAATAAATGGGTAAAGCACTCTGACGTCTTCGCCCAGGACGCCATCGACACCTATTATCGCCGCTACCCCAACGCCCCGCGCCGGATCGCCTCGGCCGCATTCGACTTGCTCTCGTTCCGGAAGTGCGACGCCCATGTCCGATTCATGCGTCGGGATGCCGCATTCCAAGGGGGGGGGTGATGTCAGGGGAACCACCCGTCTGTCTGTCCGTCCGTCTGGCTCTGGTCCATTGCACTGCCCCACTGCCTGGTCCGATCCTTCGTCCAACGCCCCTCTCGCATCCGGCCTCGCCCAACCGTCCGGCCTTCCGTACAGAACCTCAGGCTGCACCTCCGCCCGGAACATCATCCCCTGTCCCTTCGGACTCCGTTCCCCTCCGTTCCCCCTCATCCAGTCGCTCGCACTGGAACGTGCTATGCGATCAAGCTCGGGACCACTGCCGATCACTTCGGACACGTGCTACTGGCTAGTACCTATAAAAACCTCGCCTAGCGTGGGAATCCTTATCCTTTCTTCTCTTCAGATTCTCCTGCTAGGTGCGTATTCTAGAACCCTGTATTTAGTACTGTGAATTGAGTTCTCTTCGGATTCTCCCGCTAGTTCCCACGCTCCCGCGCCGAGCTGAGGTTGCCCTTACAGTTGCCGATCAGGCCCTCAGCCTGAAACTCATTCTTCAATTTTCAGCTTTGCCTCCTTTCCGTTGATTTGCAATTGTGGGACCACTTCAGTATAGTATATTCTCCTCCTCCTCCTTGACTTTGCTGCAATTTAAGGAAGTAGTGTATGTTGTATATGTATGAAGTTGCTTCAGAATTTATCATCTTTACTCCCTTCCTCTTTGCTCCCTCTCGGTGTTTAACCTCTAATGAGACTCAAACGACAATCTCTTTTGATGGTTTCGCATTTCAAGCGGCTTGTAAGCGAGTATGATGGTTGCGGGTGGATCCGTCTATCCCCGTTTATGTGTCTATAGCACTATTGGCCTATTGGTCTATGAGTGTCTACCACAGAAGTAGCATGTCTACCACTGTCTAGAATAGACAGGGGGAAGTCTATTTATCTATTTCTTCTATATGGTCTACCACAGACCATTATAGACCTGGGTCATTTTCCAGATTGTTAGCATTCAGAGATTTTCAGGTGCGCACGGCGAGGCACTTGGATGTGTGGATCAAGGCGCAGGATATCTGGGAATACGGAGTTGTCAGTGGAGCGGCAGTATATAACTTGCTGGTATGTGGTGGCATGGACACGTCACTCATTTGACACTCTATTGTGTACTGGCTTTGTATTACAGATGACAAACAACATTCTTTCTGCTCTGGCAATGTCTCGCGGCAGCTGGGATCAGATGGCTATCTTTAACACAGATGTTGTCACGCTCATGGTCAAGCAATCAAATTACCCAAGTTCCTTGAATAATCACACTGGGGGCATTAACTGAGGCCTGCAGGTTTCGCATGCTTCGGTTAATACCCCCAGTGTCATTGGCTGAACCAAAGGTTGAGCTACCTTGGAGAACTTGGATTTCAGCCTCTCTCTTGCTACAAGTACAAACAAAAACAGTCGTCATCTGAAATTGGTCATCAGTGAAAATCAAAGCAGCAAAGAAGTATCAGGGAGAATGTTTGAGTCCGAGCAGTAAAAGCCCCTCTGATCCTCTTCCCTCTCATTTTCCTGGATTTTTTGGTGCTGAACGATGTGCTCCGAACTAAACCCAAACAATCCAATTATCACCCAAATATAACCCAAGTCTTTCCGATATAAGCAGTGATGCCCACAGAAATAAGACGAGGATCAGAAATAGGCCGATCAGAGGAAGCAAGAGCTGAGATACAGACGAGTGGTAGTCCCTTGTACAGGGCCTAACAATAGGTTGAAGGGAAGGTATAAGATTCCCACAGAAAGATGAACCTTCACTACAAGATATCACCAGGAATTGGCCGGAGAGATAATCGAGCAATGGAAATAAGATAGTTAAGAGCTTCCCAGCTATGAGACGAGCAAGTGTTGTGTGTGTGGTGGTGGTGATGTCCGGAGATGCGTGATAGACCTCCTAGAGGCGAACGATAGACTATTTCCACGAGGATATATGCCCAAGAGCTTATTTCCCAGAGAACCCGATTGACAATTTACAATGAACAATGAACGATGAACGATGAGCAATACGATTTGACAATTGACAATGAGCGATGACGATGACGATAAAACGATTTCGATTCCAGTACTATGTAGCCTCAATCACGCCCTAAGACGTTTCCAGTAACCAACTTCTTATTGCAACAGAAAGGTTTCCCAATGTTAAAGTCCAACGACGATACACACTGCGCCAACCCCAGAAATAGCCCAAATCACAAGCGTTATGCCTACTAGTACAAGGGGATTCTGTGTCCTACTCGTAATAATGTCCCAACTACTTATACAAATCTCAAAATCATATGAAAGTCCTCAAACCAAGCAGAAATTAGTAAAATGGCCCGAGATCGTCCCTCCTTTCCCGTTTATCCATCGGAGGAATAGCTGCGAGCGTATTGCCATTGGCCAGTGCCCAGGTAGTCCCTGATTTCCCGACCATGTGGCTTTTGTCATCCAAGATATTTGAAAACACCAGTCCCCTGGCTGACTGATATCACATCGTCCATCTATTCCTTTTGTCTCCTGCCCTTTTCCCGTAGCTCCTGACCATCGGATCTTATTCCCCTGGCCTCCAGCTTTCCGTAGATACCCCTAGTGTAACCTTTTCCCAGAAAGGTTTCTTATTCCCAACTTTGCTTCCTCGGAATAAGATCAATCCCATCAGATTGTCTTAACCGACCTTCGCTTATCCCGGAATCTCTCCGGTATGAGCTTCCCCGACCTCACACGCCTGTCACATGGAAGGCCCTTCCTTTAGCCGAGCAGAAATAAGCTTATTCCCGCATGTCCCGTTGTAAGTATCTCTGGCTTATTTCTCGTTGTGGAAATAAGCTCCAGAAATAGTCTCTTTAGAGGTTTGTGGGCTACACTTTCCTCTACGGTTTTCGAGGCAAGCACTGCCAGTCCGCAGGGTAGTCACCTACCCTTTGTACCCGTTACTCTGTGATCCTGACCCTGCCAGCTATACCGAGACCGTATACTAGCTCTCAGAAATAAGCCTATACTGTAATCAGACTATTCCGAAACGCGCGAAACGTGCGGTGTTTAGGTATAGTTCAATTCCAGACAGTTCAGTGCGACGTACAATTTATTTATTCCTCAAAATCTTGGTTGGTTGATGTGTCACTTTTGTTCAGTGTTCAAGCAGCGCACATCAATTGGAATGTCTACAAGATCACTTCATCTCCATTGGACTGCTGTCTCCGTGCTGCAAGATCGGCACTGAGTTTATCCCGCAAGAGTTGCATACAGTTAATTATGAGAGTTGGCTGTGAATCACATCTTTTTCTAACTTGGTGATACTCATTCAACCAATTTATCAGAGGTTTGTTGTCCCGAACAGTAACAATGTGAGCTGAGTTTGAACATGCTGCTCCAGTCCCGGCTGCCAAGTTGAAACTGATGGCAACCATACTTGCTCCAGTCGGACTTCCAAAGACATGTTGATCGGCACCGTTCGGCAGTGGTTAATGCTGACCAGCTGCATTGACTCCACATTTTCTACCGGAAATCAATGGCTCATATTGCGCTGCATACACTTCGTGGTGGCCGCCGTATTCCAGTGGAGCACACTGAATTCTTTTGTGCTGTATTAGTATTACAGCATTTTTGCCGGTTTCCGCCAAAACGAGTGCGATATGTGGTTCTTTCCAAACTCCTTGAGGCTGCTGCTGTCAATTCTTCCAGTGTCTCATTTCAATGGTTGATAGTTAAAAACAAAGAACCCATGAAGAAATGGCCAAACGAGCCCTGGACCGTCGGAAACTTCGAATCAACACCTATGAAGTCTGGAAAGCTGTTGCTCAGTTATTTAAGGGTCTTTGTGCAGCCTCTCAAAGGTTCAGCCACCTGCCTCACAGAGGCCTAATCCCACGTCATCAATACAAAGTAATCACATTAAAATTGGACTGAATTCCACTGTCCCGCCCAGCTCCGCATCTTGTGGACCAGGAATAACCGTGGTGAAAAGATTGCGAACAAATCTGAACGTGTCTATTACTGTAGCATTTCGACCAAGTGTTCAGGTGACGCGTGACGCGCCCACCTGAACTGAACACGTTCGGTCTCAGTGACAGTGACGCTCCGGTTATGAACACTAACATTTTCGATGGCGGAAAGGGGCCTAAAAAGCTATTTTAAGGTACCTTAATTTTGGTCAAAATATTACCAGAATGAGAGAATGGAAACCTTAATGCTCCTTTCCAGCGAAGTGCCAGAGTTGGTGTTGCATTTTTTTCTTACCGCAGCCGAGCGCATGCCTTTGCTGAACGCGTCCGGTGCATCAGCACTGAATCATTGAGCAATCTGTGAACCATATTATTGGCCGGTGATTCCGGGGGATACAGCGAGTCCCGGCATTTTTGCGGCCAGGATAAGGGGTGAGTTCAACCCGTTAGGGCATAGTGAATCCAGTCTGATTTTTCCAAGGGCGCTTCGGTCATTTTATGAGAGGATGAGGATGGTGGAGTATTCTCATGAGTTGGGCGCCAGAATGAATTTCTCAAGCTAACTCTATGCGTTGCGTAAATCTTGTACATAAAAGAATGTTGAGTGTGAGTCATTTTATCTGCTGGACTTCAACTTGGCAATGGAATGGAAGCAAGCTTGAAGTACAACAATGGGAGAAGTCTGTTTATGCGAAATTGTACTCCCTTGGACTCCATATGAGCCAGAGATCACTTTGCGAAAAATGAACACTTACGACATAGTGACAGACCAAACTGCCATTTGAACACCTAGTGGAATGAACACTTGTGGTGACGCGTGACATGGGCCGAACACTTGGTCGAAATGCTACAGTAGGAATTATTCAGCACGAAGTCCAGTTTGTCCTGAGTAAATTCACTCACCATGATGCGTATCAACTGCTTCCCTGTCCGACTCTTCATATCCCTCGCATGACTGCTCCCCGTCAACTATTATGCCATGAATATCACATTAAGGGAATGGAAACAGTGGCTCACTGTGAGCAAATGGACTGCATCAGGAAAATCATTGAAAACTGTTGCCGAGCCCTAGTTAACCATATTTGCCCATATTTTACATAGCATTGCATAGCATCGCCTAGCATGTGTAGCACTCCCTAGTGCTTGGCCAGTGCGGCCTAGTCTCCCCTGTGTGCTAGGGAGCGCTATGGCAGGACTTCCTAGTCTGCCCTGTGTGTTACAGAGCGCTTAGCGCTATGGGGCACTGGGCACTTTCGGGTTGTTCGGCATCTTAAACTGCGTAAATGCATATCATATAGACCATATAACATAGACTACCCTGCTGAGAGGAATAAACTTGAAGGTTGTGGCAGCCATGTTCTGCCATGCTCGCGTGGCCCCGCTACGACCCCTGCCACGGCCTTTATCCCACCAATTCACCATTCCACCTTACGCAATACCAATCCTGCCACTGAATCCACCCAGGATAGATTAAAGATTATTTATTACGCTATACATTGGTTACCACGTCTTAGTAGCACAGCGTACTTGTACAAATGCAGAGGCAAAAAAAAAAGTGACGGCCACATGATGTCGGAACTGCGGTCCGTATCGAGAATCCATTTAAGGGTGCACAGCCACTTCGGGGTGGGCGAGGTCGCGCAACACGGAGTTCCCCGTCCCGGATACAGCTTGAATACATACGAGTTGCGATTCTGGGCAGTGCTGTTTTGCTGCTGATCCAGATCCCGTCCCATTGACGCTGAGAAGACAAAGGTGTCGGGCTTAATCGGACCATCGGCTTCAAGTCCGCACACACGTGCTTCACTGCCACAACGGTTGTTCTTTCTTTCTGCCACCATCTTTCACCATTTGGTCGATATTTCTACTCTCGGTCCTCATGCACGGTGTATGGGTCTACCCGTTCACAGCTGCTCTCCGACACCCCGTTGGGCTCGCTGAGCTCCAGAATGAATCAGGCACAGCGTCGCGCATGTCTGATGCATGTCTCATGGTTGACAATATTTGGTACATCCATCCTCCAGCCCATTGCCAATGTCTGAGATATCTTCTTTTTAAGGTGTTCATTGAGTACTGCAGTGTTTTTGCGCCTCGCCTTCATTATGTCCCGCGCCTCTCAAACCACGCACCGATGGCTTCATTGGGATTGTATTGTGTATGGGGTACCATAGTTGCAATGATATGATGAAGGAAAGTTCAGATTGAGAGTGCATCTTCTGTTTCTACCCTCACCCTTTATGTTCATTCCCTAACGGAAACCTATAACTCACCATTCTGACAGACATGGTCTCCCGAGTATCCTGCTTGGTACGCCCAATGTATTCTGACGCCCAGGTGGACATTTGATACAGGGTGAGTACCCTCCCATGTTGTAGTGCTCTCACCAGTGCTGATGATTTACTTTTGGTGTACCAGGTTGCTCTCCGGCTGTGACGTGTCATTTTGCAGTGTGTTTACCTGCACAAGACACCAACGGCCATCTCTACGAGCATCAACTCAAGGAGCTGGCGGTGGGGAAACCCAGGTACGTCCTTCATGACTTCCATTCAATTATAGTGCATGCTCCGGCCATCTCCCGGTCAACTCCCGGTCTACGTTGGTTTACCTCCGGCTCAACCCCGGACGACATCCGGACTACGACTGGATGACTTCCAGTTATCTTCTGTTCACCTCCTTCCTCTTCCGGCTTAACGTTCCGGTCTTCTCCAGAATGCTCCGGCTCTTATCGGACTTCATCTGGCCCTTCAGCTGATGACGAGTTTTCACACAACCGTCTATCCGCCTTAGCGGCAGATCTCCACATGCACTCCTTTATGCACACATGCTCTATGTTCTCAATCCGTCACCCCCCCTTGTACTTATACAAGAAGCTATGTTCTCCTTTTACTCTTACCCTCGTTCTTTAATCAATTTCCTTATATAATTACCTCCGCTATTACTATAAAATGTCTAGATTACGATCATGTACTTTAGATTGATTATAAACATTCATTCCTGTCTCTAAAGTCAATTCCGTCTCTAACATTGTTTGGCCTTCTGTCACTCTCTGTCGTCTTGACTCTTCCTCCAATGTCCGAGTACCCCAGCTGACGGACTCGACTTCCGTCTCCCGTCCGACGACCGGACTTGTCGAAGACTTATACATCCGTGAACTTCCCTACTTGTTGGACTCCACCTCGGACTTCAGCATAACCTCCAGATTACCGGACATCGCCCGGACTTCGGCATATCTCCTCCGGCTTACCGGACTTCGCCCAGCTTTCGGTATATCCCCTCCGGCTGACCGGACTTCATCCGGCCTTTGGCATTTCTCCTCTGGCTTACCGGCCTTCACTTCCAGTAACCCTCGGCCATCTCCCTTTTCCTCCTCCTTCATTCCTAGCCAACCAGATAGTACGCTCACCCTTAAACCTAGCTGTGGTGTAGTGGTCCATATCCGTGTTCCGGAATCCTCTCCCATTTACTTCTGTTGACCTCCGGCATTCCCGAGCCCGGTCATACTCATCCAGAACCTATCCCCTCTGCTTCCTTTCTCTTCTCGACACTGATATAACTGTCAGGGGAACCGCCCGTCCGTCCGTCCATCCGTCCGTCCGTCCGGCTCCGGCCCATCGCACTGCCCCGCTTCCTCGTCCGATCCTTCGTCCGGCCTCCGGACTCGCACCCCAGCCTGCGCCTCCATCCGGAACGTCACCTCCCGTCCCTCCGGACTCTGTTCCCTTCCGTCCGTCCGGCCGCTCTCACTGGCACGTGCTGTGTGATCAAGCTCGAGACCTCTGCCGATCCCTCCGGACACGTGCTACTGGCTAGTACTTAAAAAACCTCGCCTAGCGTGAGAATCCTCATCCTTTCTTCTCTTCGGATTCTCCCGCTAGGTGCGTATTCTAGAAACCTGTATTTAGTACCATTCAATTGAGTTACTTCGGATTCTCCCGCTAGTCTCCCGCGCTCTGCGCCGAGCTGAGGTTGCCCTTACAATAACAGAACTTCTCAATTCCATGATTTTTCCAAATTTGACCCCAAAATATTGAGAAAAGCCGTAAAAAATCGCTAAAATAACGTAGAAAACGGCAATCGACTCCTTTCAATGAGCTGGTCATCATCCCAATAAAAACTAATAATTCCATCGAGCTGTTCCGGCGGAAAAAAATGATTGGATCCGACCATGATTTGCTCCAAAAACAGCATCCTGTACCGTTTCGATCAAGTGTTCGGTCACTGGTCACAAGGACCATTGAACCGAACACTTGGTCGAAGTGGTCACAGGTCACCGTGGTTTTAGATCGATGTTTTTGAACTTTTCCGCCCCAGATAGGCAATTTTTCGCTCCGGCTTTGCCGGAAAACGTCCTTAAAAGGCGATGTGAATGGTTGGCAAACGAACAATTGTGGTCACAGGTCACACCAGGCAAACACTTGGTTGAAATGTTACAGTAGACACATCAATTTATTGGCATTCCTGCCTTTGCTAGGTGATGAACAGCGCCAAAAGCATTGATGAACAGTTTTGGTAAGAATCTGGGAAGAAACCACTTCCAGGGGGCCAAAAGGGGTACACACAATTCCATTCAACCAGCCCAAAATATTCACGGCTCGTGGGAAAACCTTCGGAGGTAGGTTTTTAGGCTCCTTTCGATGAGCCGGATCTGAATCTGGCCTCAGGTTTACTGAAAAAAGAGCTGTTCACGCGCTATAACATAGGGAGGCTTTGATTGTCCCCTACTGTATCTCTAAGTATCATGTTCCGAACTGTGGATACGATAAGATAAGACTCAAAAACAGAGCAAACAGATTGAGGCTTTGGGGCCGGCCCTTTCTGTTTGCGGTTTTCTCCTTTCCTCTTTTCAAATGTAGTTTTTATTATTCAAGCATATCTGCAGCTCCAAAAACATTTTCAAGATCAGCCATGAGATTTTACTGACATCGAGTGACTGATGAAGAACTGATGTGACTTGCGTGAGCTTACGCTCCAGTAAACATGTCAACAACGTGTTGTGCACACCACCCATCGATGAGCTATGACCATCCCAACTATGATAACTGCAATGTCTACGGCCTCCAGCAACCAGCAGTCTTGTACTGCGAGACTGCAGCTGTACATGACACATCTAATTGGTGGGAATCACAAGTTGATCGCAAGAATGATCCTAAACTCCGCTTTGGGTCGTCACAAATTTCTGAAATCAGCCATCATATTTTTGACAGTTTCGTGATTTTGAGAGCTGCAGATATGCTCTATTATTACTCGTATATTATCGAGATGCCTCGAATCAGAGTACTTCTGTTTGTTACCCCGAAATTGCCCCAATCGTGATCTCAGCTGACCCCGTTTGTGCTTCTTTTTCTCTCACACCTCGCCAATTCCCGCGATACAACTATTTGGTTTTGACGGAGCGCCCACCACCGCTCGATTTGTCCCTTCTGCATCGCATTTTGGCTTTGGTAGCCATCTACATCAATCACACTGTCGCAGTCAATCTTCTCGCGCTCAAGGTCCACTCAAAAGGAAGTTATCTGGATTGAAGATGTGTTTACTTTCGCCCCCATTAGCTCTGCTTCAGCATTACTCGCATCCTAAGTAGATTCTTTGAATCCTATTTTACATGTTTGACACGATTTTCACTCGGCTTTCATATCCGTTACAGCCTTGGCTCCGAGCCCGCCAAATTCGGCTCTTCTTCTCACGTTTATTCTCAGACAGCGATGGCTATCACGATTCAGCTCTAAACTTTACGTGCCGCCCACTCCGAGGGAATATGGAGCCAAACTCTCGCGCGCTCAAGGCCCACTCAAAAGAAACACCTCGGGCCATCTATCCTTGCTGCGCTTTCCTTTCCCCCATCATGAATCCACCCATTTTGACACTGTCCTCTCCCATCCACACCGGTGCTGAACGTTGAACGGCGATCCTCAGACAAATCAAGCCCGCTTAAAGCCTTTACAAGCATCAATCCCTCTGACCGTCCTTTCTGGCTCAATACAAGCTTAATAGTCGCCGTCCTCCAAGGAGTCAAGCCCAAATCAATGCTTCAACTGTGCTCAGTGTCACTTCACTCGGCATCGCTCCCCTCTTCTCTGGCATGCGGGCCGAACAACTCTCTTTTTCTCAAAAGCTCCGTGGATGCGCCGACCGTCAAGAGCCAGATCGCAATGCCATATAATTCTGCATCAAGAGTCCGCCCGCATATAACGTTTAGGACCATCTTCAGACTTAGCTGGATAGCAAGACGTCTCAGGCTTTGCAGCAACGGCCCCTCGCGACGTTACAAAACGTGCAAGGCCTCGTGATTACTCAATCTCCCTGTTCTAAAGAACGAAGTCGGTATCTGACGAGGTGCAACTCAACAATTGTCTTTTGTCTCCTGTGTTCCCTTCGCCAGCGCCCAATTCGATTCAGTCAACCTTTCCATATTTCCATCCAAATTTTCTCTGGTGACAGCTGAATGGTCCTCATGGAAACGGCGTGTATCATCTGTAGACTTTCTCTTGCGAGTACTGAATAAACCGTCCTTCCACCAGGTAACAATGCCGGCCCTCTCACATCATCTCCTCAGAAAACTGCCAGGGAATCTTCGATCCGGCTTCCGCGCGCTACCGGTACGTACGCTGCCCTAAATTTGGTCGCACCTCTGACTAGTGCTCATACGGGCTCAGTGCTTGCTGAAGCTGATGTCCCCTGAAATAGACAGCTCGCGGCGGTGAGTTCCTGGTCAACGTTGAATTTTTTTCGACCCTGTGAGTACCCGGTCGTCTCACGTCCACACCGAAGTTAACGCAATGTTCCCATGATTCGATTACCTTGCCCGCGCTGGATGAACCAACCGAGGCGTCAAGACACGAGCTCTTTTCTTTCAGTTCCATGCTGACATGTTTTGATTGCTACACAGATGCAGCTGTCGCCGACGATTCCATTGAATACCTTGGCCGCTTTTCAAGTTGCTCCAACGAATGCATCCGAGTCTTTGAAACCCTGTGACCGCAGTAAGCATTCACCGGTCAATATAGTACCTAGCATACCGGCGTGGTGTCATGGATCCTATCTCGTCGTCTGCGGCCTGGATTGTGACAGTTTGAGCTTTTGATACTTCCCACAGTTCACACCCCATCATTTCTTGACCGCTGTTATTTATGGAGTGCGTGAATCTTTTTCATTCATGCTGCATTCACTCTACATTCTTCATAATCTCAGTGGATGCGAAAGTGAACAGGGAATTTTTGCAGCTGAAACTATGGCTTCAGGCCGTGTTGTATTTAAATAGTCTGAGTGAATTGAATTAATAATTGTTGAATGCTTTCGCAGTTTACGAGTCGATTGCTAGTCTCTCTAGACAGTTACTGTGATGATACCAGCTCGTTCCTCGCTCATCACAGTTGATTGCATACATCTATCTATCCGCCATTTACTTATCCTTGGACCTTTTTGTTAAATGTCATTTAGTGGCATTTCAACATGTCACAACTTACACTTATGCCGGAGCGAAGCGAAGGCCTGTCTTGTTATTTTAGATAGTTTGCATGTGTGTCTGCAGGGACTGTTGAGGCGACACAAGAGTTGGTCTTCTGGTTGGCGGGGAGTTAAGGTGGCCACAACAGGTCGGGAAGTTGTGTTTAGTCTTTCCGCCCCCCTTCAGTAGTGCGTGTGTTCTACGTAAAGATACAGTAGCTTTTTTAGCCTACAAGGAGTTACCTAAGTCTTCATAGTAAACTGGTTGTTCCAACTGTGGGACCACACCAGTATAATATATCCTCCTCTTCCTCCACCCCCATTTACTGTAGTATTTCATTTGGGGTTGTGACCTGTGACCAAAAGAACCGATTCAGCACTTCGGCAACCAACGAAATTTGGCGTGACACCTCCAAAATTGCGGCATTCACGACGGAAATTTTCGAAAATTCTGTGTTTTTTTGTACCTTCAAGAGAGATTTGGCCCGGATGTCATGGATTTTGCATTCTGGCCCCAGATTTACTGAGCCTCAATTGCATAGAGCCATCAACCGCCAGGAAGAATGCCGCGATGCGCATTAGCCATGGGGGAATGAAGGTGCGGACAGGTCATGGTGGGGTGTACATATGCGCACACGGGCAACGGGATGCACTCGCCGTGGCGGGACAATGCTCTACTCGATCGACCAGCACGCACTCGTCCCGGCGGCTGCTCCGAGACTTGGCTCGAAGCCATGTAATCATGGCAGACAGAAGCGAGGGCGGAGTGGTGGTCGACTCAGATCAGAGCAAGCGTACGTACGCGTGCGCGAAGGGTATGAAGGACGGAACACAGGGACCGAGTCGAGGGTGAGACCGGAGAAGCGAACGTACCCACTCGTCACGAGCGAGCCACTCCGCACGGGTCGGCAGAGAGAGGACCAGTCAGCCGGGGAAGTTGGAGAGTCTGCGGAAGAGGAGCAAGTAATGGTACCAGTATGATAACCATTAACATGCCGGTCACTGATGTGGGTGATCATGGTCTCAAACGCCGTGAGATTGGTGTCGTCAAAGTGCTTCCGAATGTCCGGGTGGATCATAGAGAAGTATAACGTAATATGTATGTGTGTGATGTGGTGTTGCGCGTTGCGTGTGGGGATATGTCAAGAACGACGAAGTGCAGCAAGATGAGCAGAGGCCTAAGCAGACAATCGGTGGCCCATAACCTTTTGTAAGGACAAGGTGGGGGTCAATTGATTGCAGTAACCTTATCGGATACAGGTATAAGTAGCGAGATATAAATAGCGAGTGGGGTGAGTAATCACACACCAGCAAAAGTGAATATTCAGCTCAGCTGAACATGTTGCCGAAAATGATTGTTTCGGCTGGGGGCTGAAAATGTAGTTGAAAATGACAGATTCGGCTAAGGTTAATGAGTTGCTGATACCATAAGATTCAGCAGCATTTTCTGGCATGCCAAATATAACAGTTTAAGCTGCAAATTTTTCATGGCAGAAAGTGCGACCTAAAATTATCAAATCAGCAGCAGTTTCAGTTTGAGCAAAAATGATGGTTTCAACATTGCTGAACTTGTAGCTGAAAAAGTCAGTTTCAGCTGCACTTTCAGCTCCATTGAAACAATAAGATTTGGCTTGGCCAAAACAGTGGGCAAAAACAATAGTTTTGGCAACCGTTTAGGTGCAACCAAAATGATGGCCAAATGTTATTATTTCAGCTTGGGCCGAAAGTGAAGCCCAAAGTGTTGTTTTCAGCTTGAGCTGAAAATAATTTGCAGATGAGTGGCAGATCATCTGCTACTCCTGCCGCTCAACTCGATCACACGCATTGGGACATCAAAATAATAATAATAATAAAAAAGGCAAAGTATAGTCAAATTGAGCAGGAGCGGATCATCTGCCGCTCATCTGCAGATTGTTTTCAGCTTCACTTTCGGCCCGAGCTAAAACAATAACATTTGGTGGCCATTTCAGGTGCACCAAAGCAGTTGCTGAAACTATTGTTTTTGCCTGCCGTGTCAGGCCACTGTCAGCCGAGTCGAAACAATAAGTTTTGACACAGCTGAAAGTGCAGCTGAAACTGACCTTTTCAGCTAGAATTTCAGCAATGCTGAAACCATCAGTTTTGCTCAAGCTGAAACTGCTGCTGATTTGATAATTTTAGGTTGCACTTTCTGCTATGAAAAATTTGTAGCCTGAACTGTTATATTTGGTATGGCAGAAAGTGCTGCTGAATGTCATGGTATCAGCAACTCATTAAACCTGACCCCAATCCATCATTTTCGACTACATTTTCAGCCTCGAGCCGAAACAATCATTTTCGCCAACAGGTTCAGCTGAGCTGAATATCCACTTTTGCCGGTGTGTCAGGTACGCGAGGCGGGTGTGCGGGTCTTCGGACGCTCCCGACAACACAAATTATCTCTCCGATCCTTGCACACCTCAAATATCTACCAGAGTCTCCCCAGCTTCAAGCAATTTCCGAGTCTAAAGTGCTCTCTTCAAACTTCAAGTAAATATTCTAATTTCTTGTAGCATCATCCTTCCCCGATCGTATAATTTAGACCTCCTCCCTCCCAAATTCGGCGTGTTTTCGAGCGTCGAAGACCCCTGAGCCAAGCTCCAGCCGAATCTATGTGCAAATCGCGTCCGAGTCTGAGGTGGACTTCAATGTTCCTCCGCTGTTCGTTCCTTTGCTCGCTCTTCCCCTTTGTTCAGTCGTTCTGATACGTAGGCCGATTTTCCCGCTGCGTACCGTCGAGCCCTTCTTCCTCTCACGCTGAGCGGAAACTCGACACCACAGCCGTAAAAGGGTGGAAGCCAGTCTGACTCGACACTGACTCCTCCTCCGAGTCGATCCCGCTATTTGGTTTGTCCATTCGTTTTTCTGGTAATTCCAGGTATGAAACGATTCGTAGCACTGAGGCGCAGTGCGACCCGTGGAGGATGATCCTTCTCAGGCTGGGTGCCAACCCATGCTTCGATCTGTTTGCAGGAGAAGCACCCAGGCTCCGGTCTTCGGCTTCTCATTCCCCGTCCACATCGTGAAACCAGTAGCTTTGGAATCGATTTGCACCCTATATTTGGCGCGCGCTGGGAGCCAAATATATGGACTGCGATGAGGATCACATCCGAATCAAGCGACAAAAATGCTTTGCGCGGAGGTCGGAAGTACGATACTTGATGGTTGACTAAACAGTTGCGGCAGAAGTGCCATCTCCCTGCGGCAACGTGCTCGGCATAAATTTCTTCGACTCTCGGGTAGATCTGTGACAAGTTCATGACACACTGTCTTGAGCCGCGACCACGATTGTTATGAACATGCGGATAGTCGCCAATGTATAAGAACTAAGGCTGGAACATTATGATTAAATATAGTCCCCAGCCATAATGTACTGTAATCGTAATATAATCTTAAGGTTTTGGCCTGTATCTAATCGTAATGGTATCATAATCTAATGTAATTGCAATGTAATCATATTTAATTATATTTAATCCATTTTAATCCATTTTTTGCAACCTAAATTTGCACCTTCTGTGAGGACCACTTTTACGCCAAACTCATTGCATTCTGCTCCACAAGTGATTAGGAAGAGTGGTGCAAAACTCTGACTGTGTCTTTGGTTTGTTCTCTCTTGATTACAGTACCTTCTTTGATAGTTTGATTGGGGCTAGCAGTAAGCTTGCAGTGGTGCAACCATTTCTGATAGTTCAAGGTGACTGACAGATGAATTTAACATGTATCTTGCTGGAACATTGATTTTGCCGTAATATGAACCAATATCACACGGGCTATGTGGTACAATTATGGGTCAACCATCAGAATAATTTGGTCAAAATGTACAGTCTATGAGATACTGAGCATATCTGAGAGTGGAATTCTGCTAGGGGTGGTCCACCCTGCTAAATATGGCTGCAATCAATAGATTTCCCAAACTTAGCCAGGTCCTAATATTGTGATTAAATACGAGGGTTATATCATAATATAATTGTACTGTAATCTAATATAATCCTCAGTAATCTTAAACCTTGAAATTATGGCCACAGCATATTTAATCATAATTTTGAGATTATAATGGAATATAATAAAATATAATCATAATTTTAGCCAGCCTTAATAAGAACCGCCTCGCAGGATTCGACCGATCAAAGATGCATTTATCGCGTGTATTTTCCGTTTCCCTCGGTGCAATTGCCGCCACCGCAGGGTACGTCCTTGACACACAACAGCCTATTTCCCACGCCGACGAGACCGCAATCTTGAGCGCGCACTTGGAGACAGCTATCTGGGATATCTTGAAAGACTTCAGGATACCTGGTGGTGTTGGAGTCGTGATGGTGCGCAAAACGGCGCAGGGAACCTGGCAGCTGGAAAGCAAGGGCTACGGTAACGCGACCATTCATGGAGACCATGTCACCGCCGATACGCCCTTTCCCATTGGTTCCAACTCCAAGGTATGTCTTGCACTTAATCACCAAGGGGAAAAAACTTCCAACACCACGCAGTTATTCGACGTGCTCACCACTGGGCTTTTAATCTCCAACGAAACGCTCACCCCGCGTATTTCCTGGACTTCGAAAATTGCCTCAATAATTCCTGGATGGAAACTGATGGGTCCCGTCGCGACCAGGGAGAGCAATATCATCGATCTCATCAGCCATAGGACAGGCATTCCACGGCACGATTTCATGACGGCTCTCGATATTTCCCCCGCCGACGTTGTGAGCTTTCCCTGCCGGTCTTACCTTTCAACCTTCGCCTCTAATGAGGCGCATTAGATTCCACGCCTTCAATATGCTCGACCGTCTAGTGGCTTCCGAGAACGCACGCAATACAACAATCATATGTACACCGTCCTGTTATATCTCCCGCAAAAGCTCCTGAATGTCACGTACGAGAAATATGTCCACGATAACATCTTAGCGCCGCTGGGTATGAACGACACGACGTACTTTTATGCCGACGTGCACAAGACGGGGCGACTCGCAAATGGTTTTTTCCGCGATGAAGCAAATCACACCAAATAAAGTAAAATATCAGTGTGGACTGAAATGGGAATTTATTTGCTAAAAATCAATACACAAATCAGCTGCATCGGATTCGGCGCAAATCTGATGCGGCTGATTCTCATAAAGAAACTCAAAGAATCAATGTGAGTTTCAGCGCTGCTGAAATCCCTGAGCTATTTATGCTATTGGCCTGCTATTTATATCCACCAATGGCAAAATTTGCTCAGGGATTTCAATGTGAGTTTCAGCTCTGCTGATTCTTCGAGTGTCTTTATGAGAATCAGCCGCATCAGATTTGCGCCGAATCCGATGCGGCTGATTTGGGTATTGATTTTTAGCAAATAAATTTCCCTTTCAGTCCACACTGAAATTTTACTTTATTTGGTGTGAATGTGACCAACGATCCATTTGCTCTGGGCACTGTCCGGTCGTTTCCGTTCTGGGACCAGAGCACAGAGGGCCACGGTAAACAAGACACTTGCTCTCTTTTGTTCCAGTGACATTTACACTTCATTGTTCCCAAGCTATGTCCGGCGCCGGCGGAGTGATCTCCAGCCCGCGCGATGTGGTATCCTTTCTTGCTTCTCTTAGCAAAATTCAATACTCATCCTGGATCCTGTACTAGGCGATATGGCTCCAGATGCTTCTCACGGAGGGAAAAAGTCACTCCAACGAAACCGTGATCCCGGCTGAGGTGATTCGCAAGGCGGCCACGGGGGTGACGGTAGCCACGCCAGTTGCGTACGTCGATTCTTTCGTTGCTGTAATCCTTCCTGATTTCGAGATTCAGAGAGTACCCGGAGCTATCTCCTGTGGTCTTCGGCGGCGGTCAGATGCGCGGGACTTACCGTGGGTATGGTGAGTGACTCATGTGGGCGATCCCGCTGTTATTCATTCAGTCTATTCACAGAGATGATTGGGGTGATGTGACTCCATTAACTCTCCATGGTGGATGCACCTGGTAAATACTAGACATTGCCAGTGACCTAACCAGGGGTTATCGCACGCTCATCCTTGGTCTCATTAGGTTTCAGAAGTCAAATTACTCGCTTCCCCTCACAAAACCTTGGTATTGCTGTCATGTCAAACGAGGGGGCTCTCGGAGTCGCGATCATGGAATCGGTGAAATACCGCATCATCGACGAGGTCTTTCAGCTCAAGCCCGTGGATTGGACCACCAGGCACGTCACTCTTTCGTGGGATTGACCTGGTGTTGACGTCTCAACAGGTACCGCACTGAGACGACGAACGCTATACCACCCCCGTGCGTCCCGCAGGCTGAGAATGTCACAGCGCCAGACGTACCATACGCCGCGCTCGCTGGTATATACACAAACGGAGCTTACGGTACACTGAACTTCTGCTTGTTTTGGGAAAACACCGTCACAGGCAGTGCATGTGCCGACCTCGCAGAAGGTGTTGCGGCGCAGCTCCCCGGTGTCGTTCTACCGGAAGTACCGACACTCATTGCATGGTGGAACACCATGGTCCCAACACACTACATGAGCCTTGCACATTACGATCGCAACCTGTTCAACCTCACTGCCCTGGAAAGTTATGTCAGCATCCATCTTTGTGTCGACTCGCTTCCTGTTACTGACGCATTGATTGTACGTAGCCCACCGAGGTGCCTGGGGAGTATTGGGTGAGAAAGCCTCAGGGTATGCGTGCAGAATTTGAGGTGAAGGGGACACGCATTGGGTTCGCACCGCTCAACTTGTGGGGTGCAGGAAACGGTGTGGGTCCTCCGAAGGGGGCTACTGTCGAGGAGCGGGCGGAGGTTTGGTTCATCAAGACGTAGGGTTGTTCTGCCTCAATCACCCGTCACTCAATCTGGAAGTTTTGGCCGTTCCGCAATTGTAAATTAGAAATCGCACACTTCAGTATGGCGGTCGAAATGCACTTTTATTAATTCCCCTCTTTTTTCAACTTTCCCCCTCTTTGTTTGAGAAATTTCGAAAATCCCTCTTATTTCAAAACTCTGGGACTTCAGAAGAGTGGGAGATTTATTCTTCTTTCCCCCTCTTTCTTTCTCCCGGGCTTGACTCTCGACTCGCGCGGTACCATGGCTGATTCACCAAATTCCAATGCCCAGAGTCAGCACCAAGTCTTTCTCTTGGATGCGGAGCCATTTCTTGGGATATGGAATGAACAGGGCGAGTTTGAATTGAGAAGATAGAAGGTCGAGTCAAGAGCAGGGCGAGTCCAGAGACTAGCATCGAGGCAAAACCGAGATGTGGTGCAACGGGAGGAAAAATCGACAACAGTCAGTGATGCGATCAGCTGCTCCTTGCCTTCTTCCCTTTTGCTTGTTTTTCTGCGGATTTCATAGCCTTGCCCAGTGCTCTGCTCTCGCTTCATTCTCCTTCAAAAGAAATCACACCGCTCCATCCAATACTAATTGCTTTCACCAATATGGAAGTAACACGTGACATTTGTCGAGGGTGGATGGGTTCTACCTTACAGCTCTTTGCGGTACAACAGGCGCGGTCCATTATTTTTTTCCAGCAGTTTTGACTAGAACACCTGCCACGCATCAGGAAAATGTTTTTGAGCTGGCGGAGCTGGCGCCAGCTCCGCCAACGTCCGCCAACGCCGCCATCAACCCAGAAATTGATCTGGCTCCATAAAAAGATACCTAGCGCCAGAAAATATTCTGGTGCCAATTGATTTTTCTGACACCAGAACGCTCGCCAGTTTTGGGCGCCAGCTCACCCAGTATTTAAGCCATTGAAGCCATATCAAATCAATTTGCAATAAGAAAGCAGAATTTATTAAGCACTGAACACTAGTACATGATCAGGTAAAGAAAGAATCCATGCACCAGTGTGGTCAGCACACACAACTCGCACGGACGCAGACAGCGCACAAGACAACATTAAGACGACACTTGCCTGTCGGTGGGACGGCGCAGTGCACGTCCTTCATCTGCAGGAACGACGAGGTTTGATGACGCCCGTGATAACTGTGTTGCCGAGGCACGAGAGGACGGTGCTGGGCGAGCTTGTTACCGAAGGCGGCGGGCGCGGAGGGGACACCACGGCTCAGCGCAGACGCGTTGATGACGTCGTCGTGTAGGAGGGACGCTACGTGGATCATCTCGACGATCTGGGCGAGGCGGTGCTGCGTCGGGAGCAGGGTGCGCGAGTTCCGGTTTCGTTGGCGGCGGCAGGAACACGGCGGGGAGCGAGGGGTGCGAGGGCGCGAATGCGAGCCGTATGAGCGCGAAGACGGAGGCAAAGGACGCTGTCAAGTCAGGCATGGAGGGATTCCAGTTGCGTGGGTCAGAGGCCGGTAATTTGGAAAACAGTTGCTTGAAGATATTTTGAGGAAGGTTGCAATAGTTCTGCAGCAGCGTCAAGAAGACAAGTCTGGCCTTGAAATGGGGCTTGGGGAGCTTGAAGCAGCGCCTTCGAGGCGGTGCTTTGAGGTGGTGCTTTGCGGCAGGGGCACTTGGTGGAAGGTCTGGTGAGTTTGCAATAGTGGTGAGGGTGGTGTTGCAGGGGAGGGACAAGGGCGAAGAGCGAGGACAGCAGGGAGAGCTTGGGGAGAGCTCTGGGGAAGGTGGACGTTGTGGTACGAAAGCAAATGAGCGGCGACGTGGCACTGGTGTCAACCGAAAATTGCGCCATATGATGGTAACTTGATGTGAATTCCATCATTGATGATCGTTGTTGTCGGAGTCTGAACGACTTGGCAACTTTTTTGTAGTATGCGCTCTTTATCAACCTTAACTTCTTCATATTTTTTTGTCAACTCGACTTTGCTATCAAACCCAAAGACATATAAGCTCTACAGTGCTTTCAGCACCATTTTCCGACATGATCGTTTTTCAACAAATCTGGCGCAGCTGGCAGATTGGCCCCAGTGCATGCCAGGTGTGCCAGCTCCGCCAGCTGCTGCCAGCTGCCGCCAGGTCAAAACCATTTTCCTGATGCGGGCTCGGTTTTACTCGGATTCCCTTGAAAATAGGCATGTTCGAATCACATTGAAAATCCACAGGGGATGAGATGCCGGCTTTTTTTTGATGTGATTATGTAATAGAATTTCTTCAGAAAAATCATGCTTTGCACTAGGACAGCTGTAACACAGCGAATAATGGTCCGATTGACCTAATTCTGGAATATGTTATCTATCTGAGATCTTACCAGAGGATGGCACATTGCCATAGACAATATACCAATTGAACATCATTTTCCGCTCACTTTGGCCAGGGCAATATTCATGCCCCATGAGAAGTAGAGCTCTGTATTGGAATTTGACTATACCCATATCTGTGACTTCATGATCCCCTAGAGATAGTACAGACACATAACATATTCCGGAATTAGGTCAATCGGACCATTATTCGCTGTGCTACAGCTGTCCTAGTGCAAAGCATGATTTTTCTGAAGAAATTCTATTACATAATCACATCAAAAAAAGCCGGCATCTCATCGCCTGTGGATTTTTAATGTGATTCGAACGCGCCTATTTTCAAGGGAATCCGAGCAAAACTGAGCCCGTGGCAGGTGTTCTAGTCAAAACTGCTGAAAAAAAAAAAAAAAACGGACCGCACCTGTTGTACTGCAAAGAGCTGTAAATAATCCCTAATTTTGGGACAGTATATCACCCATAGGAGGAACCCAAATCCGTCAGCGTGTTGATTATGGGAGACATACTATGTCAAAAGTATTTGGACAACTTGAGGGTTTCTATGGGCAATATACTGTCCAAAAATCAGGTACTGTTTACATGGTTTTTGAGAACATCTTCCAGCAATGTGGGGGACACCTTTGCCAGCTTGGTTGCATCTTTCATGTTGGTCGCACCTTGACATCAGGTTACAAGCATCTGATTCACATCGGCATGACTTGTGTCTGGCTTTGTTCACCAATCCGCCGGCTATCTGTTGGGCTCGGCATCTCCTCCAACTGCGTGAATGTGAGTCCTGGCTGCACACAACAAGACAGGCCATAATCTTCTGCATTTTCAACAGCCTTTAGAACAATATCAATGGGGTGCAGGTGAAATCCCTTCGCAAATTTGTCAACTTGCCATGTTTCAATGAATTAATTTCCATGAGTGCTATGAGGGGTGTGGAGCTCGTTTTCGTAGAATGAATATGGTGAAATACTGTTTGGAATAGGCTATAACCACCAGGAATTCAATAAAGTGCTTTCATGGTGAAAACCCATCAACTTTAGTTTGCGGATTTTCGGCATGATGTGGCATCATTTTTACGATCGATGCCATCAGAAATTCAAATTCTCTTCCAGGCAAGGTCCGCCACATGTGAATACAAGGAGGAAAAGCAAATTTGTACCAGGCGAACATGAAAAAAACATTGAGAACCAATTTACAATATGCTCTATATTTTTAACGGAATGGCATGTAAAATGTGTTCAAAATATGTTCTGCATACCCAAAATCATGCAGAAGATATCCAAGTCATGAAGAAGGCATTTTGAATATCTTTCAAATATTGAAGCAGCGACTATTCAAAAGGCATTGTAAATTGGTTCTCAATGTTTTTCAAATGTTTGGCCAGTACAAAATTGGTTATCCTCCTTGTGGAACCATTTGTTGTAACCAGGCCAATGCATCCTACATGGAGACATGCATCTGTTTCCAAAGGTGTAAATTTTTTGTACCTTTCTTCCCAGGTGCAACCAAAAAAAACTGCAACCACAATGATGTGACCCTTGAATAATTTTTGGACAGTATATATGCCATAGATTTTTTCCAAAGTTGTATCAAATACTTTTGACACAAACTTTAACTAGCCTACAACTTCGTCATACACAACTTTCTGAAGCGCAAACACTATTTTCACTAGGGGACAACGATGTGAGACAACTTGAAATACCAATAAATACAACTTTCTGTCAGAGCATTACAAGTTTTGTCTTGGCACAGCTTTCAAAACTGCAACTTGAAATAGAAGGCCGAGAGCTGACATCCAAACTCTGCCATTAGTTCGGGGTGATCTTATTCTCCAAAACTGGGATTGGATAGAACACTTCTCTGGATGCTAGGGCAGTGCCGCAGTCGGTGTCTATCCTAAATTCGCAGAATAATGCGGGAGTAATGTCGGGATCACATTGAATTGACTCTGCGCTTTGGGCTCAGTATCACACTGAGGTACAAGTGATAGTATAAGCACACTTCAGAATCTTGAGCCACTGTGTAACCAAATTTACTTCGGTTCGTCCCAAGCTTCCGTCTTCTTGTGTCCAGCACTATTTTCCGTGTGCAAGGGCGGAGCAGATGCAGTCGTGCCAATTGTCTCGTTCCTGTGGAATACGACCGGGCGGGATGAAACAATGCTCCCACTGTCACCTTGGATGGCTTCTTTTAGCGACATGGTGGAAGACCAAACTTCAAACACGCGTTAGCCAAAATTTCAAGGTGACTGCAGCCCAAGGTACACACTGGTCGCGAAGACGGTGAAGATGATCGCAACATACGCGTTTACTGCGTAAATGACCGCGTACAACGTCGCGTTTGTGGCAACGAAGGTGGTTATAATTCGAATCAGGCCGAAGATCACTAATCACAGGCATTAGTGGCGTGCTACCGAATTATCAATGAAAGTTTCAATGCGAACAAGGGAATATGAAGTTTGTGCTCGTGATCCAAAACAACCTTTGCAATTTGTCGGTGTAGGATTCTGCAAAGTTTCGGTATGAAAATTTGGAAGTTGAGTAGGTGGACAAAGAAATTGCCTCACGTTTCTCGTTGCGGCCGGGAACCCGCTGAATCGCAGAGCCCTCAACGAAGCTGGGTCGACTCTGCCATCGGAGTCTCCACAGGAATAACGAAGAGACATATCTTCAAGTCTTATCAGCACAATTCGGCATACATGCAATGGTAGTATTTCGATTGACGTACGCATTGTCGAAGAGTTCCAAGAAGAAACCCGCCTTGAACAGTGCCCGCCCCAGGTCCTCCGTGACAGCGAACTGGCTGGAAATCCCAGCGAGGGTTAGCTTTATCCACCGAACGGTGAATATAATGCTGATCACGGCGCGCCCAATCTTGATCGCGACGGGAAAGGCCAGCAACATAGGCAGCTCTGAGCGAGAGAAGACAATTGCGATGCGGACGAGGAGGATGGCCTCTGCAATCCAGGGCATCCATACATCAATAATGGTGAAAACGAGACCTGTTGCAAGGCATATACATCAACACTACCGGAATGGGCACTTTTACTGTTCACCTTCGGTGAGGTTGACGGCTTGAAAGGGCGCCAGGATGGGCTTTAACTGTGGAGCGTCAGGAAAGGCGCCTGGATATAGAGTGTCCTTACCGCGAGATGTGCATTCATCCCGGCAGCGACAATTCCTAGCGCAACGGAGAAAACATTCAAAATAAAGATTGGCTTGCGGCGCGTCTGTGGCGTCGACACAGCGAATAACAGGAGAAGGAGAGGAAATAGGATGGAACCGAACACGGCTGAGACGAGAAGGAAGGCAAGAGGTTCGCGGATGGCACTGATGTAACCATCGAGGATTGGGGCCACCAAGGCGGTAGGTATGGGCAGGGGCGTGCTAGACAACGACATTGGTGCACGGCAAATGTGATGTCCCTAGTCGTCTTTTATAGGTAGCAGTAGATAAAGTGGGGGGAAGTTGCCAAAGGTGTGCGAAATATCACAATTCCTGGGCTGGGAATACTTGTTCTCCTATAGAACCGGGGAAAGATTCAGCATTAAACCTCCCGCGCTCAATCTCCATCTTGGATGTGTTCCTCGTCCGCACAGGACTATCTGATCATCCTGATGAAAATGCAACCCACGTCTAAGTAAAGTGTTGAGGGAATTTCAATCCTTATTGCACGTATACTCATGGGTCGTTTGAACGAACAAATCCTTCCATATCGGCTGCGCCAAAACAGTTTTACCGCAATTTCCTTTCAGGTGCGACCTCGAACGTTGCTCAAGACATACATTAGACCCTCGAAAGAGGGGGCCAGGTTCATGAGATGTATAGTGAAAGGAGACAAAGATGTGTCGTTGGCGGGCTTGGATCGTGGGCTCTGGCGTGAATATAACTGCGCCGTCGTGCACAGAGTCTCCGAGTGGGCATGCGGGAATAGAAGGTTGACTTGGAAGGGGATTACTCTTCCCCATGGTCCGCTGTCGTACACAAGGACGTCGTCGATGGAATGGTAGATCAGCGGGACGATGACCACAGAAATATTCTGAGGACTTACAATACACACGGCGAAAATTTGCAGCTTCGTTGGTATCATTATAGTGACAGTCGTCCACATTCGGTGTTGAGTCATACACCCAAAATTCTCCCTCGATCAATGACCACACGGTCGATGATTGCCCTGGTGATCTAGTTTCAACGATGGTAGGCCATTATTATCTCTTTCTTTCATTCAAACTCTGCTTTCGCCATCATATGCGGACATCAAATTTTGGACCAAATACTTTCTGCCAGCCGATTTCGGCCGTCAACCTTCACGTGACGAAGGCACCCCATGCCGGCCGACCGCTTGGTCTGGGAAAATATTGAGGAACTCTGGAGGACCAAGAAAGATCTGCCAAATGATTAGTGAAACAGTTGATGTAACACCAGACTACATAAGGCCCCCGTGTGGCTTGCAAACAGGATAATGGAACAATCAATCAATCAGAAGTGCAAAGAAAGGAGAACCCGCGCATCACCCTCTTTATAAAATTACGTATGTGTCTGTCGGTCGCAGTTGAGTGAGCGGCAGAAGATCAATGCTGTTCCCACCCCAACTCCATGCATCACTTCTGCGTCAATTTGCCTTGGGTCATGAGTTCAGCGGCAACTCAACTTCAACCGAAGCGGTGGGTGGGGTGCGAAGCCTCCGCGCTTGTTTTAGAATCCTCAGCAAGTGTATGGAATTTGCTGTAGGTTCTTTCGAAAATTGAAGTTGATCGGATTCCGGTAAACTGCGATA
Source organism: Mycena galopus ATCC 62051 (assembly GCA_014925785.1). Taxonomy (NCBI): domain Eukaryota; kingdom Fungi; phylum Basidiomycota; class Agaricomycetes; order Agaricales; family Mycenaceae; genus Mycena; species Mycena galopus. Next base: position 214,135 of record WIQG01000082.1, on the reverse strand, counting down.
ACATTGCGGTTGGTAAGCAGTAGCTCTGCTACCACCGTCTTCTGCCTCTTACCACCATCTTCTCAGAATCTCTCCGCGGTCCAGCCGCTTCCACAGATCTCTCAAGGTACGTATCTCCGACGATCCTCTCGGATACTCGCATCAGATTATTCCCGGCCTCGGTCACCTCTAGATCAGAATCCGTTCATCTCGGTAGTCGGTACGACGGTCGCGCTTGGATTTTCCTTCCCTTACATTGAAGATAATTTATATGTCTCCGTGTCTTAGATTTCTAAACCACATATACTTTTCTTGGCTCCAATTTTAACCCCAACGCAACACTTGATTTGGCGGACTGCAGTGGTTGGAAGAATTGTGGACGAGGCTTTGCTTTAACATCTCCATATCTCAAATGCGATGTTACCTCGTTCCGGCATCGAACGGATCTCGCACTATCATCATTTCTCCTACCTTTATCACGTAGAGGGAAACCCATATCCTTTTCTGGTCACCTTCTTTCGTTCTCTCCTCGATCATCGGTGCCACGTCATGATAAACAAGACTCTCGTCGTACGATATTCGTTAATTACCTCACCAATCCTAACGAGTTGCCTCACGGCTTCGATATCCATCTTTGTGAAACCATGAAATGAGGCATTATCGTTTTCGCTCGCATCTTAAGGCCCTGATTCAGGGTGCCTATGTTTAAACTCACCTTCATTTGGGTTTTCTTTCCCCAATCGTCGCAGCGAAGGCTTTGGTATAGCCTCACCACCATTGGTCCGCTGTATACCTTCAAATATATGTGCGAAATTATTCGCAAACATGTATCATCCATGGACAGGTCTCGGCCGGGAAGCATGAAGTGTAACTTGTTGAACATTGAAAGCCCAAATGATATCGTGTGTCCGCATAATTGCCAAATCCCAGTATTCAAGAAGCCACGAAATGACTGAGGCCAAAGGATTGTGGTATCCGAAATACTGGGGACGCGCACCACCCTTGATTGATCCGTCTGGCCATTGAGCGACCGACATGGATCTTGGAGTCTTGAAGGGTTTGTGAAGGCTTGAAAAAAATTGATATGTTGAAATGTCTTGCGCTAGGTCTTGGAATTGTGTCGATCACGCGGATTTGGCATCGACGCGGCGGTAGCGCAGAGTCCCGAGAGGGGTGTGGGTATAATCGACCGCGGCAGGCGGTATATCAGACGACAGAGACCCAAACCGTGGGACGGTGAATCCAACGCAGAAAGTGCTGCTCGTAGGGGATGTTTGCTGTACGTCCTGGCGCAGGTGCGTGATCGTGATGTCGTTGCAGTGTCGGCTGGCACCGCGGTGTTGGCAGCTCCATGGTAGTGACGAAACTTAGAGCAAGGAGTGTTGAGGTCGTTTTGAGGCTCCAGGAGCATCACATCTTGGAGGGTGTTGTGATCGAGATGATGGAGCAGCTTGCTGAGGTCTTGATATAGAGTTGTGCGCACTGACAAATGTGGCAGATTGGCTCGGCGTGACAGTTGTGGTAAGCAGGCACTGAGGTTGTGGGACGTGTCGCGGTTGGGATCGTATTTGCTTGAATGCGAAGGGATGTTTTGCAGCAAAGCAAACCCGAGGCCAGTGGCGCCCGAGATTTGTATAGCGTCGTAATTTCATGAGTGTGCTCCCAAATCGACACGACGTGTCCAGGTTCGTTTGGTGCGCATCTACAGCGTACTGAGGATGGAGGTTACGAAGGCGAGTGCCAGGATACACCCAGCGCCGTAAGTCGACCCTGAACGGTAAGATAACGGTGAAATAGAGCGGGATGTAGTTGCGTACAGCAATCCATCCCAGCTCGTCGATGGGCTGAGAAGCTTGACTGGAGGGGCAAGCGCAAAGGAGAAAGAAAACTCGTCCGATGTTGTCGCTTGTTGTGACATTGATCAAACCGAACTACTTTCGGCAACACGTGCTCATGTCGGACTCGGCCAATGTCGGCCGATGTTTAATCCAGGAACTGAGACCTCCAGGTCTCCGCTTCAAGCCGCAAGCTCAGTCAAGGCCTTCGAATTTTCGAATTCCGGACCATTCTGCTCTCACTAGGAGCTATTCAAATTTCTGACCTCCCCATCAAAATGAGAGACCCCCCAGCCCCTTCAAATCAGGAAATCGCCTTTTAAGGTAATTTTACGTGATGTTATTGCGATCAAAAGCCATTATAGCTGAGTCTTTGGGGCTTTGGACCCGTCTGGTTTGCAGAAGAATACTTATTGGACCACCTTCAGCTTTGTGGCAGGTATTTGAAAGAGATTTGACCCAAAAAAGATTTAATGGTTAGGGGGTCTTGCTCACGTGATAATCGACTACTTTCGGTGAGGCTGTGCACGATAGATAAGGGTAGATTTACCAAATATGGCAATAATGTTTCATTTTATAACTCAACAACCACTTCATTCTGGGTAGGGAGACCATGTATTCTAGCTCGAACCCATGAACTGTTTCGATATTTGAGGCCATTCAAAAATTCTAGAATCCGAAGTCCCTTGCTCCCCATTCCCACACTGAAATACTTACGTAAATCCATCCATGGCTCGTCACTCCGAGTTGGATCACAAGTTTATCAATGTTCCAACCCATATAGAGCTGCCACCCGTGCCCGTGACGGGCACGGCCGTGGAATCCACGGGAAATCTACGGCACGGTCCGTGCTCTACACGGCCGTTGGAGGGATTTCTAGCCCTCCGACGGGACGGTACGGTTCACGGCACGGCCGTAACGGGCACGCGGCTGTGTTCAGACATTTTCACGAGCTTTTCTTGATGTCAATGTTACCTGCAGGCCTCTATAGAGTATTCCATTAATATAGTCAGATGTCACAGCCTGATATTTAAATATAGCGGGGCTTTTACCAAAATGCGTAGACTCACAAGACAGAAAAACCTCGTCAGATGACCTAATAATGATTTTGAGATCTTCCTTGATTCTTGGTATGCTTGAAACAAGTCGGCATGCCAGGAATCAGTCACCGCTACAAAAAGGTTGAGGTTCAAACTAAGATCAAATTCCGCCATTACAACCGGCAATTGCCGGCATGAACCACAACATGGCGTTCTTAAGGGCAGCGAGGAGTCAAACATGAAAAGATGTGCGCATTGGGCAAGTTGGCCAATATTTGAGCCACGCTGCAGGGAAAATTAAGCATCCTTGTGGCCTTAAATACGAACCCGTTACACGGCCGTGACGGCCGTGTTTCAACGGGCCGTGAGGTTCAAAACCCGTGCCGGCGCCGTGCCGTGGTCAAGGTGACAAGAAGGCCGACGGGACGGGCACGGCACCCGTGCCACGGGTGCCGTGGAACCGTGGCCACGGTCGCGGGCGGCAGCCCTAAACCCATAATCGATCTACTCTCTTGATAGTCTCCAAACTAACTCCAAACAATCTCTCCTTAATCCTTATTCTGATTGCCTCTGATAAGCAGTTCCTCCTACGGCCAAAAAATGTGATCTTGGAACACCTTCTTCAAAGTATGTTGCTGCCTTGCTCGCTTCTACTAGTCTTCTAGATGAGAAGTTTTCCCCCAATATTGGTAGACAGCCATTGAACGCGATAGTTGCAATCTTAAAAGCTCTTGCCAGTCTCTCCAAGAAAGTTGCAAATCTTAATCTGCAGCCCTCCCCAAGCCCTCCCTTCAAATTCCGAATATTCTTATGGCCTCATTCTTCCCGGATTGCACGAGTTGACCTTGAACGTTTAGCCGCAAACTCCACCATCAACGACTCCGAATTCGCCCCGTGAGCTCTGCCTCCCTGATGCTGCTCATGTGTTGACGACGCGCCTCTTGCATGGGCGTCTACTGGATTATTTCATTCAAATCGACAGGGGGCGTGACGCGTGACCCATTTTACCTATTCGACATTTCGACAGCGCCCGAAATTTTGCGTGACACCCCCTGAAATTTCGACAACTCCATATAAAATTTGACTTTCTCGCTACTAGGGGGGGGGGGGGGGCGTCTGTGACGGCTTAGAGATTCGACAAAGGTCTGTGTGACGCGTGACCACGACCAAATTTCGGGATCGACACAGGGGTGCGTGACGCGTGACTGTCGATTTGAACGAAATAATCCAGTAATCTGATCAGCGGTGGGAACACAATTTTCGGGAGCAAAGCAATTCGCCGTTTCCGGCGGGACATTCACGAATATTGCGAACTATGGTAACGCTCCGAATTTGCTGTTCGTTGAGCTTTCGACCTCTTCGACATTTGATGGAATTAGAATAAAGGTAGAATGCTAAATATCGTGCAGATTTTGGGATAATCGCCTTGGGAGACCGACAGCATGAAATCCAATTGAACAACAGCGGCGTCCTCAGTCATCCCCGTCGCCTGCGCAGTGTTCGAAAGGTGTATTCCGCCCGAATAGAGGGTCGAAAATCTGGTGTGACGGTGGCCATGTATCAGGGCGATGGCGCGAAAAATATATGACGGTTAGGCAAGTCACGCCCTTTCCCGCCTTGTCCATTTCCTGAAGAATACCAGGAACGGCCGCACGCACAATTTTTTACATTGTGCGGATCCACACTCCCTCAATGCCTCAGGGTGCTGCATACCCGAATGGGAGCTGAGCATCTTGAATTCATTAATCAGCAGGTGTATGTCGACGGCACGAGCTTGGCTGATTTTCTTATCGCCGACAACCTTCTCCGCGCTTTCGCATTCCCGGCGCGCCGTGTGATTCCGCGGCTGCGTCATTTAGCCTGTGACTCGCACTGACAGCTGCAGTCCACATGCGATGTCTTTGTCGACTTCTTGAAGTCCCGGCTGGAGGCTGCGCCGAGTGTCTTTCGCGTCGAGATACAGTCAAACACCGATGAGGCTTTTTCCTGGCTCGGCGTCGTTTGACGCGCGATTGTAGGGCCTTGCAGCAGGCTCTTGTACGCCTCACGAAAATCGAACTCGCCGTATAGTGAGCACCCCTCCTCGGCGCTGCCCAACTCGGGATTTGATTTGGAACGCGGAGCGCGTGCTTTCCAAGTGCCGGTTCGTCGAGATACTGTTCAACGCATAAGTTATCTGCCGCATGTTGATTTTTGAACATCCTTGCCTGTCCTTACTCAAACCCGTACCACTTGGACAAAACAGAGCTGATTCTATCAATACTACTTTTCAACAGGCCAGGAAATGGCGAGCATTGACTATCAAACGTGGTGAGAATCGAGACGAAGTTTGCTAATATCTTGCCAGTCTTTCCGAAATAGACCGCTCAAGTCCTCCTTCATCTGCGTCCGGGCTCCTTTCGCCTTAGCTTGATTTCTAATTACATGATGTACTAACACTCCGTTACCACTCCCGAATCGCGCCGTCTGGTCCGCGCCCTGCGTCCAATCAGTCTCAAACCCCAAACATTTCGCGTCTCAAAATCACTCACAAACAGGATTCCGCCACGCCTCAACCTTTCCTTCGCGGAACAACTGATCCTCGCTCCTCACGCGCGCCTCGTCGACCTCGATCCCGAGCCCGTTGCCCTCAAGGAGGGAGACCATCCCTTCGCGCACGGCGAATACTTCGGGGTTGAGCATGTAGGTGAGCAGGTCGTGGGCGCCTGCGTTGTAGTGCATCTGTATTGTCATGGTGGAGTCAGCAGGGAAAGGATGAGAAGGGGAAGAGAGGGCGGGGAAAGAGGAAGGATGGGAAGAGAGCCAACCTTCCAGCTCATCTCGCAGATGACGAAGTTGGGGGTGGAGAACCCGAGTTGAAGGCAAGCAGCAAATGCGATTGGGCCGAGCGGGCAGTGCGGTGCGACGCCGATGTCGTACGTCCTGCACAGAGGGTAGAGTTCAATCAAGAGCAAGTAAGTATGCCACAGTTGAAATTAGGATTAGGTGTTGGAATTGGAAGACGCACTCGGCCATGGTCGCGATCTTCTTGACTTCGCTCAGTCCGCCTGCGTGTGCGAGATCGGGCTGGATGATGTCGATGCACCCCGCTTCGAAGTAAGGCCGTACGTCCTGGCGCGTGAAGAGACGCTCCCCGAGCTGAAGGATAAAAAATGCTGATCAGAAATAATGTAAGAGCAGGAGGAGGAGGTGGAGGACGTACAGCAATGGGGATACCGGTCATCCCGTAGAGGGTCTTGATCTCCTCCTGCTGGCCCGGCAGAAGTGGTTCCTCGATGAAAAGCGGCCGGTGCGGCTCCAGTGCCTTGGAGAGTTGCTTCGCGAGGGGGCGATGTACACGGCCGTGGAAATCCCTACACATGATTTCATCGTTTAGATCTACGTACCTTCGGCAAGGAGTAAGACGAACAGGCCGACATCAAGTCCGATGCTCTTGACTTGTTTCACGCGTTCGATGGTGCCCTCGAGGGCAGCGGGGGAGTCGAGCCAGCCAATCTGATGGCGATAATTATAAGTGGGCTCAAGTGCCCAGTGTTGAGTTTGGAAAGTTGAGTATGAATTTACGTACACTTTCAACCGCGTTCATTTTTACCGCAGTGAAGCCTTCGTCCTTGCGGGCCTGTGCCTCGGCAAGAACGTCGGAGGGCCGATCGCCTCCGATCCAGCTGTACACTTGGCACCGATTGCGACTGGGGAGATTGAGAAATATGAAACTTTACAGTAAGATTCGGGGGTTTACACTTTGCCTCCCAGAAGCTGCCATACGGGTACCCCCAGTGTTTTGCCCTTGATATCCCTAAAGTTTGAAGCGAACATTTTCGTATGTTTCACGCGGATTCAGTCCGTACTTACCAGAGCGCAATGTCGAGCCTTGGTTGGGCAGCACGTCAGTGAAGGCAGCCAAGAAATGGCGCAAAAATCACCCCGAGATCGCGCTCATCAACACCGGTCCACCGCGGTAAAAGCGATGTCTGTACGCGGTTTGCCATATATCTTCGATGTTGGCGCTGTCCCAACCCACAAATCGTTCGCGGAGGTCGACAAATGCGCCCTCTACGGCCTCGGTGTGACCTTAAACCAATTAATCTGGGAAATAATTGACGATTCAAGAGGCAAACCTTCAAGGGTCGCTTCGCCCCATCCCACAATTCCTTTCTCCGTCTCAACACGCACAAAAAGCCACCGCGGGCGAACGTAGAATGTTTCGATGGATCGGATTGCATCGGACGCGGAGTGCAAGAGGCCTTTTGGATAGAGTTCTTGAGGCGTTTGAGACATTGGAGTAGTTCGAAGCAAGGCACGGTGGTCACGGCGATCTGAGCACTTACTCCGGTCCGGCCTGCCGCGATCAGTAGGTGTGCATCGCAAACCCAATAAGGCAATTCTGACGTGTCCTTTCCAAACCTCCACATTTCCTTCGGCAGCGTTCAGTCACGTTCCCATGAACCTCGAGCCTATGATCTACTAGGTCACCGACATCTGAATGAAGCCGCCTTCCTTAGCCCTTCAAACAAGCTAGCCCGTGTACTTTGGCCGTCTGGAACGCGGATGAAACGCCGTCTATACCGTGCCTCCGATGCTCAGTCACTTTTTGAACTCTGAAATAAATTATCTATGCCTGGGCCGTACATCGGTGCCATCTTCGGCTTTTTCATCCCTCTGTCTCTGGATGATTAATCAAGCGCACGTTGCATCTGGAAATCGATGCATCATGTACCTGAGCTCAACCTTAAAGGTCGGCAACTTGAAGCTGGCCCGTGTTCGGTCTCGAAGAAGTTGAGTGGGAGGGCCGTCTTCGTAGCCGCAATAACCACCCCAAAGAAGACGCAACAGCGACGCCGAAATGTTGATGCCCGCCGTCGCGATCGCACCAAATTAACTCTATTCGACTTGACGGATGCCTCGGGATACGCCCCAATTCTGGTCTCTTCCTGCTCCCCTCTGGCTCCACCTCTCAAATTGCATGCTCTAAAAGCCGTCCGTCGGGCCTGCCGCCGCACACAATGCCTCTTCGAAAGTATTCAAAGGATCCGATACAAGTGGTTCGTCCGATGTCTGTGCGCTTGGGTTTAAAATGTACTCATATTACTCGGTCCATAGCTCATAACCGGAGCCACCGGATTCATCGGCGGAACTCTCCTCAGGTCCATGCTGGGAAGAGAGGATTATCAACGCGGGCAGCTTGAAATTACTTGCCTCGTGCGTGGGACGGACCGCGCGTCTCTGATCAGAGAACAACTGGGGGTCAAAGTCGTCGTGGGGGACCTCGCGGACGTGGATATTGTCGAGAATGCGGCCGCACAGGCTGACAGTGCGCAAAAATCCGATCGCCCCTCAAAGCACATTGACCCCCATGTAGTTGTCATTGACACCGCCAACGCCGACCATCCCCGAGGCTGCCGTGCGATATTGGCCGGTCTCAAGGCCCGGCACGGAAGGACTGGCACCCAAAGCCTTCTCATCCGCGTGCGAGTCTCTCGTCCTCTGTGTCAAGCTCAACTCATTTCATCGCTCTCAGAGCTCTGGAACTGGTGCATTGACCGATAATGCGCAAGGGATTTTCGCGAGCGAGAAAATGTGAGTTGGGATTGAATGCCTATCCATCTTACTGAATTTCGTTTCCATCGCAAGATACGAAGATCTCGACTGCGCCGATATCCGCGCGATACCCAAGACGTACGTCCATCGGGAAAGTGACTCTCTCATAAGCGAAGCTAGCGTCGAGGGGTACATCCGAGGCTACGTGGTGATGCCCCCTCTTGTTTGTGAGTTGGATTCATGCTTTAAGGAGTTGCCCTGAGATCAATCGCTCCCTCAATTGTGTTATACACGATACAGACGGGCGCGGCACTGGACCCTTCAGCCGCACTTCGGTTCAAATCCCGGCCCTCATTCGTGCAGCGCTCAAACTCGGGCAGGCCATCCACGTGGGCCCAGGACTCTCGATGTGGAATGGCGTTCACATCCAAGACCTCGTTGATCTGTACCTCCTCCTCATCGACGACGCGCTCGCTGGCAACCCCAAGGCTTCGACCGGACTAGAATGCTTCTGTGCGTATTCGGATTCGTGTTTCGTGCTTATTTAGCGTGAAACACCGCCTTGGGGATGTACTAATTCACTAGCGTATCAACCAGATTTCTGTGCTACTGATACTTACTCCTGGAAGGAGCTCGCCAACGAGATCGGGCGACGGCTGCACGCGAGAGGAGCTATTACGACGGCCGAGGTTCGCGCGCTTCTGCCGGATGAAGAAGAGAACGTTCTCGGGGCGTGGAGCGGATTTGCGTACGGGAGTAACTGTAGGTCTCGTTCGATGCTCCCCTTTCAATTCGAAAGCTTCACGTCCCGTTACAACAGCGCGTTCGAAAACCGGCAAAGCATATACTTTGTTGGGATGGGAGCCGAAGCATCATGCAACCGGTTTGTTCGATTCACTTGACGAAGAGTACGACGCGGTGCTGGAGGAGGGAAAGGATGAGGCGCCGAAGGTGCACATTGACGAGATGAACAAGGCTCTGGGGGCATGTAAGGAATCAATTCATTGATACCTCGACATTTGCTTTGTGTCACCGTTTGGAGACTCCGTCGGGCGGATGAAGATGACTCATGAACGAAGAGCACCTTCAATTCTACTATCTAGTCCCCGGTGACTGGAGTCGAGCTGAAGTTTCTTGAAATAATGACGAGTGTAGCTTCATATTCTGTCTATTTTCCCGCTTGTATTTCGCAGACGACCATTCTGTCAAGCCCAACACTTTCATCCGAGTGGCCGATGCAGTTCCTTGAATAATTATCGAGCAGCACAATGCGATCACAGTGAGCATTGCTCACGAGGTACGAGTTTCGTGTTTCATAGTTGAAGCATCTGTCTAGGAGACAGTAGAGCTATCCCAGACTCTAAACCTTGTCGCACAACTCGGATAACAAGTGAAACGAAATGAGCAGCAACTGTACATTAAGCACGAATTTGAAAGTCTCCGAAATCGGAGTTTCCTCAGCAATGACACCGGAATGTCTAGAGTCTTGGTTGACGCGCACATCAGTTGAAAAAGTCGGTCCGTCCGCAGTCAACTCACGCACCGCGGAGCGTGTTGGCGGATTCAACTATATTCTCAGACTTTTCATCCATGGTGCTATCTTCATCGCAAGAATGCTTCTCGTTGACGGTTTATGTTATGGTGCGCGGAATGTTGACTCACTGTGACCGAATGGAACATATGCATCGTTGGACAATTGATAGGGCGGATATCCTAAATGCCGCGCGAGATCCTGGCTGTCCGGATCGAGACCTTTGGCAGCGTGAAATTGACGGAGTCCAGCGTAGACCTTCCCATCCCATTACACGCCCGAGATCTTCGTAGACAGCACCATAGTTGGGAAGCCAAATTTGGCTGCGTCCTTTGTGCTCAGGCACGCAGTGCCTAAGGGATCGAACGACCAGTGAGCGAGACATTCTGGCCATCTCAGCGACAGTTTTGATCCGGTTCGAAAGTCCTCGAGTGGGCAGAGAAATAGAAAGCTTTTCGGCGGGTCTGTTATGATTGGGGAAACGGCCAGGGAGACCGAAACATGATGCAACACAGCTGTTGGGATGAATCAGCGTAAATGGAGATCAATGTGCGGTTAACCCAGTACCATAATCTGCAAAATTGTACGAGATCCTAAGGCGCTTGCATATATGATTTGCTTGGCTAAGCCAGGAGACCGCATCAGACATGAAGGAGGAGGAGGAGGTATATTATACTGACATGGTTCCACAATTGGAACAGCCAGTTTACTATGTATGATATCGTAACTTATGCAGGCTAAACGCTACCCATCAGTACATAGAACACACGTACTACCAAGCCGGGGGCGGAAAGTTTAGGTGCCCCAATGATATCCCTGGCTTGGCTCAGACCAGAGCAGGCAGGTTGCCGGTTAAAACCTCGTGGGAGGCCCATCCAATCCCTTGGATTGGGCCATAACTCCCTGGCAGCCAGAATTCATCAAAATACTTTCAATTCAACAGTCCTGCTGGGCACGCATGCTGAGATAAGTGCGAATTAAAGATATTGAAACCAAAAAAGGAGAAGAAAACAAATCAAAACAAAGGGAAAGAAGAAAAGCCAAAGACAATTGAGAGGCCAGCCCAAGGCTCAGCTCAACTGTTCATGTTTTGGGGGTGTGCAATGCTGGGTTAACATCCAGCATGGGCTCACCATAGAAGACCTCGAGAATGTCGTAGGCCAATTTTCCTAGCAGCCCAATTGTTTTTTCCTTCATCAGGAAGTCCTTGAAGAGTAATCCAGGGTCATCATAGATCCCTTGAAGCTCCGGGTGAACAGAAAAGAACTTTTGAAAGAACACAGATCTGATCTGGTGCAGTGGTAAATGCTTGCAGACAAATAATGCATGAATGACATCCTCCAGATGATCCCTGTAGAATCTATACAAGCACTATTTCTTTGGCACCTGTGACCTGTAACACTCTGACCACCACATCCGTTCCATGGCAAGTGCATGGCTTAACAGGACTGCTTGTGTGAGTGCTACCCGATGCTTGGGATTTCTGAGTGAGTATGCATTGAGTTCCGCATATATGGTCGCTTCCATGGAAGGTGTTATATACCAAGCCACGGGGAAGGGCTATGCCGGATAAGGCGGCTGGTGAACAAAAGCTGGTCAGGATAAGAAAGTCGGTCGGGATAAGAAAGTCAGTCGGGATAAGAAAGTCGGTCAGCATATGAAAGCCGAAAGCCAAAGGTGAACGGACATGGGGGACGCTAATGCCACAGAGGTGCTGGGTGAGCTAGACTACCAGCCGACGAAGGAGATGATGAGCCGGTTGGCCGAAGGGATCAAGGCCGATGGAGGAAGAACGACTTAGACAATGAACAATGAGTCCAAAGACGTTAATAACTAATCTAAAGTACATGCTGGTAGATACAGGGTTTAAATACTAAAGCTGGATCTAAATATTAATCGGGAAGTACAAGGAATATAGCAAATGGAGAACATAGCCTTGAAGCGAGTACAAGGGAACATACAGATGGGGAATATGCATGGGGGCATGTAGATGGAAAGCATATGGAGATCAACGTGAAGGCGGATAAACGGGAAATGCTCAGAAGACTTCATTGCGTGAAAACCCGTCTTCGGCCAAAGGCCGAACACTAGTCTGAAGACTGGCAAATCGGAGAATATATGCCGGAGGAAGTCCAGCATCTGGCAGAGTATTGGTGATAGGCCGGGCAGCGTAATAAGCCGGTAGGCCAGAATCTGCCGAAGGAGGTATCAGGTGGTACGGGATGTAACAGAGTGCTTTACATCACCAATTAGGTCATCTATGGTTTTGTCCATTATTGCTGTATCATCATCTACCTTCCAGTAGACAGGAATCGGGAGTTCAGAGAACACAATTACAACATCATTGACCCATGACATTTTATGTTGTTGTGGAAGATGCAGAGAATCCAGGAGCCCATTCTTGACCAGCCTTTCCTTGCCCAGGTTGACCAGATACTTGAGGTTACCCCATAGCAACAGGACTCGCCTATATGATATTGGTTCAAGCCCAGTCTCTGAAAACAGCACTGCTATGACACTTCACTCATTGAGACCAAGCATCCTCCGCAGATAGTGATTCTGCACAGCCTCCCTCTCTGTTTGGCGGACCTTCACCACATCTGGGCAGATGTCTGCAGCAAAGATCAAGTATGGATCAATTCGGGCCATATATAGGGTTCACGCATCCCAGACTGACAATCCTCCAACCATTCAATTCACTGCCAGGCAGGCATTGGCCATTCTCTCAGCTTTTTCCAAATATCCACAGTGATGCTCCAAGTAGAATTCTTGCAGGGTTATCGGCTTAATGCCTATTGCTCACCACAAGCATTTCATTGTCTGAATCTCACATCTTATATGTCCTATATAGGTTGATGTTCCATTCAACTTGGCTTGGAATCCATGCCCAGTATTAGACATGACCATGAGGTCATCTGCATGCTCTAACTTGGAGATTGTTTTCTGGTTCACCAATATGTCTCCAGGTACTGGATATAGCTTGAAGCTAGCCAGAAGAAGGTTCCAAAATTGTGGGGGCCCTGAGTCTCCAGTCAGGACTCCTAAAAAGGAGCAGAAGCTTTCCGAGAGCTCCTTATTAACTCGAACCATGTATTCCAACTTGTCATACAACAGCATGATCAAATCAATCATGTCACCGGCTGCTCCCATTGAGTTGAGTGTCACAAAGAGCACGTTGTGATTCACTGCAGGAAAGGTGTTCTTCAGGTCCACTACTGTCACATACATAACCTTTCCTTCAGCTGCTGCCCGGTCAGACATGACACGCAGCAGAAAGGGGTTATTATTAGTGTGGTAAGTTACCATGAACCCATTCTGAGTCTCTGGAATGAGCTTTGCTTTGCTTGCATATTCTTTCACTTGCTTATCAATAAGTAGGGTCAAGAACTTCAAGAGGCAACACTCAAGAACGACAAGGTGGTAGCTTTCTGGCCTATTTGGGTCTTTTCGTGGCTTGAGTATTCCTGCTACCAATGCAGCTAACCACTTGGAAGGAAAAATCTTTTTGTCAGTCACTGCCTGAAGTAGTGCAAGCAAATACTCATTTGGAATTTTCATAATATCCCCATATGAGAAGTCATCTATACCTGAAGCCGTTGACAAATGTTTCATTATGTAGTGTTTGCCCCATTCTATGTCTTCCAGTGCTAATTTCCGGGAGAAGCTCTTTCTCGCTGACCAATCCTCATTTATTCGAGGCCTTTCCTTGAACTCTGCTGCCCATCCTTGCAATAGCTCTTTGTTGAATGATGGAGGAGTTTCCTCAGGTTTATTCATCCTCTTTTGAACTCCTCTGTCAATTCATCAAGTGAAACTTCGACAGGCTTTGGGTGGGGATCGGTCCAACCTCGAAGAACATTCCAGAAAGAACCAGCATCTCTACTGTACCATTTCGACCATAAGTTCAATGATTTGGGAATTTTGGATGTCCGTGATGGCCGAAAAAATTTCTTTTGAATAAAGGCAATTTTTGCACACATCAAACAAAGTCCGGTGTGATCTGTGACTGAACCTACAGTCGAAATGGTACAGTACACTCGAAGATTTTATCTCTCAAGGACTTTTGCAACACATGCAGCTTTTCTCGACCATGATGATGTTCCGGGTTTCCCTGTGGGCTTCCCTCCTCTTCCAATTGTGGATTAGATATCCAGTGCCAAAGTGTGCTCCAGGTGGAGCTGCCCAATCAAAGATGGCAATATCCAAAATGCGATCATTAAAGTTGAACCGCAAAAGTTTGACAGTGTACACGAACTGTACAAGTCACTCACAAAGAGACCCCAACCTCAGCAGGAGAGTCTGACTAGGGCTAGGATGAAGAAGAGATGTGTCCAGGCAGGAGCATCGCCTGAGCTGCGAGTCACAGAGCAGCATTATCACCAAGACACCATAGTATTTTAACTTCAATCAATTGAGTATGAACTGGCATTCAATCTACTGGTATAGGGAGCCAATAGCATTAATCGAGCAGAGGATTTGAGTCAGATTTCGCGGGTAAACAGACCACTGTACATAATATTTATTTAGTCATTGAGATAAGAAAGTAGTATAAAAGAGCTGTCCGTTTAGCTGTACAGTAGCAGACCCCACCTCTAGACACAGCTTTGTAGACAGGTTTGGCTCGAGAGCATAGTAGCCTAGTGCAACTGTACTTTCACCTGTGATAAAGTGACTGTGGTTGTGGATTAATATCCATGCAGACTTGTGTAAACCTGAACTGTGGAATTGTGTCCGTGAATGTGTTGTGTCCTGTGTCTTGTGTTTGTCTTGTCATTGTGTCCGTGAACATGTTGTGTCCTGTGTCCTGTGTCCTGTGTCCTATGCCCCTGTCCGCAAACCACTGTTGTGTGCTTGTTAATTCCAGTCAGACTTTTGTCCATCAGCTGGTGGGACTCGATTTCCCGAGTGGGGCTGGTTACCCAATGGCCTTCGATGGAAACAAGATCGGCAAGATTAGTGCCCTCTGTGCAGACGGTTTGGCTACTATTAAGTTAGTGCCAGGGCTAGGGCCACCAGAGTAGCAAGTAAATAAAATAAGGAATACAGCAGATTAGAAGCTAGAGGGGTTCTGGGTAACAGAGTAGGGGTATTGAAAATTCAGCTCACACACATCCTGTTTCTGATCCTTGCAGAATACTTTCTCCAGTATGTGCAACAAGCAAATTTCGAGTCGTGGTTTCAACTGCTATCTCAGTTATGATTATTGTATCTATTTGGGCATGTGTATATGCTCTTACAGACAATTGCACGAGACGCCACAGGCAGAAATTCTGTCATGCATGCAGGTTGAAGTTGACTTCCCAATTGGGAAAGGTCTGTGCGCTGCGACAAAATTTAAGTCATCATTTCAAATGGTATCCTTGTTCTGATTATCCTATCAAGTAGGGCATATGTAAGCCCCTCCAACATTAATTGCCAAAGATCGATACCAACAGGTCATTGGGGATGAGCGGAGATTGATGGAGGATCACAACATCACTTGCACTGCCAAGGAATTTGCACTCATCAGCAGGGTTGAGTCCCATTTTCCAAGCACCAGGGTGGGATTGGACGACTCCCACTCCCACTAAAATTGTTGTTACTGGATCTGCCAAGAACAGGTTCCAAAGAATTGGTGATGCTAGGTCCCCAGTCAGCAGTCCAATCAGCACCTTGAATACAGACAATTGCACATCCCTGTGCCTCACGTAATACAACATACAGCAGTATAGCATTCTGAGCCAGTCAAAAAGTCTGCCACCCATACCCATGCGAAACAGTTTCAACCACAAATTTGGCTGGTCATAGTGTTGCCGGGGTCAGGTTCAAAACCGATTCTGAACCTGAACCGGACCCGAACCGGACCTCATGTCCGGTTCGGGGTTCGGAGATTTCGAGATTTTGCCGAACCTGTTCGAACATGTCCGAACCTGTCCGAACCCTTGGGATATTGTGTTCAAAAAAATTCACATTTAGGCACTATTTTGCCTCTGAGTGAGAGATACAAGTCACCTTTACATCCAGGCAGGGTTTTCATGGATTGAAAAGGCTGGATTCATGGCAGAAAGTTCAATGAAATTGATTCTTCATTGATGCAAGTCATATCAAAGTCATCAAACAACGTGATACTTCCTGTTCAGCGGTCTGTACACACTCAAAAATTCAAATGACATACATTCATCAGTATACCATGCCTTGCAAACTGTCAGAAGGTTTTCTGAACCAAGATGTACATGTTTGGTGCGTGGGAAATCCTTCGGGTTCGAACCTGTTCTGAACCCTCCTGAACCCCCAAACAGACCGGACCTGACCGGACCCATGGTCCGGTTCGGGGTTCGGGATTTTGGGCCAAAGAACCGGACCGAACCGGACATCGGCAACACTAGCTGGTCAGTGGATGGAAAGGTGTTGGTAAGATCAATGCAGGCTAAGCAAAGCTTGAGCCTGTTAGCCTTTGCCCACTCATTCAGGCAGCACAAGATGAAGGGATTGTTGTTTGTACAATAGCCCAGACGAAAACCGTTTTGGAAGCATGGGATTAGAGCTCGAGCCTCTGCCCAGTCGAAAATAGCCCAGTGAGTGAGTATGTTAAGGCCTTTCAGAAAGCAACTTTCCAGTGTGACGAGTCTATAGCTGTCCGAATTGTCGTGGGGCTTTAAACATTTCAAGATCCCAATCAGCGGTGTCATGAACCAAACGGACGCCGCATCTCCACGTGCAGTGCACTCGTTGTACAGTGGCACCAAGTCCTCATTTGGAACACTGCATTCCGGGGGTCCCTAGCCACGGCATCGTGCTGTACCGCCTCGCCACGGCTAGCCGAACTGCATTTGGCTAGCCGATGGCAGCTGACATAGCCACATCCGGCTATGTCCGGCATGTGATCTAGCCATAGCTCGCTATAGCTAGCTAATGGCTAGCACAACTAGCCAGAACTAGGTAATTCTCACTGAGCTCTCTCCTTCTGATTCAAAAATTGGAGGTACAATATTTTTCTTGGCGTCAGAGTTGCCAGTGTGGGAGAATGCCGCAATAAGTGCGGTGATCATTGCGGAGGTGCTGCATCATGGCATGTGCGGCCAGGCCTGTTTGACAGCGATACGTGGGCAGAGAGAGTGCCGTTGACTGATGGATTTGCGTTCAGTGAATACCAGTGGTAACGAGCATACCTGGTGGTCTAAGATCAGTCCAAGAGGTCAGTGTTGGGCAAGGCTAGCATTAGTGTGGCTTGCTTGGGGAAGGTTGGCTACCCAGATTATGGCTGGGCCAGCTACCGATAGCTAGCAAGAGCTCACCATACATGTCGCTAGGCAACTATGGTTAGACAGCTGTCTGGAGCTAGCCAAAGGATAGCCACGGCTAGCCAAAGGATAGCCACGGCTAGCAAGAGCTAGCCGTAAGTGCAGCTATGGGGGCCCGGAATGCAGTGACAGCCAGCAGGTCAGCGTATGTGGTTTGATCTTCACCCGGAGAGCTGTCCAATGAATGCTTGCGCAGATGATCCTTTAATCGGCCCATGTCTCCTTTGTCCCATTTTCTGCTGAAGAAAGCTTCGGGTGTAGTATGGGAGTATTCTGCTGAGCAGGCCTGACATACAATTTGCAGGCGGAGTACTGTATAATTTCACTCAATTTGGTGGTCATGCATCATGCACTCCCTGTGCCGCACAAGGGGTGGGCACCGGCAAATCCGAGACACCGGGTAGAGAGGTGGGGGCCTCGGCACCCTTATTTCACTTTTCGGACCAAGGTTTAAAATTCTCTGAAAACATGTTTTAGATGATAAACAAAAAAGCGGGAAAAAATTATATATATTTCAAAGCCCGCCAGGTTCAGCCGCACCGACTTGGTGCCATTGTGATATGAAACAAGTGATTGCTAAGCACAACCATTTTTCTGCACTGCCTTTTCATCTTTGCCGATCCAAGCACGTCACGCGAAAACGGCCAATGGCTGTTATGTCAGAGGATCTTTGTCATGATCCACACTGCACAATTGCCGGTACTGAACCAATGGTGACATGCTGTGGACTGGCTTGCAGCATTCAAGTATGTCGTTTTGCTCTGCATTTCGCAATTGTTCTGAATCCATCTGTTCCAGGTTCACCTTTTCTGCATTGGTTACAATGTCGCGCCTCTCGAGTGGTTTTGCAATGATAAGTGTTTGGAGAATGCTCGAGGGATGCCATGAAAGAGGAGGTGTGTTTGATTTCCTGTACATATCTTCCTTCAGCGGCAGAGCTTGAATGGTTGTTGAATAGCGAAAATGCGCGAGCCAGAAATTTGGCAGTTACCCGATTTGGATATGGTTGTGCTCGGCTAAAGGGAAGTGGGGGGTGCAGAGGCCTTAATCCACTTTTCCAACCTAGTGTTGGAAATTTTAAGGGTGCCCACCCTTGGTGCCGTGACAAATTTTGGTCTTGGTCATGGGGCACAGTGCCCAGTGCCGAATGTAAAATCCGTCACGTCGGGGCCAAATCTCTCCTGGAGGCCAAATTTCTTTGGTTGCCGAAGTGCCGAAAAGGTTTTTTCGGTCACGGGTCACAACCCCTGCTGAATTGAATGAAATACTACAGTACGGGCGGGTAAGGACGGCACAATGTACCTGCGAACCGGTAGGATCTTGTGCCATGTGAGTTATGTTCATCCCGGAGAGATTGGATTTTTTATGGGGCCGATCGGCCAGCTCGGGATCAAAAGTAGTGTGTGAACCCAGTTTTGCAACAGGTCACACCGCCACCGCGCTCTTGAAACCAACGCCAGGAAAATGATAGACTGACAAAATGAGGGAGAGAACATGGTATGTGTAAAGGAAATAGCAGGGTTCAATTATTGGGCCGTTGAGACGATTGGGCGCTCAGGCACTCATGGAACTCAAGACATTCCTTTACGACACTGCCGACTCGCATTGCATTCTGCCGGCATCGTTTTGACTCGCCGAATCCCGTTGTTCTCGACAACTTGCAAGTTCTCGACAGCGAACGCGCCTCACTCACTTCAAGTTACGTAACCTACAGCATCTCGAACGTAAACTTGCATCGTGCCCATGTCTATATCCATCGCTCCACTCGTGCTGCCACACAATCTCTGTAAAGAAGGAATTCAGCACCAATGCGGGTGGAAATCAGCAGGAGTACCGCGCCGCTTGAGCCTGGGAGCATTTTCTCCATCTAACCATCTCTGATCCTCGCATCTTTACGGACACGTCACTGAATATTCGAACCAATTTTGCCCTCAACCTCAACCTCACCCCCAATACCAAATCCCTCCCCTTCCTCTGCTCAAGATTCGAAAATTCCAGTTTCGGATCTTCTCAATGCTATCCAAGACGGCCGCGTGGGCCGAACCCACGTTGCAGCCAACTCCAATACTGAAATGAATACTGCAATGCTGTGAAGCACGACGCGACTTTGCTACTTTGTCTCGGATCCCCAATTCTCTACATTCTTTCAAAACTTCTGTAAGTCATTGCAACTATGTATTATGTTTCTGCCACGCAGACAGGACGGTCTCCGATGAACGATCCGGTCCTCCGGTGGCCAGCATTGACAATTATGCTGCATCACATATTCGGGATGGCGCTCCTCGTACGGCTAGAACCATTTTTGGTTTCGGTTTCATTTTCTGCCAATCAAATGGTCTCACTATTCGACGTTTGTAAACCGGATTTTGCTGGGCCTGTTCGAAGTTAACCTCAAAATAATTCCAAGCCCTCACATTGTCTGACCCAGATAGTTTGAAAAAAAACTACCGGAACTTGGAAGCTTTGAATCTAACCTAATCTTAGATAGACACAATGAATGCTGCACGCATGCCTCGAGGGCGAGGCCTATCGCCTGGAAAGCTGTGAGGAGTTTGTTTAGCTCTGTCTTAAGCACGGCGAAAGCTGTGATCCTGCTGTTATCCTGCGGTTATCATCTGTTCCTTTCCATGGACCACGGCTCTTCTACACTTGGCGCAGACTTCCGAATTATTCCGCTCGGGGATATAGATGTCCGACATGAAATACGGAGTTTTTTTCCATTGACAAGGCGAACGGCAGCGAACGGCCGTCGGCGTACAAAAGGCCCCTCAAATTTTCCCGGGGCTGCTGGGTAAGCGGGAAGCTCAGAATATGGATAACTATTTTTGGACAAAAAACCTTGATCAACGGTAAAGCTTTCTCGATGCCTTCCTCGCCATCCCTTGGATATTCTGCAAAACTCTAGACTACATGTACATGTTCCCATCACAAAAACCTCCGGGAGGAAACATTGAGATATGAAAGAGAAATTCGTGATTATCAGACCCATTGTGCATTTACCAGCCTGTTGGGCATAATAGTAACCCTGTCCAGAGGCTTGAGGGCCGACGCCGAGAGTGGAAAGAATGAGGAGACACCATAATCGGCTCGAGGAAGGACGACAGTGTTCGCCAAGTCTCTGACCATTTGAGGTTTCAAGCCCCAGACTGCGTGAGTAAGAGCAAGCGCCGCATTGAGAGCCCTGACCGCCGAAGCCGCTCGAGATTTAATGTGTACTTCGCCTGTGAGCTTCGAGTCCAGCCAAGCGCCGATCTACTTGACAACGTCTGAAGGATGAATGACTATGCCGTCGAATGTTACCGCATAGAAAGAAAGATCAGCGCGACCTGGCGGTTGCATAAGTTTGGACTTGGGATGTTCGAATGTAGCTCTGTCTGCCCTCGCCCATTCCGAAGCAACCGCTGCCTTGTTGAGGACAATAACATTTTGCGACGGCGATTTGCTCCATTGTTCTTTGACGCGATGAATGTAGCCGTTGATCGCCTGAAGTGTGCTGTGCCACCATGCTGCACCATGCTGCGCGTCCTCGAGAAGGCCAAGGGACTCGGCGTCAAAGGAGATGCGATCTGTAACAAGACCCTCCAGAGGCTTCGCCGGTATGTGCTCGTAGTTCTCCCCCGGGCACCATGCTTTAGGCGACGTCTTGTCCTTTTTACCAGCTTTATGGATCGGGGTCGCGACATTTGCCTTAAATGGAGTAGGCTTAACTCCGAGAGCTAGGGATGCCCGATAGATGGCGCGGATCCATTCGCACAGGATAGGGTACCCTCTGAACGTGGCCCATTTGGATTCCATATCTGTTCCACGGGGAGGATGACATGATGAATAAATCTCTGACGCATGATTGGAATTTAGCATACTTTTTTTGCAGAGTCACTGTGCTCGCATTGTTGCAGGACACACAGGATTACAGGCAAGGAAACACTTGAAAAGCTTGGAAAAGCCTGACTGCCCTGAAGCTCATTGTGTGGTTTTGTATAATTCGACGCGCTTGCCGACACGTTGGCGCCGTCAACCGTATGGTGCCGTATTTCTTACGCCCGTAACCGTATACGGTACGGTGGGGATCCCTAGTTGGCGGCATCAAGGAGCTTTCCCGAGAAACCCGGTTTCGGGGATCCGAGTTTCTCATTAGAAGCATCCAAACAAGATGACTATTCAGGATGACTGGGTGGCAACGCCTGCCTTCTAAAAGGCGCCTTTCTTGAGATACTTACATCTAGACGCATTGCAATCCCTCCGCTTCTCAGCCGCCCATCATGTCTGACCCTTCAAAGGCAAGGCATCTACTTTTAGTAGCAATCCCCGCATATGGTAATAATTCAGCGCACAGAACAGTTTGGATTCTGAAAGAATTATTTCACAGGCCATACACGTCCGCTCTGCGCGCTGGCGGGTAGATTTGCGGCCCATACAAACATCGTGGTCACAATTTTGGTCGCCCCGAACTGGCTACACAAAGCCCAGTCAGACATTTCCGCGCAATTCTCCCCTGGAGACACGGCGCCCGATTGTATCAGGTCCACGTTTTTTGCATACGTTGACTGAGCCACTAAACATAACATTGAAAACAGAGTTGTCTCCCTGTTTGACTCTACCGAGTCTGAGTTATTCAAGTTAGTGCCGATGGTAATGGAGCATTTTCCGACAGCCTACGAAACCCTGCTACGTGGAAAAGCCATCAGGTGTGCGAGCAGGGGAACGACGTTCCCCGCAGCCGCGCCTCCTTCCGCTGTCATTTTGGACATCTTCGCCCTCCCACAGCTCACCGCAATGCGATCCTTGAGCGGCACTCAAGTTCCCGTCTTTAGTTTCCTCTCCACGCACAGTGCCGTTCTCATCCGCGGGTTTGGCCCGGAGTCGCTGGGAGGGCGCGGGGACTTCGGAGTCAGGATTGACGCGGAGGCTTTGCGGGTCGGAAAGACTGCAGAGGAAGTAGGGAACCAGGTTCGTTTGACCGAGTCCACTCGCATTCAGCTGTTCTCGATCCGCTCACCGCACTCGATATCAGATCATGAGGCATACGGACGGCACCCTAGTCAGTGTTCCAGGTATACCAGCCATGTACGATTACGAATTCTATCCCCAGGTGTGTGGTTGTCTTTCCTTAGAATTTCGAAAGATATTAGCATGTTCATATGATGAAGGTACCTTTCAAAGGTCAGGATGCAGCATTCCTCAGAGCTGCTTACGAGTTAGCCTTTGTTTTTCCCGCTTTTTCTTTGTCTGAGACCCAATATTTTGGTTTTATAGTATGATAATGGCCTGTAATGGAATATTCGTTGGCACCACACCCGCGTACGACGGAGAGAGTTTCTTCGCTTTGCAGGCATGGGTCAGAGACTCCTTGAACAAGCCTGTTTATGGAGTTGGGCCGCTCCTTCCACCCAAATACGGTACACAACCGATGCCTCTACCATCTACTCCCGGGGATTTGGAAGTAAAATCTTTCTTGGATTCCATGCAACTGAAACACGGCAACGAATCAGTGCTTTTCGTACGTGATTATGTGGAATCACACATAGGAGCACTAGCTAATCGAATGGAGTAGATATCCTTTGGCACCCTATTATGGCCCAGGCAGGACCAGATCGACGAGCTGGTGGACGCCTTGATCGAGAAGCAATTCCCTTTCGTAATCAAGTTCATCTGAAAAGAGGGTACTCTCCAAGGCTTATTCTGTCCCATCCAGCTTTTGTGCCACGCGAGCCCCACTGCAGTAGTGCCGGTCGCACTGTCCGAGAAGATCAAGGCGTCCGGGATTGGAATGACCTCGTTATGGGCACCACAGCAATTCATCTTAGCACATCCGGTCCGTCGAATGCTCTCAGGACAAGTGCAATAGTCACCATACCTCTATCCCAGGCAATGAGTTGGTTCGTCACGCATTGCGGTCACGGAGGCATTATTGAGGCGCTGGGAAGCGGCGTTCCAATGTCAGTGATTCAGTGCCTCGGGAAACATCATTGGATGTCGCTTATTCTTTCTTATTGCTCTGCGCGTGACAGGATTTGTTGGCCCTTTGTGGGAGACGGGCCTATCGGCGCAGTGCATCTCTCACAAAATCTGAACGTTGCATTCCACCTGATGGAAGTGCGCACGGAGAAGGGGCTTCTGCCGCTTCGCAGTGGAGCGGTTCCGGTGGGCACTCGTGCGGCGATGCGTGCTGAATTTCGACAGATCATCGAGGAGTGTCGGGGCGAAAATGGAAAGGAAAAGCGGATTAATGCGAAGCGGATGCGGGATGAACTTGCGAGCGTTTGGGAAGCGGGTGGGTCGTCTACGCGCACTATAGAGAATTTCCTGCGGGAATATTTAGTTGCTTCTCCGTCGATTTAAATATCCCGTTCTACAGCATATCGTGGATTCCGTGGATTCCGTGCAAAATATTTCGACAAGTGGCTGAAAGACACAGGAAATCCGTAGAAAATGCATAATTTTCCAACATTTGCAATACGGCCGAAAAAACCAACATCCAACAAAACCCGCTACTTATGGAAGTCAGGCCTTGGATTCTTCAACAGAACAGAAAGGACTCGGAAGAAAATAACAAAAGAAAATGAATTCACTTTTAATATGCACCCATAGGTGCTTTCTCAAATAGACAAGAGACGAAGTGGCGGGAAAGGGATGGCTTCGAATTTTTCAACACATTCTGGGTTGAACCCAGAATTTTTAGCACAATCATAGAAACTGGAGGAAATTTCACACCAGCTCCTTCTGCCACTTCCGGCGTCCACGGCCCTCGAAAATAATTATTGCAGCCAGTTTCTTCCAAGAACGAGATCGAAAGGTAGAGAAGCGGCACCAAGCAAGTCTGACAGACGAAGCGACAGAACGGACAGTGGTTATACTGTACAATTTCAATCAATTCGGCACCAATCCCAGAAATTTAGTACAATTAAAATCCAAAAGAATTCCGATAAATCGAGAAAAAACTATTGCTGCAATAAAAAAAAATGGGCGTGACACGTGACCGCCGAATTGAACGAAATTGTACAGTACCTTGATGGGCATCAAAGGCGAGCGCTATGTTGCAGAATGTTGCGCAGGACGGCATGCAAGGGGAAAAAACTTTAAAAAAGCAGCCGTGTTCCATGGGTAAGCACAAGGATCAGTTGTCAAGATTCAATGAATTGTCGAAAAAACGTAAATGACTCCAAGCTCATTCGGTTCAGTTGACCAGGTTGTCTGACAGTCGAATGGTTATTTGCTCTTTATTTGTCTGATTATCAATTCTTTAAGATCTCGCTTGTTCGGCAGTTGCATCAGACCCTTATCCAGTTGACCATTAACTGGCATCTGCTGTGGTTCCAATTCGAAACCCAAATACCTTGCTTGCCTTTTTTGGAAGTGCAGCAGTATGTTTGAGAAGTGTGCTTGCTGCATACTTTTGGCATCTAACATTTTGACAGAATCCGATGTGAAACGTCCTAAATACCTTGCTCGCAAAGTTTTTTCTGGATCCAACATCAATTGAATGTGCGGCAAAGCAATCTTTCTGTCCTTGACAAAATTGCCTTTTTTTGGAAGTGAAGTAGTCATGGAAGAATCAAAGCTTGTTGATCCTGTTGATCCAGGCTGGCATGACTGTCAGATACCAGCCCAGATGTATATACATAATGTATATGTATTCTCATTTCCCGTTTTTCGCAAACACTCGAGATATCTTTGCGACCAATCTGACTTTATCCTTACTGTAATATCCTGCCAGTGGAGCGAGGATAAGCTACAGGCCGTAGTTCTTGCACCTCCGAACAGCTTTAACTGGGTGAGTGAGATGTACACAGTGGCCTTTTTGTGACAGCTTTATCAAGCAATTTTTATTGCCGGAGCGAAGTGGGAGCAGGTCTTGTTGAACCAAATGCACGCCGGGGTAAGTAGCCTAATCTAAATGTTAAGCAATAAAAAGTTAGTAAGTTAGTCCGCTCTTTATAAAATTATGTGGTCTGTTTGTCTGTCTGTTTGAGGCTATTCAAGCTCCGCTAATTCCCCACTCTGAAGGTAAGTAGACAGGTTGCCCCACGTGACTGCCCACAATGGGCTTGCACGAATCACAATGAAAACAGAAAATCCGGCTCAAAAATTATGTCTGAATGTATTAGAAGACCGCTCCCAAATATTTCGATGAGTTCCCAAATTGATGGGGGCAGAGAATACCATCAATTCTTGATCATTTTGGAACTACTTAGTCCTTCAGTTCCGCACTTTATACAAGTTGACTGTGAGCAGGAAGGCCTGTGGAATTTAGACAGGACTGTTCAGCCAGAATTTTTAATTCAGTGTGAGAAAGTCAACTTTAGGGAATCTTCCAAAAGCTTCCCAATAAGGCTAAATCACATGGGGCAACCATGTTTATCTGTCCCGTACCTTATTTATTAGGGCCAGAGTTCCACCGGCTGAGTAGGCTGGCTTTCTCTATCCCAAAAGACCCATTTTCTTATGTTCGGTTTCGTGAGCGGCGGTCTTCGGCCGCGGCAGTACTTATTCGGCAGACCCGATCTTCAACCGAACATTTTATTTCTTGTCATCGAGACCGGCGTTGATCCGGGCAAAAACATCAACACTACGTCTGCTGCATTAGCCAGTGCCGCAGTGTGGAAGGTAAACATAACATTATGTGGAGACATGTACCTCAGACATATTTTAGATCCGAAAATCGACCTCAATTACACCATCCGCGAATATCCTCCAGACATTCCGATTCAAAGGAACAACATCTGGTAAATAGCTGAGGCCTGTTGTCAATAGCGGATATTGACTCGTTCATCAAAATGGGTACCCCTGAGTGTCGGTTACAGCAATAACCAAGACTGGTTGAGTGGTTATTGCTGTAACCAACAAAATGCCAACCCCTTGTGGTAGTCGTGGGTTCGTTCCTGCCTCTGGCCCGGAAATATTCCCTTCCGGTTTCCCACGCAGGTCCCTCAGACACCCGGGTTCTATGATGTCGGTGCATAACCACGGTAACAGCTGGCCAGCGGGCTTGGCTCAGAGAGCAAGCAGCGCGGCGTTTAAATTCCCGGGGTCCTTGACATCCGGGGCTAGCATTTTGTCAGTTACAATAACCACTTAACCAGACTGGTTGACTGGTTATTGCTGTAACCAACACTGAGTAGTATAGACCGGATGTTTTCGTTCTGAGACGACGTATTACACTCATGCTCATGTATATGTACACTCATTCGTTCAGTTCAGGCTCGCTGGGATGTAGGATAGGATAGAGAATGATGTAGTTGTATTCTATGCGGTTGAATCTGATCTAATTTGATTCAGTAAAATTGGAGTTTCACAAGTCCCGACAAAAAGAGTGAGTAAAGGCAAATAAATAAAATGGCGACAGTCCAAAACTCGAAATCCAGCTTGGATGCCGTCGGGAGGATTCGAACCTCCAGCTTCTTTAAACCGGTCCTCACTGTTTATTATGTGATGCCGACCGCCAAGGTCAACGGCTGCTTAGATATAGGTGGATCTGCAGTCCAATAAAATTGGGCGAAATTTCAGAAATGCAGCAGTTCGTGGATCAGGCCAAGTCCTTCGGGCAGGAATAATTCGCAGAGAGGAGGGTACTCTCTGATTTACCTATTATAGTGGAGTGAGAGTAGGCACAGGCACAAGTCTCACTATGCTTAGGTTTAGGCCAAATAAAAAAGGAAACAAAAATGTCAGTTTCCAGCGCAATGCCTTCGAAAGGATTCGAACCTCCAACTCGAAATACAGTGCGGTCTGCATGCGACCTGATACGAGGGCGACCGCCACGGTCCACGACTGCTTCAACCCCCGTTTAAATTTATGTTAAGTGGGATAAAATTTAAATGAATTGGTGGCTGGCGAGACGGTTGCGGGATACAACAGATCATGGATCGATGTCACGCCCATATCATGCCAATCTCAGTCGGCGATAAATTCGTGTATATAGGAGAGGGTATCCTCGCTTGAATCTAGTACTACGATTGTGCTACAAGTAGGATCCGCATCCCTCGTCCTTAGACTGGGATGATTACTGCAGAGGTTGTTCCTCGAAACAAAAGAATTCATACGCCTAATGCTGTCGGGAGGATTCAAACCTCCAACTCCCTCTGAATACATTCTGGGTGCACCGCCATAGTCAACGACTGCGTGAAAATACCTGTATCTATGTTGAGTTACTGTAATTAATGACCTGGTAGCTGACCAAATTTGAACGCGCATCCTCGGCATGGTAATTCGCGGTGCAGGTACATTTATCTGACATCCCTCACTTGCCATAGGTATGGGAAGCTTAGCACAGTTGTAGCGGATACAGATTACAGTAATGTGCTTCATACATACATGGAATTCAGGGAAAATAAAAAGAGCGGACAAAATTTAATCTCCGGTTATGCCGCTGGGAGGAATCGAACCTCCGGTTCGCTCTGAATTGGGGAAGACCCAAGGATGACCATGCAGCCAACGGCGTGTATCAACATCCAACTGCCTTCTGGCTTCTAATAAATTATACTCATGCTCATACATACGTACACTCATTCGTTCAGATGATATTCGCTGGGATGTAGGTGTAAGGATTACGCGCGGCTCATGATGCCGACTCGGCCGATGCCACGGATCACTTCGTGATCCCACCTTTCCTTTTCTGTATTTCCTGTTCGTCTTCGACTCATTCTCGTTCCCGTAGGTAGTTAACTCACTATGACTCAGTATGACTCTGTAGGAGTCAGTTCTCGGACCCGTATAGTCCCGGTATTAGTATAAATACTCTGTACACTAGCTAGAGTAGGCAGTTCTCAACAGAGAGTTTTACCGACTCATCCCACTTGCCTCAAGTAAAACTTTCGACAACCAGAACTCAAGTGGTTGCGACTTTCCTTCAAGAAACCCCGCAACTTCACAGTAGGATAGAGAAGTATGTAGTTGTATTCTATGCGGTTGAATCTAATCTATAATTTGATTCAGTAAAATCCGAGTTTACTGACTCGGAGGCGTAAGTCCTGACAAAAAGAGTGAGTAAAGGTACATAAATGGTGACAGTCCAAAACTTTAAATCCAGCTTGCTATGCCGTCGGGAAGATTCGAACCTCCAGCTTCTTTAAATTGATCCTCGAATGGATTATTATATGATGCCGACCGCCAAGGTCAACGGCGGCTTAGATATAGGTGTATCTGCAGTCCAATATATTTGGGAGGAGCAAGCGAAATTTCAGAAATGCCCAGGTCGTGGATCAGGCCCGGTCCTTCAGGCACTTCGAGCCGGAATAAATTTGCGGAGAAAAGGGTACTCGCTGTCAATGATTTACCTGCTATAGCGGAGTGACAGTCGGCACAAGTCTCACTATACTTAAGTTTAGGCCAAATAAAAAGGAAACAAAATTAAAAATGTCAGCTTCCAACGCTATGCCTTCGAGAGGATTCGAACCTCCAAATACAGTGCTGTCTGCATGCGACATGATATGAGGGCGACCGCCACGGTCCACGACTACTTCAACACCCCTTTATCTACGTTGGATAAATTTTAAATGAGTTGGTGGCTGGCGAGGTTGCGGAATGCAGGGATCACGCCCATATCATCTCAGTCAGGGATAAATTCGTGTAGGATAGGGTATCCTCGCTTGAATCTAAGTACGATTGTGCTCCATTTCGGATCCGCATCCCTTGTACTGGGATGATTCCTCCAGAGGTTGTTCCTCGAAACAAAAAATTCATACGATACGCGTAACGCTATCGGGAGGATTCGAACCTCCAAATCCCTCTGAATAGATCCCGGGTGGACGTGAATGAGAAGGGGGCGACCGCCATGGTCAACGACTGCTCGAAAATACCTGTATCCATGTTGAGTTAATTAATGATGACTTGGTAGCTGGACAAATTTGAACGGGCACCGGTTTTTCGCCGTGGCGTGGCGTGGCGTGCCGCAGTGGCAGTGCTGGCGTGTCCCGACGTGTAAGTGTAGGCTTTTTTGAGGGAGTTCGGGTTTCTTAGGTAAGATGACAACTCGAGATAACATGCGAAGTTTTTTCAAATTACCGGAGCGAAACCTCTACCTGACCCCTCCGAACCCCGACCATGGATTTGATGGGTGGTGAGACACGATTCACTTGGCATCAGAGAACTTCAGCTCGGCAGGTGAGCTTTTGCGACTTGTGCCTCTCGTCGGCTAGGACAGACTCGACTGCCAATAATCATCAATTCATAACGGTTCAAGTTGCTGCCAACTCCACTGACAAACTTACAATCATGACTGACACCCTCGCAACCAAAATTCTTCTGTGCAAGTCTGGGAAGGAAGTAGCCGCATATGGAGTCTCTGTAGCTCCTGGAGTGAAGTTACCAATTGCTGAAGGTTTTACCGGCAAGTAGAAGTTGAACGAGATGAGCTGCCAAGAGGGAGGTAATAGTTAGTGCCGGCGCATTCCAAAGTCCGCAACTGGCGAGTTTCTCTTCCCTTCCTCACGGTTCTACATGCTCATTGGTTCCAGCTCATGATATTCTATTACTGTTATTTGCGGAACTTGGGCGCGCCGCGCGCATCAATTTTTATTTTATTTTGTTCACTTTCAGCAAAACAGCTGTAACTCATTCAACTCTCTTCACTTGATTCCAATGATTCATATGCCAGTGAAACCACATTTAAGCTCCCCAGGCGCTTGCCTTCCTAGAATTCCAGCACACTGCAGCTTACTATATTGGGAAAATTGTACCATCTTGCGTATAGCACTTCTCTCAAGTGAATGAGGGCACCTCAGCCCCTAATATCTGTTATACATCATCCTTATATTCATTGTCAGACGCAAGAATGGTTGTATGTGGGCTTCTCTAAGATCCTCAGCCACACCAGGCTGTCAGATACTGGCCAGTTTCTTTGTGTCTATTGAGGGTGTTAAGAGCTATATATTGTAACATAACCTATCCTTGCGCCTCAGAATATAAGCAGAGATCATCCTCACAAAATATAAGAACCTTCCCAGTTCTTCTGCATCCACAGCAAGTGTTATATGGAAGTTGGTACAAATTTCCTAATATCGTAATTTTCGCAGTTGGTTGGGATTCTGAGAAGGCAGGCGCCTGCCAATTTCGAATACGGTTTCAAGGATATAAAGAATACTGGAATCGAGTGAGAATGGAATGAGCTACAGCCGTTATACTGAAAATCAAAAAAAAAAATGATGTGCGCCCTACTTCAGTTCTGCAAATAGCAGTAATTCTCGGTGAACCTTCCCAGAGTAAATTTTTGATTCCTGTAGCTGTCTCGGATCGGTGATTCTGCACAACTTGGTAAGTTCGGTATCCCATCCATTGTTCAACTTCCTCATAGTCTATACATGTCATTGTGTAGATCTGTCGGCTACGATTGGGTTTTCTGCTGCTTCCACCCTCCTCGCTGCGAGCCCCACTGGCTCATCTCTGACCCCAGAGAGGCTGCGACCTCTCCATTGATACTACGAAACACTCCCAGGCTGTCAGCCCGACCACAACGGCAGGAGTAATTTGCCTGAAGCAGCCAGTGTGGAGGGTTGCGGGCAGTCCGAGGTACGAGCTTGAGATGCCGACATAGAGAGCAGCTGATTTTGGTGTGACTTCCTGTAGACCTCAAACAGGTGGCGGGTCACGGAGAGGTAAGTTTGTGGTTTTCGATCATCAGGAGTTGTCGACATCCCTAGCCAACGAAATGCGCCGGGATTGTTCTCATGAAAGCCGTCGGGTAGCCAGTCCCACTCGGCAAATTGAGTCCCACTTTTCAATGGATCAAGGTGGGACTGGAACGCCATCAGTGGGACTCGCCAAGTCCCACTCTCACTAATCTTGTATATACTCTGACACAGGACCACCTCGCCACGAAGGCCAAGGCGATCCCCGACTTCCGCTACACGCTGATACTCACTGGAGCATTCTCCGAGTGGGCGGTAGGGCCGAGAGGTGTTGACCTCGAGAAGCATATAGTGATGGCGTACGGATTTCCTGAGAAGGAGATTTCGATCACGGCCATGAAAGAATGCGTCTTTTTTGTTGTTCCTGGGTTTAAAACCGTGATCCGTGATAGCTGATCCACCTTTCCCCCTAGCATCGAATGAGTGGGAGCTCATGTGGGCGGGAAAGACGCTTGGATCGGCGGGGAGGGTGATGATTCCGCTCCTCTTGGAGAACGACAAGTTCGATTTCAAGCCGGAACCTCTCAAGGCAATTTTGCAGCGGGCATTGCAAGGAAATTGAGCAATATGTAGGACTAGCGGGAAGTTATGGCATTTAGGCATCGATCCAATCGATCCCCTTGAAGAAGTTCCATTCATTGAAAATTCGGCCTGGATTCTGGAATGAGAGCGTACGAGCCAAGTCCATTGAATTATTCTTTCCTCAGCAACTGCAAGTCGAGGACTCGAGATCTGGTCAAGGGGTGACGCTATCCAGCGGAATGCCATAGAAAAGCTAGCTCGGAGCCAAGGTAAATGGGAAATGTAGATCATTGCTTCTTTTTCAACACGGAATTTCGGAGTTGCTCGCAGAATTTTCGGAGGTGTCGTGATTTATTTGCTAAGGTGGGTTCTTAGGCTGATTTATTCGGGCTAGCCTGGAGAAAAGTCAAGTTCTACAACAGGAATAGCTTGATACGAGGTGGCTTGGTTCAATTCCAATTCCATGACTTATGTGAGCCAGCAATCATCGCCGCCTGAGCATCGAGGCCGTCTAATAGATTTCGTTTTGCACAAAACACCGTGTGGATTTGGTTGCACACTGCAGCTATCCACGAATCGACGGCGTGGTGGAAGATCAACGGCACAGCCAAAGTGAACTCGATGAAGTTGATGAAAAAAGGCAGGGTCGGTACCGGCTGTTTGGGAAGTTACGTTATTGGAGCGAATTCTCTGCATTCCAATTTGGCCTTCTAGTAAATTACGAGTACTTAGGTAATCGTTCATTATTTTCATGCATTGTCCACCGAGATTCCTGCAACCGAAATTTTTACGGTCCCGTTCTATCGTTGTAACTCGCATAGTGGCTGTGTACACTACAAACTTGAAGCCCCATTAGTGGCTGTACTCTTAAACTGACTCAATTCGCGCTTTCATTACAAACGATTCTAAAGGTATGTCACGGTGGCTGAGTATTTTCTTACGTAACAGATTCCGATTTTTCTCTCAATGGTGTTCGCTTATCATTTCCAATTTTTATATAGGTGCTGCCTAGCGAACCTTATCGAAGCTTCATAGCTGTCTCCTTCAAAATTTTATTCTTTCTACTGAGTGATGCGCCCAGAGCTGAATCCGATTCGTCACGTTCAGTGTGATGTCACGTATCAATCTGCCATCTGCCTGCAAAACTTGATATTCATGTTGTAACTTCCCGCGTGGCCTTCCTCACATGTGTGTAGCATACATTCACTCAGAACATCTACTACCTATGATGGAATCAGGTAACATCCGTCACACAATTTTTTGTGACTGCTGTTTAGTCTCCGGCGGGCCAAGTTCTGGATAAAGCTCTGTCTTTACAGTCATTGTTCAAGGGAACACTTGATGTTACTTCAATGGAGGACTTGTTCCTTTGCTTATCCGGGGCTTGCGCGCCTTGATCTACGAGGCTCTGGCCCTACAGAAATATGTTGGCTATCAAATCTAACTCGGGGCATGGAAAACGCCAGCATTGGGAAAGGCATCAAGGGAAAATTAAAGAAAAGGAGGATCAGACAGAAATAAAGGCAAGGTGCGTAAAGGAAGGGGAACAATGGCAGAGCAACACCAGCACACGACGATGAAAGGCAGTAACCTATGATGTTGTTAGGTGCAGGAACATGGTCGGTGATCTAGTGCCTGGTGCAGAAGGTTCGGTGAGGTGTTTTCAAAGACATGATCTGAGGGTGAGTTTTAAAGTCTTCCTCAGTATTCGGTTCGCCTGGTCAATTTGCAAGAACTGTAATTTTCAGAAGAACGTGGGATATCGAATGGTAGATGTGACGTGGTCGAACATGGGGATGAAATGCACTAACTTGAAAATACGAAAAAGTGTTGATGTCGCAGTGGCAGGCATGGATCACACTGGTAGGTAGTTTCACTGAAGACTCCCAAGGAAGCAAGCATGCCAAGCATCAAAAACACGAACAAAGCGATGGAAGCTGCACGAAAAGATCACTCGTAAGCCAAATTTGGGAAGAAAAACCCAGAACGAAGGTTCGCGTTCCTACACTCAGTTAGAACCCAGATACGAATCAATTTCTATAGGTAACCGATGCTCTCGGAAAGCTAGGTCAAGCTCGCGCAAGGAAGGACCAAGAGAGAGAGTCAGGGGGCTCTGTAGGTGTCGACATTGAGTCTGAATCAAAAGTGGTTTCTTTATTCTTGACTCAGCCTGAATGCTTTTAAAAATGTCTTTGCAGCACAGGCTTCATTATTGAGAGTGGAGCACGAAGTGGGGAGAAGGGGGCGAAGAGCAAGGACCCGCGACAGGTTGGACTGGCAATCAATAGCTACTATTGCCCCCGAATTTCAACCGGGGTCGGACGTCACCGATCTCGTTTGATCGACATGATGTACCGATCAATGGCGGGGCCCAAATTGCAGAAAGGCGGCGGCTGCCCATGGAAGCCAAGGTAGCTCAGGATTCTGAACACATATTCTAGAGAAGAGGGGGAGAAACTGGAGGAGCTGAGAAAATGAAGCAAGACCCGATCTGTCGAGAAATAGGAGGTGCTTGACATCTGGACATTTCTGCAGGAGCTGTAGTTTTGGGCCAGCCCGAGTAACAGCTTGGTAACAGCCGTCTGTCTATTCCCGTCTGATTTGTGTCCGTCCATATTACAGTCTCCATATACCCCTTATTGTTCCCCAGTTCTTTAATTTTTATTTGGTCTTTAGCCTAATACTCTTGTATTTCTCTTCTTCACGGCATCCGTGCACATATCCCTTTCTTTAAAATAACTTTTGGGTCACGTGTGCACTTTGGGTCGGATCACGTTCGGGTCTGGAAGTCTTGTATATCTTGAGATTGTATATGGTGGTCTCTAGGAGTTCAGACAA
The DNA here is from genome assembly GCA_014925785.1 of Mycena galopus ATCC 62051. NCBI lineage: Eukaryota > Fungi > Basidiomycota > Agaricomycetes > Agaricales > Mycenaceae > Mycena > Mycena galopus. The sequence goes on along the minus strand of WIQG01000082.1, from coordinate 179,950 downwards.
AGTTTGACATGATAAAGACTAAGTGCGAGGATCTGCCATGCTCGCGATGGCCCTACCCACCAAGTTTGGAACAATGTTTCAAACTACCAGTTCCTCGGGTTAGGGTTAGGCGCTCAAACAATCGAAAAATAAGGCCCGCATTTCAACACTCGAGTAATTGAATGCGGGACAGGAAAAGATTCGGAGATGCATACCCACCAAAGAGCTATCGCATGGAATACACAAGCCCGGTAACCTCTTACGCACGGGGAGTACAAGTACTGCACAACTTGAATCCTTTGAATTTTATCTGAGAAATATTGGAAACTTACAGGTAAACATAGGTAGGTTCAAACATTTTTACTCCGACTTTCTGGCCCCCAGCTGTTGATGACAAGATCCAAATGTTGTCCCTCTGCGGCTAGTCTATTTCCTGGGCACTGGTCACGTGACGAGCAAGTCTCCCATCCACCTCAGTGATTTGCCTTGCCTGAGATGACCGCTCGAACAATGGCCTAGCACTCTTCCAAAACTCCACTGCCTTCGATAAATCATTGTGCCGCCTCGAAATGTCACCAAGGCGAAGCATGCATTCTGCTTTGCTGCGGTGAACATCCATTCTGGTAAATCCATCGAGCGCAACAATGAAAAGACTCGTCGCAGTGGCATTATCTCCTTGTTCCAAGGATATCTCTCCCAGGAATTGAAGGGCTTTCTGAATTTCTAGCTGTCGCTTCAGCTTGAGACTGTGAACCAAGAATGTAATGGTCCATGTAGAGGTAGTCGGATCTACAGCATTTCGGTGACGGAATTCGCTGAGGCCTTCCAAACATTGAGATACAGCTTCAGCTTCCGTGTCCCAAGCGAATTTGAGGCTTTTTTGGAGAAGAGTATGTGCTGAAACCAAGTCGCCTTCTCTGGTGTGCAGAGCTGCTTGGATAAGATCACAGTAAATGAGGTTTCTCTTGTTTCCCATTGCGCTGAACACTGAGATGACTTGATCAATGCCCTGTTGGACATTCTTTTTTGGTGTGTTGATTTCCACGTCGATCTGTGCAATGTTGAGCACCGTAAGGGCATAGTTATAGGCATTGTGTTCCACAGATATGTCTTGGAGAATCTGGGCATGAATTCGACGTGCGTCCATATATTCAGACTTTGCTCGGTGGACCTCAGCTTGAGAGATCCAAATAGATTGAGCGAGGTCTCCTCCAGACAATCCACAAAGTTCAAGTAGATCTGTGGCCCTGGTGTACAAGGGGATACTGTGCGAATAGCCACCCAGGGAGTACCAACACATGGACTCAATTCTGAGTGCCCTGGCTTCTCTGAACAAGTCTCCCGAAATCCTAGCCACCCTCTGAGCCTCATTGGCATGCACTTTGGCTGGGGTATAATCACCAGTACTCCATTTCAGCCATGCCAATATACCCCATAGCTCTGACTGTCTCTTGGTATTCCCGACGGAAATTGATAAAGAGAGTCCCGTTTCGGTGAACTGTATAGCTTTGGGAATATCATGCTTCCCGAAGAAAAATGCTCCTGCAGTAACATAATAGAACAAACCTAAACAATCAGCTTTGGCATTTAGTAATTTACAGAACATAAACAGGCAGCGCACATTTAAGGTCTGGATCGTCAAAATGCAGGAAATACCCCAGAGCTTGCTGCACCAGATCGGATGTATTTGAAATAGGATGAATTCTCCATGCAATAAGACGGCGTGCAATGAACTGCACCTCGAGTTTGTAATTTGGTGGGTGGGGAAGAACATGCGGGATTCGTTCAATCAAGTGACTGTGCCCATGTGCTGTTAAGCTACTGAAGCGATCGAAGTGGCATGTGCTGTCAATGGCAGTTACCAGGTCAGGGTTGCCTTTGTCAAGGCCTTTCACCAGGATATTATGAATATTGGTGTAGTTGGTTGCGATTTGAGATACTATCCCTGGGCTGGAAACCGTTCCACCGAACGTGTCATAAATATCGAGAAGCTGGTAAAAATGTTTCGAGAGGGATTGGACAAGATGAGCATTAGGGGGGTGTGCTCGCTGCAAATATTCCCGGATAGGTACCAATGTCTTCAGTCGTTTGTGATTGTCTGTATATGCCAAAGCAGTACGCAGTAGAGAAGCCTTGCATGCCAGAATGTTGTCAATTGGGAGCTTGCTTTGCAAGAGTTCTGCATCAGAAAGACCATCTGGTAACATTGACAACAGACTCAATAGATCGCGCGAGTGGGGTAGAGCCTTCAGCCGAGGGCTCTCCAGAGACAGCGAAATCGAGAGATCTAGATTTGAACCCTTGTTGTGGCCCTCAGACATTAGTGAGGTCTTCTCTATCTCCCAGCGATCCAAAACACTGAATAGACCTTCACAGTCAACCAGGTGTGCTATGAGATCGATTGCCAGGGGCATGTTATCAGTCAGCTTAAGGATCTTGTCAATATCATCGCTGGAATGGCCACCATCTGCAATATCAACAAATGTTTGATGTGCAGCATCATATGGCAAGGGCTTCAATGGCGCAAGGAACGGGCGACTCCACTGGAGGTTTGCCGGCCTTTCTGCTCCTCGCATTGTGATCTGAGGTGGGGACTGAGCATATGTTACACCATAAAATGGATTACTCACAACCAATGCCAGATGGTCTATATCTGCCAGTGAGGATAAGAACTTTTCGACTTCTGCCCGAGACTCTCTTGGCTCCCAGATAGTCTCAAGATTGTCCAGAACCAAGAGCGAAGGTTCACTGTTGAAAAAGTACTGAATAACTGACTGAGTGAGATCTTTTCCTGGCTTCAGTCCAATATGGGCTCCAACCAGACCAGCAAGATGGATACTGCCCGATGCCGTATCACCATTAATGAAGAAACGATGCTCCCCATATTGGGCGCTGATGTCGGGGTGATGGAGAATAGCTCTGGCAAGACTTGTTTTACCCATCCCACCTGCTCCCAAAATCGCTATCCTGGGTGCATTCTGCTTAAAACTTTGGATAATAGCTGCTACTTCAGATTCCCGACCATGGAATATCTTGGGTTCAGATGGTAGCAAGGACAGTGAGGTTGAGCTTGACAATTTCAGAAGTAGTTATTTTTTTTGGAAAAAAAAAGAAGCGTAGGACTTGCCTGTTTTGTGAGCTCGACAGCACCCTACCGAGCTATATAAATGCTATGAGATTGATCTGAAAACCTCAACGAGAAGTACCCACGGTTGACTCTCCATCAATACTTTCTCCATCCGAAAGGGCGGAGATTAAGTCTATGACTTCCTGGTGTGTTCTCTGTGCATATTGCTGCATAGCAGTCACATCAGGCAAGAGATGCACTGCCGAGATCTGGTAGGTATCATCAAGATTACGGTTAGTTGACGAGAGTCCAGTCCCACAAGTAAGTATGCCGATACCTTGAAAACTCCCAGCGCCTCGTCCAGGCCCGCATAGCAACTCTTGAGCAAGGCACTCATTTCAACTTGGCGAAAGAACTGCTTGATCCTGTTTGTCTCCTGCTGGGCTTCAACGAAGGCATGGACTTTATGGAGGGTCCTGCAATGGTTCGGAGCATGTTCAGAATACAATAGGAAGTTAATAATATAATTACTCAGTCAATCTCCCCAGATTATACAACATTCGCGGGGGTAACTCCCCGCTGGTTTCAGATGTGATGTGGAGGCGAATAATTGCATAGACGAGGTCATTGATTTGTTCCAACAAATGTAGGCAATCGTCTTGGTTTCTCTTGATGGTCTGCTGAGGAGTGAGGACACTGAAAATGAGTGCTCATTGCAGGCTTACTTCGACTGCACTCAATAAAGATCGAATTGTGCTTGCGATGGGTGACAAGAAGGGTGTCTCGATGCTGTTTGAAATCAGTGCCAGTGTGTTTAACGCAGCCCCGAGACATGCTATGACGTCCTTGACGCGAGCGTTTATGCCGGTGGAGTGAAGGGGCATTAAGAAGGGGGATGATGACTATCTGGCCAGCGCTGCCTTTAAATCAATTTAACTCCAATTCGCCGATGAATCCCCTAGGTAGCTTCGAATGACGAGCTTGCACGGTGATATCACAGCAGACAATCACCTGTCATTACCCAAATGGAGGTTTGATGTCATTGAGATTGTTATTTCCCAAGTCACCCGACGCTTGAAAGGCACGGCAGACTATGACGGTCAATCTGTCACATTACTCATTTCCCAAAAAAAACTTGAGTCTCAAAAAAAAAAAACCTTTGACCCGCACTATCTCGGTAACCCAGACATTCTCGTGACAATCCGGGTCGCACCGTGATTGATGTCAGAGATTGAAAAAAAAGTTTCCCACGCTCTGAGACGCTCCAATTTTTCTGAAATGAAAATTTACATAGAAACTAGACCTACTTTAGTCTTTTGTGCTTATTCCTGATTCTAGAAGCCCCGGAGTCAGAGTTGCGGCCTGTCATGAAGTTTTGGCTGCAATCATACGGCCTGGGTATGTGGCTTTGGTGCAAGGCGAAAGGCACCCGATCAAATTGTTGACGTGGTGGCTGTGTGATGTCGGCAATTGGTCCGAAATTGTATCCTGTGCCCGATCCGCTCAAATGTCGCCCTATTCCTTCGAGGCTGAGTATTATACACTTCCTAGGTATGCAGCAATCTGATATAAAGGTATTCTGAGCTTTCCAAATTTTTTTTATAAGACTCAAGTTTTTTTTTTTGGAAATGAATAATGTGACAGATTGACCATCATAAAAATCTGTTGTTGGGGTCCCCGATAACAACATCTGCCGGTGTGCCACAGTGTGATACTTATGTGTGATACTATCTTCTGCCAGTCAGTAAGTTGTACTCATCCCATTCTCACCCGCACATGATCCAGCATCCTGTCATCGCGTCGGCTAGAATTCCTCTCGCTCATTGAAGTCGTCCAATACTGTACTATTTCGACCGAATGTTCAGGTGACGCGTAACGGCGGCCTCTGAACTGAACATCTGGGGTACCCGTGACGGTGACGGTCATCAAATGAACACCTTGTAATTTTAAGGCTACAGAGTGCGTAAAAATGAATTTTGAGCTACCCACATTTTCGCGAAAAAACCCGCCGTAAATATAATATTAGTGCTCCTCCCAAATCGGGCCCTGGTAACGCTTCGCAACGATTTTCTTGCGCTGACCCCGACCGAGAACTGCGGGGGCAACCGACTGTACTTCCGATTCGCTCTCGGATTCGGCATCCACGTCCTCCGCGCTTCCCGACCGAGTAATTCCGCCATTCTCATCAACCGAAAAATTGGTACCAATGGCCGATCCACCGGAGATGAGCAAGTCGGAGTCGACATCGAGAGGAGTGTCGCAGTCGTCGTAGACATTTTGGCGATCGAAAGGTAAGCGGATGGCAAGAGGGCGAGCTCCATTGCCTGGGGAATAGAAAAGACAGCGGAAGCAATTTTCTTCACTACTGGCGGAGCAGATGCCCATAGCTTGCCTTTGCCAATCTAGTCAGACTTTTGGTTTGCGTCCATTGTTAAATGAAGAGAGGAGGGGGGGGGGGGAATTAACATCCAAAACTTTCAAGCGCAACACTAAGTATGACAGCCCGCCAAGAATAATGGCGATCTACGGGCTTTGTGAGGTATTTTTACTGCGACATTTAGCCTCACCAAGCGATGGTTAAGTCTGCCAATCCGGGATCTGCACAAGATTTTCACCCCGTTGAGCATTTAAATTCCCGGCGACTCCACGGGTGGGGTGATTTTCACCCCGCGAAACATTTAAAATGAGAAAATGAGCCCCACAACTCCACGAGCGCTGATTTTGAACACTTAGGCGAATGAACACTTGGGAAATGAACATTTGAAGTAGAGTGACGGTGACGGTCAAGGTTTGAACACCGGAACAAATGAACACCATGCGTAACGCGTAACATGGTCTGAACATTCGGTCGAAATAGTACAGTACTGGCAAGAGCGGTGTATTTTTTGAGGATAGATAACAAGAGAAGATTGTAGACGCCGTGCGTGCACTGCGTGAGTCTCAGGTGACAGGTCAATCTCACACCGCCCTCCTGCCAATCTTCGTGGCAACTCGCAGGACTGATCCCAAAAATTGATCCCGGAGTGTTCTAATAATGAATCTGACAGCCTCTATGCCGCGCCACCCACAACCAACACTCGACGCAACGCACACGCTCAACGTTGGACCTTCCGTCTTCCGTGCGCCCCTCTCCTCTCACAGGTTCTCCAGCAAATCACGCTTGTTTGATTGTGGGAAGGAAGATTCTGGACTTTATCAAGTACGTTGTGTTGCAGCAGAGTCTTGCGGGCGAGCTGTATATCTCTTGTCTTTAAACTTGCGAGAAAATCTTGTGGTTGCTTGATTTTTCGCCAAGAAGGAGTGACGGAGGAACGGATAGAACGCAGGACCTCAGAATGGGCGGGTGGAATCGGGATCAAATTGCGAGCTTCCTGGGGTGAGTTCGGATTGAGTTCGGGAGTGACGGAATTCCATGCAGAAGCCTGAGATCTGAATTAAAAATGGACGGTGCCACCTGCGCATTCGACTCCGACGGGGTTCCGCTCGGGAAAATTCATGGTCCAGCGCAGCGCCCTCGTCACCACTGTCTATCTAGTCGCCCGACTAGCCAAGAGGCGGTCGTAGATATTTACAGCTGTTTCCGAAAAGCTTAACACTCACTTTTTTTCGCTCACAACCAACTTTTGATCGAGTGCTAAGGATTACCTGGGTTGGGATTCCGATCAGTCATGTGCGGTTGCCGTCGGCAATGCTCTTGCTGCTGTTCGCAGCCTACCTCAAAACTTGCCCTCAAAATATTTTGGTTGCCTGAAAAGCGGTCAGAACACTTACAGAAGATATTTGGTGGATGAAGCCTGGGCAATAAAACATTGAATTGCATAGTTGACTGCAAGCTCGCATTTGTGGCCTCGGTTTGGGTGTCTCGGCTACGCTCGGCTAGCCCAAAGCAGTAATCCTTAGCCTTCCATCAAAAGTTGGTTGAGAGCAAAATTTTTTCGCGAGTGTCAAGCTTTTCGGAAGCAGCTATAACCGAAGGGTCCCGGTATACCGTGCTGTCCCAGGCCTGATCCTCATTGGTTCATCTGCTTTCGCGCTGATTTGCTTGAAGTACTCAATTGCATGCGGTTTGCCGCCACACAGACCGCGTCACTCTGCAACTCGAGACCATATGCACGTGTGCACCACCATTCAAAATTGGCGCGTCGGGCCGTCTGACGAGTGCACTTTTCTGGGGTGCGAAGCGGTGATAATTAAAATGCCGGCGGGTCGTACCCAATCGGCCTCCGAGGCGGAAGCTACCCACCGCCAGAATGGAAACCAGATGAGTTCAAAGTAATATTGTATCAGGACCCTTAGTGGCATGAGTGGACCTCACCCAAACAAAGAAGTAATCATCAGACATTGAGTAGAATGAGGGATATGAGTGACTTGCAACAGGGGTCTCGCCGGTGATATTGAAACCAACGGGCTGGCGCACCGCTTCCTCATGTGCCAATTTTGGGCGCAGTCCGAGAATGTACGAGTGCCAAGTCATCAATACCTACTACCGGCGCGACATAGAAATATCACCGAATCTAGTTGTGAAAGATAGGAACGCGCATATCATCCTCGATATGTATGGTAGGGTCGTAAACCTTGGTGAGCATGTGGTCCTTTGCCCACGCCTGTACTTTGTCGAATTTCCGGCAAGTGTGTGCCACGTTTCCTTTGAAAACGGTCGCGTTGAGAGTGGAATCCCATTGCCAACTTGCAAAATATTCAGTGGGCATGAAAGGAAGGAGGGAAACATCCTTACACGATTACGCTGGTGTCACTGTTGCACATTATTGATTGTCGAAGCCAGTTCAGGCAGTGGGCTGAACCGGAAGTATGGTATTCAGTGTTCCAGCGACAGCGATTACCCAAGTGTGACTTACACACGTGCTGTGTGGCATTCTTCTGCGATGGAACCCAGTTGTTCGTGGTAGAAATACGCCAGTCCGGATAGTAGTCCGGATCGAGCTAACAATAAAAAATCAGCTCTGGAGGTGGGTGGGCACTTATACTGCCTACCGCCATCCTGACTTTGTTCAGGCAATGCAGAGTATGAAAGACATCCAAAGCCGCAATCTGAAATATTCAGGTCATTTCTCCTTGAAAGGATGAAGCAGCATGAGCCTACATATCATGCTCGACTTTCGGCCTTCAACTTTAGCAGAATAGACCCGCCGGACACACCCCTGTTCGCGTTGCCGATAAACAATGCCCTGTATTTCCTGTATTTCATGTCGAAGATATATGTCCCCTAGCGGAATAATTCGGAAGGCTATGCGGGATTCAGACCTTCCGTATAGCGAGCGAAGGCATCTGTACCGGAAGGTATATTGGCAGGGGTGTTGTAGTTGGTGACATTGTTCAATGTCTGGGCCGTCACAGTGAAGTTTCGACAGTGAGAAAACATTCCGCTAGCCTGCCTAGATAAAGAGTATGATGCGCCGGTGGAGTGGACTGGGAGACGAGGGCTCACAACGAAGCAGATTCAGGGTAAGATGTGGTGTCGGAATGGGCAGGATACTGGGGATCTGGATAACACTCGTCTCCCATGGATGGTGGGGGGAAAAGAAAGTGCCGATTCCTGAAGGACAGCCTTTGGCAGAAAGGCGCGCAAGGAAATGTTCTCACGTACAGCTTCCGCAGATAAGTATCACCGCCTCAACTGGCATGTGGAAGGAGGAGATGTATGTGTGAGAGAATGAAGGTTGAGCCCAGATTCGACTCAAATCATCTAGATGAAGGAACTTGTTTAGGGTTCAACATAGAAGAAACGAGAATATGCAATCATTCTTCAGTGCACATCGGCCGTGGGATGTTGATCCGTCTTTAAGGTCTAGGGGAGATGGTCTAGAGCGTGTGGCATGCGCACAGTGGTAAGATCTTCTCCGAGACCAAAGAGGGTCGTGTTATCGGCTTGTTGGTTCTTTTGTTTCATCCATGCACTCCTGGCTTTTTCAGGAACTTGGTAGTCGCATTGTGATCGCATTCGCCCGAGTCGAAGAAGCTCCGCGCTATAGATACAACCCAAAAATAGGATATATTGCGCGAAATCGAATACAGCTACGACATCCAGCACAAACACACGAGCGTAGGCCACTCGTGAAGTGAAACTGCCAACAGGAACAAAACCACAACGGCGAAGAGTTGGAATTGAGGGACGTCCTTTGCATCCACGCGTCCATAGATCCATACAGGGGCTTCATTCACAGAAGCTCGACTCCGCGCACGCGACCGCAATGAGTATTGAGACATAACGAAGACAGAGGTAAACCTAGATGGAAAGGACACAATAATCAAGGAGGACGCAAGCGAGAGCGGGGGGAGCAGAGTCGACATCGGACTGAGGTGCGGCATTGAGGGTCGAAGACTTAAGGCCAGAAACCGAAAGAGTGGTAGGCACACCCCGACAGTTCTCTACGTCCTAAGGATCCACGACGCTCAGTCGCAGTGGCACGGGAAAAATGGACGGAGGCAAAGCGCTGTGCTGCAGACACTCCCGCCCACGGACCCCAAAACATAGAAAGGCCACAGGGGGAAAAGTGCGCCTCAGCACCAGAGCCGCCCGACAAGCACTACGCAAAGAAACTCCCCCAGAAAAAAACACCTGCATGACGAGCTGTGTAGACGAATTGCAAAAAGAGAAGGGAGACAGAAAAAAAGCGAGACGCACTTGAGAGCAGCGAGAAGGCCGATGAGGGAAAGGGGAGGACAAGATGAGGAAGTCAATAGAGAGCAGCGAGCGAGCTGGAGGGAAGGCAAAGAAATCGTCAGCAGAGCGAGAAAACGAATGCGAGAGTTCACTTGAAGGCCCGACGTCAGAGCGGACACTGGGGCGGCCGGTGCGAAGCGCAGGCTCCGGGTGTGAGGTCGCGCGCGCGATGGGATCGAGGCGGAGGGAGCGGCGCGAGTCGAGGTGCGGGACGAGCCGAATGTGGTGCGTGCTGCCGTGTCCTCCACCTTGCTCATCATGCGCGCGCCTGAGTCCTCCCTCCCCGCTCGCACTCGGGAGCGCCCCACTCCCCGCGGGCTGCAACGCTAGCGCAGTCTGCACCGGCGGCGGGCCCGTGTGTCGTGCATTTCTCTGCCCGCTACAGTTACTTGCAGGGACACCGAACGACATCGGATTATTGCCGAATGCGGGCAGGGACGGTGAGAGCTCTCTTAGAAGATGCGAGTTGTTTGGAATAGGGCGATTGGAATTCGGGGTGGGAGAGAGATTGAGATTGAGATTGAGGTCGATGTGGGACTGAGAGCTGCTACGAGGGTCGTCCGCGGCCGAGGAAGGAGCCGAGAATGGTGCTGCGCGGGGGCGGGGAGTCGTTTCCTGCGGCGTCGTCCATACACGAGCAGCAGAACGAGTAATCCGAGCGACGAGCGGAGACTTGTGAGTAGTGTGAGCGATGCGGAGAAGAGAGCGATGGCAGAGAGCGTCACGCGCGTCACATCACCCCGGGCGTCACCGAAACCGTTGATGTGGGCGCGGGACAGCAACAGATGTGGTTCTCGGGCGCAGTGCGTGAATGGAGTGCTCGGATCAGGTGTTGAAACAACAAAAGCCTCATAGGTGAACGAAAACGAGCCAACAACCCGGAAAAAAATATGCGGGTGCTGGGAATCGAACCCCGATCAGAGACGCACACTGGGTCTCTTACGAACCACCTCTCATGCCAACAGCTTGTAACGTACCTCACACTGCATTCCGGCGCTTATAGCGCAACTGCAGCTAAGACTTGCCAGACTTAGGCAGCTGTGAGTATGCTTCGCCTGGGCCTGGCCAGCCACCTAGCTGGAGTGGTCCATCATCACCAGGGATTGCTTGAGTCTTGTTGGGAAGTCTAGCAGCCTCCTCTTTGGTAATCCGCGAGACGCCGACTGTTGTATAGGCCTATGTTAGTAGGGATGTATATATTTTTCTTACAGACTGACAATTGTAAAGGTCGCTCCACATTTGATCGAGGACAGGAGACGACGGAATTTGGAACTCGGAGAAATCATCTAAATCACTTTCGTTAGTCTCGCGCGGCTGAGCGATGCAGTACTGACTCGCAAATCCAACATTAAAGACTTTCACATCGTGCTCCGCAGCTTCGAGGGCCGGAGCTGGAGGGCGGTCAACCCGGCCATATGAATACGACGAATGGACCCACAATACAGAACACGCCCGGGGTTCAATGGGACAGTACAGGTAGTTTGAGATGCATGTCCAAAAAGAGCGAAGAGGGCTATCGCCAATGCAACAGTTTCGGCGGCAAGTAAACTCGCCAACATCTTACGAGAGATGGACATCCAGGTCGATTTCACTTTTGGGAGGTGACCGTCAAGCTCATCGGATGGATCGCTCATGAGTGGGTGGTACTCTTGATCTTTCGACATACGACTGGTGAAGTTTTGGGAGAATGGGGGCGGGACTAAGACCATGGAACGCCGTATACGGTATATCTGATTGGGAACGGGCTTGAGACGGGATTCGTGTTGGACGCCCTCCTCCGGTTTCATTCCGGCGATTCTGAATGAGGCTAAATTCAATGTCACGGAACTACTCGGTGCTTCGATATTTACCGGATGCCTCGATCTTGGCAAATTCGGATAACTTTCTTCCCAGCAGGTGCTATAATCAGCGTGGACCATTGCTCCGAGTTCTTGGGGCAGGATGCGTGGTATAAAGAGGTCGATATCTCTGATTCCTCTTAGGCTACATCTTCACCGATTACCTGCACGTCATGTTGAACAGGAAGTTCTCTGCTCTCATTGTCCTCACTCTCGCGGCCGTAGTCACAGCTAGTCCTGCCAAGGGTCCAGGTCTCCTCGCGCCGCTGAAAAGGGACGTCCGCAGGGCTGATCTGGTGAGCACATGTACAATGTGGTTTGACTCAACCGCTAACATGCTCGAAGGTCGACGTCGGCGAGATAAACATTATGCGGCAACGTCGCGACGATTCGGCCAGTGTTCCGGTGAGCGCAGGCACATCTGGTTGATCAGCCATTGATTCGCCTTCGAAGGCTGAGGAAGGTGTCGCTGATGGAGTGAGCGAACCTACCGCAAAATTAATTTAAGCGCTGACTTGGCTTTTGAAGTGGTTCAGCTCATACCGTAGGGACGACTCGGCCAGTGTTCCTGTGAGCGGGCTCGCATCTGGGTTGATCAACCATTGATTTCGCAGTCGAAGGCCGACGAAGGGAACATCGAGGGCGGTCCCGAAGGACTCGTTGACAAGGCGAGCGAACCTACCATAAAGTTAATTCAAGCACTAACGTGGCTTTTGAAGGCGTTCACCTCCTACCGTAGGGACGATTCGGCCAGTGTTCCTGTGAGCGCACGCATCTGGGTTAATCCACCATTGATTTCGCCGTCGAAGGCCGACGAAGGGAACATCGGGGGCGGTACCGAAGGGCTCGTTGATAAGGCGAGCGAACCTACCATACAGTTAATCCAAGCACTAACAAGGCTTTCGAAGTGGTTCACCTCCTACCGTAGGGACGACTCGGCCAGTGTTCCTGTGAGCGCGCTCGCATCTGGGTTGATCAACCATTGATTTCGCCGTCGAAGGCCGACGAAGGAAACATCGAGGGCGGTCCCGAAGGGCTCGTTGACAAGGCGAGCGAACCTACCATACAGTTAATCCAAGCACTAACACGGCTTTCGAAGTGGTTCACCTCCTACCGTAGGGACGATTCGGCCAGTGTTCCTGTGAGCGCACGCATCTGGGTTAATCAACCATTGATTTCGCCGTCAAAGGCCGACGAAGGGAACATCGGGGGCGGTCCCGAAGGGCTCGTTGACAAGGCGAGTGAACCTGTCATGAAGTTAATTTGAGCACTAACATGGCTTTTGAAGTTTTTCCTCTCGTACCGTAGGGACGACTCGGTCAGTGTTCCTGAGGGCGCGCACATCTGGGCAGATCAACCATTGATTTCGCTATCGTAGGCCGACGAAGGAAACATCCGGGCCGGTATTGAAGGGCTCGCTGATGAGGCGAGCGAACCTACCATAAAGTTAATTTAAGCACTAACGTGGCTTTTGAAGGCGTAAACTGCCAGCGACCAGGTGAGCGCGCAGTTTTCAGTCCGAATCCGCAGTTAAATCTGGTCAGCGGCAAATTGTCAGAGAATTAAACGCTTTCATTGCTTGAGCGAGAGTTGTCGGATGTTCCTGTATACTCGTTAAACATAGGGTTGTTTTTTGTTACAGGCAGGGCTGATTATCGGGAATCGCACTCGCAGTACACATTGTAGTGCTGTGCATTTGTCGCGTCCAAGAAAGTTTATCCAGCAAAACCGAACCGCCGGATCAAAGTGTTGGCATACGCAACTCAATGCAGATTTGACGGACGTATGGTAACGCAAAGCGTGGAGTTGGGGTTGGCGGAGAATGGACAGCGGGCCGCGGGGTGTTGATGAGATATTGAGATTTGAGGAAGGTCCGAAGGCTTGCTGGCGGTGAATACATGGTTATTTCGCCCGTATATATGACCACGTCATTCAGAAGCCTTCCAGGCGGTGGAGAGCGCGCGAGTGGGGGGTGAGACCGGGGAAAGATTGACTCGGAGGGAGCAAACACAGATTGAGAGCGTCGAGTCTAGACGTCGACGCACCATGTTCATTTCGTCAAAACGTGTAACGTGTGTGAGGTCGTAGGCGCGGGCGGATCCGATGGCCAATACTTTGGAGAGAAGTGGAAAGTGCGTGTGAGATTAGTGCTGAAAGCGTCAAGTTGAGGACGGGACGGGAGAAGCCAAGGGCGGGCCGAGGGCGAGCCAAGTCGGGGTCGCGAGCGCAGTGCGCGCGCTAGGAGTAAGGGGCAGCTGGGATTAGTCCAAATCGAAAGTCAGGGCGAAGCGCCACACACCTTCCTCGACAACTGGTCCCACCCTGAAGCGGTGCGGTACCCAAATTAATCCGCCTCACTGCGCAGAGTCGATTCTTTGAAGTCGAATGGACAAGGCGGGCGTTTGAGTTTGAGATGCGAGATGCGAGGAAGCCGTGTCCTGTATACTAGTTCCAGCAGGCACACCACGGCGAGAGTCAGCGAGGTCGACGGCGATATCAGGAGTCAGCGGGAGCCAACAGATCGAAGGCGAGTCTTGAAATCGACGCAAGTGATCGACCACTCATCTCATGCTTAAGAGCTCGCTGAGCGAAGTCTTAGTCAAGAGCGAAGGCAAGGCGGACCCGGGACGCTTATGTGCACCTATTTGGGCAGCATGGTGATGCGATCATTTCCTTGCTCGATGATCTCATGGCCTCGTGGGAGCGCTCTGCTTTGCTCACTTTGGCTTTCAAAATCAACTAAATCGATTTTCCGATTCAATATTATAATCCGCTTCGGCATAGATCTCCTCAATCTTCATAGTACGGTACTACCTTCAAATTGCCTTCAAACTACTAGTACAAAACAGGCATCTACCAAAACAAACACAAGAACTAACTCCAACATAAGCTAAGCGACCATATTCGAAGGCCCCTCATTGGATATTCCGCCATTCAGATCTACTTGAAATACCACTGAACCGGAATCCTTCCATCGCCAAGGGGCGCAAGAGACGCGAACGCGCCTTGGGAGAGATCAATGTCTTCGGTGCCACAGCCGGGGCAGAGGTCTCCAATGGTAACATCGATATGGTGACCATTGTCTAGAACCGTGTCAGTTTCTATGCAATCCAGAAAGAAAGACGAACATTCGACATCGAGATGCTGCCAGCAATGCGCGCCATCGTGGTAATGCGCCGACGACAAGGCGACGATGAAGTCCGAGTTCTGCATAGGGGCCCCGCAGGCGCCGTCGTTCCCATTGGGATCATACCAGGTGGCTGGGGAAGGCAGTCAACCAAGTCAGTTGGCCGGTGGGGACAGGTCGGAAGATTCTCACCATCTCCCGAGAAGATCGTGGTTCGAGCTTCGAGGTCCACCTCTTGAGGGACGACCGGATTGGCCTTCACATTGACCGCCAGGAAGGCAGCGAGAGCAGCGAAAAAGGGAGTAGAGAATTGCATGGGTAAGCAGGCGAAGGCTGTCAGCTTGAATCCAACAGCACAAAGTGAGGCGCTTTTATACCTACAAGCTCTTTCCATTCGTGCGTTGAACTCGCCACAGTTGAACTCCTGCAAGACTGCGGCGGTTACTCAAGGTAGGACATAAACCTACCCCCTCTTAGGAATATTGCTGTTTGAACAAACATTTCTGTCTCGACGTATGCAGCTCGTCGTTGAGTCAGCCTTGCCTGAGATACCGGCCAATGCTTGTATCTTATTTACGCACCGCTGAGAAAAGGATGGACACCGTACGTAGGTGCTAACCTCGCCCACCAACGTGGCAAGATTAATAATTGTTAATGATTTGCCTCTCTCTGTCACCAAGACCGCGACGCGAAAAAGGTAAGGAATCTCAGCAATAAGCTGCATCAGAAACGACTCTACCTAGCTAGTGGGTTCTGGAGAACCCAAACCAATACATTGTTCAGCTTGTTGCTGAAAGTCAAGAAATTGTCACTGTATTCGGTTCCTTGACACACCGCACACTATGGTACCCGTATAGATGGCATATTGTGTAACCTGCCTAACCTCACTTATTTTTTGCGGCCATGAAATCCGAATCCAGGTCTTGGTAAATGCTACACGACAAAATTAATAACGGCAAACCTCGGCGTTGCTTAGATATCCTCAGTAATGCCCGTACCTCCCCCGGTGGGTAGCTTGTGAGTCAGCCCGTTCATGACCGCGCGCAATTTGTCTCGGTTCGTTGAGAGTGTATGCTGAGTAACTGGATTTGCCAAGCCTTCAACATGTCTGTCATCTGATGGACCCTCGTTGGCAAGGCAATTATGCAGCTTTCCACAAATTTGTGTATCCATTCATTGAATCGGGGATTGACACATAATACATTCATCCATACGCATTTCCTCAGAGCGCCAGCGAGGCACTGAAGTCGAAAGGTGCTCCGGTGAGTGCAGCCGTTGACTGCGAGGTGCCGCCCCGTTGGCCAGGATCTGCATCGCGGTCAGGCCCGACAGAGTAATTCTCCAGCGAGAGGAGCCCACCCCGTAGTCCTCGCCTTGGTGCGGGCCGGTTTTACCGATCAATTCCTGGTATAACCACGGGACCTTGTAGTTGCTAGCCTTTTGAATCTGAACGTATAGTCCAAATCTCACGTGCGAGTTCAGGTTTGCAGTGCGCCCGCTACCAGCCAGACAGCCCCATTCCTAGTGAATCTCAGGGCCCGGCCTCAAGCCCTAGGCCCGCGAGGCCAGGCTCCCCTGAGATTCACTACCCATTCGTCGATTATGAGCTTCTGCCTCGCCGCCTGATTGCGGATGGCATGAAACCGTCGTATTCATAGTCGTATCTCTCTTCTGCTTCATCTTAGATTCCTCCCTGGCTCGAGACGCGAAGCCCGCGGTAAAGCAAATAACGCACCTCGAACGGCGTGAGTGATTTTGTTTGTCTCTTCACTCTCGCACCTTGCATCCTCGATTTACATCAGCATGAGCAATCAAACCTCTCCAGATGCGTTTACGGTTCAGATCAGTGTTTTGACTTGCATGTTGTCTTGCTCGTCTGCCCACGTTCGTATTCGCACTGGGGAATTTTTGGGAATCAAAATTCGGATCCGTGTCTTCTTCGAAGTGCGCAATGCTCGGGTATTTTATGCGTGTATTTCGTGCAGTAGTGTATTCCGATCCAAGTGAACACTGTGTTGTGTCTTCGCTGGCATCACCCATATTGTTTTTCACCTGTGGAGGAGGTCCACAGGGTGAAGGATTTTCATGCTCTATCAACTGGGCCTGTGAGAGCCTTCCCCCTGTCTTTGATTGCGGGAGGGCAACCGGGGCGCGGTTGAGGGAACTCTCCACTATCTTCCATCATTTCGTTGATTCTGTGCACGCCTCAGACGTGGAGAAAGGAACCAAAAAGATATTGACTGATATCTGAGCTGCATTCCAATACGAATAAATACACTGGAGCTTGACTGGAGCGCGGGAGATCCACGCACGTTGATAATGCCACGTATGGGAAGTTCCATCGAACCGAATAAAGAATAAAAGCTGGTTGAACGATCGTCAAGCAGTATGCAATCACAGAGTGAATCACATCCCCTCCGACTCCACATCTTGTGCAGGAAGAATAAAACCAGTCACAGCATTGCGAACGAATCTGAACGTGTTCAAAGCCTAGAGTTGTTCAACAACTTGAAGAGTTGAGCCCCGAGAGTCTTTGTCTATGATAGCATGTAAGCTCTGAGATACTTGCAAGGGTATTCAACTGAAGGGCCAGGCGAATGCTAAATCCTCGGACACACATAGCACAAACCGGCATTCAATATACCGTTCGGAGTATACATCAGTTTAAAAAAACGTCATCAAGGCCACTGGCAATATAACCCTTGACGGAAAGTGTGCCGGCCGGGACGGCACCGGTGGGTTTAAAAGGTCGACCGACATTCAGAGTCCCCCAGTTCTCTATTGCTACATATATTCGATGCAGCTTCTTCTGAACAAGTCTTTTGTGGCTTTCGCCGCCGTGTTGGCTGTCCAGATGCAGGCGGGTCATTTTTTCTCGTTCTCTGCTAGTCCCTGGACTTACAGGTCGATTTTCTCTCCAGCTCACCAATGCCATTGGCGCTTTCTTTTGTGTATGAATATAGGCTGTTTTACTAGTGGTAAAACTGATGCACCTCTGTAGAATGACGACAATTGGACAAATGATTGCGCACATTGGACCGACCTCACCGCTGGTAAATGCTACACCCTCGATGCAGGGCACCAGAATTCCATCTCGAGCTTTGGGCCTGATGAAGGAATCTTCTGCGACCTTTAGTAAGGGGCCACGCCTCCTGAACACGGGTCTATCACAACGCTAACGCAACAGCCTCTTTCAGCACCGACTACCACTGCAAGAACGAATGCATTAGTATTTATTATCCCGGAGAGGCCAGTCTTAATTTCAAGTAAATTTTTTATCTGTTATAATTCATCCATTTTCTGAATCCTTCCAGTGGCGGAGACGGCGGACAGGATTGGTTAGTGCTAACTTATTCTTGCCTGATCGAGCCTAAAAAATTACGCAGCAACGATCGCGTCAACTCTTTCGCCTGCTGGGTGATCCCCACCTAAACGGAAAATGGTCACGTTGTGGGTCAAGGGTTCACGGTCCTAAAGCCTTTGTTATGGTTTACGAATGTTATTTTGGGCGAGATCTCGCAAGAATTTGCGAGATTTTCAAAGATGTCAAAGATCTTTTGAGATCTTGCAAGAAAATCAAACTTGAAGTCAAGGGAAATTAGGATGAGGGGGGTAAAAACTTTTTCAGTATATAAAGTTTAGAGCTTCAAAATGACTAATAAACCATGAGAGAGGTGTTGGTTGGTTGGAAGAAACACATATAAATGTCCAGGGAGTGTATAGAAGAAGATTTATCAGTCTAAACCGATGTCAGCAACGGCCTCTGGGTCGGCTAAACAACGAGCAACCCAGCGAGAACCCCAACCAGGAGAAACTGACAGAAGCTAATAACTGGTGCATTCCCCGAGCAGCAAGACCAACTGGACGGACTCCTCATTAGGAGGTTGTATATTGTGGGTTGGGGTGTGAGGCGGAACCCAGAACGAGTCAAATAGGGACATTATAGGGTATGATATCCACTCAGGTATAATACCCGGGGTGTGGATGCAACCTGCAATAGAATGAAGAGGAAGTGGGATAGGGTGGAGACAATCCCTAAGTCAAGCAAAAGCAGAAGCCTAAGATTAGACAAGGTAGAATCTACTGTACAAGGAGATTCTACCGAGTTTATATACATTCTAAATAAATTGAATATGATCACATATGCGAAGACGTTAAGGGTTAGGGATCCCGCACAGTCGGTCCCATAATTATACCTCAGCTCAAAAACACCATCTGGTCAAATCTGCACTGAATTCTTTCAAATAAAGCTTAATCCTCAAGCATTGGATTGCCTCTTCTCATTTCTGGGCATTATTTCGCAGTCACTGCTCTCCTTAGGCCTCTATTGACCAAAGGTACAAAAAATGTCACCCACAGATTTCCTGTTCTTGGTCATGTATTAATGCCCTATTTGGTCTCAAACCCTTTAGATGGTTTGGGGTATTAAATTTAGGCATTTCGCAATGCTATGATAGCCTGGAGGAAGATGAACTACCATGAACTTATATTTCAACCTTGATCAGCTTCCATCTTCAATTTGTGAGGAAGCACAAGGGCGCATGTGTTGTGGAATAATAAATACATATGGACCGGAATATGCTAGAGCATTAATAGATTCTCCCAGACACTAGGATAGCTCTAATGTTGCCGCGACTTCGAACTCAAGTCATTTGAAGTCGAAGTTGCAGTTGACTTGAGTCGAGTTGAGCCAAGTCTGTGCTGCAACTCGGGTTGACTTCCAAGTCGACTTGAGTTGACTTGAAGTCAACTTGACACGCTGAATTACCAAATGTGTACTGAATCGTTTACAGCACAAAAAACGCAACTTCTTGAATTTTGATGGACTGTGACCTGGATGCGTGACACCCGGGTGACATCTGTCACATTTCTGTGATTTTTCACAAAACCGCTGCAAATGAAGCTGGAACGCCAAAAATACCTCGGTGTACCAAATGTACTCTGGAGTCGACTCAAGTTGACTTGAGTCGACTTGGACCTATTAAGTCGAGTCAAGTTGAGTCAAATCCGGGTTCAAGCCGACTTGCGAAGTCGCGACTCGACTTATCGAGTCGCGGCAACATTATCTGCTAGTACTTCTTTAATATTACTCCTCAAGGAGCTTAGGGTGCAGCTGATCGACTTTCTGAGCAGCTGCAAATACTGTTCTGCCTAGCTGTCTGGGTTCAGCTGATCAACTTTTTTATTGGCTGTAATATTATTTTGCCTGCGTGCCAGCAGTTAGCTGATCAATCCTTTGATGAGTCGCAATATTATTTCACCAATGTTCATGGCTTCAGCTGATCAGCTGCAAATATTGTTCTGCCTAGCTGTCTGGGTTCAGCTGATCGACTTTTTCATCAACTGTAACATTATTTTGCCTGCTTGCCAGTCACGATCCAGCCTCTGACCTTCCCTTTTGGGACACTAACACCTTCCTCCCGAAAAGGATGTTTCGCAAAAAATTGTTTCATATTCATTATATATGCCAAGATCATTCTTCAGCCCAATTCTAGACTGCAATGCAGTCATAAATCCCTGAACAGTGGGATCACCCATCAGAGTACAATATCTTGCCTACAGTGTAATATTTATCGGTTCCAAACCCACCTTATCATTCATGAGAATATATGCAATGCTCCCAACCTCTTATACTAGGTCTTATGAAGGAGAACAACAATATTTGGACCACATCAAAAACTGTGGTCCTTCTCTTATGTGGAGCTATGATAGAAATATTGTTGTTCTCCTTCATAAGACCTAGTATAAGAGGTTGGGAGCATTGCATATATTCTCATGAATGATAAGGTGGGTTTGGAACCGATAAATATTACACTGTAGGCAAGATATTGTACTCTGATGGGTGATCCCACTGTTCAGGGATTTATGACTGCATTGCAGTCTAGAATTGGGCTGAAGAATGATCTTGGCATATATAATGAATATGAAACAATTTTTTGCGAAACATCCTTTTCGGGAGGAAGGTGTTAGTGTCCCAAAAGGGAAGGTCAGAGGCTGGATCGTGACTGGCA
The DNA here is from genome assembly GCA_014925785.1 of Mycena galopus ATCC 62051. Taxonomy (NCBI): domain Eukaryota; kingdom Fungi; phylum Basidiomycota; class Agaricomycetes; order Agaricales; family Mycenaceae; genus Mycena; species Mycena galopus. Next base: position 159,246 of record WIQG01000082.1, on the reverse strand, counting down.
AGCAGGCAAAATAATGTTACAGTTGATGAAAAAGTCGATCAGCTGAACCCAGACAGCTAGGCAGAACAATATTTGCAGCTGATCAGCTGAAGCCATGAACATTGGTGAAATAATATTGCGACTCATCAAAGGATTGATCAGCTAACTGCTGGCACGCAGGCAAAATAATATTACAGCCAATAAAAAAGTTGATCAGCTGAACCCAGACAGCTAGGCAGAACAGTATTTGCAGCTGCTCAGAAAGTCGATCAGCTGCACCCTAAGCTCCTTGAGGAGTAATATTAAAGAAGTACTAGCAGATACCCGTGAATAAATTCATGGGCTAGCGCAGGTCCAGTAACCCTCACTCAAATCCTATCCCATGTCCTGTCCCGCATGCTAAGCCCTCTCTAGTCCTAATCCTGATCGCCTTTGTGGCCTTTGCATCTCATTCCCGTACCACAGGTCTTGCATTTTTACAAAGTCCCTGTCACATGGGTTGAACAGAACCTGTCATTATAACTTGCAAAACGGAAGTCTATGTTTGCCACCGCTTCCCGTCAGTGCTCCCTGTACTGTAGAACATGAAACAGTATAGATTCTCGGCCATTGAAGACAAATTCAACCGGGATAGTTGTTTCCCGGTTTAGTCGGCCAATTGAAAATTTTAGAGCATAATTATGTTTCGGAATTCTACTCAATCTTCTACTTCTAGTACCTATTGACACACCATTCATCATTCAGACTTGTTGTGTTATTTCTTTCAAAAGCTGCTTGCTTTTCAACTTTACTGGCTGCATCCTTCCTGCTGATCTAGTAGTGGTGCTGGATATTCTTGTTTTCTTCTCAAAGTCCCTCTGAGCTCAACTTCGAGTGCTTGTGGTTCAACTACATTGAAAGCATTCCGTGTCGGCGACTCACGATGAGGGCGAGTGCTGGTGTCCATTAAATGAGTTTCAGGTTTTAAGAAAGGTTCCGGTACGGAGGCGAATTGTCTTGGACTTGCTGCATGTCGCAACCCTCGGATCTGTGAGAATTGAACCTAATGGTGGTCGTGTTTGGCTCGGAATATCCTCGGCATGTTGGTTCCGAATAAAACCTGCTTAGGATATCTTAAGCTACCCATGTTGCAACAGTACCATCAGCTTAAGCGGCTTAAGCTGCAGTCAAGTTCATTGTATAAAAAAAGTGCGTTACAATACAAACATTGTATAGAAGCCTTAGCTTAAGCTGCTTAAGCCAAGGCCAAAACTTTGTACAAAAGCGTACTAGACCCCATTGATACTATATGCTTAAGCCCCCTCCCTGAAGCTGGCTTCAGTCGCTTACGCTGCCTGAGCTTAAGCAGCTGGGCTTCAATTGTTGGAGTCAAGCAGCTTAAGTGGGCTTAGCCACGACTTCAGCGAGCTTGAGGTCTGCAGAGAATGAGTTTTAACAACCTGCATGCAAAAAACCAACCTGAAGCGAATGTGAGGCCTTTCGCCTCATTCTTCAAGAATGGCGGACCATGTCCCGACCGAACCACACTGTTGACAAGGCTAGCATGGGTAGTAGATTGTCGCGATGAGAACAACCGGAAAGTGAGGGTGAAGCTAGCACCAAACACTGGGATGAAGTACGTCATGCAGAGGGCGGCAGTCATGAATATCGGACAGTAGCTCAGGCTGGAATTCGTCATCGAGATCAACGGCAGAAATGTTGTAGGGCATCCCACTCCGGTCGAAGGAAGCGTAGGCAGACAGAGGCAAGTACCAAACATTGTTGAGGGGAAGCACAGCCGAGAGCGGAAGGAAGATGGCAGGAGACGCGGCCATTGATTCATGAGGGCAGACGCAGGGGCAAGCCGAAATGCGGCTGCGATCGATGCCGTCGGGGTCTGTTAAGCAGGATGTGGGTGGAGGGCGACAATCCGGATCATGAGTAGCGAGACAGCGGCCCACAGAGACGAAGGGGCCAGCCGAAATGCGGCTCTGGTTGCAGAATTCGGCGCCGCGGTAGCAGCGCAGTGGCAATGTGACAGGATTGGAGCACAAACGTGGGTGTGTGGCGGTGAGTCAGGTGCGCGAATGGACTCGGGGGAATCCAAAGTCTTCCACCTCAAACGACACGTTCTCGGAATCCCTGACCCACTCTCTAGAGACGTTGGTGAGTCTGCACTTGTACATCCTATACATTTCCTGTTACACTTCCCCAGTTATTGTGTGGTTTCCACCGACACGGAGTGGACGTCAAGGGCCACAAATTACAATGCCACTGCTCCTTAGTCGAAGTGAAAGCAGCTCTCCTCTACTTCATCCTTGGCCCATTCTCCATATTGATATACCGCTTCATGTTTCGTACTGATGCTTCACAGAGATCTTGCCCCTCAGGCAGACTTCGCGGAGATGTCGCGGCTGCATGGGCGCAACATGTGCGTCTTTGCATATAGTTAGATGGGTAGGCGGAACAGCTGGATGGAGGGTGGTGGTGATAGCAGGTACGCAGATTGTGTATTGTGCTTTGCAGGTCGCGCGAGAGGGATCGGTTCGGGAACACGTATGTGGCTACGCACCTTTTCTACTCTCATGCTCTGGCTTATCATTACACGCCTTCAGCGACTGCACATGCGCCCGATGCGGGAGCCAGCTTAAGCAGGCTAAGCATATTATATCAATGCGCTGTAGTACAGTTGTGTACAAGATTTTGGCCTTGGCTTCAGCAGCTAAGCTATAGAACCCTCAACTTAAGCTATATAATGTCAATGTAATGAAATACAGTTTATATAACAAACTTGGCTGTAGCTTAAGCCACTTAAGCTGATGGTACTGTCGCAACGTTGGTAGCTTAAGATATCCTACACAGGTGACAGGTTCTGACGGCTTGTCCCGAGCCATTCTGTTTAGAACCTTCTGTGTCCCCCCCATTGTATTATGTAGTAGATTATTATTTGACCTACCTGTTAGGGTTTAGCCCAGAATCCAGCTGATTTCGGAGAACCCTATACTCTAGGGATTAATTATACATAGGGGGCCTAGACTCTTGGGCATTGTTGACTGTATATTGTGGGAGGTCAACTCAAGTTTTGGATGTCAGTCAAGTGAGGTATATATTAGCTTTGTTCATGGACTCAATTACAGGCCAAGCTCAACTATCCAATGTCAACGCCGGTGAAAAGACTATTCGGAAGGCGTCACAGTCGTGGGTAACCTCGCGCGCTAAAGGGTCTATCCGTGTCAACGGATACATTTTTGCCGCGCGCAGAATATCAGAGCTTTGTGGTGTTTATATGGACTCAAATGGGTGTGGTCTTTCTCTACACAGGGCTGTCGACCATGGATCGGATTTTTGCATACTAACGTCGGCATGCTCGAATTTGGCTCGAATTCTGCTCCTAGTTTGATTTTGTTTAGATTTTATGATAGATTATACATTCAAAATATACTTTCGGACCGGGATCGATACAATCGAATTGATAATAGAAAATTGACTGGAGATCCAACTCGTGTTGCGCGGATGCTCCGAGTCGCAAGGACAACTTGGGACGAGTTTCTGACACCAAGAAAAGCATGAGCGCTCGATGATGACCATAAGTAGCAGGAATGCTGCGAACTGATTTTGTGATAGGACCGACGAAAGATATGAGAGCAGGTAACCGGACTGATCGTACAGGAGAGCAGCTAACAAAGAGTGGAGAGGTGACAGTGGACATACGTAAAGGATAACGACGTTACGGCCTTTACTGCAAAGCAGCTGTAAACCCTAGTATACAAAGAAACAGATCCAGCGTTGTCCCCGACGAGTTTACCAGTGCCTGTGGGTAAGGAGGAATGGAATATGCGTCGTAATATCTGTCTTCAACTTCCTAGGCTGAAAAGACGGAGGCTGAGCCAGCACGAGCATGTCATATGACAGGTGGTGACGAACCTCCAGAGAGGTGGAAAATTCTGGTTCTGCGGTCGGCTCTCCTTTCCTTTACGCGGATTGGATCGGGCTCTCGATGAAGCAGAGACACGTACGAGATGGCCCGGTAAACATCAAGAACTGTAGCGTTGTCCTCTGTTAATGGACGTTCAGTCCTCGGCCGAATCGTTTCAGCGTTCTACACTCACTCCAGCCCTCCATGAATGCCTGCCGGATGTGAGGTCAGGTATACGTATACTGGATCGGATTGAAGCCAAGGCATGCACCTTCGTTGCGTAGCTCATCTTCTGATTGCAGTGTGCGACCAGCTTCACGTTGGAAGCGCCGAAACAAAACTATGTACAGCCCTGGTAAGGACTCGTGGTGTGGTAACCTGGCGACGCACGACGACTGGCATGGTTTTTTTGTTGTGGCCGTGCGCAGCATGGTGCGTGTGCTGGATGTGGTGAAGATCATGGGGTGTCTTGTACTACGCCAAAGAAGCATCAGAACCGGCGACGAGGTTTGGAGGGCGGCACCCACAAGATATGGCACTGCGAGGGAGTTTCCGCTATGGCAATGATCGAAAAAGGCCTGGAGTTCCCCCATTGGAATGCGGACGACATGACTCTTAGTTTATAAAAAGAACTTACCGTAAGGTGTTGGTGGGGGCCAAGGCGCTCGACCTGACTTCATGGTTGAGATGGCTAGTGTATGTAAAACGAAATACAGCCTGAGGTACATGCCAATTCTTTGCGAAGATCCTAGAAAAGACCCAAGCAATTAAGAGCGGCCAACTTGGCACAAACGTACTTGAATACGACCTACATGAGCGGTTATGTTCCCCTTTTGCTTGCAGTCTGTCGGACAGATGTCTGTAATGAGGATTATTAGAGGTTAATCGAGAGAGTACAAGAAACTCACAGACAGGTGCCGTGTCCTCTTTTCCCGCCGTGCCCGGAAACTATGGGGAATGATTTCAAGAGGTTTGCGCATACATGAGCCGACCTACAATAAAAGAAAACATGCTTGATCCCGTCAGCATCAACATCCTCAACCAGCCATTTCAAGGCGTTGAGGATATTCTGCCTGGTAGGTCTGAATTTGAGCTCATCTCGATCTTCGTGCAAGATTCGACTGGAATGAACATGATAGTGGTCTTACATTCATGTGCGAGGACGCCAATATTTGAATTTGAATCCAACACACCTCCAATGAATTTCCGCATGACTTGTGCGTCATGCTTGGGGGCCGGAATGTGGTCCTTGTCCCCGTTGTAGGTGCAACCGATCTGTGGAGGATGAGCCAATGACTGAGAAGTTCGGGTGCGCTATACAAAGAGTGCTTTAATTTTTCCCCCCATGGTGAACGTTAATAGGGAACCTGGACGGGGTGTTGATGTGGGGTCGGGGATGACAGAGATAATTCCATGAAGCAGGCGTATTTAAGGCCCACAAGAGGGTATATCCCCGCGCGCTTATCAAACCGCCGTCCAACATTCATCATTAAAGTGCCACCTTCCATTTGACAGTTGGCCCCCGTGCAGGCTGGATCTTCCAATCGGTTGAGTCCTCTTTAGCGCCTCACCGTCAATATTTAGCGTTTTGCTGCCACTGTGTGAAAGATTCGTCGGAAGCTTGACATGGATGAACATTCATCGTGTCGCAGATAGATCTAGAGCTCGCCTGCTCCAGAAACCAATAGGAAGATAGAGTTCGCCTGAACCAATAGGAAGTACTTGGTGTTAAGCGCTTCACCGCCAAACTCGTCATTGTGAGAAGTTCGTTGGAGGACTATCATGGCCGATGAACATTCATGATGTTCGCAGATAGCGCTAGAGCAAAATAAATATCACTCTCCAGCAGTCGAGATTTCTCGTATCTAAGTAGATGTCCTGGTTTTATGCGCTCTTTCTTCTTTTTCTCTCCCACACCGCAAGCTCCCAGGGATACAATTGTTTGTTTCCAACGGAGTGCCCATCTGGTGCTCCGATTTTTCCGTCATCATGACATTTTTTTTTTTTAGCTTTGGGGTGTCTTCGTTTTGATTTCGTTACCGTTTTCAGCCAATCACGTGCCCCAGCTGCAGCGCTCAAGCCCCATTCAAAAGGCAGAGCTGTCACAAACTGAGATCACTCCGCTCTTAACGTCTTCCACGTCATCCCTCCGCAAGCTGCTCTGATTCCTCAATACGGCGCCGGTCCTGTAGGATCAACACTTGAAACTTGCACAGCAGGTCGTCATGCTTGTGATTTTTTAACAAGAGTTTAGGTTTATGGCTGCAACGGTACATCCACCTTCTCAATCTTGGCATAGATACCTAGTAAAAAGATATATGCCAATGTGCAAATAATCAACTATTTTGTGGTGCTGAATCTCGAAGTGCCCGCTGTTCTCCGGCACTTGCGACTTCAGTTGAGGCTAATTCAAGCCCCACACTTCAACGCATCAAGATTTTTGATTGATTGCCGAACCTTTAGGTTTGGTTTTAACAGTATTTTTTTTGTAACTCTCTGCTTGCCTTAAAAGGCGATGTTCAGGCTAGCGAATGGAGTGTTCACAGCCACCGCCACATAAAGCTCGAGAAGCATTTACCTTGCTTTTGTTGTCCATATATGGTATTTTGCTGTGCTCGTTCTTTCGTTGCCCTTGTATGGAAATGTGCTGTGCTCTTATTTACTGCCATTCATTTGCTCTTAGTCCCTGTCTCCGCTGCCGCCTTCCGTGTCCTATCCGTAGGCACCGCCTTGATCTGGTGCCTTTGTGCCTGTCGCTGACTCATGTTTGCATTCAATTACGAGCCCGTTCTCTCGAAACTGCTTGTTTCGGCACGACGCTTTCTCTGAAAGAAATATTTTCCGATGCAGGTTTTGCAGAAGTGTGAATGCGCTGGGATAGAATTCTATGGTAGAATTCTACGTAGAATTTGATGAGATTTTCTACTAATGTTGCCGCGACTCCAAAGTCAAGTCGTCTTGGAGTCGAGTCAACAAAAGTCGCCGGACTCGACTCAACCTCGGAGTCGAGTCGAACTAGATTGACTCAAATCGACTTCAGGTCGACTTAGTCGACTTAGTCGAGGAAGTTTTCTTCCTGATTGCCTCTGTAGGCTGTAGGTTAATGTTGAGTTCTCAAGGAGACTTAGGGTAGTCGGAAAATCGATGATTGTCTCAGTACACATTTACCACATTGCTGGGTAATTCTAAATGTGTATTGAGGGAACTTATCTGCGGCTATTTTAACTCAGGGATGTATCACTGAGTAACCTGCTATGTTCATATCCAGCTGCCAGCAATCTCGACGGTTGCAATGGGAAACAAGTGCTCAACTTGTTCAAGCGCGCTGTAAGTGCGATCTCCGATGCGGTCAATCTTTTCGTTTTGCTCGGACCAAATCTTCAACCAAGCCCAATCACAAGATGAAGACTGCTCAATTACACACATGAGATCGAAAACATAATTCTGAGCTAAATTGAACCAAAGTAATTGATATCAGCATCCATCACATCTCCGAGTCCTCCGACATTTCAGGAAACCCAACGTCAGCAAAGTCTAAGCTATCCAAAATTTCCTTCCGGACTGCTCCCTCTTCTTCGCCACCCGATTTCGATGCCAAGGTACACAGCCAGTCTTCTTCTTCGGCAGCAATTGGGGCAGATTGCCAATCTACCATGAAGTTGAGCCGAGATTTCTTGTATGTGAATTTGAGCATCTGCAACGCTTCCATCAACATAGGGTGAATACGATTTCCGTCATTTTGTGTCAGTCTCAGCTGACGACGAGAAAACTCGTTCTGATGGAACAGAGGTTGCTTGGATTAGGCCAAAGCCAAGGAAAAGGTGATAGATTGTTGGCCATAATGTATGTCCATGATTCTGTAGAACAACAAGAGCCATTTAATTATTTTGCAGGGGAATAGAGAAAAGCACTTACTGTCCAATGTCCAATCATATCGGTTGAAGCTCTCGGAGGAATAGGGCAGTGAATGTAATTGTCCAGCTCCTCCTCTTCGGACCAGGCTGCACCTCGTGGGTCACCCATTTCGTTCGAAAAATGCAGAAATTTTTGTGCACTATGATACTGCTCAGAAGAAAGGGCAAGAGCAAGAGCACCAGCGCCAGCACCAGCACCTCGCGTTCTGGAGGGTTGACGAGAACTGGGCTGCGATGATGCGCCGGAATCTGATCCTGCAGGGAGAGCCTGCAGATTCAGTGTTTTCATGCCAGTAAGCCTTGAGCTGTGAATGATTCCAGTAGATTGAATACATTTCGTTCAGAAGTAATGAATGACCTACCCGTTCGAGAATAATTGCTCTTGCCTTTGCTCGGTCCGGCTCGGACCAATTCACCGCAATCCACACAAAATGAATTGTAGGATCAATGACTGGTTGAAGTGTATCGGTGAGTATACCTCTTTGCTGGCAAAAGAACTCACACATAAAATTATGTATGTATCAGTGTCGGCAAACCTGCGGTAATATTTATTTGTGACAGCGAGGCCTGAACCAATTAATTAAAGAGAGAGGCTGAGAAGGATGCAAACAACTCAGGTGCGAATGTTACATGCCATATCACAGAGTGGCGTTGTGCCAAGGCCTATGGCTTTAATGGTGGACTCCAGCAGGACAAAATGGACATATCATAGTAAATGAATGTACACACAAAATTCAGTGGGACAAAATGAATGTACACAAAAATTTGCCACTGTTGGATGCTACAGCTAAGGGATTCTGAGTTGACAGAAATATTGGTGAGGTGCCAGAGCAGCTCTTGACATTCAAAAAAGTTGTTCCTGCTCTACCACCGCCTCTTTCAACTCATACATCATGTGACCTTTTGATTTTTCCGATGATTCTCCAAAATCACCATATTGAAAGAAAATTATTGGCAGGGTTTCCAGAAATCGAGTGTGACGTGCGGCGTACAAGTTGAACGAAATACTGTAGTATTCTGATTAAGTCCTTAAACTTGGCCGGAGGGGCAGTTAGGTGGGAAAAGTTGATGTTTCAAAAGACTTCAGACAGAGTGGCTTAATTTCAAAAAGACAGTCATGTTAAGTCACACCGGAAAGGGAAATGTTTGTGGTAGGATAAAAACCGAGTCTGATTCCACTAGTATCAATTTGAGTTTTTCTCCTACCTTGAACTACGAGAATCAATATAATGTCAACCAAAAATAAATTGAATGGTTTTGAAAGTGCTTTCAATGTCACAAAGCAAGATAGTTTCTGCAGATCATGAAAGGCTTGCACGAACTTGAAGTTTCATTGCAGCTTTCAATGATATCAAAATATCCAGTTTCGGGAATAAAGAGAGTAGCGCCGAAAAACCACTTTCAGTGCAGCTTTCTGACATCCTGAAACAATCAGTTTCAGTGGTTGAGCTATTTTTGCTATTGGCGCGGAGAATGCCGGACCAATAGCAAAAATAGCGCAGGTTTCTTGATGCCTGAAACGCATTGTTTCAATCTGTGTGAAAGGCACATTTTAAGTGGTTCTTTCAACATGCCTTTCTTTATTTTTGAAACTCCTCCTTTCATTGGTCTTGAAAGGGGCCTTGAAAGCTATAGTCCTTGGCATGCTTTCATGAAGCAAAGAAACTGGTGTTCTTTGTGACATTGAGGGGTCCTCTGAAACAAGTTGGATAATTTTTGGTTTATATTACATTGATGCTCGTAGTTTCAGGTAGGAAGAGAACTCAAATTGATACCAATGAAACCAGAGTCGGTTTTCATCCTACCACAAACATTTCCATTTGTGATGTGAGTACAAGTTTAGTTCTTGATTCAGAAGGCCAGGTGCTTATCTTCGCTGAGCCGTGTTCTCTTGGCACTCGCAGGACCTACTTCCAACTCCTGATTTTCATCTCTCTCATGTGCGCGCTTCCGAGAGACACCCTTTATATACCCGGCCACCTGTGTTTCAAGCTCCTTTGCGATGTCATCAGTCATTTCAGGCCGACACCCACCTCAAATAACAGGTGTGTGGGTCTTCAAATCGCCGATCACCCTCCTGGTAATTCATCCTCTGCTCGATGGTTGGCACGAAATATCTATTCTTCATGGCAGATTTCAGTAGGGCCCTGAACGCGTGATTTGCACTTGTCGGCTCCGCCTCCTGGTGCCTAGTGCCTGTGACCTTAAGTTGAGGGTTTGCCTTGGTCAGATTTGGGGTCTCAAATCATTGTTTTACGCAGGGATGCATGTTATCTACCCCAGTTTACCAGTCTAAATCCCGGCATATACCTCTATTAGTGTTTTAAAATGTACATGAGCAGGGCTTTGCACCGTGTTTGCGTGCATTTTGGGCATCACACGCAAATTCTCTCTCATGCACCGACCAACTACTGTCTGTTCTTGTTGGTAGTGGATACTTTTGAATATTTAGGAAGGTGTTATATACACTATATCCACCTACCTGCTCACCCCGGCTTCTTTCAGTATCTTGATATTGGTACGAGTCTACGAGGGGACTTTGCCGTGCAACAACTTAGGAAATTTGGGTCTAAGGAGCTATGAGGTATATTGCATAGTTCTTGGTATACATGAGCCTCAAAACTCCTGACTCAAGTCGACGAAGTCGACCCCAGGTCGACTTGTTGGACTCCGGAGTCGATGGGAGTCGACTCCAGCGAGACGACTTGACTCGACTCAAACATCGACTTTTGAGTCGACTTTACCCGACTGAGTCGGAGTTTGCGGCAACATTAGTCCGGACCTCGAATAAATTATATTTGCTCCACAGAGTTTAAAGTGCTCTTTCTCATTCCCGGAACAAAAAATCGATATTGGTTGTTGCACTGTTGCGCTTCTAGGTTATTTGGGAAAGTGACGCAGTGGGCACAACGTGGATCTAGTGATTTCGGTAAAATTTCACTGACATTCCTCTGATTGTTGCGCCTCCTAGTTTGAGACCGCATGATATGTTTCAATGAGCACGGCTAAATATGATACGGAGACAATCCATAATATAATACACAAAAAATTGTCTTAATATCACATTATGAACAACACCACTTATTCCTCTACGTGTACTACATCATCAAGCTATCCCACAACATTAAAAGGAAAACCCAGGCTTTATAAGCAGCGACCAAGATCATTTGCAACGGTAGGATCCGGCTGCGCCAGCTACTCCAAGCCCTCTGTATTTGCGTGCAAGGCATCCTCGTGTCGGCCTAGCGAGCGGAAATCTGCACTGAATTTATCCAGGGATTGGGTAAGATCTTTTACTGCAGTCGAATCTGTTTCCACAAGCCTACGGCGCAGTTCCATAGCCTCCATATCAGTGCGTAGCGCATCTTCATGGCGGCCTAGTGAGCGTAAATCCATACTGATGTTATGCAATGAAGAGGCAAGATCCTTTGTGATGGTGGGGTCTTTCTCCATAAGACTACGACGAAGCTCTACGGCTTCTTTATCGGAGCGCAGCGCATCTGTGTGGCGGCCAACTGCACGGAAGGATATTCCAAGGTTAGACAAGGAATAGGCAAGATCCTTGGTGATGTCAGGATTCTTTTCCGCAAGGCTACGACGAAGCTCTACAGCCTCTTCTTCCACAGGCCATGCATCTTCATGGCGGCCCACTGAGCTGAAATCCATTCCGAGGTTATGCAATGACTGCGCAAGATCCTTTCGGGCAGCAGGATATGTCTCCACAAGCTTGCGCCGCAGTTCCACGGCCTCTTTATCAGCAGGTAGTGCATCTTTATGACGTCCCAGTCGGCGGAGATCATAGCCAATGTTATGCAATGACAGCGCAAGATCCTTTATTGCAGTCGGATCTGTCTCCACAAGCCTGCGGCGCAGTTCCATAGCCTCCATATCAGTGCGTAGCGCATCTTCATGGCGGCCTAGTGAGCGGAAATTCATACTAATGTTATACAAGGAAGAGGCAAGATCCTTTGTGAAGGTGGGGTCCTTCTCCATAAGACTACGACGAAGCTCCACGGCTTCTTTATCGGAGCGCAGCGCATCTCTGTGACGGCCAACTGCACGGAGGGATATTCCAAGGTTGGACAAGGAATAGGCAAGGTCCTTGTTGATATCAGGGTTCTTCTCCGCAAGGCTACGACGAAGCTCTACAGCTTCTTCTTCCACAGGCCATGCATCTTTATGGCGGCCCACTGAGCTGAAATCCAGTCCAAGGGTATGCAATGACTGCGCAAGATCCTTCCGGGCAGCAGGATCTGTCTCCACAAGCTTGCGCCGCAGTTTCACGGCCCCTTCATCAGCAGGTAGTGCATCTTTATGGCGTCCCAGTTGGCGGAGATCATAGCCAATGTTATGCAATGACAGCGCAAGATCTTTTATTGCAGTCGGATCTGTCTCCACAAGCCCGCGGCGCAGTTCCATAGCCTCCATATCAGTGTGTAGCGCATCTGCATGGCGGCCTAGTGAGCGGAAATTCATACTGATGTTATACAAGGAAGAGGCAAGATCCTTTGTGAAAGTGGGGTCTTTCTCCATAAGACTACGACGAAGCTCCACGGCTTCTTTATCGGAGCGCAGCGCATCTCTGTGACGGCCAACTGCACGGAAGGATATTCCAAGGTTGGACAAGGAATAGGCAAGATCCTTGGTGATGTCAGGATTCTTCTCCGCAAGGCGACGGCGAAGCTCTACAGCCTCTTCTTCCACAGGCCATGCATCTTCATGGCGGCCCACTGAGCTGAAATCCATTCCGAGGTTATGCAATGACTGCGCAAGATCCTTTCGGGCAGCGGGATCTGTCTCCACAAGCTTGCGCCGCAGTTCCATGGCCTCTTTATCAGCAGTTAGTGCATCTTTATGACGCCCCAGTCGGCGAAGATCATAGCCAATGTTATGCAATGATTGCGCAAGATCTTTTATCGCAGTCGGATCCGTTTTCAGAAGACTGCGGCGCAATTCCGTGGCCTCTACATCGGCGCGTAGTGCGTCATCCTGGCGGCCCATTTCACTGAGATCTAGAGCGAGGTTTTGCAATGACTGCACAAGATCTTTCCTGGCAGTGGGATCTGTCTCTGCCACCTTTCGGCAAAGTTCAACGGCCTTTTCATCCGCACGCGATGCATCCTCGGGGCGGCCAAGCTGGCGGAGATAAATACCAAGGTCATTCAGTGACAGGGCGAGGTTCTCAGGCACCCTTCCTTGAGGCCCCTCAGCTTCCACTTGTCGGAGACGTGCATCATCCAGCCCGCTGTGCTGGATCACCAGGTGCAAAGTGGCGGCTTGAATATTGAAATTGGGTCCTTCCCCAACACCTCCATGGCCACCTTGTCCTCCACCCCTTCCACCATCGCCTCCTACGCCTCCTGGACAAAATGAATAATGATTGGGGTAACAAACAATTTTTTTCGCACCATTGATCCCAGAGATGTAGTAGTTATTGACTGACTGAGATTCACTAGTCTCGCTGCAAGACATGAGAAGTGCCTGATTCTTAGATATCCAGAGTGTCAAGTGTGGATCCTATCTACCTGGGGGACAACTCGTTGTCAGTCACCGGTGAATTTTACTCTGGAGACTGTTAACCGACCTAAGAAATGACGATCGTAGTGCTGTACTTGTCTCTTGGCTCGGAAAGACAATCGCTCAGGGAGAGGATCGATAGCGCCAGATGACTGGAATGTGTCGTCGTTATTGTGACGAGATCTTCGGAAGAGCTGTCAATCAGCCTGATTGACATGTGTCACGTCAGGGGCCCGGAGAAAATGCCCCGCCTGCGCACCTGCAGGCCCCGGGAAGCTCCCGATTAGGGTTGTCCTGACCCTACTAAAATTTGTGCACTCAGTTTGATTGCATGGCTTTTTTCTAGGAAGCAGAAAGTTGCGCAAAGGGTCCTATTAGATGCTCCAAGAATATTCAGTGCCATATCTTCAGCGGTTGTCCAGCTATGAGTGATTTAGTCCGAAAGATTTGCGGACAACGACCTCGGAAACCCATTATTACCACCAATGATCCCATCAAAAACCCAATTTCCTACGGACCCAGGAAGCTCGCCAGTACAAAAATTGTATGGGCAGGTAGGTTGGCATCTTCTCCGTGATTCTGGCCGTATCCTTAATGAAGCAGGGGAACCACTGAAGCAAATCAAACATCAACGGTAAATTGGGTTTTTGATGGATCGGACAAGGCTTTAGCGAAGCTTCCCGGGCCCTGTCTGCGCGCACTGACGCGGCATGGTGGGTAAGGCCGCTGCTTTGCAGGGCAGGTCCTCGTACTTATGTTTTGTTTTTTTACTGTTATGTATTTACCCCAGTTTTGTTGAGCGCAATGAAGACTTCCTGGGCAATGTATGGGAGTCCTCTATGTAATTCCCAGCCAATTAAAAATGTCTTTTGAATACCGAGTGGCAGCAAAGCGCTAAATCTGGACGGTGAGGCACTAAACAGCACTCAACCGCTTGGAAGATCCAGCCTGCACGGAGGTCAACTGTCAAATGGAAGATGGCCACCGAATGATGAATGTCCGACAGCGCTTTGACACACGCGGCGGATAGACCCTCTTGTGGGCCTTAAATACGCCTGCTCCATGCAATTATCCTTGTCACCCCCCCGACCCCACATCAACATCCGACCAGATAGCGGTGTTGTGGGTAGGCAAAAGGGGGGGGATCCCAAAAAGGAAAGAGGGAAAGAGAGAGGAGAGAGGAGAGGGAGATGTCACCCTGGTCTTCTCATTCGTTGCCAGAAATCCAGGTATGTAATCTTGCTCCCATTGTGCCAACAAAAAAAAACATGTAAGTTGGCTTGAGCACCGATACTTTGGAGGTGCTCGAACACCGCCAACAATTCGTACGAAATTGCCGTTTTGGGTGGTAAATTTTTCCGCCGATGCTGTGCTCATCACCTCACGGTCTATGACATTCTCGAGGTCTTCTATGGCAAGCCTACACTGGACATTAACCCAGCATTGTACACCCCCCCCCAAATATGAACAGTTGAGCTGAGCCTTTGGCTGGCCTCTCAATTGTCTTTTGCTTTTTCTTTGTTCCCTTTGTTTTGATTTCTTTTCTTCTCCTTCTTTGGTTTCATTATCTTTAATTCATACTATACCCTAAGAGGCACTACATTCAAGCCCCACCTGGAAAGAGTTTTGGCCAGCTGATCCAGAGTATGACAAGGTCTGCCCAGCTTTGGGGAGGTCTGCCTAGCCGGCCGGAAAGGCCCTATATAGCTGTCTACACAGAATTCTCTGCATAGCTTTGTCCAGCTCACCAAGTGCCATGTCTGGCTGTGTTCAGGCTGTGTTCAGGTGCCTAGTCAAACTCTGTGTAGCTGAGTCTAGCTGTGCATAGGTCAGTGTGAGCACCTGAAGTGAGCTAGACAGACCTTACATTTGTTTCTGTGTATCGTGAAAACACCATTGACCCAACAGTGTGTCGCAACACATGCCACGGAGATGGCCGGTGGTGGGACCTGTCAGTGTGTATCTAAGTGATTGTTGCGATAACGTCGAACAGCAGCAAAGTTCACCAAGTCGTTCAAGTTCGTTCTGAGGGTACGAAATGCAGCTGAAAATGGAATAAAACATAATTTATATCCTTCATAGTTAAAAAAGTCCATGCACCTAGCCAAGACCGGACTTGAACCCCTGAATATATATCTTGTGAGGTTGCAGCAAAATAAAATCCCAAGAGCTATTAGGGACATATTTCACCAGTCCCGATGGTTCTGTTCTTTGAATGATGTTATTGAAATGCCTTGGTATTTTCTCGCAATATTCAAAGGGGTAATTACCGCTCTTTGCAGTACAACAGGCGCGGACAGTTTCTTCTTCCTTTTGGGGCATTTTGTAGTTCCCACGACCAGGACACTTGTTTCGGCCTCAATTCTCATATGTTTTCCTTTTCCATAGGCTCATTCGAAGCGCATTTGAAATGCGCACACGATGGTCTCCTCGGATTTCCCATTTTGCATGTAAATGTGCTTCTTGGGCCGTGAAATCAGATTTTTGGTCACTTTTCTGATAATTTTCTAATAGAACAGCTGTTCTGCCCTCAGTTCTTCGCCTTTTTCCTTGGGTAAAGGCTCGTTCAAAGCGCATTTAAAATGCGCACACGATGGTCTCCTCGGATTTCCCGTCTATAAACGCAAAACTGACTTGCCAGACGAGGGCATCCGCACGGCCGTATGCTAACCCAGAAGAAAGCGGGGGGGCCATTGATATTAGCTGAATTACCGCTGAATTAACTTGAATGAAGTAAAAATGAGATCACACGCAGC
Source organism: Mycena galopus ATCC 62051 (assembly GCA_014925785.1). NCBI lineage: Eukaryota > Fungi > Basidiomycota > Agaricomycetes > Agaricales > Mycenaceae > Mycena > Mycena galopus. Next base: position 143,185 of record WIQG01000082.1, on the reverse strand, counting down.
CACCATATGAACAGGCATGCATCTTGTTGTGATAGGAATAGTAGCTATCGGTTTTAACTGTGAATCGACGAGGAATGGAATAGATAGGGTATTAGGGCTTTAGTGAGGAGTTTGAATTGATACCCAGTCAAAACGAATGATGAGGTTCCAGATCGGAATATGGGATCAAGGCGAAAATGGATGTATTCTTTTCACTGGAGGAACATCGTTCAATACATGGAACGACCCAACTGCTTGAGAATTTGAGCATGTGAATCGATGTCAACATGCAGCTGGTGGATAAAATCGAAGGATGAGCTCGGAGGCACAGTTGGCGCAACCGCTCGGAGTGATGAAAAAACAAAGTCAAGCCATGAGGTTGCGAGAAAGGCTAGTGAACAATGGTGTGCTAAGCTTTTGAGGTCCAATCCTGAAGTTTTGGCGTGAGCGAAGGGGTTGGGGCCTATATGAGCTGAATTTTTGAGGCGCTAGAAGGTGAGCCAATGCTGGAATTGTTCGCATGAGCGAAGGGGTCGCAGCCTATATGAGCTAAATTGTTGAGGCTCTGGAAGGTGAGTCAATGCTGGAATTATTGATGATTCTTCTCCTGAATGGGCGGCAACCATGAAATTCTGTAGAATACAACTGAAGTGAGTTTTGTCCAAGTTGAATAAATCTGGGGAGGCTATGCATGAGCGAGGAATTTGATGGGAGCATTAAAATTTAAACTCAAAATAACAATTGTATCAAGGACACAGGCAGGCCATGTATAACTGAGGGTTGCTTAAATGAATAGATGGATCTCTCAGACAGTGAGGCTGGCTGTTACCATTCAAGAATTATTGGGGTCCATGACACTGAAAGCTGAACTCGAATTGTGAGCTGATGAGAAAGGCGATCAAGCATGACACGAATGGCCATTGGACCCACTTGAATTTGATCCAAATTCGGTCGGAACAAACAAGGTAATGTGGTGATGCATTGAGGCAAAGAATAGAAATTTTGATGCTTGAGGGATCTAGAGGCATGGCCTCTTGTAACACGAGATAGACCTGAGTGTTCCTGAGTCATGAACTTGGATTTCTGCAGTTTGTTATGCAACACTCAGTGATTTTCGGTTTTCAACGTGGATTTGCACCTGCTTAGCACGCCATGATCAACATGTCAAACATGTGACCTTTTTGTTACAATATTGGGAGCTAGGCACACCGCAAATGACGATATTTCCACCTAGTTGGAAAGCTGTACGGAATGTATTAGTTTCCGAGCAAAAGAAAAGGCATGAGAAAATTGCCTCTCCTCTGAGCCCGAAAAGCCGACCGGAAAGTGGCACTTTCAGGGTGACTTTCCCCCTTGGGTGTAAACAGGCCCTTTCCGCGTAATGAGAAAAGGACGGCGGAAAGTGGCACTTTCCACAGGCAAATCACATGCGCGGAATCTTATTGTTTCCAGCAAACATGCTGAAAGCGGCTGTTTCCGGTAAAAATCATACACACAATGAAATCACCACTTTCAGCAGGTTTGGTGGAAACAATACACGCCAACAAAAGTGATAAGATTCAGCTCATGTGATAGATGCACGGAGAGCGGTTCTTTCTGTACACCTTTCATAAGCTGCGGTGTGCCAGGGTATTCGTCCTCCCGCGTGTACAATTTAATATCCCACACACTGTCCCTGCACCTCCTCGATGACTTCTAGCGCCTGTTTCTGATCCCTGGAATGGGACACGGCGGGAATGGACTCGGCGCCAACTCTGTCGGACAGGGCATCCTCGGCGTCGGGATCAATGGTATTGCGAACTCAGCGTCGCACAATATCTTGCTCGCGCTCGTAGACTGGGTCGAGAGCGACGTCGCTCCTGACTCCATAATTGAGACGGCTGTGGATACGAGCGTGCGCTCACACTCCGATTAGCAGACAGTCTGATTTCGGATATGATGTATAATTCAGCGTTCCCTTCCCTTCTGAGCTGAATAAACATCTGCACTGTCATGCCGAGTGCCACAGCACTCGGAAATTGATAGATGTACTCAGTGAACTACAACATTGCCCAAGGGGAAATGAGCACCGCAGTAATTGCAGCGGCCTTTACCCAACTGGGCTCCTGTGGTGCACCGTTAGATGTCTCGCTGCTACCTTGTACAGTCGTCGGAACAGAAAACAACAACGACTGACTTACATACCTTGGGGTAACCGACGGAAGGACCTCAGTTGTTGCATTGGGTTGTGAGGAATCATCTGATCCCTGCGGCGCTGGCGATCTATTCATTACTGGGGTAGAGCAAAATAAGTTCATGCTGCTTACCAGGACAAATATTGCTCATCCCTGCCGGATGCGTCGAGCACCAGAGCCGCACTAAAGTCGAACGGCGCGTCCGTGAGCGCGGCCGTCGTCAGTGACGCGTTGGACAGCAGAATCCAGTCAGCGTCCGTGGCGTTCACCTGAATCTGGATAGCCATACGATGCCCTCAGCGCTGGATCACATTGACAGCGCTAACAAGCACACGTACCTCGTAGTCGTCGCCCTGGTGCGGATCGGGGTTGCTAATAAGCTCCCAGTATAAGAACGGCAACTTATAGCTGTTGATCTTCTGGACCTGGAGGAGATGCAATGGTCATTCCGGGTAATTCAAAAACGCCTCGTGAGCGCTCACATTGGAATTAAGGTTAGCAGTGCGCCCGCTGCCGACAAGGGAGCCCCATTCTTCGACGATGAGCTTCTTTCCCGCAGCCTGCGCCTGGCTGACTGCTGCGGGCATGTAACTGTCGTATCCACTACATACAAAAATAAACCTCTCAGCACCGTAGTGCTAGAGAAGAAGACAGAAAGAACGCACTCGGTGTAGTCGTGGATCGCTACCACGTCAATCGCCGCACAAGAACTGTTGAAGAAGATTGGCTGAACACTAGCACCAGCGGATCCGCCGCCAGTAAAAATTAGTTGGTTCTGTAACCCGAAGTCAAAATTAATTCGGCGTTTCTGTAAATTCATTCGCACCACGTCCGCAACATTGTTTCTGATCTGTTAACCCAGGTCAATACCATGAGCCGTGTGCAACAAAATCTGGAGACGAACTTGCTGCGCAGTATCACAAATCCACGAGAGATGGCTCTGTATAGACGATTTATCAACCATTGCAAATGTCAACTATTGGCAAGGAAACTCATACGAGGTACAACGTTTGGTTGAATATCATCGGCCTGTACAATGTGTGGTCAGAATGAACCGCCTGGAGGTGAAATCACCACTCAGTGAATGAGAAAGCTCACTCATTTTGCGCTTCAAGTCCGAATATATAATCCGAAAGCTCGCTCCACGACCGGTTTCCGAGGAGCGCGTTCTTGTGTGTGGACAGGATATGAGTGATACGGGCGTTGAAGGTGCTGATCGCCGCTGTTGTTGAAAAGGTGATAAGATAGAGCGCAACCGATAGAAAAAAGCACGCACATGCATTGGTGTAGAAACCCTCCAGGCCGTAAGTAGCATTGTAATTATCCCCACCTCGCAGCGCATTTTCTATCGCAGAATTCATCGAGTGCTGATGAACAGAAGGTAAACATAAAGACGCACGGTCGTACATTCCTGCAGCAGTGCAATCAGTTTCTTTCTTGGGAGTTAAGGGAAGTCGGAGGTAAATGCATACCGATCAACAGCTTAATCCCTGCAGCATGCATATGTCACAAACCAACAACCAAGACGAATAAGAAGAATCGTCACCGTAGGAGTGAGCATCCACCTACAACCACCCAGCGAAGAGTTGAAATTGTTCCTCGTGAAAAATTGAACGGACGCACCATCAACTGGTCAATTAGATCGAGCACAGTATCGTTGTAAGTCCCCAACCCATTCGCCTCCAGGTCGTTTACTAAAGAGACAAGAATCGGTTAGAATCCAAGATAGAGAAGAAAATTAAACACGACACACCTGCTACGTTATCGCTCGCCTTCTGGCCCGCGCCAAAACCCGTTACCCAGGTCCGCAGAACCTTTTCCGGCATGATATGCGCCGGCATCGTGTTACAATGCTAAAACACACCTTCATGCCAGCGGTTTGCATGCCAGTAAGTATCGCAAGCCGGTCGACCTGGGGAAGCGCGTAGATGTAATAGTTCTGCATGCACCAGTGAACATGGGTCAGCGGGCGACGTGGAACAGAGCAAAACTTACGTTCGCGCCGGCCCAGCTGTTTGCGGCCAGGGCAGATGGCAGGAGTGCGGTAAAGCAGAGGTTAACCTTCATGAATCTTTCTGTGATAAGTTTTTCTCTTCTAGAGGGATACAGGATAAGGTGTGAAACGTGGTGGTCGTTACTTAAAAGAGGGAATCGGATGGTGTGACGCCGGCGTCGGAAACGTGATTCAGAGGCTAGGGTTCACTTTGCATGACAACGGGTTGTGTGGAGCGGGAAGACTTTTCGCATAGTGCCCCAGAACTTCGGTGACTTGTAGCTTGCGTTTATTTTCCGTTGACTGTTCTACCCACTAGAGCGAAGAGTGGAGGTGACTCGAACATCCCCAGGCAATACGGGAGAATATATTTAGACAGGCCCCACCAGGCACTGATGGGTATCTCCAAGGTGTCATAAGTGAGCGTCTACGGCACATCCGTTACGAGATGACGAGAAAGAAAACAAGCGCTACAAAAGGCACCGGCCGCTCGACAGTCTAGTACAAATGTCTTCCACCACGGTCCGACGGCGGGGGTTTCGATGCTTTGCCATGGTCGTTGGAGAAGTCCTCGCGTAAGTAAATCGCAAAGTATGTCGATGCGCCTTTCCGTCGGAGCGACAGGGTTCGGGAAAGGAGCTCCGGCGCATTTGGATGCTTGAAACATGCAAATCTGGCGATCAGGGAAGAATGGCACAATAGGAATGTCTGAGGTCTAGAGAGAGCGTTTCAGGAAAGAGACTCGGGTCGAGTTTTTGTGAGAGGTTGATGGAATCGGAGAAACGGCCATTTTTTGAAGCAAAAGGAAGCGACAGCAGACCACTCCGATGAGGCTATGAGATCCGGAGGAAAATCGAGGACGTGAAAGCAAAAGCGCGAAAGGCAAGGAGGAATGATCGCATCACCTCTTGTTTATTTTCTCTGTCGTTGCCTAACACTTCCTCCTCGGACACTCGCTCCTGCATCTCAAAGCGCAAAGCCCCCCGTCCTCTACTATTTTTTATCCCCAAGTAATGGTTCCGCACCTAAGACAAAGGCAGCACTGACTCTGCCCATGGGGAATCTGCAAGTCGACTCCGAGAGGGCAGGAGGAGCTACATGTCTCTCTCGGCGTCTCCGCCCCAACCTCGGGACACCTCTGTCCCACCCTCGAATAGCCTCCAATTCGGAAAAAAACCTCAAGCTCTGCACTGTACACAAGCAAGCAGTAGCACTGCACTGGGCTTGATGTAGACAAGGTGCGTGTTTATTCAACTCATGTCGATTGCATCCCCGTGGCCCCTACCTTCTTCGTACGCGCGTCTCCAGCTCGGCTCGCAATTCAGGTCTCGACGCGCTCCTCTTTTCTCCGGTCCCGACCTCAACTCGACCACCCACTTTGGAACAAAGCCGCACTCTTCGACTCTGTCTCTCCCCTGCGTTCCATTCTTCGTCCTTCTCGTACGCGTACGTGCGCTCGCTCAGAGCCGACTAGGACGCCACGTCGCACTCGGTCCCGCCTGCTCTGTTTACACGACTCCAACTCGAGTGCAGCACTGCGCCGCCGCGACGAGTGCGTGCCGTTCGCCGATTGATACACTATGCTCCCTACAGTAACCTGTCCGTTCCTTCGTCCACCGTGGCTCGGTCTATACCGCCGCGTCCACCGCGAGCTTGCTTCTCAGCTCCGATTCCCTGACCCTCGTCTCGTCCCTCATCTTTCTTCCTCAGATACACCCCGTCTTGACTCTTCTGATCACTCATATGCACCACTGCCGAGCAATATTACGCCGACGGCGACAGACAAGGGTGACTGTTGTTGTCCTGGGTGAGTGGAATGGACAGATATCGACGCATTATCGAGCCCGTACCGTGGCCATAACAATGGATTTACATTATTGTACAGCAGGCCTATTGCCCGCCTCCTACGGATTCATCCTGCCTTCTAGACGTGGTCCCAGTTACGCACGCCGATTGAGTCGACGTGTCGCGATAAGCCAGACCGCTCCAAATCCATTCTCAGCTGACCCTCGCCATCGCGGGAGTGGCCTCCGTTTCTAGGTCGCAACTTCTCTAGAACACGATCTTTCGCCTGGTTTTGGACTGCCAGTAACACACTCGTTCATCGTTTAGCTTCCGGACTTGTTTCCAATGCTGATCATCTTTGCGCGATTTTCGGGCGGCTGCTTCTTTCTACAACCCTCTTGAATGAATCCATGCGGCCGACCGAGAAGCATGACCGTTCTAAATCTATTATCAGTTGATCTTCACCCTCGAGGGGCTTTCCTCCTTTTCTAGGATGCGTAGGATCCATCTTGTCTAGAACACGATCATTTGGCACCCGATTTGGACTGCCAGTAACACGCTCGCCCACAGTTCATCTGCCGTTCCTGTTCTCATTGCTGATCATCTTGGCGAGATTTCGAACGGTGATGTATCTGTATTCCACAGCTTCAGCCTCGTTTCCAGCCATCAGAACAAACCTCTTGTATAAGTTCATGTGGCCGAAGTCTTCCTTACCCGCTCAAGCCCACCAAAGATGATAGAGGGACTCGACCTTCCCTTGACCATGGGGGCCCTCCTCGGCGGCTCATTGATTGCTGTTGGGTGCGAACGGTTCATAGCTGATTCATTATCACGTCCCTGAATTTTCTCCTCAGACTATCGGCCGTAGTGGGCTTCCAGGCGTTCCTTTACTTTCAGATATTTCCCAAAGACACCCTGTCATACAAGGCCTTGGTGATGCGCTTGTGCTTCATTGCAGTCTCCAGTACTAACCACACTTACTAGGTTGCGTGGATTTGGTTGGTGCTCGCCGTACAAAAGCGCAGTTGTGTGGCTAAATAGCCTCAGGATTACCGATACTGCGCACACCGTCGCGGTCTGCATAACTATCTGGGAATATGTTGGGCGGAATTTTACGAATCCAGCGAAGTTGCAAGAAATAGTTCCGTGCGTGCTGTCGATTTGAAACTGGAACGACAGAAAAGAAAGGGTTCTGGGCAGATCATATTCGGTACGGACGTTCCTTCCTAGAATTTCGCCGTTGCTAATAGAAGAGCTCTTCAGGCTACCATTATATTGACGCTGATCGCGACGCTGAACGTGAATCTGTAGGTTTTCCAAACTGAAACCCTTCTTGCTTGCGTCTCATTGGTTTTGATATCCAGCTTCTATGGATGGAGGATACACAAGAGTTGGTGTTTTGTTACATTTTATTTATTTGACCTAGTTAATTTTTGTATAGTGAGCAAGCATAACTGGTGGCTCACCGGCTTTATTGTACGCCGTGTCTTCGTGCTAGTTGTTATGCATCAATTAATCCAATTTGATGCAGTGCATGTTGTGTCTGACGAGGACTGGTATGTGTTGTTACAAGCCTGACTTTTCTAATTCTTCCGACGTTTCAGCACTGGGATTATGTGCGTTGTGAACCCTCCAATATGATATAATACCTACTAATGAAAGACCTACGCAGTCACAGCCGCTCAGACGTATGTCTTTTACTATCACGGTTATTTCAGTGTTGCTTATTCTACATACACAGGATTACACTCAGGGATTGGGCGACCTTCAACATGCACTTTAAGGTCTGCGTTTAGAAATAATGAGATGGCTAGATTGATCAAGGCGACAGGCCTGTAAAGTCGCCGCGTGGTCTATTTCTGCGGCTACGGATGTTGTGATTTCTGCGGCACGATATTATTATCTTCGTGACCTCAAGCAAGGGTATATACCGTGCGTAATTTCTACTGCAAACTTGAAAATAATGTCTGATCCCGAGGTGCTTCGTGGCTAGTACGCGAGAGCTGGTAGACGTTGTTGTAATCTTCACTATTAACGACGGCCTCCTTACTTGTGAGCCGTGCCAGTTCGTGTTGATCAAGGTGCTTACTGCTTTTGGTAGGTGTCACAATCATCGTTGTTCTCGCATGTGTATGCCGCTACTTCTGCCATAATCCTGATGTTAATCACTAACCGTAGTTACTGACCATGCCGACGAACTTCGTTTGGATGGGCATTTTTTTTTTGCTAGCGAAACGTGAGTGCTTCGAGAGCCTTCAAGGATATATTACTGACTTTGTGGTTGAATTCTAGTCTACTCAAACTCTGTACTCTCTGCATATGTTCCCTGCGCCCGCCATTGACCCATCCTATGCTACTAATGTTGCCGTGTCGGCGCCTCAGGCTCAACCTCAGAAACTGGTATCGATACCGGCACAAGCCAATGGGCATACCCTTGACCCGTCACCCAGCATCCCACAACGTGCTCCAGCTCAGTCCCCCGGCGGCCAAAACCTTGCATATGCAATCGAGCGATACGCACGAGATACGTTCAGTGCGGGATGCTTTCCTTTTTGCCTTCGCGGTTGAATTTACGAGAGCTCCAGACAATGGAAGTTTTCGTAGAACACCAGGTCGAGTACACTGTCCCTGTCGGGAAATACAACGAGGACAACCACAATGCCGATTGTCGAGAAGACGACTTGTCCGGGGGGAGACAGCTTTCTGTCTAGGTCCTATTGTTTCTAGGTCCTACTGTTTCTATGGACGAAATTTGCCAGTGGCCATGTTCTTAAATCGCGTCCGATTCATTTGATTTTTTGGTTGGGTCAGAGAAATCGTGCAACTGCCTTTGAGGCGCTGAATTATTTGTGCGTGAGTGGCGGGATCAGCGGCTTTGCTTTCTGTTTTGACTCCGACTTTCGCGAGTCTGCGAGTCTGGTTCTTCGGCTGGCTCTCAAATTGCTTCTTTTTCGAGATCTCTTCATAACTATCGGCATCGATTTTGATAACAAGGAAGCGACAATAGCCAGCTAGGTTCTCAGAGTACTGTAATACACGCGGAGCCGTCTCAGCTGATCGGCATGAAATCAATATTAATGCCGTGGCCCAGCAGTCTCCGAGATCAGTGGCCCGTGACGTGCAGTTTTCAGCCGATAAGAATGAATGCGAGACAAGAAGACGAAGTAAACCAAAGGTGGGATCAAAAATAGGTAGATAATAAAGACGGGGGAGACAGGATATATAGATAATAACGCGGACTATGGCAGGCAAGCGGATGGGAGACGGGATGGGATCGACGAAAATAAACCGGGCCAGGTACATAGTACGAGCCTTCGGACGTCCTCACACACAGGTGCTGCTGGCTTCCGCTAGAGACCAATAGCAGACAGTCAGCGAGATTTCCACTAAATCACATCAGTTTCAATGCCAAATCTACCAATGCTACCAAGCCACCTACCAAATCTGGTGCTACTGGCGCTACCGGACGCTACTAAGCAAACAGTGCGCTGCTACCAGAGCTACCGAGAGTAAATAGCACTGGCTGTATGCAACCAAGTAATTTACAGTTTCCTGATGTTCCAGTGGATTCCTATGCCACATTTGAGCAATTGTGCATGTTTGTGTTCCATTCCCTGAATCGGCCGGTTCCAAAGTTATACGAGGGGCAGCCTAGGCCCTCTGGACTCTGCTATTGATTATGGCATGCTGAATTGATTCCGTATGTTTCTACCAGCCAGGCAGTTCTTTCACCTTAAACAATTTAACAACTGAGCTCAATGCAAGTCAAAATTTGGCCGAGGTTAGAGTAAGGTCAATCCTACCTTTACGTGGTCCCTGTCTGTCTCTCGCGATAAATATCATCGGGGGCAAATGACAACGCACTTGGAATTTGAGTGCGTTACACGCACTCAGCCTGTAGTGGATCAGTCAACACGACAAAGGTTTGAAAGACCTTTGCCCCGTCTTTTTTTTGGGGGGTGAGTGAAAGAAGAAACAAAGATGCCACAAAGGTCTTTCAAACCTTTGTCGCATTAACTGACACACTACAAGCTGAGTGCGTGTAACGCACTCGGAAACTGAGTGCATCGTTGTTTGCCCCCGTGTATCATGTAAATCAAATATTTGAGGTGAGGAAAGGTAGCGCGTAAGGCTCCATTTGAAAACGGGTTCAAACGATTTTAAACATTTTATTTTCATTTAGTTTGACCATGGCCGCAGACAGTAAACGGTTAGCAAGCAAGCGGTTCAAATGGTTTTAACATTGAAAAATATTCTAGCACTTGTGGTTGATCATAATTGAGGTCCTCATGAATGCCAATCCAGAAAGCTGGTTCAGTCCCCTTGAAAATTGCCGCAAAATAATGATTGCGAGGTTGTGTCCGTTGTGTCCAAAAGGTTGTTGGCGGATCTGACCCGATCGGGTTATGATCACCGATGGTGGGAAGCGCACCTGAGGCGGCCTTGCGAGCAGCGCTCAGCACATTTTTTCATGAGAGTGGAAATGGCCCTTTACACCTTCCAGTGGACTACAGTGAAGGTTAATACTGAACCTGGCCGCTGTAGTACAAAGTATCAATAAGCATAAGTATACCTAACTTCAACTGTGATTTTGGTTTTTCCTGGAGAAGTACCGTTTTAAACTGTTTTCAAACGGTTTTAAACCATTTTATTACCGTTTCCATTTGATTGACCCGGTCTTCAAACGGAAACTAAATGGTTGGAGTTTTAGTAGCGCGTGTTTCTTTAAACTGGTGAGGAATAAACTTTGAGGCTTTACACAAGCTTTATAGATTCTTCTGACGGACCACAAATCCCCGCCGGAGGGAACCAAGGATACGCCTTGTTTCTCTTATTCATTTGATGCAAACCATTGGCAGAAAAAATGTTGGTTATGCACCGCAACAGAGTCAGGCCTGTGGCTCTGGTCCACACTCGCGGTATGTTGTACCCTACCCCGAGAATCGTTAAAGCGGCGACCCCGCGATTCGGACACTCATGCAGGGCTAATGAATACATTATATTAGCCTAAGTACGGAAGAAATCTTTCCAAAAAACTTGCAGCTGTTTCCGAAATTGTTGCGACAAATCAAAAGTTTTTGCGCTTGCTTAATTTTTGATGCAGTAATGAGGAATAGTGGTGTGGACTCAGATACTGCTGACCAAAAACTCGAGCACATTTGCAGAAAGGCTCAAGACAGGCGTAATACAGTATTTCCTTCAAATCGACAGTCACGTGTCATGCACCCCGTGTCGATCCCGGAATTTGGTCGCGGTCAGGCATCACGCAGGCCTCTGTCGAATCTCCCGAGCGTCACCCCGAGCCCAAAATTGCCTGAAAGACACAAAAAAGAGAATTTTGGTGGGAAATGTTGAAATTTAGGAGGTGTCACACCAAAATTCGGCCGGTGTCAAACTGTCGAATAGGTAAAATCGGTCACGCATCACACCCTGTGTGGATTTGAAGGAAATAATCCAGGATTATCAAGAGAGTAAAGCGATAGCTTGCTGACAGCCGTCGAGATTGACAATAAACTATACAAGAAGTTAAGCTTGTGGACAGCTCAACTGGAATGGGACTCGAGGTGGAGTGGGCGAAATCGCTTCGAATCTAGGATTTGACGCGCCTCCTCATCAACATCTGTGCCGAGGTAGGAACAACGCTAACGTCTAACGAAGTGGATCAGAACTAAAGTTTAATATTCTGATGCCAACGAACCTCCTAACGAAACATTCGGCGGCCGCCTGGCGAACGGCTGTATTTCGTAGTTGATGAGGATGTGGGCCAAGATCATCTTAACGCTGTTGGCCGCGAAGAACCGTCCGGGGCTGTGTTGAAATATCAATACATTCCACTGACGGTAATGCAGGATGTTTACGTACCACGCGTGGACGCCGTGTGAGAACGGGAGGAAATGCGCGGAGGTAGTAACAAGGTCTACATTGATGTGGGGTTTTTCATTTGTGGCCTCCTCGCGGAGGCGGGAAAACCTGAAGGCATCGAACTCGCGCGCTTCGGGGTAGTACTTCTCGTCGAAGTGTATCCCATCGATCGAAACACCAATGCAATTGTCCTTCTTGACAACCAGTCCGTTCGGGAGCATCACGTCAGTCTTAGTCCTGCGAGCTAGGGCAACACCGCCGATGTTGGAGACACGGAGGCTCTCCCGAAGTGCGCTGTCGAGGCGGTAGAGCTTGCTAAGCGCTGCCTTTGTCCATTCACTGTTGTGTTCCGCAAAAACACGCTCTGCCTCTTCGCGCAAGATCGCAACCACATTCTGCGAAGGGGGAGCGCTCCAAATATCGAGGACCGCGTTGGTGACTGCGAGGCTGGTGGTGCTAATTGCTCCAAAGTTGAGGATAACCATGCGGTAAGCGAGGGAATAGACGGAGGTTTCATTTTCAGTGTGGCGTTTGAAGGATTCCCGAAGCAGCCAAGTAGTGAAATCGTCCTGCATGGGAAGGTTTTATCAGAATGTGCAAAAAGATTGATTGGCCATACGGGCTCCTCCCAGGTGTATGTCGGATCTGCGGCCTTGTTCTTCATGTCCACAATGCGCTGCGCAATGAGAGGCTCCAGATATCTCATTGCGACTCCGGCGTTGCGACGAGTGGGCATCGTGACCAACCAAGCGACTGCGCTGAAGATAAGCAATTAGTCAAAATCGAGAACGACAAGATGAGCTTACGGCCTCATGAACTTCGGTATGTAGTGGAAGATGATGGAACAGACACCAACAAACTTGGCGAACTGGCTCACAGACTGTACATATTCCATGTTGGAGCCTTTCAAAGTTCAGTCGCCTGCATTTTAGGAATCATGCCAGTGCTCACAAAGTTCTTTCCCGACGAAGAGACGGTTGGCGACCCTTCCAACGAGTAAAAGTGAAGATGCGTACACGCCAACGTGCTTCCACTCTCCATCTGTGCCATAAAGGCTGGCCGTAGCAAGATCGACTTCATCCAGCAACGCCTCATTCATTGTGCCAGTGGTACGGGCAAGGTCGCGCTTGATGAGAAGGTCGACCATGTCGTTCGATAGGATCTCTGGGTGGCCAACAGTATACTTGAATTGAGCTGGGGGGATGAATCAATCAGATTATAATTCGAATGAACAGACACTGTAGGACATACTCATGTAAAATGTGCAATTCTGAGCATGCAGGACTTCGTTAGGCATCTGTGCGAGCCAGGGTGCCATGGAAGGCGGCAGGATGATCTGCGGGCCCCGCTGCCAGGTGGGTACGATATGGACGAGGTCGGCCATTGAATACTAGGAAATTATCATTACGGGCGGTAAGACGAGTAAGCGGGAAATCACTTTACGGTAGCCGTCGAGGAAAAGCGGAACGGACTTGACCAGTCCACGCCAGTTGGCCTTGATGCTGCTGAGGAACTCCGTACGCTTCCCCACCCAGGGGATATCTGACGGGACGTGACCATGTTCACGGTGGGCGCCAAAGCTGACAAGCGATGAAGCCAACCCAAACACAACGGCGAGGAGCACAAGAAAAAATGGGAGAAAACTAGAGAGAAGGTAATCGAATGACATACTGATCAAGCACAATCTACAGAGGGACTTGTTATAGCCTTCTTTCCGAGGGAGCTACGGGTCGGGCCAACCCGTAGCTTTGACGGGGATACCTGTCCATCGGCGGGTTGACGAAATCGGCTAGAAAAGACCCTGTTTATTGACGTTTTGAATTGGTGGGAAAGAATGCGCGGAACTGAATCACTGCATTCCGAGGCTCCCTAGCCACGGCATCTGCCCACCGAAGGGCATTGATGGCCCTAGCTAGCCGGCTAGCCGCATGTGGCAGCCTAGCCGAACGGCTACCCAGACCTCCCCAGATCTCCCCGCACAATCCCCACAGCTCGCCGTCGGGGCTCCCAGCACGTGTGGCTAGTCGGCCCTGGATAGGCGGCTCTCGCCGTAAGTGCGGCTATGGGGCGCCGGAATGCAGTGACTAATTTCAGCTGGCGTTTGGTGTATACTTATGTTCTCCAGGGCTTGTCTTGATTCTGACATGGACGTTGTTTAGGATCTTGGGACTTCAAGTGTTCACGTAGAGGTGGCCAAGATGGAGTTGAGTCTGTCGGAGAATAATTCAGTTAGACCGCGCTTCCAGGCGACCTTGGTCCCCGAGACAGCCGACGGAGTACGCCATCTTCCTGTGCATATTGAAACTGTCATGTAGTCCGAGAGCTAATCTACACGGAGTTTGGTTGAAATCGGGAACGCAAGCGTTCGTCAGGTACGTCACCCTTACACAAAACCTCCCGAAGTCCTCTCAATTCAATCCGTCTTAACGTCAAGCCCAAGCCGGGTCGGTCTTGTCCGCTTCAATCTTGCTCTGCAAATCGACCAACGCCGAAGGCAGACGTGGAACTCACGGCGCGGAGGTAGTCGCCATTTGTCAACAAGTAAAGAGGGTTAAATATCAAGTGTTGAACTTCAATACACCGCGCCATACACAGTTCTGTATGTACCATTCTGAGAAACGAGAAGAAGCCGGAGAAACAGATTTCGATAGTCAAGCCAAAAAAGTAGCCCCCAGTGCGGATATGGAATACAAGCCAAGAGTGTTGGATGGGTAGAGATAAGTTGAAGAGCCTGAAACAGAAACAGAAACAGGCCATATAATACATCCATCGAATACTCGAAGCATAATTTCAAGGTGGACGGCGGCGCAGCCTAAACTTGATAGTTGATTAGTTCGGCGAAATGGAAAATGAAAGCAGGAATGCGACGAACCTGGAGGGGATGAAAAGAACGTCAAAGATGAGAACGGAACGGACCCGAAAATCCGAAACATCTACCGTTTCTTTAACGAAACGACGAGGTTTCGTTGGGGTTGGTTTGTTCCATCCCCTTTTAGCTTATCCCCATTAACCGTTGTTTAAGATCTTGCTCGTTCGGCTGTGCTACTTCCCCATATATCCGCTTCTCCATTTGTGTTTCCTCTGCTCTTACTCTTGGATTAACCCCTTACCTCCTTTCTCTGCTGTTCAACAGAACCTTTTCATTACGAGCGGCCACCTGACCTATCCGCAGTCTTTTCTTGACAGGATGCAGTTGCTGCGACCGACGGCGCAGCTCGACTCGATGCTTATCACTGGGCCGGTAGGCCACCTAGTCTTGCCGTTCATGGACATATAAAGTGAGTGCTGAATTTGTTGAACGGCGACTCCGCTTCCCCCTGCAATTCGCTGCCCTGCAATATGCTTCTCTAGGAACACTTGCGGCCGACTGCGTGTACTGCCGGCTATCTTTCGGACTCGGATTCCACGGTCAAACCAAGACGTCGCTGCTGGGGTTCTGAGTCTCAGGTCTTTTCCAGTGGTGCCGCCCCAATTTTGATGTTTCCTTTGATTTCATCGGGTCCGTGGATCAACCCAGGTCAAGTCGTTGTCTGTGCTGCAGCTGCGTTGAAGTCACTGCACCTCATTCATTGTGGGTGAATAAATCAAGTTTCCCGGCAGAGATCTTTCTGGGTATCAATTGTGTTCATGTTTACCATTCGTTCCGAATCTTTTCCTTCTGTTCACCGGTATCCTGCTTTCTTCCCACTTTGACCAACCGCCCTATGCTCAGCCTCCACGCTCCTTTCTTTGGCTTTTGTCTGGCAGCACCCCTTGATGGTTTGACTCCCGCGGTGATCATTCTCGCATGCAATCATATATAGTCAAAATACACCGTCGGTTCTCTCGGGGTCGACTGGTGGATGTGCAGACCTTTTCCGCAGCACAAGATCGGGCACGTGTTAAGATAGGTTATTATGGTGGCAAATCGTGTCCCTTGACAGCTGGCAGGTCATTTCACGGCATTATATCTTGGTAGCATGCACACAAATTCGAGTAATTTTGTTTTACCTCCACGGTGCGACGAAGATGTGACCTACCAGAGCGAAGCGGAGGTACATCTTATACATTGAAAATGCGATGAAAAGACACGCGCAGCAGGCGCGTCAAATCACATGGACCTTTCAAAAGAGCCGCATTCCTGCGGGCACCGTCGATGTGTCCCGTCCTTGTTCGCCTCCGATTCGATGTGTTTGTGTACAGGCGTAGGCGTAGCCGTGAGTTTGGACTCGACACAGATGACCGTTTAATCATGATGATAAATGGAACGGAATTGGGTGGGCGACGTGGGCGTACAGGCCAAGCTAGGGTAGGTGTTTCGAAGTCACGGTCGAGACAAACATATAAGGGGTGAGTCCCGGAATGCGAGCAGTAAGTCGAACGGGGTACGCGCGCGTCACGCACCCTGAAAGCGGGGATCAATTGAAATCCCAACGAGATGAAAGGATACGCACCTTTTCGACGGTCTTTAGGCGGCAGTACGAATAATTTTTCCCAAAAGTTTGAGTTAGATACAAGAAGAAATGTGATACCCAAAAATCAAATCTACCCTTAAGTTGTGTGGTCTGTCCGTCTTTACAACCCGACGGCTGTCCTGAGCGCCACATAGTTCCTCTCTTCACTTCTTCCTCAACCGCCAGCGCTCTCCAGCACATCCAATACTGTTTGCAAGTCCTTAAGATACATCCTGGCCTGTCTTGAGGATACCTCCTGCGCTCTTTTGCCTCTTTTTAGGCTGGAGTGACTCGTGGCGCTTGCAGCACCAAGGACGACGTCAAATAACCCACGGGCACATTGATAGCTGGTGTATGAGTCTTTATGCCCCTACATCCAATTCCTCGGTGCTTATCATGGATATACATTTCATCGAGGGGACTGAAAACTGTGGGTGATTGTAAGGGCAACCTCAGCTCGGCGCAGGGGCGTGGGAACTAGCGGGGTAATCCGAAGAGAACTCAATTCACAGTGCTAAATACAGGGTTCTAGAATATGCACCTAGCGGGAGAATCTGAACAGAAGAAGGATAAGGATTCCCACGGTAGGCGAGTTTTTTATAGGTACTAGCCAGTAGCACATGTCCGAAGTGATCAGCAGTGGTCCCGAGCTTGATCGCATAGCACGTTCCAGTGCGAGCGACCGGACGAAGGGGAACGGAGGGGAACGGAGTCCGGAGGGACGGGGGACGATGTTCCGGGTGAAGGTGCAGCCTGAGGTTCCAGACAGAAGGCCAGACGGTCGGGCGAGGCCGGACGCGGGAGGGGCATTGGACGAAGGATCCGACGAGGCAGTGGGGCGGTGCGATGGGCCGGAGCCGGACGGATGGGCGGTTCCCCTGACAGTGATTGTTTTTTTTCTTTTTTCTCTTTGCTAACGACAATCCATCTGTATCTCATCCATTCCCTAGGTTGTGGACTTCATCACTCAATCCTCAAGCCTTCCATGCTGTGTGCTGTCCAAGTTGATTTCGGCGAACACATTCACCTAGCACGTGATGTGGGCGACCTTAGCCATCGCAAACCTCGTCTCTGGTGCAGGTGTTACACGCGGATGGCATTCTCTGCGTGCTGTACAATACGACCAGCTGTTACTCAGCATGACCGTTCTACGGTGAGTGGCCACAACTGTTCAATACCGTGCAACCTACGACAATACATCTACGTGCTGGCAATTCAATTCAATCTCTTTCCTCCATTATCCTCAGAGTGAATTTTCAGAAGATGGCTGTTTACAGTGCGGGTGAATTATAGTGAGTATGGGTTGTATCTACTCCAGTCTGTACCTCCGGCCTCTATTGGTGGGGGCTGTTCGGCTTGAGCGCAAAAATGTGCTGCTTCAGCAGAACCAAACCCTCGTCTAAGAGGAGTTTGTCTGCGTTGAGCCCGCATGTCGTGATTGCATGACTGGCACTATTTCATGCACCCCTCCTCGCACCACTCCTGTCCCCGCCCGCCGGCGCTGCCCGGGTGTCACAGCGGCAACGGACTCAGAGAGATGTGGTTCTGGATCTCGGTGGCAGCATCGCGGAGATGCTTGGACAGTCTGCCAATTGAGGGCTTCAACGGTGTGCGAGAATGATGAAGATGATGGTGGAGTTGCCGCGAGCAACCTTTGCATTTTCATGTAAAAAAGAGGGTTGGGTACGGGAAAAGAAGATGTGAGACGCGCACACTTTGCGAGAGGCGGAAACCAATTTCGCATGAGGATTTTGAAGGCAATGGTCTCCGAATGGACTGGGCACTGCAAGAAACGCTGCGGAGCTCGCATGGGGCAGCACGTATCGTTCAGCGCCTTTTGGCGCTGCCCAAGCCGTGCAAGATTTGAAGATTAAAATATGACTAAAAAGCATTCAATGCAGGTGCTGTACGCAGCACAGACTATGCCTTTCTATACCACAATACACTCGGGCGGCTGACTGAAGGTGTCCCTCGTTAGGCTCGATGCTGCGAGGATCACGGAGGCGCATGAAGGGCGATTTCTGATTAGCATCTGTCAGTTGCCTAGCCCACCGCCTTCGGCGATACGGGGATTTATGCAAAGGGGAGAACCAAGGAGGAATGACAAGAAGGGTGGAAGTGGAACTCGGCTAACTCAAGCGAGTCCCACTGGGTGTAAGTGAGTTCCACCCGGGATGCATCAACCTTGGAACTCACTTACACCCAGTGGAACTCGCTTAAGTTAGCTGAGTTCCATTCATACTGCTCGTCCAATTAATTCATAAAATCAGACAGTGGGTATTCCGGGGATCACGCCGATGTCTGAGTGTCCACTGAATGCACATTTATTCCCGTGCACAACACTTCACCTAAAATTGGTATTTCCGCATAATATGAGCTCCCAGGACTGAAATCCCGCATAACATGGAATCAAGGGCTTACTTCGGGGGAAATGGACAGTTCTGCAATCGCACAATTCCGCGCAAAGTCCGGCACGTCGAAAACCCGCGCAAAACTCGTCGATTGAGAAACCCGCGCAAAGTCAGTGAGTCAAAAAAAAAAAAAAGGAAAGAAAAGAAAAAGAATAGCGCAAATTCAGATGTGCAGATTGTCTGTGCAATTAAATTAAATAAAGTGTGTAGATATAAGCCGAGATGTCAACATAGCTAGGATTCAAACATTGGCAGTGGCTATCTCCCGGGCTTTTCCACTGTCAACTCACTCTGTGCTCAAGCAATTCCCACATTGTGCATAATCTTTGCTCATTCTTTGTTTTGTTTTTCGTGGTGGTACGGTAGGGCTGCCGGGCATCGAACAATAAGGTACACCCCTGCAGTCATCGTAAGGTTTAGGGACTTGTCGACCCCCAGTTGTATTTTTCCACCCCTGGGAATTTACGCACGTCGTGTGCGCGGCAGGAAGGGACGGCGGGAATCGTTGTGATCCATTCGACGCCATACCCACTAAAACCTCAGCATCTTTGCTCACTCAGTAATCCCCAATCTGCATGCAAGGATCCTGGGCTGCAATCTATTCAATTCGCTCCACAGGCACAGACCAATTCCTCCTTTCTGAATTTATGGCGCATCCTGATGCTCTTGGTTCGATGCTATCTCACCGGGCGCTACGTAAAATGGATTGAAAATTGCCTTGCTCTTCTCTAACTTTTGCCCAGCACGGAAGATGATTCCCTGACACCTGACGTGAATTGCCAGTATCACTCGGGGAAATCCGTTATTTCGGGGTGCCCGGAAACGTTTCCGAAACTTAAAGTTCCGGAAAGGGATCCGGGAATGCCGAAACCTTTCAGTTTCGGCAACAATTCCGGGAGAGCCGGAACTAAAAATTTCGGGTCGGCTGAAATTGATTCCGAAACTTTTGATTTCGGGCCAGCCGAAACTAATCGGCCCGCCTCAGGGTTCTCCCGAAACTAAAAGTTCCTGGATCAGTTTTGAGAGAAGCCGGAACATTTGGTTTCGGAAACGGTTTCGGCCGACCCAAAACTAAAAGTTTCGGAACCCGTTTCTACATTCCCGGACCAGAAACTTTTAGTTTCGGGAACATTTCCAGGTGCCCTGATTCAATGGATTTCCCCGAGTGTATGTACGAGTGGGTTGCATATTTTCTTTTTGCAACTCGAAAAGATTGATTCAAGGTTCCTATTTCAGGGGCCGGAAATTTGCCTCATCTGCAATCATCGTGCCTCCAGATCCCTCCAAATCTTCGGAATTCATTTACAACCTGCGTTCCAAGTGTGGATTCAACTGCTTTTGATCCATGGAACCCAAAGTGATGCCGGTTCAGCTGTTTCTTTTTGTACCAAGGAAAAAATGTGCCAGCTCCCTTACCTCCGCCCATTTACTTACTCTTGCCTTGATCTCTGTTTCTTCTTGCCCCAGTTGCACTCCTTCAGAAAATTGTCGACTTTCCTAGCGTCATACACAATTCTACAATAATTACCTACTGGTTGAACCAGATGTCAGCGTACTCGAATGCGACATATTTTGCCCAATTCTGAAGTGCAACTCACTCCAAACTTTTTGGCTGCTCGAGTGTGCGCCGTTCTTTTGACTCACTGCCTTTGCGCGGGACTCACAACCGACGAGTTTTGTGTGGGCTTCGAACCTCAGGACTTTGCGCGGGTTTTTGAAGACGCCGACTTTGCACGGAATTTTGCATCCGGTCTTTGCGCGATTGCGAAATCGTCAGGTTCCCGCAAAGTATGTATTTTGTTCCATGCAATGCGGGATTCTTTATATTGGGAGCTCATATTATGCAGAAATACCAATTTTAGGTGAAGTGTTGTGCACGGGAATAAATGTGCATTTGGACACTCGGACATCAGTGCGATCCCAGGAATACCCGCTGTCTGATTTTATTAATTAATTGGACAGGAAGTATGAATGGAACTCGGCTAACTTACATAAGCGAGTTCCATTGGGCATAAGTGAGTTCCATGGTTGATGCGTCCCGGGTGGAACTCACTTACACCCAGTGGAACTCGCTTAAGTTAGCCGAGTTCCACTTCCACCCTTCTCGTATATACTCCGAACCAAGGGAGGGTAAGGAGCATGTTGGGCGATGACGAGAGGGAAGGGAGACAGCGCAGCGCTGCACAGTTGGCGTAAGAGAAAACAGCGGCTCAACACGGCTGAGCCGGGCTCAAGCCGAAGCCTAGTCACTCGGAGCCGCCTTAGCAACGGCTGGCTTGGCTTGACTAAATTTAGGCTCGGCTCAATCGGCTAGCCGAGCCAAGCCGAGCTGCGGCAACACTAGAAGAAGTCCTTCAAGCGGGGGTAAGAACGGAATTCGATTGTCATGTCGTCAGTTTTGTGTTCAAACAGCCCTAGTATGGCCTGCTCCGCCAAAAATTAAACTCCGAAAATTTGGGCTGTTTTACTATGAATTTGGCTTCTGAGGGCCTGGTTAATCACTCATACCGCAGTGATATTCATCGGTCGATCCACCGAGGGTGGGAAGGTCTGTTGCAAATCCTGACGTTTTGGGCTGATTTTTCCGCCCAACGGTCGGGCCTTCCCACCATCCTGACGCGACGCGACCCGGTTGAGCGGGTTAAGGCTATGCAGACGCGGATGAGCGTATATATACCATCGCCTTGCTGGCAGTGCCTATCCTCAGCACCGATGTCGAAGGAAAGCGGATTCCTCTCCCTGGGCCTGTTCACCGTCGCCATAATTTGGGTTACTCGCCAACTGCGCTCATCGAAAATGCCTGTCGCTATACCAGGACCCAAACCCACTTCGTGGTTCTACGGTACTCGCCATTTACTCCAGCGATACGCCAGTGCCTCATTTTTCCAGGAAATTTGCATCAATTATTCCACAGCAGCGAATATGGCGAGCACGAATTCCAGTGGCAGAACATCTACGGTCCAGTGTATTCAGTCAAAGGCTGGTTTGGAGCCAGTTCTTCCGGCTCTAATCCTATGTTCTCGTGCTCACCGAAACTGTAGACTTCACGTCTCATGATATCGGATCCGTTGGCCGCGAAATTTGTTCTCAATAGTCGTGTTCTCGTCCCAGGTCCATCAATGGAAAAAGGAATAAATATTTTATTTGGGGCCGGTAACCTCGCGACCGCACGAGGTATACGTTTCTATCATATGCTTGTTCTCGATATCAACTATGTCAATCCACAGATATGCGGCACGCTGACCTACGAACCATCATGAACCCGTCCTTTTCGTCGAAGAGCGCTCGGGCTGCAGTCCCACTGATCAAGGAGACCGCCAGGAAGGTAAATTGACTCTAGTTCAAATCTAAATCGACATAGCGCTGAATAATCGAAGCTGGTAGATCGATGGGAATCTCTGGGTTACCCGGGAAACACCATTGATATATCTCGCACATTGAATGATGCTGCGTTGGATCTTATCGGTGACGGTAAGCCGAGGCCTACCCTTACTGAACTTTGCCGATGCCCTTTCAGCTCTCTTGGGATATTCCTTCAACGCGTTAGCCGGTCAGAGCGAGCTAGCGAGGCTTCAGAGAACACTGATGTAGGTCTCTTCACCTCCGCCAATGCGAAGGGTTCAAGTGTCTTTGATTAGGGACGCCTTGACTGCAATGTCATTCGGCCAGCTTCCCACCGACGCGCTGCTCCCATACATTCCGGACTGTTTTGTAGCTCTTGCGTCAGATTTTCTGATACCCAATATGCAGAAATATCGCAGGATGACGGATGAGTTGGGCCGCATTTTGTTGAACTTGAGACGCGATAATGCGGGATCTGGAATCGATCAAACCTTCGTAGGTCGTTTGGGTATGTTCTCGTATCCTGAATATTTGCAAATCATTTATCGAACATATCTTCATCCTAGTCCAGGGCAACGGTGTCCCGGAGGAAGAATTGGGCGTACATTTGCGAACCATCCTGATCGCAGGTCAAGATACCATTGTGAGACTGCTGCCCCGGCGCGGCGATGTACACTTTTGAGAATTCGACGTTAGGGCGGCACCTTGTGCTGGATATTCTACAAACTGGCACAAATGCCCATTTTTCAACAAGAAATCCGTGAAGAAATCCAGCGTACCAGCGTCGATGAGAACCACGACTACAGCAGCATGCCTCTCTTGACCTCCCTGATCAACGTGCGGACAGTCCATGCACTCTCTTAGCTGTATGCATGACTCACGGTTATCTAGGAGGTTCTACGGCTATATCCTGCATTTCCCCTCTCGGAACGTGTCGCCACGGAAGATTCCATCCTTCCGCTCAGTAAACCCATAA
The DNA here is from genome assembly GCA_014925785.1 of Mycena galopus ATCC 62051. Lineage (NCBI taxonomy): Eukaryota > Fungi > Basidiomycota > Agaricomycetes > Agaricales > Mycenaceae > Mycena > Mycena galopus. The sequence goes on along the minus strand of WIQG01000082.1, from coordinate 120,230 downwards.
AAACTACCACCGGCGTCGAAATTTCCGAAATACCGATTAAGAAAGGACAATGCGTCTATGTTGCCATTGCCTCGTATAACAGGTCGCGCGCGTTCTCGGCTGACGAGGACACGGCCGTTCTTGCGCTATGCTGACATCATTTATATCAGGTTGACTTCAGTTTGGGGGCCCGATGCGCATGAATTTCGACCGTCTAGATGGTTGGAGAAAAGCCCTTTCAGCGGGCCAGCGCTCGGACCATATGCTTCTTTGTATGAATTTGGTCGCATCTTCTACTGGAAAGTATATATTCAATATGTTCCTTCGCAGGTTGACCTTCTTTGGAGGCCCGGCTGTCTGTCTCGGGTGATTAGTTCCCTTATCAACAAATTTTCAGGGACTGATCACTAATTTCAGCTGGCGTTTGGCGTATACTTATGTTCTCTAGGGCTTGTCTTGATTCTGACATGGACGTTGTTTAGGATTTTGGAACTTCAAGTGTTCACTGTAGAGGTGGTGGCCAAGATGGAGTTGAGTCTGTCGGAGAATGATTCAGTTAGACCGCGCTTCCAGGCGACCTTGGTCCCCGAGACAGCCGACGGAGTACGCCATCTTCCTGTGCATATTGAAACTGTCATGTAGTCCGAGAGCTAATCTACGGAGCTTGGTTGAAATCGGCAACGCAGCCGTCCGTCGGGTACGTCACCCTTGCACAAAACCTCCCAAAATGCCTCTCAATCCCAAGCCGGGTCGGTCCTGCCCGCTTCAATCTTACTCTGCGAATGGACCAACGCGGAATGCAGACGCGGGACTCACGCCGCGGAGTGTAGTCGCCATCTGTCAACAAGTAAAGTAAGATAAATCTCAAGTGTTGAACTTCAATACACAGTTCTGGATGCACCATTCTGAGAGACGAGAAGAAGCGGCGGATACGGATTTCGATAGTCAAGCCAAAAAAGCAGTCCGCAGTGCGGATACGGAGTACAAGCCAAGAGTGTTGGATGGGCAGAGATAACGTGAAGAGCCTGAAAGAGCCTCTGCAGAAAAGGCGAAACAGTAAGAGAGAGTAAGTCAAAATCCAAACGCACCTCGAAGATCTAGATCTAGGAAAGGAAATTGGCGGTGAAAATCTTTTAATGAAGTAGTGTAGCGAGGAGAGAGGGAGGAACAAACTCACGTCGAGAGGATGCATGTCTGCGAGTTGCTTCGGTGCAGTAAGCTGGCATGGGCCGGCCCCGAGCTGGGAAGGAATGCAATTGAACTTGAATCAAAAATCAGACCAAGATCAAGTACACGCAGATCTGAAGACTGAAATGGGAAGAGAATACGAAACACCCCCACGAGGCTTACTGCGACTGTAAGCAAATTCCAAAGCGGAAGCAGAACAACAAAACGAAATGCTCAAAGCGGTGCAGTGCCCACCTTCAAAAAATTGGGAACACAAAGAGAAACAGGCCATATAATGTATCCATCGAATGCTTGAAGGATAATTTCAAGGTGCAGGGCGGCGCAACCTAAACTTGACAGTTCATTATTTTGGCGAAATGGAAATGTAAGCAGGGATGCAACGAACCTGGAGGGCATGGAAAGAACGTCAAAGATGAGAACGGAATGGACCCGAAAATCCGAAAGATACAGTGAAAACGCGGCGACAAGACACGCGCAGCAGGCGCATCAAATCACATGGACCTTTCTAAAGAGCCGCTTTCCTACTGACGAGAGTCTCAGCGGGCACCGTCGATGCGTCCCGTCCCTGTTCGCCTCCGATTCGGCGTGTTCGCGTACGGGCGTAGGCGTAGGCGCGAGTTTGGACCAGACGCAGATGACCGTTTGATCATAATAATAAATGGTACGGAATTTGGTGGGCGACGTGGGCGTACAGGCCAAGCTAGGATAGGGAGCGCACATCACGTTCCGCCTACTGGACGGACTCGTCGAGGTGGCGCGGCCCACCACTCGACCCGGAGACGTGTGAAGATTGCAGAAGCCGGGGAGCGCAACATGGGCTCGGAATAAACATACTACGGGACGAGCACAGCAGGGGCTGTGCCGGACGGGAGATGCGACGCGCGAAAGATGAGACGCACTGGCGGCTTGTTCCTAAAGTGCAAACTTGACGGTGGAGGAATTGAGGGTGGGATAGGTGTTTCGAAGTCGCGGTCGAGACAAACATATAAGGGGCGAGTCCCGGAATGCGAGCAGGAAGTCGAACGGGGTACGCGCGCGTCGCGCACCCTGAAAGCGGGGATCAATTGAAATCCCAACGAGATGAAAGGACACGCACCTTTTCGACGGTCTTTAGGCGGCGGCACGTCCGTAGATTCCACCGCACGCATCGGTGCCAACACTTGTGTGTAGAGCTTTTTGGGGCGGAACGTGCGCGTTTGGGTTTTGAGGTGCGGGCCGCATTTCCAGGATAGAACTCAGGGAAGCGTTTCGAGGACGACAGCGGATTCGGCGAGTCGGGATGAATATACTGCGAATCGTATTCCTGAATTTCACCTCGACCTTGTCCATCGCTCATCATCACGCACCACTCGGCCTCCCTCCACTCTCCCCTCCATGCCCACACTGACGCAGTCGCCATTGGACGCCGGATCGAGGCTGCTATTCGTGCACGCTTCTCGTCGTGACTCGCGCAGCGTGTCCACATCATGCAGCCGGGCGGTACGGGACCATCGCGGCAGTGTTTTCAAGCGAAGATTGTCCCTGCTGTACCCTCCACCAGATCCGGGGACGTAGAGGTGCACTATCGCCCTGCAAAATCGACTGAGCACGTACTGAGCCTCGAAGGGCTCAACAGCCCGCCGGCGCCGCTGACGATTTCGTCAACATAGGCATGGCTGCATGGGCATCGTCATTGAGGAGGATGAGGGCGAGGGGAACAATGGGTCCAGCGAGTGCAGACTAAAGAGAATCTCCAAAGATCACCGCAAAAGCTAAAGGCGGTGATGCGATCATTTTCTCTTTGCTTCCGCCTCTTTCCTTCGTTCGGATTGCTTCTTTCAGTGCAATCGCCAACCATTGTGCAAATAAGTAGCAATAATTTGTCCCAAAAGCTTGAATTGAATACAGGAAGAAATGTGATACCCAAAAACCAAATCTATCCTTGTGAGTCTGTCCATCTTTACAACCCGACGGCTGTCCTGAGCGCCACATAGTTGGGGGTGCCCAAGCCGGTGATAGGATCCCAGCCGGTTGATGCGGAGAAGCCGCTACAATCCTAGTCAGCCCAAGACCCAAGCTGAAAGGTGAAAGAAAGAAGGAATAAAGGATGACTCGTACTTGGTGTCGCAACCGGGGTTAGTACCAGAGGTAACGTCGTTGAGCGCTGCACGGCCCGCGGGACTGTACAGGAAGGGGTTCAGGAAACCCAGAGTGGACTTTCCGGCCGCAACGAGCTGAAGGATTACAATAATGGTTAGAAGTCGAGTTTCCCCGTAATGCAGGAGAGAGAGAGCTTACCTCGTCGTTCAGGAGCGCGATGATGGAGGCGAAAGTGGGAGTGGAGCAGGAGGTTCCGTCGACAGTGCCGAATTCGTTGTCTGCCAAACGGTTATTAGTTCCCGCGATATATGGTGGTATCAAGAAAGAACGGAAGGGACGCACCCCACGCGATCTCAAAGTTCTCGCCCTGCGCAGAGACGTCGGGGAAGCCGCGACCGCTGCCGTTGTACAGGCCGGCGTAGGTGGTGCCGAGGGACGCGACGTAGGCTGCGACGTCTCCGTTTTGGTAGTCGGGGGTGGGGAATAAGTTAGAGAAGCCTGAAGACGCGTTAGGGGAGGAAAGCACGGATATAACAAACCAACAACTGACCTCCAGAGGAGAACGACGACCCGACTTCGGTGATTCCGCCGGTGGAGCCGACCGAGGTGATACTGTAGAAGGGGAATGTATCAGGGGATGGAATGGGATGGGGAGGGGAGGAATTTCACGCACAATGGGCAGCCTGCGGGGAAGGGGGCGACGAAGTCCGTGCTGCGTGTGAGTCGACGTTTAATGAGAAGTGTTCAACAAAGACGCGAATAGAGTTTGCTTACCAGCCCGCGGACTGGCCGCCTGAAACACCGCCTGCCAATCAAGTAAGCACACAAAGTGAAGAAGAATTTGAACCAGGATTAACCATCGCCTGAGGAAAAGAGCAACGAGGTACCGAGAGCGCTCAACTGCAGGTACGTGTTGCACAAGTTGCTGAAAAATGACATCCGTCGTCAAATGTCTACGCCCAGGAGGTACATGAAAGGCACTGACCTGGCGACTGATAATCCGAGGTCAGACTCGTCCTGGAAGGCGTAACTGGTGGTTAGAACACTGGGGCGGTTGGTGGCGTTGATCAGGAGAGTGATCATGTCACTGTTTTGGAAGTGTCAGAAGCAGAAACGTGCACAGAAGTGTTGAAAGACTTACAGAAACCCGTCGAGGCCATCAGGACCAGTCTCACCCGCCGAAATAAAGGTGACTGGGACACCAGTGGCGATGCCGATGGTGTACTTCAAAGTCATTTTAGTATAGAGAAATGATGCAAGGAGCGCAGAAGAACTGTACCTGAGTATCAAGGTTCTGGGAGCGAGAAGACAATGAGCATAAATTCAAAATGAATGCGGACCACCAACCGCTTCGATTCCGGCCTCAGATCTGGTCTGCGGGTTCGAGCCGCCGTCGAGGGTCTCAAGAGCGAAGACGGTGGACGAGTTGATATCGGTGCGGAAGCTGGTGAGGAAGGCCTGTGGGGGCAGTCAGAACCCATGAAACAACACGTCAGCCGAATCACCTTAAGATCAGCCTGGTTCGCCCATTGCTGTAAGTAACGAGCACAATAAATAAAGCATCAGAAGCAAATGGGGATGATCAGCTCACATCAATGAAGCCAGCGACTCCGAGCGTGTTGGACTTCTGAGTTGCGGGGGTGGTGGGGATGCCGTAGAAAGCCTGATCGTTTGGTGAGTCGAAATGGTTGGACCGGACGCAAAATGACCCACTTGAAGGCACGCGGGGGTAATAGTCGAGGCGCACGAGGCGGGGACAGCATCCGAGCCGGGAGTGGCTCGCTTCGCAGGGCTGGCGGCAACAAACTTGGGCATCGAGTCAAGGGGAGGCGTGAAGATGATCGTCGGGTGGAAAAACTCGATGTGCTGGGTCAACGGAGCGGGGAGCGAGTACTGGAGCGTGCGAATGCTGGTCTTGCCCGTTTCAACATGGGTGAAGACGGAGAATTCGGCAGAAAGGAGGTCGTTTGCCTGGGAGACAGGGATCTTGATCTCGAGCATGTCACCGGCGGGCGTCACGGGCTTGAAACCGATGTTGTTCTCTGAGAGCCAGCTGGACACGGCGGCAAGAGTCGCATCGGTCGGCTTGACGAATTCGGCAACCTGGTAGTGACAACAGACGTCAAATATTCGCACTGCACAGTCATGGAAGTCATACCGCTTCGAGGGTCAAATGTTGCCCGTAGACTGCAGAACGGTCAGAGAAGACGCTAGCGAGAAGCTCAGAACGCACATTCGGACGCCGGGTCGCTGACTTTGTACAGCTCGGTCTGCAGTCCAGCAATGTTGTTCTGCTTCAACGCGATGCGGAGGGTAAGTTCTTGCTCTGCGGGCGCTGCGGCAGACTGGACGAATCCTTTGGCAGGCACGGTACGCGACTCATGAACAACCATGGTGCGAGGGGCCATGGGCTTGGCCGCGACGAGCAGAAGGAGGGACGCGAAGAAGCTAGTTGCCAAAACCATCTTGGGGGGTTGAACCGAGAGAGGTTCACAGCGTATCTCGAACTATGCACCGGCATATAAAGTGCTCACTACCTTGTCTGTAAGCGGTATACTCTGGTGTACTCGTGGAGATGAACACATCGAAGCTACCGATCGCATGCTTCAAACATCTTGGCGGGAAGAGATAACGGAAGGGTTGACAGGGTCGGAAGCATAGCAATGGAAACGGTCGGATCCGAGCCGCGCGATATGCGGCGAGTGCTGGCCATGGTGGGGCGGAAGGAAGGAAGGAAGGAAGATTACACGGCACGGTCCCGCTTAGGAACGCCAACAGTCCATAAATATTTAGAAGATCGGCTGTGTGCTGATAAGTTATCATCGCATCAGCTTTCCACCACAGTGCGAATATCGAGCGACAACAGACGAGTCTGATAGCGCCATATCAAGCCTTATTTAGGTCATTATGCAGTCATACTGATAAGCATCTAGGACTGCGGAATTCTCCAGTTGACGCTCGGCGAAGGCCATAGTTCTGAATGCTACCCACTTACCTACTCACCTGAAACAAAATAAGTGGCTACTACTAGAGAGGCCAGGCAGATAGCGCTCGTCCCCTTCCAAACGAACGGCCCAGAGCAGGAGGGGTGAGGAGTAGGAGGAGGGGGAAGGATAACCTGCGCGCGGATGCTGTGGAGAGCCGACGGACGTCACCGGTCTTCTGCCCGCATGATTTATTTGATCGAAGTTGAATTCACGTCTATTAACCGTTCTTTAACCAATCTTCAACGATTAACTTAGGCTTGGCGTGCCATTGTAGTCTGCACAGTTCGATTTTCCACACGAGAAGCTCATGAGGCCGATCAGCTGACCGATGCCCAGTTTTTCTTGAGAGGATGCTGTTGGGAATCGGGTAATCTCGGCTCCAGATGTTCGGGCGGAGATCAGGCATAGAATGATGGAAAAAAGCGTCTGAGCACGCCCTATAAGTAGTATAACGCCTGGATACGAGACTAGGAATCGGGATGCTTGGCTACGGCGCAGCCCGACGATTTTCAGCAAGCCGTGAGGCCACGTAGTGTCCTCGAAAGTTGTGGACACATAGAAGAAGGTATTTCCTGCGTTGTGGCTAGTGATCGGCACGGGTCAGGCTACCCGTGGCGGGTCACGGGTACGGGTGAGTACGGGTGCGAGTACGGGTGAGTACGGGTGCGAGTACGGGTGCGAGTCAGCCAACCCGTTGAACCTGCGCCGACCCGCACCAGCCCGTCGATATTTGGAGTAGATTTGATCCGAATTGAGGCTCTCAGCTTGAAGAATCACAGCTGATTTTCCGGCCCTTGTCCCTTGTGCTATGTCTGCGGGTGGCCGTGTTTTTCAAGCGAGAAAAGCAAGGAGAGAAAGAGAAAAGGGGAGGGAACACATAGGAATATCTGTATCTACCTACCTGCATTTTTCTAAGTAAATCCGAGGTCAAGCGCGCAAGAATGCGTATGTTCGCAAATGTAACGATCAGCCGAGTTAATTTCCGGAAAGTTCCGCTTGAAAAGTCCTAAGGTTCTCAATTCAAATTGGGGACGTGAGGATGTGCGTCATTCAAGGCTGCTTGGTTATCCGGGTCACACGCCAGCTCACGTAGCAGGAGCTCTCCCGGTCCTTTCCGGCTGTCCATACTTCAACTTGGGTTCATTCTGGCAACTGCTGCTACTGACACAATTTCAGGATGTAGCAGCCAAACAAATTTTATTCCAGTTTAGAGGACATCAACCTTTTTGTGAATCTTGTGTGAGCTCAATTTACTTTTTGGGTGAATCAGCAGCTATTTGCTTTCAGATCCTTCAATAGCAATGAAAATATTCCGAAGCAAAGATGATCTAAACACTAGCTATTCGATTTCTAGATCCCTCAATGCCAGATGAAAATTATTGAAAGCACATAGGTGAGTTTCACTTTGAGTGCAAATTTAATGGTCATATTTTGGAGAAGATCCGACTAGTGTTGCCGCGACTCGCCAAGTCGAGTCGCGACTTGCTAAGTCGACTCGGTCCGGAAGTCGACTTAAGTAAGTCCGACTTGAAGACTTGAGTCGACTTCATTGCCAAATTTTTTCAAAGTGTTCCCAAGGCCTCCAGACCTCGTAAAAACTCCAAAGGTGAAAATTGAGATTTTGACCTGTCACATGATGTCACAGGATGTAACCCTGTCACCGATGTCACAAAATTTATTTTGCCCCCAATCGCTTTCTCTAGCAAAAATAGACAACCTGCTTGGGACCCGACTTGAGTCACTCAAGTCGACCTCAAGTCGGTTGCATCGACTTGACTCGACTTGGCTCAAGTCGGCCTTCCCAAGTCGACTTGAGTCAATTTGTGCCAAGTCGCGGCAACACTAGATCCGACAACTGCCTCTGTTAAAGCGAAGATAATCCAAATGTTAGGTATTTGTTTCCCATATCTATTAGCAAGAAAAAGTATTCACAAGTGCCTAAGTTGTTCGAATTTTGAGTACAAATCGAATGGGAATACTCCGACAAGAACTTAGCACTGGGTCTGTTGGAACGAAAATGATTTCAAATCACAAAAAGCCTGAGTGCTCAACAACAAATATGTAAATTGTTCTGGGCTCTATTATTGCATTTTGGGGATCAAGGCTATTCTCATTTAACAAGATACGAGGTCCACCTGGCACAGGAGCCTCATGAACAAAACATGAACAGAAATCCAACCCATCCGAGACCTCAACATGTCAACTGTGACACGGAGTCGGGAGAATCCAAGGGGCACTCGGGATTCTAATAACGGATAGGGGGTCGAAAAGATTTTTAAGGACCTCGGCCAGACCCCCCCCCTCCCCCCTATATAGGGAAGGAGTTTCCCACGGGTAGCGCCGGACCGCCTCCCCGGGTCATGTGCCCGTGCATCGCCACCTGATGGCCGTTCTCAAGCCGCTGCCTGCCCGAATAGGCCACCGCGAAGTACATTCTGCCCACAGGTCTTTGGGTGTATACTAACCATAAGGTATTTTATTGGAACTGGAAAGCAGCTCAAATATATCTTTTGGACAACTTTTGGTGCCTATTTCACTGCCTTTAAATTACAAAAATATTTTTGGTGGTCTACCAAGGGTAGTGGGACCTTGTAGACACTCAAGGTGACCCTATACATGTCTCTCAGGCCTTCCCATAGCTTCAGATGAGTTTAAAACATTGTTTTAGCTTAGTTTGAAATCTACTACAAAAAGATTTTTAAGGCCTCGGTCGGGACCCCCCCCCCCCACCCCCTGTCCGGCATTCGAATCCCGAGTGCCCCTTGGGAGAATCAGCGTCGGAAGCAGACAACAAACAAACTCCAATAAAGCACTTGCCATATCGGGACAACCGATCCATCAGCACGGCTCAAGGGCCGATTATTATTACTCATATCTTACTCATATCTTAAGGAGATGGACTGATTTTATGTGCCCCTGTTTACCTGCTTCTTTTTCTCCCACACCGACGCCAATTGCCGAGGATGTAAGCATTTGGGTTCGACGGAGCGCTCACCTAGCGCTCAAAGCTATTTTCAGCATCCCACTTTAGCTTTGAGGAAGTCCTCGTTCTGACATCATTGCCTTCAAGTTTCCTTATTGGTGAGCATGTATTCTTCTTTTTCTCCCACACCTCGCCGATTGCCGACTTGAAGAAGTGGTTGTTTTCGACGGAGCGCTCAAATCCTCCTCTCCTCATCACATTTACAGCTAATTGCAGTACCTAAGGCGCAGATTAAAAATCTCTGGTTTGGGATGTTTTCAAAGAATTCCCGATATCTCAGTCAGTTCTTCACCGATTCGCATGAAAAATATATAGATCTACTCAGCTAATTCATACGCAATCAGTGATAGAAAGAAATCCATGAAAATATTATGTATTTGGAATTTTCTCCTTTTGGGCTGTTTTCACACCAAAGGCCATCTAGCATGCTGAAAACATGTTCCAGTGGCCTAATTTTTGAGGAAGGACAACATGTATGACTAGAAGAAATTAGTGATAGAGCCAGAAATACGGATAAATTACTTTACAGTCCCTGCAGCTCTGTCAGATACATTCACCAGTTTTGGCCTTGAAAGATACTGTAAACATTGTATTTATTGAGGAATCTCATATGTTTCTGGCTCTATCACTAATTCCCTCAGTTATACATGTTGTCCTTCCCAATATATCAGACCACTGGGATATGTTCTTGGAATGCTAGACAGCTTTTGGTGTGAAAACAGCCCAAAACGAGAAAATTCCAAATACATAATATTTTCATGGATTTCTTTCTATCACTAATTGCGTATGAATTAGCTGAGTAGATCTATATAGTTTTCATGCGAATCGGTGAAGAACTGACTGAGATATCGGGAATTCTTTGAAAACATCCCAAACCAGAGATTTTTAATCTGCGCCTTAGGTACTGCAATTAGCTGTAAGCTTTCGGCGCCGCCTGCCCATCAACCATGCGACCAATTTTCACGCGCTCAAGGTCCACTCAAAAAGACCGATACGTGTAATTCCCGTCTTTCCTGGACTCGCAAGCTCTTTCGTATGGAAAGCCCGCTCGTTTGATCCGCGTCGCTTGCCCGATTAGGTAGTAGGACCGCGGACACTCCGTACTGCATCAAAACCTCAACGCGATCACATGAGTCGGTGTTTTGAGTCTGGATTTTCCGCGGAAACAACTTCCGGGGGCTTAATTATAGTTCCGTGATTCCGCAAATCACTGAACTGATACTGGTGATATAGCTTTATATTTACTACGGCCGCAGGAACTTCAGGTGAGCTCCGCAGTTACTACTTTCACTGACATGGTGAAAATTGACTTGTGTTTCAAAGCTTGAGTATTGATCAATACGTTCAAGGTACTGCCTTTCCTGTGAAGTTCAATTAAGTACTGTTTTTTTTCCTTCTTTTCTTTTCTTTTTTGACTTTGGAACCCAGTTCTTCCCTAGCTCTTCTTCCTTTCCTGACTATTCAATAGTTTCAACCAGTCCCACTAGAGTAGTCAACTAGAAGGTACTTTTAAGGCTCACCTGAATTATCCTTATCTTCCTATGTATCCGTCATCTTATTTGCTGCATAATTTACGTGTTCGTCTTTTTGCAACCTTTATTCCTCTCCCAAAGTTTTCTTTGAAACTATACCATTTGATTTGTCTCAGCAGACTTTTTCCCTGCCAATTTTACAGACATCCATGGTGGATCGGCAACTCTCAGACATCTTGGTGATGGTAACAACTTTCTTGCCTGACAATGCTCGGTGTCTATAAACTCCCAAGATTGGAGACCTTCTTCAAACCATACAATGTAACTGTGCTCTGTCGGTGTGTATTCTGTGGCCTGAATTGCTGCTACATGATAGACTCCGTCTCATTTCATTTCCCCAAACTTCGAGTCCCACTGAGTTCTGTTTCTCGGCAAAGATGAATTGGGCGGCAGATAGAAAACTCCATTTGAATTCAACCTCGGACTGCCGGGAAAAGGTTCTATTATGAAGGGGTTGATCTTTTAGTTCAATAATTCATGGGCCCCGAAATTATTCTACCCAGTGTTCTCATCCTAGCTCCTCGCCCGAAAATATGTGGTGATATCATGATTGGGCCAGAAAAGGATTGCGAGGACCAATCCTAGTGCACCTCAGCGAATCAAACTCCGATCAAATTCGGTACAGCCGTTTTCAAAAGAATATGTGGGTTTTGATAGGGTGGTGCTGCTCGATTTTTGCTTACCTTTGTTTGACGGTGAGTCTCCTTTCGCTCCACTCTCTGTCGTCATCCGCCAGATACGCGGTGGTGTGACTCCGCTCGTCTCCACCATGTACCACATATATGTACCATGCGGGTCAGATTCAAGCTTGTCGACATTCTCATGCATTCCAACAACCAAACTTCATCGCATTACCGGGACCATACCCGTCTCGCGCCATGGCAGGAGACAAAGGTTGCAGAGCGTTGGAGGTGTGGAGTACCTCGCGTATCGACACTAACGGCATGGCGGAGCATGGGCGGAGCATGGGCGGAGCATAGAGAGACTCACCGTCAAACAAAGGTAAGCAAAAATCGAGCAGCACCACCCCATCAAAACCCACATATTCTTTTGAAAACGGCTGTATCATGGACGCCATTCAGCGAGTGTTCCATAAACGGCTCCCAATCTATTCTCGGTAATGGCTTTCCGCATTAAATGTTTGGCCATTTTCGACAGAAAAGGGTGAAGCTCCGGTATTTGCACCTGTGGAAATCCGCTGGCAAAAAAGTGCTGGGTGGGAATTTTACACCTTTCCTTGGGATTTGAAAATCCCACTGAGCTGCCCAGAGACAATGAAAAGGCACATACACACCTTGCAGATCACTAAACCTATGTTACCGTCTCGGCGAGGCAGCGCACTAGTCAAATTTTCGGCACCAGTTTTCTCTGGTCCATTCCGCTATTGAATTCCTCGCCGCGTAGGTTCCGTGGTCTGGTCAGGCAAGGTGGTGCGTAGCACAGTCAACTTGGCAGGGGAACCTTTGAATGAATTCCATTCAAAAAAGGATGGCTCGTGTGATCGTGCTGTAATACTGATGTGGCACGAGAGTGTCACAACAGTCTTCAACGCTGGGACCCTACCCTTCTGTGGCTTTGCAAGACCTGAGACAATTGAAGCTCAAGCAAGATGAAGAGCGTAAGCATTCAAGGCACCTTCCCTTCAAGCCATCAATGGTTGAAGTCAAAACCTAAATCTTCATCAAGCCGCTCTATAGAGTAACCTCTTTAATCGTCCTTAGTATCTCGCTTGATTCGTTTTGCTCCTCGCGCTTAACCCCTTCACAAAATCTCGCTAACGATCATTTACTGTTCAACATGAAATGTATATCTCGAAGTATTTATTTTTTATCAAGGTTCTCGCAGCACATTGACTGTTCTTCATCGTCGTAGATGGATGCGTTAGGTTCGCTGTCTTGCCATCTGCGTGGTCGGTGAGATCGAGTTTTGGCTGTCTCGGAAATCGTAATATGACCCGCCACTGTTTCAGTTTCCAACGCGGATTCCGTTTCCACATCTCACCCGCCCCAACTCGCACGACACTTGCATCCTTACATGCGCCATCCAGCAGTGCTCGTGAGCAGAATTTAATTTGCAATAACTTGCCACTGATTGAATTTGTTTCGAGCTCAACGAGGGCGGTTACGGGTAAGTTTTCCAGCGTTGTAGTCTTTCAAAACAGCTGACGAACATCAAGCATGAACTTAGTGGTCAGCATCGCCTTGAGCTTACCTTGATTCACCTAACAGTTGGCCGTGATTCTACGACACAGCAACTTGCGCCTGGTAAGCTTTTTCCATTCCCATAAACGCAGTTTGGCTGCCTCATTTACTGGGAACATTCTTTAGGTTGCCCGCCGTACCAGACGTGATGTACGTACGAAGTCGACATACTTGCGATCACCATCATGGCATCATCGCTGCTGTGGAAAATTTCCACCACTTGAGTTTGAATCATACGATAGGAATGCTACTTTGTTGCTCAATACTTTAGCTACTTTACAGCTTGAATGTCAACACTTCCTATGCCGATGCCGGAGCGAAGCGAAGGCAGATCTTGTTTTCCTATCAAGAGCCGATCCATTGGCGATTGATCCAACTTTGAACCGTGCTGATGGCTCATCGTGCCCGGGGCACGCAACCATGCGAGCGACCGATCGGGCCTCACACCGGAAATGGAATAATTTCACCCACAGTGAAAATGTAACTGAATTTTTAAGATTCATGCTTGCTCTGTTACAATTTCACTGGACATGAAAGTGTTCATCCTCCCAAGTATGTCTTTTTCTTGTGTGATTTGACTGTAGCAGAGGATTCCTGTATACGAACGAAAAAATTCACCCACAGTGAATTTGTAGTTCAATTTTTAACATTCACTCCTCCACTGAAATTGTAACTGAATCTTTGAGATAGATTCAGTTTGAAACTGTATCTGAAACTTTGAAATTCATTTACACATTCAGGTCATGTGACATTCCATATGAAACTTAAAAATTCAATAACACTTTCAGAGCAAGCATGAATATCAAAAATTCAGTTACATTTTCACCATGGGTGAAATTATTCCTTTTCCAGTGTGCCTCCGGGTACCCTCCCTCTCTGTTTACTCATCATCATAACACATTTAATGTGACTTCTAAATGGTTACAGATGATCGAATCCGCTCAAAAGAGAATTTTGAACAACGCCGAGAATCGAGATGCCCGAGAATGTTCAACTGGCTCGCACATCGAGTCAAATTAGCTGGACAATTGGAACCACACCGGTGGGATAATGTTCGATTTTGACTTAAGTGCTATGGGTTTCAATGCAAGCCTATAGAACTAATTAAATTCACCCTACATGAGCTTTGGTATATTGAGGTGCAAAGAGATAAAGCTAACCCAATCGGCACTAAAGAACTACTTGTGATTCAAGCACAATACTTGCTAATTTTGCTGAGGACGCATGTTGAATCGATCAATATAACACCTGGAAATAAGTACAGTGAAGCGGGTAAACTGAAATACATGTACCGTTGCACCCAGCTGAGGCGTTCCGCTTCCTGCGAAGATTGTGTAATGAGGCTTCCAACACAGACGCGCCAATTTTTTCCGAGCTACGACGAGAATTATTTCCAGTTTACTATCCGAGCATGACGAAAGTAAGTCAAAAAATTCAGGCAGTTATGCCCATTTAATTCATTGGGCATTGGTGTTCGTGTTTTTGTTACAATCAGAAACAACAGGTAATAAGCGGGCTGTTGAAAAATTGATCTCTGTCGGCGTCCGACTGCAACTGGGTTATTCAGTATCTCAGCAATTTATCCGCCCATGCAAAACGAGAATAGTTGTGTCCAACTCGACTCGTTCCTAATCTTCCGCTGCTGAGCTCCTACCATTCGGGCGGGTCTGCGGTGAAGGTTCTCGACTCTGCGCTCAAAAACCCATGTATTCCTGTGGCTCCGAGTCTCTTTTCTTTCAGTTTCTCTCCATGGCGGTCTCTCTTTCTCACGATTTCGTTCCGTGGCTATGCTTTTCTCATGCCGCTCCAAATTCCTGGTGGTGCTAAGCTTTCCTCACTGAGGAATGGCACCGCGATAAATCAACACTCCAAACCCGACTAAGAATGCGAAGTACTCAGGAGGCGCTTTTCTCGACCATGTATCCGTCTTGAGTTTGGTTTCGGCTGTGGTATTTTGGAGGACCTCTTTAATCGTTCGCACTCACACCTGCGACCTGACTTTAAGTTTGTACTGTCATGCCACCGCTCCAGTTTCAGACTCGAAGATTGTGTATATTCCTTGGCCTTTGTTGCATTTGTGTTGATTTCTTCGCCTCCGTCGTCTTCTCTGCTACATTCTCGGGAAGACTTTCCTGCTCATTGGGCGTCTTGCCCTCTCATCGTGTCTCGACCTTTTCTCCTCCACTCAAGTCGTTATGCGGAAGGGAAAAGCAACGCCGCCAAATTTTTTGGGGCACATTGGGGAGTCAACCCCTGCAGTCAGAAGATCGAGTCCATCAATGCGTCGACTTGTTTCGAGGCAAGTTGAATTCACAAGTGGAATCAATCGGAGTCAAATCAATTATTGCAGTACACCGGATGCAAAGGAACACGCCCTATGATGAAGATGCTTTATGTCATGCTACGCATCATACGATTGATAGCGAAGGTCGACAATGTTCTCACCCGGCATACCTGGGACATAGCGTAGAGGCGGCTGGGCTTTGTGCGGGCGGGGTTGAGGCATTGGAGGATTGCCTCCTTCGTTCTTTGGATACTGCGCCTTCCGGACATTTAGTGGCTGGACCCAAATATTCTGGGTGTCGAAACCGATTCCGCCGCCAGTCTCAGGGTGACGGTAATCGTGGAGATCAGGTGAGGCCGTCCAAGGGAAAGTGATTCCATTGGAGGGTTCGGACAGCAAAGCTGCCGCATTCTCGTGTGGATTGTACGAATAAGTGGAGAGACTGTCGACGAGAGAATTCACTTCATCGTCGCTGACTGTACGCACACTGGAACTGAAGGGAGGAGTCAATGGCTCCTCGCTCGTTTGCCTTTCTCGAAGGTATGGTGGGATAGAAACTGGGGACAACTTGACTTCGTCCGAGTGTTTGAAACCAGGAGTTTTCCGAAGGAAAGAATCGTCGTGCTTGTCGTCCGAATGCTGTACAGCGAGCGGAGGTTGAGGGAAATGGTATAATCCACGATGAGGGTCGGCGGAGGATGGCCTCGACGGCGGTCTACTCGATGGACCTAGATGCAACGTCTTCAGAATGCCACGGAGACCTTTGGATTCAGGTTCTTCGTGGAGGACTTCCAATAGGCGGTCTGCCGCACTGTGTCCTGAGTCAACCTCCTTGACCCAAGCACAGGTTGAGACAGCCCAGGCGAAGTCCCCACCAGAGGCCGCAATCAGTTTTCCACGGCGCTTCTCATTCCACTCCACGCCAGGAATCCTGGAAAGCTGCGTTGAAAAATATGTGCCGATATCGTGTGCTCGCGAGTCGTCGTTGAGCAGATCGGCCATCTTCCACCACGCGACGTTCTGCCTATTCTCCAAGGCCAAGGCGTCGAGAATGTCTTCATCGCCTCGCGTCGTGATGAGAATACGGAAATTCCGCGGGAGCTCGGTGGTGCGCGAGAATAGCAGAGATAGAAGCTCATCGCGTTCTGCCTTGAAGTGCGTGCTCGCATCCAAGGCATCAATGACGATTAGAATCGGACCAACGTAGACGTGGGTGTTCTTCGCCGGCTTGAGGATAAATTCCTCGTACTGTTCGAGGAGGGAGCCCGTCTTGCGGAGCGCGCGGCTCTGAGAAATCGTGGTGAAGGCAGCCGCCTTCCAGTGCGATTCGAGGTCAGCAAGATCGCGCGTGATAGTACTGAATAGTTTCCGATAAGGCTGACTTCCGTCTCGAGGAAAGAAGAAGGAGGAGCCGAGCCGGTTGAGCTCGTCGAACGTTCTCGAGATGGTATGCGCGATGGTGGATTTCCCAGTACCAGCGTCACCGCTCAGGACCAACACACGGGACTTTTCGATGTCGTTGACCCACTCGGTTATTTTTTCTATCATTTTCTCGCAAGTGCCCGGTAAACACTGCCTTCCGCGGTCGAATCGCACGCCTTCGGCGTATGGCAAATCGTTAAGGGTCATGTTTTTGTCTAAAAAAAATGGTATTATTTTCTGTTAATTGTATGTATGAACAACATACCAATAGTCTCCATCCGTTCGGCGATTCGGACAACGGCGATCTCGATATTTAACGTAGCATTAGTCCGGAAAGCCGTCTTGATCTGCTTGAACTTGCGCTCGTACTCAGCGATTTTGCCATCCAGTTCAGTGCCAGAGAGCAAGCTCGCTCCAACGCGAACAACTGCGAAATATTGTCAGGACAAACGTTCAAGTTGACACGCTCATGTCCTACTGAAACTCTTTCGCTTCGTGTAATCGCGGATGAAGTACGCGCATTCGGTAGTTTGGAGCGCTAGCATTTTCATGGTCTGTTTGTGCCCGTCGAGATCAGCGACTTTCATGCGATTAAGGAAGTCGAAAACGTCCGTAGTCTTATGTATCAGCCCGCGGAACTTGTCGTCTCGCTCTTTCTGAGCATTTACGACCTGGTGCGAAATGGAATAAGAGGTTTGCCACATTGGATGGCTATCGTACTGACCCTGAACGCCGCCGTCAAGACGCTGAACGCAAATTTTGCGTAGGGGTGAATCTGCGGAATATGTTGGCAAACACGAGATGTTCGATCAATGAGATGTGTACTTCTGCAAATTTTTGGACGAGATTGGTAAATTGCTTGACTTGTGAAAGCAAGGGATCCCAGGTTGCCGAAAAGGAAATACCGCCCAATTGAAGAGCCTCGGCGGCGCTTGCAATGTGAACAACTGAGCGGTCATTGTCGTTGGCCGGAGATGAGGATCGGGAATGTACATCGTTCGTGGCCAGATGAAGCGCGCCCAAGATAAGGTTACTGATAGGCTTGACGCTGCCCTCAATATGAAGACTGTCGAGATTCGATATTCGCTCCTTGAGCGCCGCTTGACGTCTGGCGGCATTTGGCGAGGTCGACGGAAGAAGTTCGATTTTGAAGTGAATGTGCGTGTGCACCACGTTGTGGTCGTGGCACAATCTTCGCTCAACGGCTGGGCACTCTGTTAGGATAAATCGAATTTGTGGATGTTGGACGTTGACGCACAATTGGTGTTCCAGAGACCAGAGTTCAGTTTCTCCGTGACCCAACCGATCGTCGTTTCCTTGCGCATGCGGTGCCTTATGAGAATCGTGAAGGTAATATCTGTCCCTTTCCGAGTATCGCTGGAGTAGGAAACAATAAAAGGTTGTTTTATTATCCAATGAAAAACGAACTCACAAATGAAGTTCATCGTCCCAAATAGCCAGGTCCGATTCGACCGTCTCGACCACAGTCTCTCTGACTTCGTCTTGGATCTGCACTTTGACGAAGGCGTTCCTACTACTCAGCCAAATCGGTGTCCGAAGGCTGTCCGCTTGGATCTCTGGCAAAAGGATAGGAGACCGCGTCAGACACCGTACACTAAGCGCGTACTGGATATTTTGATCTTGATGATATCGCGGGATGACGAAGATGAACCTCCATCTCGATATTGCATATGGTAAGCGTGCTCGGGCGACATTTTGAATTATTGTCGACCTGAGTTGGTTGTTTGTTAGACTGCCGCGATATGGATGTGAATGAGCGGGCGATTGGATTTTCCGCCGCTGAGCAGGGTATTTAGACACCGTTTTAGCGCTCATGGGTCTCACATGCTATCACCGCGAGGTTGAAATGAACAGTCTTCCATTCCAGACATCAAGTGTACTCGCGGCGACAGGCCTTCGCCGATTCAAAGATAATTCTGTTGTCCTCGTGTATACCATGGGAACATGCTGGAGCTCCGTTGGGAATTCTTCCAATCCTGTCACTAAGGTAGACAGCAGCCGGAGCACTCTCTATTTCCCGATGACCTTGTGACGATGTCTCGCGGATCGAAAGAGCTTCCGCAAACAATAGGTCAAGAACAAGCATAAGAGAAGAATACACACTGAAGAGTCTCCACGGCGGTGAAAGTAAACTAAGCTTTTTGGCAGTTAGTGTTGAGACGGATGACACGAAGGTCTTGAGGCAAAGATACGGAAAAATCGGCTGACTGACGAAGAGTCCGGTCCACGGACACGTTTCGTAGGCATGGCGTTACGAAACAAGCAATCGATGAGAATACCAGACCCAACTCTGGTGCGTCTGCAAAAACAGCTCTTATGAAAATTCCGAGTGTCCGCGAGGACTCCCAGACCAAAGAATGGTGGACAAATTACAAGCGACCATGTAGATATAGTCAGAGATGAGGCACAGACGCAGGAGACGAAAAAAAGAAGCATAGCTATACAGGAACCGCATCACTTGTGCGAGTGAAGTTGGGACCAGGGCAGAGCAGACAGAGCCAGGGCAGGGTGAGCGGCATGCGGATGGATCCGTGTGGATGCGTACTCCTCGGCCGCAGCAGAAATCGAAGGGGCGAGTCGAGGAGACGGAGAGAATCCCATGCGCAAAGAGCGGAAGCAATACGAAAGAGCGAAACACAATACGCCAGAGCGAAACCCAATACGAAAGAGACAACGCACCCGCTCGTCCAGATCGCACTCCTTGAATATGGCCTTGCGCAACCCCCACTCGATACTGAGCACATCAGCGAGCATCGACGCCGTCGTAAACGTCATGCTGCACGCCCGAGAAATCGACGTTCCGGGGGTGCGTTGATGGTGTGTTCTGTACGTCGAATGACGAATATAATAAAATAAATAAAATGCATAAGCAAGAGAGGTCAAGAGAACGCACCTTGAACGCGGCAGTAATTGCCTTGTCGGGTTGCTCCTGATAGCCCTCGCAGCACTCGCGGTAGAGACTCTCCCCCTTGTCCATCACCCAACTCCGCCTTCTCCCCGCCCTCTCTCTCCTTTGCGCCCCCGCTGCTCTGCGTCCGCACGTTCGCCGTGTTGCCCTCATTCCCGCCGATGCTGGTGCCGAGACTGAGACTCCTCGAGCTATTCGCGCGCACGACCCTGCGCCTCCTCTTCCTCTCTCGGTCCTCGATCGCGCGCTTCTCGTCGCGCAGCGTCGGTGTTGACGGCGGCGCGAGGCTGCTGATCGAGTACACCATCGCAATCTCCGGCAGGATGAAGTGCGCCCGCTTGAGCACCCGCGCCGCCTCTGCGTCTTTCCCTTTCTCTTTATCCTTCTCTTTCCCTCCATTTCACCCATTTCACCCATTTCACCCATTTCACCCATTTCACCCATTTCACCCAGTATTCCCACCTGCAATTGCGAGATTACCGAACCCCAAAGACGCAGACGCATCCCACTCGCCAGGAAAGAACCGATTCAGCCCGCCACTGAGCTTTGACAGGCTCCCGCTAAACAGTCCCGCCTGCGCCGGGGGCAGTTTCTTGAGGACGGACTTGCCCGGGATGAGGATCGTTACTGCAGACGAGGACGACGAAGGCGACGAGGGCGACGATGGGCCCAGCGAGGGCGAATACAGCGACATCACCAGGAACTCAAAATCACATGCGGAGGACGATGATGGCAGGATCAGGGAGAGTGTGTCTGGGGAGTGGAAAATAAACATGGGGTGATGCGATCACTGAGCTTGCTTCCCTCCCTTTCCCTCGAATCAACCTCGAATACTTAAGTATCCCTGGATCTCATGCTCTCATTAGGATGAATTCCATTTGCTACATTCTGTCTGAGAAACCAACAAATTCCCTTTCCCCATTCATCGACATCTCAACATTCGCCTTGGAATCCAATCCAAATCGTCATCCGAGTCAGTCTCCACGATTCACGAATCTGACGCTCTCTTCAAGGTTAACTCAATACTCTCGGTACCTCATCGAGTGCAAAGCATCCTCTTCCAAGTTCCGGATTCCACATAATTATGCCGAGCTAAAGTCTAGGCTATACTCCCGAACCCGTCCGAGCCCCGGATACCGACCCTGCTAAACGACTTGTTCCTAATCCTTCGCTGTTGACCTCCTACCCCTTGGAACAGCATACAGTGTAAGCTCTATCTGCGCTCGAGAATAAAGTCCTGCTCACGCTGCGAGCCTCTTTCCCTTAGACTTTCTCAACTCCTCTAATACCAGCCTCTCTTTCCGGCTTGGTCGTTTCCTCGCAGTACTGAGGAAGCCTTCACAAACCCAATGATCAACCAATTCCACTACGGGATGAACATTTTCCTTCCACGCAACTTGATTGTGTCTGGATTGGGTTCCAGAATAGGGAAGCTGCTGCCTTCGTAACAAACTCGGTTTCCCGCGTCGTCCTTGGAAAACACCGAAAAAATCCACTTGCGGCCATCCGTCAAGCAAAATTTAAACTTGACGGTGGTTCTGTTTCCAGAGTATTGTATGAGAATCAGACGATTAAAAGAACGTTGAACCGTACCCGGTGACCTCGCACAAAGCAACCTGACTGATCGCCTCCGGCATAAAATCATACAACGTTTTATCGAAAGGATCCTGCCTTTCCAAAGACCTTCCTGTTCATATGTGCAAAGACGGTAATCGACGCTGCCAGCGACATCACTCTGATCTCGGCTTTACCGGGGCTCACAACTCCCTCGCCATCGTCACCGATCTAACTCTAAGAAGGGACAAGACAATGTACATTCTCGCTAGCTGCAGGTTTCCTGGCCGAAATACTCAAATTCCCGATGAGGTTTGGAGTCAAAATGGTGCTTCCCAGCTCCGAGGCTAACACGCAGAGTACAGTTTACCAATTAATGTATCGCTAGTTCGTCAGTGAGGATAAGAGGCACTAGCTCCTCGACCAGCCGATCCCAATCCCACGTTTCCGAATCCCCCGTCAACTCGCTGGCCAGTCGCTGCAGGCCATCGTAGACCGTGGAAGTGCTTGTGCGGAGCGGAATAACCCCACACCGCGTCTCTGGGTCCTCTGTGCCGGGCATCATGACCACATCAACCCACATGCGGCCGCGGCTCGCCGCCGCACGGGCGACGATAGCGTCCCACTCCGGCCCGTGTAGATAGTCTTTCATATTGGTCAGGTGCTGGACAGAGATTTTGCCGCGCCCTTGCGAGTAGTCGTACACCGTTAGAAATGTCTGCCCGGGAAAATCGTGCATGTGCACCAATTTTTGGGTAGCCAGGTTCGGTGCCGATTCCAAATAATCTTTGTGCACTATGGCGCGGAGGAAACCTCGGTCCCGCCATTTCAATCGTAACCCATTGACCGCACCTGATTGAGATGAGTCTTAGTTTTTTTTAAGTGGGCGCATACGTATATACTCACTGAGGTATAGGGTTCCGTACAGACGACAAGCGTTTCGATGACCGCCTGCGTTCCAGTCAAGGGCTTGACACTCAGGGGAGCAATAGTATAACGATTTACATCCCGAGCAGCGTTTGAATTTGTTCTTGCACCCGATTTCGTCACACTAATGATTCATGAGGACGTGGTGATGGCGCAATGAGGAAAATATTACCTCCAGATTATCGCAAGCCTTCATCAAAGGATTCTCGTTGTTGTTGTAGGAGTTGAAGACCTGTATTCGTTCCATCGCCAGAGAATTGAATGTATTCCAATGCTCGTATACTGGGGACGATTCGAAGGTTTGGGACTTAACGAGATCTATGACATTGTGGAGGGCGGGGATCAGAGCCGACATGACACGATAATATACGAGGGCCGGAGGTAGTAGCCCGATGAGGAATCCGTCAATGAGGGCGATTGTCTGACCATGCGGTACATGAGCGCAGTTCACGAGCGCACGGAGAAGGTGATGTTCCAGCGCCTGTGAAATGCGCCCGTATCCAGGGTGGGTTCCCAGGAGCACTATCAGAGCCGTGAGCGTGTCGCGGAGTGATCGCGATACAAGTGGGCCAGAGCTGATGCTCAGCGCGCAGGCGGCAGTGGTTAATGCCTCAATGACATTGTGCGATAGGAGAAAAGCGGCGAAGGGACTTGGTGGGTTTACCATGCCCTCAGCGTCACCGAGATTGGGGTCGATCATTGCGAGGAACTCGAGGATTCCAGAGAGGAAATAGGTGGGCATGAGATCCAGAGCATCATCTGGCGACGGAGCAAAATAGGCAATGTGGAACACGACGAGGCTAGCGAGTTGTTGAAGGGTTCCACCAGCCCCATCGGTAAGATCGGAGAGAGTATCGCGTGTAACGATGTTCCTGTTGGCCAGGAAGCTACGCAAATCGTTCAACGCAATCTCCCGTTTATCGGTGTCGTCGATGTCGAAGACGCCGGGCCAGGCCTTACCCACCATGAAATAGACACCTGGAGTCGTAGTTATGAGGGCATGGGTCTCAGAGTGGTCCGCGAATGTCCCCGCAAACATGAGGAAATCCACATAAAAATCACTCCCGGCCTTGCGTGAGATCCCAGAAACACGATCTTGATGTGAGTCGAGAAATTGAACCCAGGGCCACACCCGAGGCCAAATGTCGGGTCCTATCTCGTTTGAAAACTCGATAGCATAGAGCAATTCCAAGCATAGTTGAGCCCTGGCCATAAGATCTTCGACCTCGGGCAGCGGTCCATCGGAATCCATTGTATCCTCGTCGGGGATGCGTGCGGGATCAAGATTGGCGTACACCATAGGTAGAAGCATCTTCTTCTGCTCATCAGTGGCACTGGCCATGTATGGTCGCACCCGTCGAATATCTTGTGCCTTGCATGTGGGAGAACAAGCAGCGCGGACTGCTCTCTAGGATGTCAACGTCAGAAATGCGCCGTTCTTCGAGAGCGAGATTTTCACCCGCATGGATGTGGGAAGTCCGTTCAGATTATTCAATTCCAAGGCAGGATGCATGAGTCGAAAAGACAGCTCATCATTCGAGTTTCGACGTGACATTTGTGTGATGGCCGACTATGATAGCCGGTGGTCAGATTTCACAGGATTTCACATGGAGACATCTTCTTTGTGTTTTGAAAAACTGTCTTCTTGATTCCATGTTCTAGGTTTTTTTTAACCCTGTAAGTTAGTCTCTCGCAGACAGACACTTCCACAGTTTGATCTCGTACCTCGATTTGTGGAAAGTGAGCGGCTCGTCCTCTGAATTCGGACGCGATAGAAAAATTTCGTACATAGCTTTTACCGACCAGCCAATTGTTTTTTTTTCGGTCACCTCTGGTAGATTCGTTTCCTCCCCGCCAGCCTGTCATCGTCGGCGATATGGCGCAAGCTGTCCCCGGGGACCTGTCATTTCAGGGTTCTTCCTGAAATGGGGCTAAAGCTGTTAGCCTGTCACGGTGGCGCTTACGCTTACCTCTTGCTTACCTCCCACCATCCATGGACGACACACCTCATCCTGATCTTGAGTACGCTACCCATTGCACCACATCTGACCCCGATTCTGGTTCTCGGTGAGTCGCCATGCCCCTGACCAGCATTGGACGCCTTCCCACCAGCACCTATTCTACATCTAGGCATGGCAGTGGAATGTTCTCTCGGTGTCGAAACTTCACCGTGACGGCCAAGACTTTGACCAGCGTCACGAACTACAACACTACTGCTTCGAGTGTGCCTCCGGGTAGCTTTTTTTCTTTTAGACATGGGAAAAGCCTCAAAAACATTGTGTAGACTTTCGGATGATCCCATTGGGAGATATAGATCTGCGACAAGAAATACGGAACATTGTCTATCGCCAACATGCACGGTCTCGTGTGCGACGGGTCTATTCTGCTAAAGTTCATGGACAAAAGTCAGGTGTGACGGTAGCCATGTACCAGGGCACCGGTGCAGAAGATGTATGTTCCAATTTCTCTCCGTCCTCAAACATTTCTTCTCATCCAATCTTCAGGAATGGCAGCGCGATATCGTAAAATACAGAACAGTTCGGTAAGTTGCACTCTTTACACAACGTCCACGGTAGCTAAAGTATACATGCAGCCAACCAAATATCGTTCAAGTTTATGGAATAGCACGATTGGGTAACATCCACGCTACGATCTTCCACGATGGTGGGTAGGATCTTGTGAAATCGGCGATACACAAGTTGACCATCAAGTAGAGCTCATCCCGTACCAGGATTTTTTAGACCTCCACGAAGACTCGCATTTCGCAACCGTATACATCCATGCCTACAGTGTAGGTTTATTTGACACGTTTCACCTGCCAAATATGTACTGAATTGTCTGCAGACCTCTGTGTTCAGGGTATTTATGACTGTCGAGTTACGAGGCTGGACACTGATTATACCATCCATCAGGCAGTTGAAGATTACTTCAAGTCGAATTTCCAATACAGGCTGGTGTGTTCAGTAACCTCAGCTATATGAGTAATATGCTCATGAGAATGTCTCTAGGACGAGTTCGAGTGTACATTTTTCATCCGAACCTCAGCCGGCCAGTTGTGCACCGACCTCATACCGAACAATATGTCTTATTGCTACATCCATCCGAGGCTGAAAGAGAGAACCCCCCAACAGGGCCTCAAACCATTGGACGCGCAGAATATGGAGGCAACTGTGATTGGCTCTCTGACGCTGGGCCAGTATCATCATATATGTCGTTGGAAGTTATTGCGACGTCGATACCTCCCGATTTCTAACTCGGGGCCTGTGAATTTCGGCGCTGTGTATGGTGGTTCTTTGGGAAATGACTGGCTTCAGCTCTGCTCTATACCAGACCTGGAATTTGACCGTGGCGGGTATTCATCCTACATGCCGAATGGCTGGACAGCGCAGAGGGAAGTCATGGAGACTGGTTGGACCCGGTAGGATTACAGTGATCCGTATCTCATTGCCCGTTCTCACCACTCTTAGATGCACGTCTCGAAACGCGGTGGGCGCTCCCGTTTTTAAATGGGTTCATTGCCTGTCCACGGTCTGGTCCGAAGTCTTTTGGCTTAGCCAAGCAAATCATATAGTCAACCGCCTCGAGATCTCGCGGCCTTTCGAGGATTATGGTATGAGGTTTACTACATTGCTCTGTACTCACATTAGTTGACCCAAACAGTTGTACCGTTGCAGATTCGGTTTCAGCTCACCATGTTCCCGACTAAAGCAGATCTGCCTCAAGGTTTTCTATTTCTCTGCCCACCACAAGATTTTCGGATTGGGGACACACTGTCTTTCAAATGGCCAGACTGTCCAGCTTATTGGTCTTTTGATCCATCAGGTGCCGAACGGTTGAGCGCAAAGGATGCGATCGGATGGGGCTTTCCATCTATGCAGCTCTCCACGGATATCGTGGGCGATTCAGGGGACGACAAGGTGTACGCCGGACTCCGTCAATTTCACCGGGCCAAAGGTTTCGATCCTGACAGTCAGGATGTCGCCCGCCATCTTGGGTACCCGCTGTATCACTTATCAAGTGATGTTCACATTCCATTCCCTCACAGTGAGTCAACAGTTCAAACTGATCAATCTTTTATTCATAACACAAATAGTTGGTGATAAAGATTCATACGGAGACCATAATGCCACAGATGAAGAGGCTGAGGCCACACTTGAATCGGCAAATGATCGTGAGTTGACCAACCGTCTGGAACCTCCACTTCAATTCTGAATACTTCTCGCTAGATCCGTCCCTCCCTCAAGACTCTGAGAATACAAATCTTTCAGAGGAAAGCGCGCTTTCAAACACGTTCAAATTCGTTCGCAATATTGTCGCTGAGTTCATTCCTCGTGCACAAGATGCGGAATTGGAGGGCATAGGATTCAGCCCAATTTTAATGTGATCACATTGTTTAAAATCCACGATAGTTTTGAAGCAGCCCGTTACACTATGCAGGATTTGAGTCTATGTCTCGCAACACAACATTCCAGCAGTACGGCGCGTTAGTTGGCTATAAGCGTCGTTCGTACCAAAAAATTGCACAGAGACAGTTCAGCGACACCGAGAGCGACCGCCGCTCCGTAACCACGGTGCAACTGATAGAATACAATATCTGAGGCCATTTCGAGAATGTATTGGGGGTATAAATCGGGACTGGTCAGAATACCACCGTTAATGCTGATTCGGTCGCCGACCACAGCGATGCACATACCGAGACAGCTCAATCGCTGTACGTCTCAGGTGCTAGGTGGGGTACCGAGGCACGGATGGAATCAAATCACTGCGTTGAACCGCCTCCTAAAACGGACCAATTCTAGGCCCTCCGAGCCGAAGGCTATGCGCATTGATCTCCGTGGAGGCGCGTCTAGACGTCTCCACTCGGCTAGTTCCGGTTGCCTCGACACGGGCGGAGTTGAGGCCCGCTTACCTCCGCGGCGACGACGCTCGAGACTTGCCAAGTCTAGGAGGTCCAACACGCCTCGCCATCGTCATCCTAGCTCGTCGCGCCATCCTCAGCTACTAGCCCATAGTATCTCCCCTCGCTTTATTCTTTCTAGGTCAGGGAGGGATTACCGCCGCCAATTGGCAACCAGGGATCGCGTATCTTGTCCAGTCTTGTCCAATAAAGTTTTTGAATATTAGGGCTGCTTCTCCCGTGGATAGCCCTTGAAACAATGGTAAAACTTGCTGGCATCTCGCCTGCCAGTACCAGCTGTTCTCTGACGCTTTATCTCTCGGACAACCATACGAGCGGGGTTTAGCTTCCGGATACCCGCATTGCGCGCTTGCTCGGAATCAAAGTCGAATTGACCAATAAGGACTCGGTGGTGGTGCTTGGTGGAGGGAAGAGATGACAGCTAAAGTCGGTAGAAGCCATTGGATGCAACCTTGGGTGCCAGGGCCTCCACACAGGAGCGGTAGACGCTTAAGACGACCGTTTCTGTCGAGCCGGAGTAATATACCCTCTACTAGCAAAGCCACTGGCGGCCACCAGTGGCCACCAGTGGCTGTTGGCGGCCAACGTTACCTGGTGATGATCAAAGAGTGACGTTAAGGTGGGTGTGAACCGGCGATCCACATCAGAAGTCAGTGTACCCCGTTATCTTTGCTCACCACTGGAAGCCAGTGGTTTTTGCCGTATAACGCTGGGGCTCATTGGCTCTGGGTTGATGCATATGAATATTGCACATACTGTACAATTTCGATCAATTCGGCACAATTTCGGAAATTTTAGTACAATTAAAATCCAAAAGAATTCGGATAAATTGAGAAAAAATTATTGCTGCAATAAAAAAAAATGGGCGTGACGCGTGACTGCCGAATTGAATGAAATTGTACAGTATTGCAAGGACAACCATCAAGATTGCCCCTGGGGCTGGCACATGGCCATTGGTTTCCATCTTGGCGATATTATTTTAAGGAGCACTCTCTACACTCCTGCCCCCATGGCCGAAATTCCTGTCAACGAATCCCCTCCATCTGCTCTAGATCTTTCTGACTGGCCCATGGACAAGCTCTGATTTTTTTATTCATGCGTTGATGATGTTATATGCTGAGTGTATTCAAAGGCGCGTAGCAGAGAAGGAATTGGGGCTTACTGACGAGTTTTGGGTGGAGGCATTGGGAGATAATTGAGTATACAAGTTGAACTAGCTTAAAGTATACATAAAATACATGCCGTTGATTCAAAGTTTTGGATTACGCTAGGCACTAACTCACTTGATTGGGGATAAAAAAAAACAGGTTTTTTTTCAGTAGATCACAGTGACGGCAAACCATTAGATTCCAGTAGTCCACAATTGTTAGCACTCTCACATCAACCCGTGAGAACCGCTGGATTCCAGTGGCTACCAATGGGCTTTCAGGTCCTGACCGTCCACCGGAAACCAGTGAAACCCTATGCAG
The DNA here is from genome assembly GCA_014925785.1 of Mycena galopus ATCC 62051. Taxonomy (NCBI): domain Eukaryota; kingdom Fungi; phylum Basidiomycota; class Agaricomycetes; order Agaricales; family Mycenaceae; genus Mycena; species Mycena galopus. The sequence continues at coordinate 91,778 of WIQG01000082.1, read as the reverse complement.
GCAATGGACCGCCATCGGGATCCACCGAAAACCACTGGAAAACGTTGAACAACCAACGGTCAGCGCTTCACCAATGCCGACCAGTGCCGATCAGCCGTTTGCAAGCTCCGCGTGTATTACTGTCGAGCCGCGCCGCGGCACTGCCGTGGGCCTAGATCACACGTGTCTCGGCGCCTAGACTCGGCTACGCGCCGATCAGTGGCTATGCCTTGGCTTGACGGCTCGACAGCGCCAAATCTAGCGGACCCTTCGACGCAGTGAATCGCTTTTGAATCGTGCGCGACTCGCGGTCGATGATACGGGTTCAAGCCTTTTAATATGACTTCTCCAAGAGCCAAGATAGCCCTCCCAGCAAGAGTGCCGGGGCCCTAGATAGTGCCAGGAGCCGTCGATTCGGTCCCGAAACTAATTCGATGCGAACGCCATACTGAGATGTAGCAAGAAAAGAGATAGGAATGATTTGCTCCCGAGAGCTGCACTGCCGGATTCAAACTTTTGACATTGCCAGGTATTGCCTCGGGGCGGTACAAAAAGAAGAGTAAGAAACTAAGTGGGAGATAAAGGGTGGAACGCGAGGATGTTTTACTACTGCAAAGATTTATCGAAGTGTTGCCTACAATGAATGCGTATTATTCCAAAGAGATCGCAGAACAAAGTCGGCAGGATCAGGATTGGTGTCGGCGGACAGCTTTTCGTTCAGAAGGAATTTCACTGCAATGAATCCCATGAATATCACGACGAGGAATGATATCAAGGAAACTCACAGGTCCGATCGATGCCAGGAATGAGATAGAAGCCATTTGAAGGCAAGCCAGTGGTCTCGTCGATGAATACGCCTACTGTACCAGCGGGATGATCCAACCAAGTCCATGGTGCCACGCCTCCCTTAGCCGACAAGGTGAAAGTCAAATTATCACTCGAACGGATTTGAATCTCGGGGTCGACAAGGGATACGTCTGCCAGCGAGACAGGCGTAAACTGAGAGAAGGTTTCAGTTGAAACCAACAAACGTCTAATATGGATCGCGCACGTATTGTTCGCTGCTGATCCTCTTGTGGTTCACCAGAGCCGTCAAGTTGAGAAGCATCCATACATCCGTCGCGTTTTGACCAACGGGAAGGATCGAATCCAGACCTAACGTCCGTGAAATCAACGAATTGTTGAGCGTTGGGACGGTGAAATCGTGGGTGGTCGTGTTCAACAGGTTGCCCCTCCAATCGTACCAGGTAAGCTGCGCAGTCCCGTCCACCGCCTCCCACCGATCAGATGTAACGATAACCTCGAGCGTTTGGTTATCCGGGGTCCAGAAAGGATAAATCGTGACCGGCGAAAAGACGGTCGTCAACCCGTACTGCAAAACCTTCCACCGCCCAGAATATTCAATGGCACTCCAGCTAATACCTTGCCAGATGTCGTTGAGTTGCCACACAAGGGCACCCAGGTTGTTTTCGCCCTGGCCTGCACCGCGCCTGTACCACGAAATCTGAGACATCATCGTCATGGATTGGAAGATCTGCGTGCTCCAACACCACTGAGCGAATGTTTGGTTGGAATCGGATGTCAAGGGGGTCGGGAGCCACAGCTCCACGCCCTGGGTCATCTGGGCCTGGCCCTGTGGCGCGTTAGGGTTTGGGAAGCTTAAATTACCTGCGGGAGGATGGTGGTCTCGCGAGGTGACGACGGTAGAGTTGAACGAGAAGTCCTCAGGATTTTCCAGAACTTCTTCCCAGCTATAGAACGAGGGCATGGAATGGAATCTAGGGTATATTATTGTCAGTCCAGGCCCTGCGCTGTAAATCGTCTCACTCACCCGAACTCATTCACAAACCTGTATGATTTTAAATATAAGTTTCAACGTTAATTTGAGAAAAAGCGCACCGAGCCACGGGGAAAGTGCTATAATTGAATGCTTGGCTAGCATCGTAGTTGTACCGTTCTGCGGAATGGTCAGCGAATAGTTCGCAAAATATAGGCTCGGCATCCCAGTATTTCCATATATGTCCCCCGGTGTTGCGTTGTTGAGTCGGATGATATACGGGTCCAGACTTAAAACACCATTGGTGGTTGAGCAGTCGGTGTATGGCACCTGTGCTAGAAGTCAGATGACGAAACACGAGGAAGCGTGCATTGATACCGAATGAGTTTCACTGGTGGCGACATTATAAAGGAACCCTTGGAACAAGGCAACAAACTGGCAGAAAATGTGAGTCGCCAAAGTAAATGTGTGATATCGTCCTCACCTGATCCTGTAAAACATTTAGACGTAAGGTACAATACAGCCTGTGGATAGCGCACCACGTAGATTTCAGTTCCCGTTGGTGTCGATGCGTTGACGATTAATACAATCTCCTCGATCTCATTTCCGCCGGCCCATTGGACGTTGCTGGGGTGCTTATTGATACGCCGCACGTTTTGGCGTACCTCAGGATCAATAGATTCTAACAGGAAGTCGTTTATCGGATACAATGAGTCGGAGAAGCCGAACTCCGACCAGACGAGGATTCCAAGTTCGTCGCACATAGAATATAAATCGTATCCGCCCGCTTCCACGGAGTCAGGCTGGTAGATTCCACCGCCCCAAATGCGCAGCTTCACATTTATGTCAATTCAGTGGTTTTATGGTATGACTCGTGGAGATGCGCACCATATTCTGCCCACTGCGTAGCGCGCTTTCGAGCACCCAACGCACCTGATCTGTTGTAATGCGCGAGTAAAACACGTCGAACGGAATCAGGTTGGTGCCTAGACTGTAGAACGCTTTGCCGTTGATTTCGAAGTGCCACTGGTCGCCTGAGGTGATTCCCCGAGCGTCGATTTCTTCCTGTGAGTAGGGCAGTTGCGCAAGCTTGACGGTGCGGAAGCCCGTACGGACAGCGAGTTCGACTTGCTCGGTTGAGTCGCTGAGGTCCAGGCGAATTGTAAGATCATAAAGCTTTGGAGTGCCGAGGTTGTGGGGATACCACCGCTGAGGCACCGAGTCAGGTATATGCCAGAGAATGGTGACCCACGACGGCGAATCATCTGTTGTTGGTAAAGGATCAATGGAGAACTTCGGGGATCTGAGTTTGAGTTCATCGAAGGCAAGCGATATTGCAGGGGAAGTGAAAGCCTGGGCGGAGCGGAGGGCCAGAGTTACGTTCACGACCCAGTCCGCCGTTTCATTTGCCGGCACAGAGAAGTTTTGCCCGACTTTGTATATGTCGATGGAGGTTTCCTCGACGAACACGAGTTCATGGCCATCGACTGTGTTCCGTAGTGAATTAGTGCCTGTTGCGTCCGAAAGAGATACGAGGTATGCGGGTTTGAATATACCACTAGGCACGAAGGCTGGACCCTGGATTCGGTCAGATAAGCCGCAATGAGATGCAACGCATAAGAGGTACCCAATCCCAACCGAAGTCAGATGCTATTTTCCGTATGTATTGGCGATGCGCAGGGACTTCGAACTCAAACTATAGGAATGAGATGTACGGCGGTCGAAACGAGAGAGACCAGCCTACCAAAGAATCAAGAATATCTTCGGCGTCTGGCCTCATGCTGACGTTCTGCCCATAGTAATATGCAGATTCAAACGCAACTGTCAGGTTCCCAGCCGTGATGTCGCTGAGGAACGAAACGTTAAATACGTATTGGCGAAACTGGTTATTGACCCATGCAACGGGGCGGCCAGCCAACGTCTGGATACGAAGTTACATCAATTTCAGTAGCCAGGTTGAGACAAGAGTCGCATACGATGTTGGCGATTGTATCCAAACCATTGAACACCAGCAGAGTTTGGTCCCCGCAGTCGAATCCGCTGTCGAACAGGGGCGACAAATCAGCGGTATATGTCCAGTTGTCCAAAAAAACCTGCAAATACGAGTGAGAATTGTTCTATTCGCTGAAAGAGACGAATGAGAACCCAACGCTCAGTGAAGTCTGAGTATTCCGTGAATTTCGATACATATGAAAGCGCAATCAAATCAGCATGGACGTACCGTTGATGCCTAGCAAAGGTTCGGTAATAATACCTGCCGCAGTCAAATCGAGATGTGCTTGGGACGGAATCGTCGCAGGAATAGCAATGGAGCCGTTTTGGTTAAGTAGCGTCCATTCTAGGTTTGAGAGATCGAAAACCGTCGCAAGTATGCTCCATGGCCAGAAGCAAAGGGGGAATATGAGCAGTCTCATCGGTGCGACTGGTCGGAAGGAGCGCCAAGAAGAAGGGCGCCAAGAAGGCCTTTAAGCTCCGGAGTCCGGAGTTCGTGAGAATTCGAATGTGTCACAAACCTATGGAAACCAACTTTCAAGAGCACCACGCTGATTAGCGGGATTGCCGACGGCGTAATGGCCGATCATTAGGCCCCCGGAGTGCACGTCTAGAACGGAAGGGGATATGGTTTTGTTAGGATTTTGTCTGTTTTCAATCATTCAACATCGCCCTCCGGGCACTCCTGGAACCTGAGGCACCACATGTGTGGCTTGTTGGGACGATTTTCAAGAATGAATGAAGCAAACGAAGCAATGGCCGAGATTCAAATAAAATAAGGAGACGTACTTTTCAGACAGAATAGGGCTCAGAAAATGAAGGGAACGCGAGCAGAGAATGCTCGGCCATTGATGACCATGATCATTTCCGTTGACTCCGTATGCTCGGATTGAGGCAATCGAGTGAAGAAAGCTCCAGCACTCGATGGGCTGTAATGTCTCGAGTGGAACGGCGGAGGCTCGGCCGCGCACGACCATCAGGTGCACGTTGGATTGCACAACAGAATAAACCAAGGAAAAAAAGATCAAAGTGGTCCACAACAATTACAATATCCCAATTCAACCCCGTTGACTTTCTGCGAGCATAGCCTCGATTGGCTCAAAATATGGGCCCAACTGCTCCAGCACGTGATTGTCAATCAAGGCTTGGTTTTGAAGCCAGGGCGAACCATAGGGGAAACGGTACTCAAGTTACCGCAAAGTCACATTGAAGAAATGGCTTGGTCTGAGATCACTCGATTACCAATGCCCCATGAGAGCCGAAACGCCTTCGAAAACCCGAATCTGGCGTTTTATGAGGCAGAAAAATAAATGGCTTCCACATAACAAAATACTAGCTGGCTTTCGAGACCGTTTATGCATCATGACACACGATGCTCAGGAAATCTGATACTCCAAAGTACATTGAATTCGGACTGCATTACATGAGGACCTTGATGCCCGATCCAAGACGGAACAATGTCATGGATGATACCCAATGAGAGGGCAACTTGATGCCTGAATGAAAGGGAAATAAAAATTGAACGGGAACTCGACGCCTAGTGAATACTAGAGCAGATGCTCAACAGAATTTGAACCGGAACTCAGGCCCAATGAATACTGAACGGTGCCCGATGAATAGTGAAAGCGAACTCGATGTCAAAAAAGTTTAAAGGACTCCGTGGCCAATCACTGCATTTTGATGGTTCCTAGGACCTAGCCCAGGTATGCCGAGCCTTTGCCGAGGTGTCTCAGGGTGTCTCGGCTAAGCTAGACACAGCCGCTTGGCAGCTCGGCAAAGCAGGGCAAAGCCTCGGCATACCTGGGCTAAGGTGGGTCCAGAACCTGTCAAAATGCAGTGAATAATGCCAATGGGAACTCGACGCCCACATGCCAGGGAACTCGATACTCAATAGAAAACGAAGGGACATTGATGCCCAATGAAAGGGAGCTCGACACTCAAAATCATTGTCAAGAGGGAGAAATCTAAATGACTAAGGGTACAAGTCCATGCAGTTGGTTATCGTAGAATAAAAAGTCCATGGGATATCGATGCAAGCCTGAAAACACCCTACAGAGGAGGCGTGGGGCTCGGCATGAGACATGAGATTATATTCCGAACCCTTTTCGACATCTCCCACGCCTCCCTTTTTCGACTTCTTCTGTTTCTTGGGGAACTCGCTGTCGGGTCCGACAAGCACTTGACCAGGGTGGAATGCATTCCAGAGCACAAGCGCGGCGAACATTGGGAGCGCTTCCAGGCAATAGAACGGTACTTCGTGCATCGTAAGGGGGGAGTACAGGCCCGAGGAAAACTCAATGAGGCGGTAGATGATTCGGATCTGCCCAGCAGAAATGAGAAATTCATGGCACGAGAAGAATAAAGGGAGTTACCGTGATGAGTGTGAGCGATGCATACATAACGTATAGGGGGCGCTTCCACTCGGTCGATCCGTCAAGACGCTTCATCTTGTAGTGGAAACGGATGACAAGGCTCGTGAACCCAAGGACGAAGAACTGCTGCAAGCCGATACCACCCATATAAATGTGGATTCCAAGCTCTGCAGTCTTCGGAGTTGTGCTGCTGATCATCGAACCGCCTCCCGCTTGCATCAGGAAGGCGCTGCAAGGGACATAAGTAAGTATAAGAGCCAACCAAGATGAGCGCACGTTATATCGAGAAGCACGAAGCACAAGGAGAGTCGTCGTGCGCTGATACCCGCGACATGTTTTTCAGGGACAAAGAAATACACGATGCGGCTCATCAGCACGTATAGAAAGGCGTTTATCCACAGCGGGGAGAGCAGGATGAGCAATTGCGATGGTATCCCGAACGTGGTAGATGTAGTGTTCAGTATGGAGAAGATGCGGAGGACGAGGCCGGTGGTTTCCCATATACCGGCCATGATGATAACCCAGCAGAATTTCTTGCGATAATGAATGGCCTGAACAAGGTGCACGAGAGTCGTGAGCCCAAAGAGGGCGGAGAACAAGACTGCCGCGGGAAAGGACGGGCAGTACATGAAATTGTAGTTCGGGTTTGTCCGTGGATCTGTTGTAATTGCTCAGTCTGGAGTTTAGAACGAAATATCCTGAGGTCTCACCCATGCATTGGACGTGAACCATCTCTACTCGTGAAATGAAGAAAAGCAGGAGAAAAAGAAGAGTAGAACAGGTAGTAGAGAAGGCGAAAGGAATGATACAACATCTTGAGGTCCGGTAAATTTATACCCTGAAAATGCCGTCCTGCGCAGCCAAAAAAATTGCATTGACCGCTAACCAGGCTGTGTTGATGCCTGCACGGAGTGCGACGTTAGTGATCAGTCCGATACCTTGCGGATTGTGATGAGTCCGATACCTCGCGGATCGTGCTGTCCCGTTGATTCAACTCGATGCCGCAGCCGCAGCCGCAGTCAATGCTATTAAAATTTGAAGCAGTACCTCCGTGAATCGTTTACGAAAGTAATCGAGTGCCTGGAGGACAAGAGGACGAAACGCGAATCTGGGATGACATGGGAAAATACTGCTTCTTGCAGTAGGCAATCGGGTAGCTACCTGTCAGTGCCAAAGGTTATCGCAACACTTCCAATAACATCAATTTCCTGGACTCACCGCAGCATTGATGGCAAAGCACTCCCAGAGGCTCCGTCTTCATCAAGCTGGGCATTGACGACCAAGAACTCTCGAGTCTTAGATGTCTACGTCCCATTCCATTCCATGAAAATATCAGGAATACGCGCCGATCATCACTCGGCCGAAGAACAAGCCATTGCACGTTGAGTCCATGCGGTACACACCAGAGCCGACTGAATGGTCGGGGCATTTATTACTCTAGCCCCAGAGGGCACTTGGAAGGACGTCGCAGTGAATAACACAGTTTAAGCTAGGAAGGACAAGATCTACATTTCACCTGGATAACATTCGCCAGGGCTTCTTATTCGTAGACGGCCTAATTAACACACGTGAACGGGAGGATTATATGTTCGTCGGAATTGAGACTTTGAACTTCAAGCTTAAACGCCGGCCTGATGGCGCAACTGGGCGAGTCGGCGACGAGTCGACGACGACCTCATCGTTCGCTCAGGTTCCAGAGGAATCAAGCATTAGAACTTGGTTTGTCTCCCAACCAGGCACGAGCCTGATATATCGTTGGATGGATGGTCGCTCCGTGGTGAGCGTTTGATTGAAAAGCCGCCAGGTGACGGTTACGCATCACGCGTCTTCTCGGGCCGCGCATTGACGGCTGATCCGAGGAACTGCACTGAACTTATAATTAATGAAACCTGAAAAGCGTCGCAGAAGGTAGCAGAGCTAGGGTCCCATGGAAAAGTCACACCCAATGCCATTAAATATGTATCGCAAGTCATATTATTCACCGAAACAATCACTTCGTTTATGCAGCTATTTTGATTTCCCACAGTTCAAGTTTCGGTGGCAGAGGGAAAATAGTACAAGATGACCCCATCGCCGTGAACGTGAGCCATAACTCTCAGAAACCTGAGAACTGTATCAGAATCTCATTCATCAAAAGGCTAAATGACAACCTATGTCGATCCTACTCAGGCGGAGTGGGCAGCTGGAACTGCGAATCCTTTTCAGGATCTCCCCCTCCATTTTTTGATTTCTTCTGTTTCTTGGGGAACTCGCTGTTGGGCCTGATGAGCACTGTCCCGGGGTGGAAGATATTCCACAACACAAGCGCGGCGAACATCGGAAGCGCCTCAAGACAGTAGAAAGGCGCCTCATGCATCGTGATCGGAGAGTACACGCCCGAAGAAAACTCGATGAGGCGGAAGACGATGCGTAGCTGCGAAGTGTTAATGAGGAGGGGTTTGAATCGGTACCATACAACTTACCGTGATGAGTGCAAGGGACGTATACAGGACGTATAATGGGCGCTGCCACTGGGTCGATGCGGCGCCGGCAGCAGTCAGACGCTTCATCTTGTAGTGGAAGCGGATGACAAGACTGATGAAACCTAGAACAAAGGACTGCTGCAGGCCGATGCCGCCCATGTAGATATGGATTTCGAGAAGCGCAGTCTTTGGATTGTCGCTGCTAATGAACGAGGCACCCCCCGCCTGCATCAGGAAGGCGCTAGAAAATACATGAATTTAAAGGGCAAACCAAAGTAAAATCAAAAACGCACGTTATGTCGAGAAGCACGAAGCACAGGGAGAGCCGTTGTGCGCTGTGCCGGCGACGTGTTTTTCCGGAACGAAGAAATACACGAGACGACTCGTAAGATCGTAAAGGAAGGCGTTGATCCACAGCGGGGAAAGGAGGATGAGAAGCTGTGACGGTGTCCCGAACGAACTGGATGTGGTGTTCAAGACTGAGAGAACGCGCAGGACGAGGCCGGCGGTCTCCCAGGTACCGGCCATGATGATAACCCAGCAGAATTTCTTGCGATAATGAATGGCCTGAACAAGGTGCACGACAGTCGTGAGCCCGAAGAGGGTGGAGAACAAGACTGCCGCTGGAAAGGACGGGCAGTATAAGAAATTGTAGTTCTCGTCATGGGGATCTGTTTGGGACTCGTTGAGTTCGTGCTTTTGAAATGAGAGTTGCTGAGTTCTCACCCAAACATTGGACGTGAACCATTTTTGCTCGAAGGGTTCCACGTGAAACAAGGGTCCCAAAAGGTGAAAGCACAGTTCTGAGAGGCCGCGACTTATATACTGCAAAAACTCGTTCTTGCATACCGCTTACCCAAAGAACGCAAATCCAATTATCCTCGTGCAGCTGTGTTAATTCAAGTAACAGAGCCTGGACCACTCTTTTGATCGTGAGCTTTTGTTTGATTTGACGGGGTGCGCCAGCCGCGCACCTTGCCGGCGATAAGTGTTCATCATCATGTATCATTAAACGCAAATTAAACGAGGACCCTTCCATGATGGCCCTATACCATCTTCGCTGCTTCCCACAGGCTCCGCGCCGTGCCATAGCGGGTGTCAATGATATTATTCCTTCAGTTTTCCACCCGCCAATGGAACACTTGACCGAAATCATTGATCTCATGTTCAACTAAACTGTTTTTCGTAAACTTAAGAGACGGATTGAAGCATTTATATGTGTACCAGAGGTTCAAAAATGCGAGATCTGGGTACTAGGATGGCGTGCGACAGTTAGGCCGATCAATGATGGCTTGCCACAGTTGGGCCGATCAACATAGTCTTGGGCCGATCATGCGAAAATCAGGGCAAATGACACACTGCCTTGGCGCGCCAGCGGTCTCTGGCGAGCAGGTACCACGGAAGGCTTTGTCTCAACATTTGCAGCAGGGCAGATTAATCCTCCCTTGGATAATCCAAGGGAGCTCGATTAATCCATCCTTGGATTATCCAAGGCCTTAGTCGTAGATTAAATCTGGATTAATCCTAGCTTGAATTAGGTATATGGTCACCCTAGTAGTATATCTTGTACCTTGAGATTAATCTAATCGTAAGGATTTAATCCCAGAACTTAATCGTTCCCTTCACATATTAATCCAGCTGCCTAAGATTTAATCTTCCTACGCCTAAGATTTAATCTTCATACACCCAAGATTTAATCTTCCTAGTCAAACTATCCCTAAACTAATCCGCCAACTAATTGTATGACCCAATTAATCCGCCAACTAATCCTATGACCCAACGGATCCTGACTCTAAACTAATCCGCTGATTAAAACTAATCCTACTAATCCTGACCCGCCGATTAATCTCCCAATTAATCACACGGACAGTTTAATCTTGACGAAGCTTGAGGCTCTGCTTGCGTTGGGCACCACTTGACGCCGTTTCGCCGGTTTTGGTGGTGCGGGTTTATCCCCTAGTTTCACGGTGAATGAGAGCAGCAGCTCCTCCAATTACCGTACCGTAGGTAGAGAGGGAGAGGCGGGGTCGAGCAGAGAAGGAAGTGAAGGAAAATGACTCACCAATTCCTGTTCCATTGGACCGGCCACTCCCCTTCCCCCCGCTCCCTCGTCCCTCGTCCCTCGATCTAAACGCTCTCCGTGCGGCGTTGAATGCAGTGCCAGGGTCGAGGAACGAATCCAGGGCAAAGAATTGATGGGTGTGTGTCTTTGTTCCACTGTCGACTTGCTGATAAAGAAGCCATCTTGAGAAACATTGTCATCAGAGTGCAAGAGATTGTCTTGAGATTGAGACACAGTCTTGAAGGCGAGAAGCCTGCCTTGAGAAAGCCAGCCTTGAGGGAAGAACGAAGGAGCTTTGGAAAACCCAGAAATGAGGGCTCCCGACAAAAGGCCTGGTTGCCACCGACTTCAAGTTGGCCACCGTGACTGAACAAAACAGATCATAAACACGTAGATCTTGACGCCGACATTGAAAGAGATTTGAGTCAATTTGGGGGAACTGTTTGGGAATTGAAGCGGAATTGCGTGAGCCAGTGGAGGAAAGAAAGTGGGTAGGATGGACGAAGGAGAAGACAAGACTCAGAGTCTGCCACCGTGACTGTCACTCCCGTCATGGCCTCAGTGATGGTCCTATTCGGAGTTTGAATTGTCTTCAAACTTCGATGCCTCATCTTGTCTCTATCCATCATTGACCTTGCTTGCCACTCTCTAAAAAAAAATTCAATCCACTCTCTCAAGGTCAAAACCACACTACCCTGGCCGGTGCTCGCATCAATTGATTCAACTCCGGATCTTTTCAATTTTTGCCAATCTTTTGCTGTTTCGCAAAGGCACCGCCGGACGTTTGCAGCCACTGGTTACCGTCAAGGTCTCATGAATTCTCAAGTGGAAATAAGCTTCTGAACCTCACCTGGACTACCAATACAACCGCTGTACCTGCCTGCGTGGTTGCGTTGGGTTGCGCTCGGATTTTGAAGGAAAATAGATGGGTGGCATAGGTTTTCTTCCAAATCAGTCTTGGCGTTGAAGAGGTGAGCTAGTTCAGTTGTTTCTTTGGCTTTCTCTCCCTTGGTTTTCTACAAGCGTCCCTGCCCGCGCTCGAGGCTGATGGATGATACCTTCTTGCAACCTGGTGCCACTCCCCGCCTGTTCTAGTACTCTGTTCTTTCCAATTTCCATGTCTTGTGCTTCGGGTGCCTCTCCCGGTGGTCACAGTGACACTTGACCACATGTACAGCAGTGGCGATTAATCATGGGCACGGGGGTTTGTTTTGAGCAGATTAATCCCATTTGGCTGACTCGGTCCATTCCGGTATGGTAGGTGCATGCAACTCGGATTAATAGTTTCACAGGATTAAATTGAAAAGATTAATCCTGTATGGTGGATGCATTCTGGTCTGGTCGATGCGTGCAACCTAGATTAATCTTATCAACTACGATTATATTGTGAAATTGTTCGCAGGATTAAATCGTTCGAGTTTTTTAATCGGGCCTTTTGGGAATGGACACTCGACAGCAGAATGCATTAGATTAATCCTAGCTACTGCCATTAGATTAATCCTAGCCAGTTTTTCACCCTGTTTGTATGTAAGATTAATCTAAGACTAAGCCCTTGGATAATCCAAGGATGGATTAATCGACCTCCCTTGGATTATCCAAGGCAGGATTAATTAAGCGAGCTGATATCACTGTTTGTCTTGAGCAATACGGTGGAGTAGGCATGCCTGAGCCTATTGAATACGTACTTTGAATGGCCGACGAAATGATCTCAGGTAATTAAATTATAAGTGCGTAATAACAGAACATCAAACCAACATAAACGGCCTCGAGCCCTCTTCTTTATATTGACAGGTTATCTGGTATTTGGCACCCGAGCACTTTAATATTCCACCGATTGCCGTGCTGGTCGTCAAGTCGACCGGCGCAGCCCGCGGTTTTTCAGCATGCCCTGAACTCCGGGAACGTTAACTATACAAAGCTCTCGGCGTTTTCCAGACAAATTTTTTTCACCCCACCCTGATTGGGATCGCTTTTGTTTCTTGGAGTCGCATTGGGAGTCCAGAAGGTCTGGCTGAAAAAACAAATGGAATGGATGGTTCAGTGATTTTGGTTCAAGTACAAGTTGCAGTGGTTGGTTTGGATTGACCGCACTATTGCCAATATTAAAGTTCAGCTGGCCTGAATGATCCATGGTTCAACTAGGATTGAAAATTTGAAAGGGAGTAGGTAAAGCGGGTGTGGGCTGCATTATTACACTGTATAGCACACGGTTACGCTCATTGTGATGTTTACTCGGAAGTTCAACTTCAACCGACAGACCTGGGTTCGAATCCCAACACCGGCATACTATATCTTTTGATTGCTCTTTTTGGTTTAGTTGCATCAGGTCCTTGCGTTCTTTTTGCTTCCCTCCCTCATTTTTTTACGATAGCTGCCAGCCTTCGGGAAACAGAAACATCAGACAGTGTCGAGTCGTCTTCGGAATTACCTGTTTCTCCAAGTGAGTCAAATTCGTGGGCACCAGAAACCGCCCGCTCGGTCCGAGCACTCAATTAATGTCCCGCACCCAAGAACGACATAAGTTGCTAAGTATCTTCATGGGCACGTTTCGGAGACTCGGATGCCCGATGAATCTATCAACTAGAAATATCTGCGAAGCAGTGCGTAGTCTAGGATCGAATATCTCTTCTCCTGCCTCTTACTCCCTCCTGCCCCGGCCTTAGGTGTCGCGTGGAGACTGCCTCTAGCATAGATTGCAATGGTTGGACGGAAGGCGAGCCATCTGGGCTGCCTGCTCTACGTTTCCCTGCAGTTCGCGAACGCAATCAACTGTCCTTCGGTCGATGAAGACGGAAATAGGCTTCAATCTTCCCAGTTCAAGGAAGATGAGGACCGGACACTGCTTCTACGTGCTTGGAAATGTGCGTTCCTGTTCCTGATGTCGATAAGGACCTCAGTAATTCTGTGTCTGCAGGGTGGGCTTGCCACCACTCGGTCTCAGGATGATGCGTGCCCAAGTGTGGCAGATCTTGGGTGCGTGCTTTTCTCAGGAAATGTGGGCACAATCCACTCGGTTAATATCCATTATCAGATCTAACGCGGAGAATCCACCTAGCGTCCCACCTACTGGCTCATCGGAAAGTAAAACCACGAGCAATACTTCATCGTCCAATCCACCACCGACGTCGGCCTTTAGTTCTGCCGGCAGCCGGCGGAGTCTCCAGAAGCTCGACAGATCCACCTCCCCCCACGACCGCCAGCAAAAATTCACTATCCCGCATGTTCCCCATCCACAACCATTGAAGCTACCAGCGGAAGCTCCGGTAGTACGACAAGTTCCGTCGATGTGGCTTCTCCAAGCTCACCCCCAATCACAAGTGCATCCCAGAAATCAGACAGGTATCGTAGATCAAGTACCCCAAACCAGGAGAACTTACGGCCCAAATCCAACATTACACGGAGTCCTCAGAAGGTGGCGCTGGCGGATGTGCAAGCAGAGGACGCGGATCACCGTGACCCAGAGGAAGGTTCGCCTCTGGCAGAGACACTTCGGCGTGTGCGTCGTGTGGAGACGCAGCTGGAGAGTTTGTTGACTCGAGGGTTTTCTGAGGTATATGCGATGAATGTCGGCGATAATCTTATTTGAGTTGAGGTTGAATTTATTTGTGTTTTCCTGAATTGATCCGAGTTGCCTTAGTCTGGGCTTGAAGAAATAAAATTTCAATTTTCGGGAGATTCCGGCAAGCGGAGGATGCGCACTTTAAAAGGCTTCGGGATAAATGGGCAGACATCCGCAGTTTTTGAAAGAGGGTGAAAAGCAGTCCAAGACGATGAAGCATAAAATTCAGAATTTAAGGGTCACGGCGTCCAGCACTGAATTTGAAAGCTGCGGAACACTGATACACACAAGCCGTCGCATCTTTTTACTACTATTTTTTACCATGAAGCTGGCCACATAAGCATTTAGACGTAGTCCTTCCCCGCTTTAAGGCACCATTCTAATCCAAAGTATGTCAGGTTGAAGGCATGCATCCTACGAACAATTTGAGCCCACTCCCACGAAAATATCTCGTGGTTTGATGTTGCAGTGAATTTATTTCGGACATCAGTCCAAATGACCAAATAACAGCCCAGCTGGCCACCCGGCCAAATAATCCACTTAACCTCTGGAAGGCGGCCATATGCATCAGATATCGTAAATAAGAGCCATATCAACCATTCTACATGGTTGAATGGCGAATATGTGCCATATTGGACCCTGAAATATATGCAGGACCCGGGAAGCTCACCTAAGGGTAACTCCGAAATTAGGGGATTTGAGGCCAAAATTTTCAAATCCTTCTCCAAGTTTTAGGGGATTTCAGGCCCAATTTATTGTACTTGTGATTATTGCAGGCCCATCAATCTCAAATGGCGCTTTCTCGCAGAGACGTCATAAGGTGTTACCGCCTCTCAAAATCAAGGTCCCGGGCGCCGCGGGGGGAGGGAAAGCGAAAAAAGCGAAAAAATAGCTAAAAATGGCATTATTAGCAATATCACATGCACGTGATATCCAACTCCGATTTAGGGGATTTGAGGCCCGAAGAGCCGGAAAAGTTAGGGGATTTGAGGTCACTTTGACAGACTTTTGCCGGAGTTACCTTGGGCTAGCTTCCCGGGTCCTATATATGCCTCCGCCTGCAAGGTAAAACTTAAAATAGTGGTTTTCACCCAACCGAGGGTAATATGCCCAAACTGCTACATATAAGCCCAAAGGAAGCCTTGCATGACTCAATGGGAAGTATTGGGACACACATAAACACCAAACTCCATCCTGAGGTGCCGAAGGCTCTCCCAAAAAATCCGGCTTTCGGACAATGAGAATTTGGGTGGTTTGGTGTAAAGGGCATCTGCTGAAAGAAAGTTGACCAGAGAAAAAACCGGAATTCACCTCAGAGGAACGAATTCATTACCAGGAGGCTGTATGACAAGTTCCAGAGTGGTTGTGTCTCGGTGTCGCCCAGCGTAGGGTTAGCCCGGTTGAGGGAGCCAAAAAGGCAGTTGTTCCTGTCTTGCGTGCAGGGTGAGGAGAAACTCCGCCAATAAGGGTAGAGGCCCATGGCAAATTAATCACTGTCCTATTGAGATCATAACGAGCCCAAAAAGTTGCGGAACGACCAAGTATTGGTCGAGAACGGCGAGAGACAAAGTTGGAAGGCGGTGCAAACGTAAGAAACTGATGTTCTCACCTTTCGGATCGAGGTCCGACATGGAGTAACAACAATTTTAGTGGGAGTGAGACTCGTCCAGTCCCACTCCATCACTTAGAAAGTGCGACTGAGTCCCATTAATGGGACTCAACCCTGCTACAAAGTGCGACTGATGGCGAATGCATCCGAAGTGCAACTGATGCACTGATGCGTAATCAATCCCCGCTCATCTCGGTGCTTTTCATCCCAATTCAGCGACTTTGACATTTCATTAATAGATGAACATGTCACATCACGCACTACGCCACGCTGGGGTCCCATATCCATTTTTTGTCCTTCTCTCCATCTTCCATGAGTGTGAGATGCAAGACTCAAGTTTAAAAACAAATTCCGTAGCAAAATCCCGTTCCCGTATAAATTTCCGTAGTGTTCCCGTAAATCCGTAGAGGCTCTACGGATTTACTAGAGCAAAGAAAAAAAAGGGGCAAACCTGGGCGAGGTATATTCTGTCCTAGCTCTCAAGTCCTTTTATACGGCTAGTGTTTGTCTTTTGCAAATACCCTTATACTCCTGCAACTTCGAGACCCAATTTCCCTGTTGCTAGGTAGGTGTTCAAGGTAAATTATTCCTATTTAGCCCCAACTTGGCGCGCTCCTTATTTCTCTGGTTTGACCTCTCCTTCCAAATCTGGACGACGTGCTGATTTCGGAATTATCCGAAACGAGAGCAAGTTGAACACACAGGTGTCAACTTTTCATGTTCAAGTTCTTAAAAACTCGAAAATTCCGGTGCCCCAGATATTTTCACGCGTCCCGTGTTCGCCCGCCTGTCAGTGGTGGTCCATTTGGGTGACGGAATTCAACTTCCGAACTTATACCATTGATGTTACTCATTAAAAATATCCAATTCAATGCTGTGCTGCACTGAATTGAGTTTGCCAAAATGTCGGCACAGCATGCGCCGATCTCGTTCCCATCAAAGCCGTCGGCTAACCAGTCGCACTCGGGAAACTGAGTTGCACTTTTCATGGACCAAAAGTGCGACTCAAGCACATCAGTGCGACTCAGCGACTCCCACTCCCACTATTCTTGTATATACTCTCCGACATGCCACAACTGTCAATCAATCCATCACCCCGGGTGCCAAATTTGGTCCAGACCTTCGTCATGGCCTGTACTTCGATGCCCCATTCATGGCCGGCTGCATGTACGAAGCCTGGGTGGTGTAGGAGTTAAGTGGCCAGGTAGCCTGAGTGGCCAGCTAGGCGATAAAAAATAGTACATACTAGTAGAACCTGGAAAATTAAGCCACCTCCACTGGAATACTTGTGACAGATTGTGAGCTCAATCGTAAGCAAAAAAGGGATACGAACGAATTATGTGCTGTAATAGTGTCGACCAACACTTGTTTCTAAGGGTCTTCATCGTCATCTTCATTGTCGTCTTCATAAATATTTCCCACCTGCTTAGAGTCCCGCAGCAGCAATGCCGCGATGGCACTCTCCACCTGGGATTTATTTGTGGAAGAGAGGTAAGCATGAAATGCCCGCGAGAAGGCCGTAGCGAATGTCTCCGTGTGGGCAAGCCCCTGGCTGAAGAAAGTGCTGGGGAGGTCAATGGCATAGTCCCGAGGTTAGATAATTCATACCGGCGATGACTACAGCTTGTGCGCGGTGGGTAGGGAGATCTTCCATCCGGTAATACATGAAGGGGGGAGGTAGCAAGTATAGGGCATGTGCATCACCGACCAGGTGGGAATACTTTCTCAATTTGAGTGTCGTTCCATCCCGCTTCAGCTTCGCGCAATTCGTAGATGGTGGTCGTCTGAACATACTGTACATCAACTGTCGTACTATGTATAGCTAACTTTCTGCTCATTGTGTGCGTATTAACGAGGGCCGAGAACCGCCATTGGCTGGTAAGGTTCCTCCAGAGACTTGATTTCTTCCTCAGTCAACTGCACATGGATGGCCCCTTAAGTAACGCGGTCAGCAAGCGGAATTTATCACGGTGACGACACGAGGATGTACTTACCGACGATGTCGGCGAGATTGGCGAGTGAGGTCGTTCCGACAATGGGGGCGGAGACGCCTAGAAGCAGACAGTGAATCCGTAAGTATGAAAGGAATTGAGAGATTGCCTCGCACCATCTTTCGACAACACCCAGGCGACGGCGACTTGCGCCATGCTAATTCCTCGCTTCTTCGCGATCTCCTCGACCCTGGCAACAAAGATATTTATTTTTGATCAGAGACAAACTTGGGATGGGCACTTACCGATTCACGATTTCTTTTCCAGCAGAGCTGCTGGTGTAGAAATTGGCCGACAGCCTTGTGGATTGGAAAGATTAAAAAACAGACGGAACCAAAGAACGGGTGGACGGACCAATCCGTTTCAGAGCGTTTGGACTGCTCAGAAGACAATGGGCGGGTGAGGGCGCCGCGCGCAAGGGGTGACCACGGAATGGAACCAACACCAAAGTGCTAGGAGACAACGTCATTATCCGAAATTGCGATGGGGAATCAGGGGTCTGACCTTGAGCGTCGGGAACATCTCCCGCTCTTCTTCCCTGTACAACAACGAGTAGTGGTTCTGCATCGAAATGAACGGGGTTAATTTGTTGGTGATGGCGTAGTCTGTGAGAGCCAATCGTGAGCGACACCAGGGGATGGAGAAAGGATGCACATACTCTGCATCGCGTGGACTGGGGAGAACAGGGCATCACTCATGCGGAGGACGGAAATCGAGAGAGCGAGATACACGTACATTGCCAAGCGTAGCAGGAGGACATTCCAATGTATCTGACATATCCCGCCTTAACCACATCGTGTAGGGCTTGCATCTGTACTTGGATGAGGGGTTGAAATTAGGCAACGGGCGCCACACACCGTCTCTTCAATGGGTGTGTTGGAATCGAAACGGTGGCCTGACGTATTAAGTGAGTATCCGGAATGTAATCCCAGACGGCACAGGTCATACATTGCAAAATGTCAATGTAATCCAAGTCCAGACGCCTCAGACTATGTTTGACGGAGTCAAAAATGTGCTACCGGAACACGAGTTAGCAAAGAGTTAGCCACCCCGCGAAAATGGGAAGAAATAGTAACCTTGCGGCTGAGACCATACTGATTTACGTATCCTGCGGCGTCGAGATCTGGGATCCTTACGTTCGCCTCTGAGGTGTCCGTCTTGGAAACAGGCATGAAGAGCTTCGTCATAATGACAATTTCATCACGAGGGAGGTCGTGTTTCTTGATCGCACGACCCAGGACTTCTTCGGAGAGGCCGTTGGAGTAACCCTGACGATTGCCATTAATTAGTGGACCCGTGTGCGGGGAGGGGACAAGGACATGCATTGGCCGTATCGAAAGTGTTTATCCCGGCGTCATAACTAGAAATTCGTTCAACGCACTGTTGGCTCAGCCAGAGAAGTCAAAGCTCACGCCGCCTTAATATGTTTCGTACCCTCTTCTTCGGGGAGGACCCAGCTTCCGCCCCATTTCGGGTCCCCGTAAGACATGCAGCCGAGGATTATTCTGGATACTTTCAGACCTGAATTTCCAAGTCGAACTACGAGAAAACCGGTTGAGCAATATGGCGTTTGTGGACGACCGAGAACGCACCATACTTCATCTTGCGAGGAGCTGCCATCGGTGCTGGATGTTTGTATGAAGTGACCGGAGGCGCATTTAAAGCCCTCCTGCCGATGTATACGTATTCGGCTTCCCGCCGGAAAGGCATCCGAAATCCCCAGTGTTCTGTAATATCGTCTGACTCACGACGTCATCCTGCGCCTCGAGAAACTCTTTTAATATGCCATACGAAGACCCTGAAGACGGCTGAGCTCACTAGAAATATAGTCGTAGAGTTGATACATACATGCCCAGTCCACAGATTTCTCGACAGATGGGCTATATGCCATCTTTACAACTAAAGTTCAGCGAGACCGGCTAGGCGGCTAGGGGCGGCCATTCAGTTGTCAACCGTCCCGCCATTCCCTGGGTGATAGCAAATCGATGATGTTTACTCGGAAGTTTGAAGTGACAGACCCAAGGGGAAATCGGGATTAAAATATCGTACGTGGGGAGGGGGGGGGGGGTCCGGGGAGGCCTGAAAAAAACTTTTAGTGTATATTATCCAGAGCTTCCAAACAGGCATTAGACCCTCAGGGAGGTGTTATTTGGTGGTCAAAGATGCACATTGATGCCTAGAGAGGGTCTCAGATGGTATTTGAGCTCTCAACTCTTGGTACTCCGTGGTTTATGTTGGAGTTCAGCCAAATATGGTTGGGTGCGGAGTTGGTACTGAGGTCAAATTTTTTGGAACTCTCATAGTTAAGATGAGTTCAAATATTGCTGAAAGTTATGGGAAAATATTATTGGGTATATTCCAGGTCCAAGACAGTGGTAGTAAGCAAGTTGGAAGGCAGCGGCACGAGGCGGGCAGCCGGCCCGGCGCTAGGAGTGGGAAACTCCTTCCTTATATGGAAGGAGGGGGGGGGGTCAGCTTAGGGTCGAAAAAAACTTTTCGACCCTATATCCATTTTTCGAATCCCGATTTCCCCTTGGACAGACCTGGGTTCGAGTCCCAGCACCGGGCACCCGCACGGCGGCGCATAATATATATCTTGTGATCGCTCTGCGTGCTTTCCTCCCTCATTTTTGTACGATATCGGGAAACAAAAGCATCAGACTCAAAAGTGAGTCAAATTCGGTAGGCAGCCCGCTCGGTTTGAGGACTCAATTAGTGCACCGCCGCGTTTCGAAGATGCACGATGTGATGTGACCCGTGTGACTTTCCGAGTCTGCCCGGCATGAGTCGCTCTCTTTTGCTCGTTTCGCTCGCACTATCGCTCCTCTCGGCTCCCTCGGCTCGGCTCCCCCCACGTCCAGGGACGCTCTGCTCGTGTATGGACGGCACTGCTGGAAACGACTGCCGCATCAGCCTCTCGTGTGAAATCTGAAGACAGTCGCTCAGAACTTGAGATACTCCCAGTCCCACAGCGCCGCCAATCTCTTGCCCAACCCGAATTTCAATCACCCTAGCTCACAGACTTCAATAACTCGCATATCTCGAGAGAACTCCCAACGCTCACGCCAACCCGCCCTCGCCCCCGTTCGGCAATCGGATGACGTTCGGTATCCCTTCGAGCAACAGTGGAGGACGGAGAAACGTAAGACACACGGGCCCGCCGCCCGTGCAGACTGCGCCGAAAGTGCAGCCCGCCGGGAGTGGCCCGCCGCTTGGTGCGCGTGGGCGCGGGGGACTCCGTTTGGGAAGGAGGAGACGCAGCGCGGGGAACATCAATGCGGGGGCGCAGACGCAGGGTCTGCGGGTACTTCTACTATGGCTGCAAGGGAGAGTGCGATGTTGGGCCCTGCGCCTGAGGTACCCGCCCATGCTGCTCCTCGATCACAACGCAGGACGAGGACACGGCGGCACGCACCGCGGCGACCCCACCGCGCCCGACTTCAAGCCCGCCGAGCCCGCCCACCGCTTTTGCTGCTTCACCGACCGCTCTGCTCGAGCTTTCAGGTGAGCTGTCCCCCCTTTGCTTTCCTCGTGTGCCGACGATTTTCTTTGCCCTTTCGTCCATCTCCTTTGTTGTCTTCTATCTATGTAGCCGCGTCCTGTGAACCTCACCTCCCCTTTTCCTTGCTGTCGCTTCCTTTCTTTCCTTTCACTCAGTCTCCTCGCTCTTTTTTCGATCCTTCTACAAAGCATGGAGAAGGCTCGGTTTCTTATTACCGGGGGACTTTTTCTCGCGGTGCTTTTGGCAGGGTTCTGTGCCAAGGCGCGGCCTTTGGTTGCATGGGCACCCTTCCTTTTTTCCTTGCTTGTGGTGTTTGTTGGCTTGGGAAGCGTCCGCGGCGGCGGGCTGCTTTCCCCGACGTGTCCACCGCGCCACTGAGCGTCGTGGATGTTTCAGCTTCCTTGCTCTGTATGTTCCGGCTTCTCGTCTCGGTCATTACGGTGCGGAAGGCTCTCCGGGCCATGCGCCCCCTATTCTTTCGACCTTTGTCCTTGAGTCTTCGGTCTTTGGGCGTGCTTGCTTGCGCCAATCTTGATTATCGTTTCATTTTTATCTTGATTTTCCTCCGTCCTCGTCATGTCTCCGTTCTCTTTGCGGCCGCGTGCGCAGCGTCGAGCTTCTGCGGGTGAAGGTCCTCTCTGTTCACTGATGGATGTATGGACGCGCGGATGCAAAGGACGTTCGTCAATTCCAACTCTTCGCCGTTGGGCTCTTGTTCCTCGAATACGAGATGCATGGCAAGAACTGCGTCCTCCTGGTCAGCGGGTTGGGCTGGCGCTTTGGTGCTCGACGCGCGACTGGACGGATCCCTCATGCTTTCATTTCCCGTGTCATTTTATTCTCGTCGTCGCGCGCGCGTCACTCTGGCTGGTCGCGCACGTCCCGTGTGGAGTTCATCCTTTAAATCCGCGTCGAGGTACATTCCTGTTCGCGGTTTCATTCCACGAGCGACCTAGACTTCGTTGCTTTATTCGTTTTCATGCAATATATGTTATTTTTTTTTGGGTTGCATCTACAGCGCGGAGCTTCTTTGACTCGTGAACGCCTCCAATGCGATGGCGAGGTGACTGCCGAGTTCCTGAATTCCTTGATCTGGATGGTTTGATTGGAATTCGGGCCCATAGATGATGGAGGCCCTGAGAACCCGTCAGAATTTCCTCTCACGTGAACCATGTCATCTTTCCGCATTCTTGTCTACAGAAGCTGTACCTGGGAACATTTACTCCAATGCCTTCCTAGGTGGTCACGTTGGCGCTCACTTTCTTTTCTTGTTCGCCACATCCATGGACGACGCGCCTCATCTGAGTCGCGAGCACGCCATCCATTCCCCCACATCTGCTCCTGAATCTGCTTCGTTGTGAGTGGTCTCCCTAACCGCGGCCGGCATTGGATGCCCCGACCCCCACCGGCGCGGACACTGTATCTAGGCAGAGCAGTGGGATGTTCTCTCGCTCTCGAAACTTTACTGTGAGGGCCCAGACATTGACCAACGTCACTAACTACAACATTGCTCCTAGTGTACCTTCCGGTGCATATTCCTCCTCTACCTTTTGAAACGTCTTGATTGTGGATAGAGTTTCGAATTATCTCTCTGGGAGATATGGATCTTCGACATGCAATACGAGTAAGCAAAGCGGGTGTTGTTGTAGATCTGCAGCGCGAACGAACCGATGTCCGCCGAGTCTATTTTGCTCAAGTTGAGGGCCGAAACTCGAACGTGATGGTGGCCATGTATCAGGGTGCCAGCGCAGAAGAGGTGTCCCGTTTACCTCCGTTTTCGTTGCGTAAAATCCGCCATCTCAGCCCATGTTCCAGGAGTGGCAACCGTGATGTCGAAAAATACCGAGCGGTTCAGTGAGTGCCATTTCAGACTTTTCACATTCTAGGTCCCTCACGAAGACACTCAGACTCCCAAATATTGTTCAAGTTTGGGGACGGGGAGTACTAGTTTGGGTAACATACACGCCACGATCTTCCATGACAGTGGGTTCAATATTTTGAATCAGCAATACTCAACTTGAGATTTACATCGGATTTGATACCGTTTGAAGTTGGTTTGAAGATAATTTACCCCTCTACCAGGACTCGCATTTCGCAAGGGTGTATATTCATGCGTACTGTGTGCGTATCGCTGTCTTTTCACGCTTGTTTGATATGCACTCATTACAGAAGGCTCGAGGTTTGAGGTAGATCAGCAACACGTCTGACTCTGTGGACTGTTTACGATTTTTTTTCCCCGACGGAACCGTTGCCATTTAATATGCCCCCCCCTCTCGAGCGATCATCTTGCTGAACAAATTCATGATGTCGAATAAGTAGGTAGCAATGGGTTACGCGTCACACCCGTGTCGATTTCAAGTCGTTTCGAAGGGAAAGTACCGTAATCAATATTCAATCGTTCAGAAGCAATTACACCCAAGGCCAGTACAAGTCGGTTCATGCGCACAAATATTGAGTACAAATTTACAGTTATTACAAATAAGTCTGAAGGTCGCCGAAGCAAGTTCACCAGACAACTTAAGAACGTGGCCACATTCTGAGTATTCCCAAGTTACCCGTTCCTGGTTTGAAGTCATTCAAGTCCCACCCGCGGTTGTAAGTCGTGCGCGGTACGTCGATAGCAAACCACCCCATTGCTCATCCAAGTCGTCAGTCTGGAATTCCTGATGCAGAGCGCGTATTATCAATTGTACCGGGCTAACCCATGACCGACTCACCTCTAACCACGCAATAATCTCGAGCAGTTCCTCAGATGACTCTGAAGCGAGCGGGATCTCCGATTCCGCGAGGGCACTGCAGAGCTGCGGGGAGGGATCCGAATGGCAGACGTGGTGCACCCACGAATTGGCGGCGTAGAAGACGTCCCTAAGGAAGGAAGTGGTGAGCGAGTGAATTTAAATCAATATATATGGCATCCAGCGGAATTGGTAAGGAATTATCAGTACCAATGGGGATCAATACTTACTTTGCACCGCCCTTAGGGCCTACGAGGCACCACTGTGCGACCAGGTTGTGGTACGTCGGCAAATTAATGGACGGTGTCTCATTTGCGAGACACACGAGCCGGACAAGGAACGCGAAGCATCGTGTCTCCCCGTCAGCGTCAAGCTCGTCCAGATGGGCCGCTATGAGCGACCACACTACCCGGACCTCGTTTTCCGCGACTCCAAGGATGCGCGCGATTTGTTTGATCGTCGGCGGTCCTTGAAACACGCTGACGACACCGAGAATGGGAAGAAGGCGCTCGGAATCTTCTTCGGCAATCCTCCGCACCTCCTCTGGGATCGTTGGATCCACAGAGATGTACGGGGGCGGATCCGCAAGGGCGGCATTTCGCTCGTTGCATTCCCTCACGAGGAGGAAGACGTTTTCGTGAGTCCGCATATCAATTTGCAACTACGCAAGATACGATGAGTCAGGCCTGATTTATATTGCAGCTAATGGAATTGCCAACACACCTGAAGGGCTTCCCGTGCCGTCTGTATTTGACCACGGTATTCTCCAATTCTCGACGCATCGTACACGGCCCCAAAAAACCGATGAATTAAATTGCGCGCTCGATGCTCGAGGAGATAATTTAGGATTTGTTCGAGTACTCTGGAAAGACCATCTCAGCGGCAGTGGAAAATCGGACCGGGATTATAATATTTATACGCAGTGAATTTGTCGGCGCCGTCTTGCAGTGCGACTGAATGGATTTCAACCTCTGCAATCGCCTGGACCAGGTCATACACGTCTTGTGCTAGCCGCGCAAAGGCCTTCTTGTTCGCTTTGAGTTGCTAGACCGAAAATGAGGAAATAAGTAGAGAGATTTTGAAAAGTCTTGCGAACTTGGATATTGCATATGATTGCGGTGGCAAGTACAGTTACTGGGTGGATGTGTGGAACGGAAGTCGCCATGCAGTTGAGGCCGTGGAGAATGACGCTCAGGGTGATGGAGGCACTGTCTATCAATGGTATGCGAGGCATTTGAGGGAATGATGACTCCTGTGGTGGAAAGATGATTAGCTATAAAACATTGACGCTACTGGGAACTGACGGGATTCGAAAGGCTCACTGGAGAAACTGTTCTGGAAGACGCTGTAGTAAGGGTGGAATCTCACATTAGCCATCTTATACTCACGGCGAGCGTTGAAGGTATGGTGAGCATGAGGCGAAATTGGGAAGACGAAGTGAGAATGGGAAATCGAACTGTCGTTGGCACCACTGAGAACTCGCTGGGAGGATGTGAAAGGCCACCTGGGCAAAAAGGGAGGATACAAAGGTGAGTTCTCACAGTAACCGCTTTATGCGTACAACCAGCATGTTGAAGGCATGTAGAGCATGAGGCGAAACTGAAAAGAGACAGCGGATATCGGGCGGTCCACGGTGCAAGTGCCAAGCGGAGAAACCCGGAAACCCGGGCCCCTAGAAGAAACTCGGAACAATTTGAACATAACTGAAATCCAAACCGGGACAAATTAACTCAAAGCACCGTGATGACAACTGAGATCATCTGCACAACATAAATACTGCTCCTTCGGTTCTTCCGTCGAAGAACATGAGACTACCGCGTCCGCGCCTTCATTGCCAGGACCCAGTGACTCAGAGGTAGCTCAAGTATCCGACGTGTATATCAAGTAACCAGCCTGCATCGAGTCATGATCGAGACCTGCATGCAGTATCACGATCATTTTGAACACGTCGCCCACTTGCGCAAGATGCTACCTGAACAGCCCGGGTCGAACGCGCTCGGAGGCTTGTAGAACATAGTATACGCCTCTCAGAGTGGTGCGACGGAAGCGCTAAACGCTCATGTCTTCCGATTCAGAGGCCACTCCCACGACTCCGAACACGCTCCTTCCACATGAACATCAAGAACGAAGCATGCCATAATTTTTCCGGGCATTCTCATTGGCAGGCTTTCGCCTAGCTCACTACTCAATTTCATCTTCTCATTTCGGAATAGGCTCTTCCACTGTACCATTCAGTATTGACACACGAGTGCGTTTTTTACACTTGCTGCAGCTATGCTGCGTGGTTACGGTGTGCCTCGCAATGCTCCCGACACACGTAACTGAAGCTATCTCTAGACTGGATACATGTGTCGTAACAGCCATAACCTTCGGATTTTGCACTGGCCTCTGAGACCAGTGTTGGCATCGAATTTCCGTCTTCCTCTGACTCACTGTGGAGCAGGTAAGCAACGGGTATGAGAGCTTTTTTCGCAATTTATTCAGAATCAGATTGTGAGGTTTGCATTTTCTGGCTATTTTCAAATCAAAATCAATAGTTTGAGGATACTTTATGGTCTGTATGCCCAAGTTGGTCAGAAGTCCGAAGTTCAGGTCCCGACGACGTAATTGATGGTTCAAAGTTTGAAGCTGAACTCAGCAACTGTCATAAATCTGAAGTAGCATGCCTAAATTTCGGACCTAAGTACTGGATACGTTAATGTATAAGGTCTTCTGACCCTGGGAAATGGCTGATGGAGACATTTGCACTCAGAAATATTGTAGTCAAATATATATTCTGTATCCTCCCAGTTATGCTTGAGGAAAGCCAGACCATTGAGCAGCGTGTTTCTGAGATATCCTGTGATTCATTCAAATTTTGATAGAAGCTATAATGCCCCCTCCTTTTCATAATTGACGCAGACAGCGAGGCTGCATCCGGTGGACCAAACCAGATAGAACCGTCACATAACCCACTGCACACCGGGACTCTGTCCGATGACCACAAATTCATTAATGTACATTTCCTTGACGTTTCCTTGACCCCATTATGTTGCACTCTCTGCCGCAACATAAAAATAGGGTGAGAGAGAATAGTTAGGGGCTTCGGGACTGGCATGTGGTTCAAACTCCAATCACTCAAGTTGCAAGTACGAAGTACGGCATGCACTGAGTTGTGCAACACTGATAATTTGCAAAAACAGTGCAGGCTTGGCCTTGACACCACACCTCAGAACTAGGAAACTGACTTTCCATGCACCAACAAATTAACAGCTTTGTTCTCTGTGCTTCAATTCCGCCAGCAGAATGGGATAGTGCGGCCAATTCTTCGTGGCCCTCGTCATTGGGGTCTCGGCTCCGATTTCGCGAGGCCTGGTGACAATTATTTCCCACAAACTTATTAAATCACTGCTCAGTGTGCGCCGTTTCCTGCCGTCTCGACACAATCGATGGAAGGTCATGACAACCTGCAGGCTGCCACGACCTTTGAACAGCACACAACAGATTACCACAGCGAGAAACGCGGACCTTGCAATTAATCCAGATACATATTTTCCCTCCCAGTCTAGCTGTGTCTACGGGAATTCAACATGAGCCGCCTTATGCTCCTGAAACTGGTAGATCCATCTCACAAATGTTGATTGACAAACGTCGGCTTTGGAGTTATGCCTGTGGTTACGGGGAAAGAATCAAAGAGGTTTGTGGGGCCTCTCGTTACTTGAATCCGATGGTGGTTTGCGAGCACTTTCAGAGATGCCGCCTAGATGTGACCAAACCAAGATGTGGAGGGTGTTTTGCCCCGTTCGCATTACACTATCGACCAATCGAAACCAAGATTTATCAGCCGCCAAATGCGGGTGAGTCTCGCGCTGTTTCGTTTCAGAATTCGAACCCCACCATCTCGTGTCCACACTTAAATTCACCATTCAAGGGGAAGATAGGATTAATTGGGCGCTCTTTTTTTCCGCGCCCAACCCCCAATAATTCTTTTGCTTCAATGCAGCTTCTAGTTTGCATGGCAGGTACAGTACGCTGGGAACTCGCTAGCGTTGTAACTTTGGATAACAAAGATTCCTAGCCGAGATTTAACACAGGGTGCCACATCGGTGGGCTATGCAGTCAATGTGCTGAATTTAAGGGCGAGATCGCGAGCTCGCCGTCCCCCGGCCAGCGGGATTTGATGGGTGACGAGGCGAATTGATGGCGATGCTCTGCCATCGCAATGCCGCCATGACAGTTACTAGATCCGGCAGCGAATCTTGGAAGTTGAGTCACAGACCTGAACGGTCCGTGGAGTTGGAATAAAAAACGATAACAACTGTCATAGTGCCAGTCTGATGTGATACCTTCTAGCTTCTTTGAATATCCCACGTCGAACCAAGTCAACTTTCTGTTCATGGCTCCCCTACTCTACTTGCCCGCGTCTGGTTGCGAATGTCACTCTGAAACCTGCTCCGTGTGTAGTCATTTATTCACCCTCTTGGAATTAGCCCAATTCAAAATTTTGTGCCCCATCGCCGAAGCGACGCGCTTGTTATACACGTGCATTCTGTATTCTGGAATATTTTTGCGACTTATATAGCACATTTAGTCTAATTCCCCGCTTCATCGACTCGAGTCGACTCGGATCGACCTTGGGTGACCTGCATGGAAGCAAGTCGAGTTGAGTTGAGTAAAGTAACCGCAGGTCGATGTATCAGTTCGCGACTTGCCTTTTTGAGTCGTGGCAACTTTAGGCGCCTGGGGCACATGATGTGCATCTGCTGAGTCTCGCTCGCCGTGGTAATTACGGGATTTATGCAGAGGTGCCTGACTCGTCTTTTTCCCGCTGGGGCTGGGAGACGCGTGTGCGGCCGGTGCAGATATCGCTCCCTGATGTGCATTCTGAATAAATGTATATATGTGAGTTGTTGAAGGGAGCTGACTCACCTTTGTTCCGGATTCCGATCCAGCCAAAAAGCGCTCGAGGTGGAGGAACTCGCGCTACAGTAAATCCCATCCACATCAGCGCAGTTCGAAAAAAAAAATTGTTGCAATATAAATGCTCGCACATATTCAGGGTCTGAGCCCGGTGTGTCCTTCGGCGCGCCTGGATTCCACTTGCGCAACTGCAGGAATTGGTAATACGCGACGTAGATCTCTGCGCTATGCTGCCCGTCTTCGTCGGCATCCTCGAGTTCTTTCGCCCGGCCCTTGTGGGCACTTAGGATCGCATGCAGTGGAAGCTTGTCCCAGAGGGTCTCGTGTGCGCGCTGCGCCAGCTGTTTGATCCCTAGAGGATGTGCATGCGAAGAAGCACAGGTCAGGAATGACTCGGACATTGGATGAGAAGGCCTCTTACCGGGAGTGGCCGTGGCATGACTTGGATGGAAGCTATTGGGTGGCTGGAATAAAATAATAATAAAAGGTCAAAGGTGTTAGAGCAGGTAATAGAACAGCTTCGCGTACGATAACAGCATTATGGAGGGCATAAATCTCGGATTCGAGGAGCTCAAGCCTTGATTTCGTGACCGCGTTGGTCGCAAGCAACTCGGCTGGTAGGGAGCTATCATATTGCACATTTCAAAACTCGACGCAGCGTGTAAAAACAAGAAGAATCCACCTGCGGAGATCCGCAACGGCCTCTGATAACACCTTTGCGCGAGATGACAAGTTCAGAGGAAGCCAATGGTGGTCTGCCATGACAGTGGATAAAAGGTAAGCAGCTGAAGAGAGGGACACTCCGTCATGTCTATATATACGGATTGAGATGTATGTTCCAACCTCCCAGGCTGGTTTCATTGAGTCGCGATCTTGATTCTTATGTTCAAATCTACAGCCTGCAGGGTGAATGTTAATATTCGGCCGCAATTGTTTGAGCGCCAACCATTGGAAAGAGGAAGTTTGATCGACGTTTAAGTAGGTTCAAGGCGTAAGCGTAGTGGGTCATTCCCAACCGGGTAACACCGGATCACAATCTGGCGCCTGTACTGTAACCACTTAGACACTAGCCCATAATTACGTTACAATTCCGCTACATTTCATTTGCTTGCTGCCGTCTGCCGTCGGCGCGCCTATCTCTGTCGATGGGAAGGCAAGATACTGTACTATGTCAACCTTAGGTTCAGCCAATGTGACCTCTGACCTCTTAGGTTCAAAGACCGCAAATAGCAGCATTTCTGAGTGGAGGGAAAGTTGAAAGGAAAGTGTACCAGACAATTAAACAGGCAATCGGATAACACCGGATCATAATCTTGCTCATGACAAGGGCGCCTATACTGTAACCCCTTAGACACTAGCACATAATTACGTTACAATTCTTCATTTGCTTGCTGCTGTCTGCCGTCAGCGCGCCTATCTCTGTCGATGGGAAGGCAAGATATTGTACTATGTCAACCTTAGGTTCAGCCAATGTGACCTCTGACCACTTAGGTTCAAACACCACAAATAGCAATATTTCCGAGTGGTGGGGAAGTTGAGAGGAAAGTGAACCAGACAATTAAGCAGGGCTCAGCATGCTGATGTAAAAAGCTTTATTTCAGACCACAATGAAAGCCTGACAGAAACGACCACTTTCCGTGTTATGAAAGATGCGCGGAAAGCCGGTTTACACCCATGGGAAAAGTCGACCGGAAAGTGATAAACGCTTGCCGGCCCCCGTCGATCATCATTGTCATTTCATTCATTTTGGTCTTCGTTTTCATTTCCTTTACTCTCGTTGCGCGCACATCTCTGTCTGCCTATTTGCTTGATAGATGAATAAACAGACCTGCTGATGGACTTGCGCGACCGATTTCAAATTCGTTGTCTCGTTGCTTCTTTTTTGCTTTCGTTTCACGAGTTCGAAACGAGACGAGCTTAGCGCGCGCGATTCGGGGTGTACGCTCTCTGAGTCTCCGTCATCGATTTCCTCTCCATTTCACTCTCGTTGCGCTTGCATTCGTGGTACAGGTCATCGATCATCACTCGAGCATCCAAGTTCCGGATCTTAGCCATTGGCTGCCACTGGCACTGGGCGCTGTGCACCCTGTCCACCTGTGGCGCGGAACGTGCAGAACATGTGCTTGCATTCTTCTTCCTTATCTTTTCATTTCGTCATCTCTCCATTCCGTATGTGGGGAGGGGCTTAGGGAAGAGGCGGCGAGGGCGAGGAGTCACTGCATTCAGGCATCGGGTAGGCAACGTCATTTCGAGACGTCTCGGCAAGGCCTAGCCGATGGCCGTGTCGAGGTAACGTCAGCCGGCTAGACTGGTCGATGTCTAGGCGATCCCATGCGCCTCGACGAGTCTCAACAAGGAAGCCATCCAGATGAGCGCGGTTTATGCTGTCGAGGCGACACTTCCCTTCCCTTCAGCCATGGTCAACGGATTCTAACAGACTCTTGTCTGGCTTCGTCGTTCCACCCTCCAGCGTTATGTCAATCAAAGCGGCAGTGCTGGGCTCAGCCGAGTTCCGCACGACGTCTTGGCGACGTAAGTATAATGGTACATGGTAGTGCTTGCTAGAGCCACGAAATTTTCTGCTCACCCCGTCGCCATCTCTGAGCCACTGTTCGTCGTGGAGACCGAAAATCTTGAAAGAGATATGCTAAAATAAAGAGACGCTACGCGCGACGGCGGCGACAGAGTGGTGATCTGGATGCCGCACTGATCCCAGGCTCAGGGCCACGCCTCGCCACTCAATGTGTACCTGGTCTATGCGCACCTCGAAAACAGTGTTGCTAGTACGCATAGAAGGAGTATGTCGAGGTGCATACAAGCCCCTCGACAATTGGCCGGCAGGTAGCCGTCGCGAGCCTCTGCGGAACTAGGCAATGCTGTGTCTAGCTAGCCGAGATTTGCGCTGTCGAGGTGTGGGTAGGCGCCTAGGCCTAGCTCGGCATCAAACTCCGCACGCCTCCACGGGCCTACATTTTGATCGGCCGAGGGGCCGGCTGAATGCAGTGAGTGGGCGGAAGATGTTATCGATACCATCGTGTATTAGTTTTGGATTGAACTAGTCCAAAGAGTTGAATAATAGCTGGCATTGGGCAAGCGCTACTAGCACGGGTGACTGATTCACTCCTAGTGATGTTCCGGCCTGGGCTTGGCCTGAAAGCCCCGGCTTGGGCTTGGGCTCGGCTTTGAAAACCCCCAAGCCAAGCCCGAGCCAAGCCCCGAAAAGCCCCGGCTTCGGCCCAAGCCGGGGCTTTTGGCTGGTAAATTTCAGGAAATGGGGGCCCGGCCTGGCAAAATTCCAGGCCGAGCCCAAGCCCAACCTAAGCGAGGCCGGGCCGAGCCGAGGCCAGGCCGAAAAGCCGGGGCTTCGCGGCCTCAGGCCAAAGCCGGAACATCACTATTCACTCCAGCTAGGTGGCTGGCCAGGCCCAGGCGAAGCATACTCACAGCTGCCTAAGTCTGGCAAGTCTTAGCTGCAGTTGCGCTATAAGCGCCGGAATGCAGTGTGAGGTACGTTACAAGCTGTTGGCATGAGAGGTGGTTCGTAAGAGACCCAGTGTGCGTCTCTGATCGGGGTTCGATTCCCAGCACCCGCATATTTTTTTCCGGGTTGTTGGCTCGTTTTCGTTCACCTATGAGGCTTTTGTTGTTTCAACACCTGATCCGAGCACTCCATTCACGCACTGCGCCCGAGAACCACATCTGTTGCTGTCCCGCGCCCACATCAACGGTTTCGGTGACGCCCGGGGTGATGTGACGCGCGTGACGCTCTCTGCCATCGCTCTCTTCTCCGCATCGCTCACACTACTCACAAGTCTCCGCTCGTCGCTCGGATTACTCGTTCTGCTGCTCGTGTATGGACGACGCCGCAGGAAACGACTCCCCGCCCCCGCGCAGCACCATTCTCGGCTCCTTCCTCGGCCGCGGACGACCCTCGTAGCAGCTCTCAGTCCCACATCGACCTCAATCTCAATCTCAATCTCTCTCCCACCCCGAATTCCAATCGCCCTATTCCAAACAACTCGCATCTTCTAAGAGAGCTCTCACCGTCCCTGCCCGCATTCGGCAATAATCCGATGTCGTTCGGTGTCCCTGCAAGTAACTGTAGCGGGCAGAGAAATGCACGACACACGGGCCCGCCGCCGGTGCAGACTGCGCTAGCGTTGCAGCCCGCGGGGAGTGGGGCGCTCCCGAGTGCGAGCGGGGAGGGAGGACTCAGGCGCGCGCATGATGAGCAAGGTGGAGGACACGGCAGCACGCACCACATTCGGCTCGTCCCGCACCTCGACTCGCGCCGCTCCCTCCGCCTCGATCCCATCGCGCGCGCGACCTCACACCCGGAGCCTGCGCTTCGCACCGGCCGCCCCAGTGTCCGCTCTGACGTCGGGCCTTCAAGTGAACTCTCGCATTCGTTTTCTCGCTCTGCTGACGATTTCTTTGCCTTCCCTCCAGCTCGCTCGCTGCTCTCTATTGACTTCCTCATCTTGTCCTCCCCTTTCCCTCATCGGCCTTCTCGCTGCTCTCAAGTGCGTCTCGCTTTTTTTCTGTCTCCCTTCTCTTTTTGCAATTCGTCTACACAGCTCGTCATGCAGGTGTTTTTTTCTGGGGGAGTTTCTTTGCGTAGTGCTTGTCGGGCGGCTCTGGTGCTGAGGCGCACTTTTCCCCCTGTGGCCTTTCTATGTTTTGGGGTCCGTGGGCGGGAGTGTCTGCAGCACAGCGCTTTGCCTCCGTCCATTTTTCCCGTGCCACTGCGACTGAGCGTCGTGGATCCTTAGGACGTAGAGAACTGTCGGGGTGTGCCTACCACTCTTTCGGTTTCTGGCCTTAAGTCTTCGACCCTCAATGCCGCACCTCAGTCCGATGTCGACTCTGCTCCCCCCGCTCTCGCTTGCGTCCTCCTTGATTATTGTGTCCTTTCCATCTAGGTTTACCTCTGTCTTCGTTATGTCTCAATACTCATTGCGGTCGCGTGCGCGGAGTCGAGCTTCTGTGAATGAAGCCCCTGTATGGATCTATGGACGCGTGGATGCAAAGGACGTCCCTCAATTCCAACTCTTCGCCGTTGTGGTTTTGTTCCTGTTGGCAGTTTCACTTCACGAGTGGCCTACGCTCGTGTGTTTGTGCTGGATGTCGTAGCTGTATTCGATTTCGCGCAATATATCCTATTTTTGGGTTGTATCTATAGCGCGGAGCTTCTTCGACTCGGGCGAATGCGATCACAATGCGACTACCAAGTTCCTGAAAAAGCCAGGAGTGCATGGATGAAACAAAAGAACCAACAAGCCGATAACACGACCCTCTTTGGTCTCGGAGAAGATCTTACCACTGTGCGCATGCCACACGCTCTAGACCATCTCCCCTAGACCTTAAAGACGGATCAACATCCCACGGCCGATGTGCACTGAAGAATGATTGCATATTCTCGTTTCTTCTATGTTGAACCCTAAACAAGTTCCTTCATCTAGATGATTTGAGTCGAATCTGGGCTCAACCTTCATTCTCTCACACATACATCTCCTCCTTCCACATGCCAGTTGAGGCGGTGATACTTATCTGCGGAAGCTGTACGTGAGAACATTTCCTTGCGCGCCTTTCTGCCAAAGGCTGTCCTTCAGGAATCGGCACTTTCTTTTCCCCCCACCATCCATGGGAGACGAGTGTTATCCAGATCCCCAGTATCCTGCCCATTCCGACACCACATCTTACCCTGAATCTGCTTCGTTGTGAGCCCTCGTCTCCCAGTCCACTCCACCGGCGCATCATACTCTTTATCTAGGCAGGCTAGCGGAATGTTTTCTCACTGTCGAAACTTCACTGTGACGGCCCAGACATTGAACAATGTCACCAACTACAACACCCCTGCCAATATACCTTCCGGTACAGATGCCTTCGCTCGCTATACGGAAGGTCTGAATCCCGCATAGCCTTCCGAATTATTCCGCTAGGGGACATATATCTTCGACATGAAATACAGGAAATACAGGGCATTGTTTATCGGCAACGCGAACAGGGGTGTGTCCGGCGGGTCTATTCTGCTAAAGTTGAAGGCCGAAAGTCGAGCATGACGGTCGTCATGTATCAGGGTGCCGGCACGGAAGACGTAGCGAATTGATTCTTGTTGTCGGATCTATCTTCTCATTCAATTCTAGGAGTGGCGAGTGGATCTCGCAAAATATAGGGCAGTTCGGTGAGTTTGACACCACTTTCCACATCCCCGGTCCCTGAAGTACAATTAGACACCCAAATATTGTTCAAGTTTATGGGACGGGGAGTTTGGGTAACATACACGCCACCATCTTCTATGACGGTGAGTTTGATGTTTTGAATCAGCGATATTCAACTTGATATTTACCAGATTTAATACTGTTTGAAGACTATTTGGCCCTCCACCAGGACTCACACTTCGCAACGGTGTACATCCATGCTTACTCTGTATGTCTATAGTTTCCTTTTAATGCTTGCCGAATATATACTCATTTGCAGAAGAACTCGAGGTTCGACGTAAATAAGCGGCACGTCTGACCCTGCGTACTTGGAGCCCTGACACGGTTTCAGGCAGTCCAGGAATATTTCTATTCCGTCTTCCAACATTACCTGGTGAGCTGACTCGCCGAGATGTCCGATCCTTCTGAAAATCCCTCTAGGGCAAATACAGCTGCACATTTTTTATCCGAAAGTCAACTGGCCAGTTCTGCGCCGACCTCATACCAGGCAGTGGGAGGCATTACTTTTATCTGAATCCATGCCCAGAGGCCCAACGAGCTCTTGAATCACTAAACACGTCGACTATGGAGACAAGTGTCATGAACTCTCTGACACTCTCCCTGTATCATGAAATATGCTATTGGAATTTGGCTCAATCTCCCGGCTTCCCAACTCCTATCTCTGGACTAGTGCATCTCGGCACTGTGTTTTCTCAGTCTTCTGACGGCGACTTGATCGAGATTGCCTCTGTGCCGGACCTAGGAGTTGGCCTGAACACGCATATTTCCTACATATCTGACCAGGCAATGCCGAAGGAAGTCATGGAGAATGGTTGGGCCCGGTGAGATTCCAATTATCCACTCGCACGCCATGCCTTGTCCTCACCGCTTCAGGTTACGCTGCCGCAGATGCGGTAAACGCGCGAAGCCTGGATTGGCACTATTATCTGGGCTCGGAATGTGCAGGGTCCTGGCTTAGCCAAGCGAATCACATATTCAGCCGCATCGGAATCTCGTCCAATTTCAAGGATTATGGTACCAGTTTAAGCGTACATTGCTCTGCATTCGTACTAATTTACCCAACCAGCGGTGTTGGATTGCATTTGGTTTCAGCTCGCTATTCCCTCCACTACTGCACACCCGCCAAGAGGTTTTCTATTCGTCTGCCCACTCGAGGATTTTCGAACTGGGGACACGCTGTCGTTTAAATGGCCTGAATGTTCAGCCTTTTGGTCCTTGGATCCCTCGGGAGCTAATCGGCTCACCGCGGAAGATGCAATAGACTTCGGCTTTCCAGCTATAGAGCTTTCCATGAAGACATGGGGCAGGTCATGGGATGGCAAGGTGTATGCCGGACTCCGTCAATTCCACCAGGCGAAAGGTTTCGATCCGTACAGCCAAGATCTTGCTCGACATTTGGGATATTCGCTGTATGAATTGTCGGACAACATTTCCATTCCATTCGCTCACAGTGAGTCACGAATCCGAAAACCAGTTCTTTCTTAATAGAACAATAAATAGTTCATGAGCAGCATTCGTCCGATGAAGCTGCCACGGAGAAGCTTCTGGAACTGGGAATAAATGCTGGTGAGTTGAAACACCAGTGCTCAGACTGCATTTCAACAGGATACTTCTTAGATGAAGCCTTAGACCCAGACTTTCAGCATTCAGGTCTCACAGAGGAACCAACACTTTCAAACACGGTGACATTCGCTCGCAATTTTGTTGCTGATTTCATTTCTCGTCTACAAGACATGGAACCAGAGGGCATGACATTCAGCCCCGTCTTAATGTGATCCCATTGTATAAACCCTCAAATGGTTATTCGACGGATTCTATCCTTCAGTCAAACACATTAGTGGTACTACCATGAAATAGGTGTTGGTTTGCAGCGCGCGCCAAATGCGCACGTACCAAAGTTCTTCCTCGATGAGCCCCGACGCACTATGGTGGATAAACTGGACGTTGTATGGATCTGTTTTCCGACTGAACTGTTTCCATTTAATTTTCTCACGCCGCCGTAATTGGTGATGTGGTCAGACTCCTCCATTTTTTTTTGTGAGTCGCATTCGGAGTCCAGAAAAACAAATATAATGAATGGTTCATTGATTTTGGTTACAGTGTGCGGTTGGATTGCATTGACAGCCACTGCGAATATTCACGGTGATGCTACTTACCAGTTGCCTTCACGGCTGAATGATCCCTGGTGGAACCACGCCCAACAATAGGCTGGAAAAGTGGGTGTGGCGTGTGGTACATGGGTGCTCACATTTACCTCTTTCGAAATCGAAGCAGTGGATCTGGGTTCGACTCCCAGCACCCGCATCGTCTTGCTTATTCCATGTTTTTGACCCCGGAATCAGGCTGTGGTTTGATTCCTTTTTCTCGTGAGTTGCATTCGGAGGCCAGAAGGGCTGGGCAAAAATTAAAAGCCAATGGGATGATTCGCTGGTTTCAATTTTGGTTTACAGCCTACGTTGTGGGTGGATTGGTACAGGAACAGGGCGAATAATCAAATTGCCACTGGAGGAACCACTCCCCCTACATTTCCTGAAAATTCAATTGTACTAGTAGCCAATATAAATAACAGTGAAGAAGATGCATGTGCTACTAGTAGTCTATACGGTCGCCAGACGGAGAGGTGCACGATATTCACTGGCATCAGTGGGATGAGAAGGAACACTAATTTATAAATACAGCCGTTATAAGTGGGGACAGAAAATCTGCGGGTTCGATTCGCGGCACCCGCCTTTTTTACTCGGTTTGGTGACTGTCTTTGTTCACCATTCCACGAGGCCCTTGTTGTTATCCTTTTGCTTCCCTCCGTTATTTTTTGAACCATAGCTGCCAGCCTTTGGGAAACACTGTTGAAATAGCTGCGCATCAGACTCAATACTAGTTGGACAGTTTCTCATCATTTCATGGCGAGTCGTGTTCTGAACTTCCTTGTGAGTCACATTGTGTGGGAATTTGCCACCAGAAACGCCTGATCCGAGCACTCAATTAACGCACCGCGCCCGAGAACCACATATCTGTTGCGCCCACACCGACGGTTTCGGTGATGCCCGCTGTGATGTGACGCGTGTGACTCTCTTTGCCACCCTCTCTTGTCCGCATCGCTCGCACTACTCGCAAGCCTCCGCTCGTCCCCGGATGGCTCGTGTTCTTCTGCTGATCGTGCACGGACGGGGCCGCAGGAACCGACTCTCCGCCCCCGCGCAGCACCATCCTGATTCCTCGGTTCCTTCCTCGCCCGCGGGAGACCTCAGACAGCTCTCAGTCCCACATCGGTCAACCTCTCCCCCAACCCCAACCCCAATTTCAATCATCCTATCCCAGCCAGCTCGCATATTCTACGACAATTGTCCACGTCCCCGCCCAACGCCTACGCGAACCCGCCCTCGCCTGCATTTGGTAATATCCGATGACGTTCGGTGTCCCTGTAGGCAATAACAACGGGAGGAGAAACGCACGCCATATAGGCCCGCCTCCGAGTGCGAGCGGCGGTGAAGGGCTCACTCTGGAGCATATGCTGCGACGCCGACGCAGCGCGGGGAATGTGAGTGCGGGCGTGCCGCCGACGCCCGTGCAGGGTGTGCCGTGGGTGCAAGGGCGGGTGCGATATTGGGGCCCACGCCGACTGAGCTTCCCGCGCATGATAAACAAGGTGAAGGACACGGCAGCACGCACCGGCTCGTCCCGCACCTCGACTCGCGCCGCTCCCTTAGACCCCATCGCGCGCGACCTCAAGCCGAGTGAGCCCGCCCTCTGTATCGGCCGCTTCACAGACCGCCCCGGGCTGTAGTTCGCCGCCGTCAACGCGCTTAGCACGAACAAGATTGCTTTCAAAAGTAAAGTCGTGAGCCGCGCGCATGCGGAGGTGTGGGTCGAGCATGATGGCGACAGTGCGGGGATGCACGGCGCGGCCGGGGGTAGCGAGGTTCTTGATTGGGGATTCCGAAAGCAGCAGCGGGACGGTCTGGAGTCTGGTAAATGCGGAGAGGTGAGTGGGCCGTCCTTATAATTTGCATCTATTATTCACATCGATGACGGTCCTTCATTACATTACTACTCTGATCAGGCCCGACATTCTCCCGCTCAGTGTCGACTATCAGGGCGGCGCGGCGTCCAAGTGAGTGATTGTGCCCACCTTCCCCTAATTGTACTGCGGGGTTCTCTTATTTTGCTTGGCGCGCGGCTTTCGAGGATTTCGAGCCTTGCGGTTTCGTCTTTTAATGAGGAGCTGTTTTTGCTGTCTTACTCAAACAAGCCTTGCGGGTCGCCTTGGGGCGATTCTCAGTTGGCATGAGGCGCCGCGTCTTGGGGCCGGCGTGGTTTGACACCGTTTGAGAGTTTTTTTGTTGGGACCAGTCGATATTTCCGGATCCAGCATCCTGCCTGTTACGCCGGCTTTGCGACCCAGCCCTCGGCGTTTCCGGTTGCTCGGGCTGCTATCACTCAGACCCGTTTCTGCATGGATCCAGTATCCGGATGCCCTTGTGGTGTCTTATCTTTCATCGTCTTTTTCATTGTCGCTGTGGTTGTCGGCGCCGCTCATGCGGACATGCGGACATGATTTACCATGTGCTCTTGCGCTGGCACTCTCACTGCGCGCCGTGCATCCTGCCTCGGCGTGCTTGTTATCTCGCGAGACAGGGTCGAGAAGGCTCTTGGCTCATAACGCTTGCCGGCCTGCGTCGGTCGTGATTATCTTTTCATTATCTTTCTTTCAATTTTGGCCTCATTTCCGTCTTCCTGTACTCTCGTCGCGCGGACCTCTTTCTTGATAGACAGGTGAACATCTGGATGAGACCCC
Organism: Mycena galopus ATCC 62051; assembly: GCA_014925785.1. NCBI lineage: Eukaryota > Fungi > Basidiomycota > Agaricomycetes > Agaricales > Mycenaceae > Mycena > Mycena galopus. The sequence continues at coordinate 51,823 of WIQG01000082.1, read as the reverse complement.
TGATGGGCTTGCGCGACTGAATTCAAATTCGCTGTCCTGTTACTTCTTTTTTGCTTTTCGTTTCACCAGTTCGAGACGAGACGAGCTTCGTCTGCGCGACTCGGGCTCGGAGTCTCCGTCATCGTTGCGAGAAGGGAAAGCGCGCGCATTCCGAACGGGGTTCATCACGACGGACCTCTCTCGAGACTTGTCTCCTCTCCATTTCAGTCTCATCGTGCTTCAAGTTACGTTCGCGGTACCGAAGTTGTTGATCCTCACTCAAGCATCCAACTTCCGGATCTTACTTAGCCCGTGCTCATGCGCTGTCACTGGCACTGGGCACTGTGCATCTTGTCCAGCTGTGGTCCGGAACACGCAGAGAACGTGTTTCTCCCTCATCCTTGATCTTCATTCCATTTTGGCATCTCTCCCTTCCGAATGTGGTTGCGTTTATGGTGCGAAGCGGGGGGCTCGCCAAAGGGCTTGCAGAGGCGGCGCGAGCGAGGAGGCGGCGGGAGACGTTGGCGATTCCATCGTGCATTAGTTTTGTGCATTAGTCTCGGAAGACTATGTTGAATGAGCTGAATCTACTCCAGCTTGACTGCAGCCAGCAGAATTCATGGGGATCGTCCAGGCTCTGAGGTCGAGTACGTACGTGGCAAACTGTTGGCATCAAAAACTTCATTCAATGGGAACGACCCTGGGTGCAATTCAGTTCGGTCTTTGTGCGCCCCCTGCGGTGCTGAAATCGCTGTACACTCCTTCAAATATTCAAAGGTGAATTGTGAATTGAAATTTCAATCAAAAATAAATACGATTCAAGACGCCTTCGTTAACCGGTTGGTGTGGGTTTTCGTTCGTCTCATGTGAACTGTGAGTCAGCGCTACGGCTGCAGCCATGAGATTTCGGAGAATAGAGAGTTTGCACAGAAGCCATATGAGCGACGTCATGGCTTTTGGGCCGTGCGCGTCATATGGCTCCGCACGCCAAAATATGACGCAAATGCTGTGCAAATGGCTTTTGGAGCCATTTGCCTGCCAAATTTGCGCACGGTCCGAAAGCCATGACGTGGGTCATATGGCTAGTGCGCAAACAGGTTAATATCCGGGACTTGCACACCTCAAGCTTAACGAAGGTAAAGCCATTTCGGAGCCATCAAGCGAGTGCCGCGTTAACTTTTGCTGCCATCGGACGAATTCTACTCCAGTCAGCCGTGCCCTAAGCACCAACCCTTGCCGCCCACAATCCAGATGCCGAACTCAAGCTCTTAAGCAATCACCCCTAGTTCATCCCCACCCAAGGCTAAGTGTAGAAAGCGGGTGTGGTGTGTGACACACCAGCTACATTCAATGTGAACTTGGATTGCCATTATTATTGAAGCAACAGAACCAGGGGTACCCAATTCTTAGTTCGTTTCGTGCGGTCCGTAAATTTAATAAAATTATGTTCGTTGTTTGTGCCTGTAAACAAAGTCAAATACGATCACGAGTGCCTGCCGCCCTTGTCTACAGTACTCTTCCACCATCTTCCACACCCGCACTTTCAGTTCAATCTTGTGTCCCATTTCGAGGTATGCGCACCCACATTCCTTAGATTCTCGCACTCATAGCAGTTAATTAAAGTTCTCACTCTCACAACACCGTACGCGCAATGACATGATGACGTGACGCGCGTAAATATTCTCCAGTTTGTTTAGATCCACTCATAGCTAAAACAATCATTTCAGTAGTGGAAGCTGTTTAATTCTATCCTGGTCCTTCAAATAGCTGTCTGGTTCATATGTTGGCACCTGCACATCTTCAACAACATCCAAGAAGCTCCTCTGCAATGTCTGATTGAGTCCGCGCCTTGGTAGGTCGTGGCATGAGAGAGGCGCGAGAAGTTATTTGATTCTGTTTACGAGAACAAACACCGAATATAAAATTATTAAATTTACAAACCGCATGAACTGAACTAAGAATTGAGCACCCCTACTGGATGCAGCTCCCGCAGCTCGCATGTTCAAAGCGGTGCATGTCAGTACGTCTTTTTGACCTTCTCGATTATTTATTCATGAAGTCGGTAAGTACATCTCTTCGATTCGCAGTTTCTGTGCAGGATCCAGGTGAGATAGATTCGGAGGAGGAATTTTCATTGTGATCTGGTGCAAAACCTACTTGCAGGAGCTTGAAATGAGGTGACGGACAGAATAATCTGTGGGTTATGTAGGATTGAAACACCTCAGGCTACCCTGAACCAGGCCTCCTTAGCATCAATGTGAAGTGTACAGGGTTAGTTCCTGTTTTCATGGTTGCATCCATGGCAGTGTGGGTGCACCCACATCCTTGGTTATGTGGATGCATCCACACTAAATTACGACCTGCGCTTGCACAGCTCATTTTGGGGATTTTGGGGCCGTTTTGGGACCAGGAACCAGCTCTCCACTCAGGGTGTGCTGTAGAGGCATTGGTGAGCACCATTTGCAGGCATTACCATTGGCCTATTGGCCTCACGCGCCACATGCCCAAAAATCTGCCAGAATATTTGTAATTCACATAGGGAATTTTTGCCTTAGCTGAGCTTGCTCAATGATGCTGAGCATTGCTGGCAGATTGAATTGAAAGGACCAGGTTACAAAAGGGTCAGTTCATATGATGGTGTCACACCCCAAACCCCCTTACAAATTGAATGAAATACAACAGTATAAGTAAGGTACAAGATCCTGAATACAACCATCAGCTTTTCCAGTTAAGCCTGTTTGCTCCAGATGAAGCAAAGGTAAAGCTGTTATATCCGTGTCGGGGGAAGAGGAGATAGGTGCCAGAAGACGGATGTCCAGGCCAGAAGAAGGACAGAGGCAAGGTCCACTAGGTGGAGCTGGGACTGCTTGGCGACTTTATGGTGATTTAAAACTCTCCGAGACAAGCTGCAGAAGTTCACCATACGCAATCAGTCTTGCCACGTAAAGATCGTCTTCGTCATTGTAGGATATGTCTACATTGTGCATTGATACACCAGAGCTAGACTCCGAGGAATCTGAAGAGCTGGATGAACTGGATGAGCTGGATGTCAATGAAGTGTCAGACGAGTTCCCATCGGATTCGGAGCTGCGGATGTCGATGTCCATTTCGTCGTCATCATCAAACCGCTCTAGCTCGAGGTAGTCATCTATGTCCTGCTCTGACTGTAGTAAGATATTTTGGAGCAGAATCTGGTGCTCAGAGATGGTGGGCATGAATCAAAATTCTGCCCAAGCTGACAAACGGACCTGTACCTGATTGATCACTACACGAGCTCGGGCATTAAATCCTTGCCACTATCATCACTATATGAACCCGCTTCCTGCTCTTGCTGCGAAGACGAAAGGCCTTGGCTGTGGTGCCTGGTGTTTGAGGCTCCGATATCAGCAATATCCGAGTCGTCCTAAATGAGATATGAGTTTCTCCCTCCTCCCACTCGGTGAATGGACAACGAATAAACAAACCAAAAAGCCGTCGGGTGGGGCAGTTCCACACCCGGTCGAGTAGTAGATCACATGGGACACAGGAAATACGAGCAATGGGATTTTGCTGCTGGATTTTCCGTGGCCAACGCGGTAGAATTTGACTGGTTTCTCCAATGAAATCCGCGTCATAGTCCCCTCGAGAAATTGAGGAGGCTAAGGGATGGCTGGGATAGATACAATCCAGAGATAGAAATCATGAAGCCAGTTGTACATGGTGGTAGCGTACGAGGTTCCCTCTTTCCAAATTAGGACTGCGGCTCATTGCTCCAACCTCCCGCACCGAAGTTGAGGCAGAAAAATCCGTAAGTGTTTCAAAGTTAGAGCCCCAACTTGTGCCTCAACTTTGCTCAAGTTGGGGTCAAGTTGGAGTCGAAATCTTAACTTTGAAACACGCTATTGTTTTGTCGGACGGTCCGAGCCAAATCAAGACAACACCACCACTACCATATATCTCCCACCCATCATTATCCTAAGACAAAAGAACATGAGTGCGAAGCAACTATTAAAAAAGAAACAAACTGAATTTTGAATAACAGAGTTGACGCTAAACAACTCTTCCGTGGTGGGATGGCAGAAATTATACTTCTCGTTGCTCATGTCCAAGACGAGTCCGGTACGGGTGCGGTGTATCGGATAAATTGAGGCAGGACCATCACGATATTCCATCCGCTCGACAGTGAGGTTTCAGTTGAGCCGACATACTCCGGCTTCACGTACAAAAGACTTGCCGTCTTCATGCCATATCGTGTCTGACTCCACCAGTGGGAAAGAATCCACCGGCGCCGGCGAGAACTTGTCTTTGGCGAGGAGGTGACCTTACGTAGGCAAAAATAATGAGTACCACATCAACATAAAAATACCAGGCGCGCACCGTCATGGGATACACCGCCGTTTGTGACAGAGGCTGCTGAGACGTTATGCCGTGACATTCTCTCGACATCCAATCAACATTTCAGGGAGGTTGCTACAACCTTTTCCTTCAAAAACCTCTTCCAGAAGTCACCCAGTTTGTAGCAACCTTGTGATCAGGCTTGTCAAACACGACATTAAAAAATGGTAATGAGATATGATCATTTTTTAATGTCGTGTTTGACAAGCCTGATCACAAGGTTGTTACAACAACTGGTTGACTTCTGGAAGAGGTTTTTGAAGGAAAAGGTTGTAGCAACCTCCCTGAAATGTTGATTGGATGTCGAGAGAATGTCACTGCATAACGTCTCAGCAGCCTCTATCACAAATGGCGGTGTATTGTGTCCAGGTCCGACATCCGAATCCGAATCCGAAAGCAGCTCAAGACCTCGTGGCCGTCATCAGTTAACGCACGCATCTTGACATCGCCAGACTGGGGCAGGGTGATTTTCTGGGGCTCCGCTTTGACCAACGAGAAGACAGGTGGCGGCGCTTCAGTTTTGATGCGGGTGGAATATTCCAGCGGAGCACGGGAACCCATGCCAGACGCGTCAACCGTGGAGCTCTGGGCCGTCCGCTGCATATACTCCCGAAAGAGACCGATGTTTACCCATTTGTCGTTGAGAAATTTCCCAGCATTGAGTACGATGTAGGTGGAAGAAAAAAGCTGTTTTGGGGCGGTCAGAGTGGTCCGTAATGTCCGCGGCAACGTACGTAGTCGCGGAAATCCATCAACTGTCGAGCTGTCAGGCTGTCAAGATACTCTTCGACTGCTGGTGATTGTGTATCGGCATCGGGAGGCATGGGGCGCGCTTTCGACGCGTCGGGGGAGTGGCGGGGGAAGAGAGGATGGGAAAAAACCAAGTGAGGCACGTGAACGAGCATTTTCCGAGGCACACCATATGCCCACAGCCGAATGTGCCCCCTTTGAGGGCAAACAGTGCACTGTTTGATTCAATGTGCACCCTTTGCGAATGTGCATGCAGGTGAGGTTTCGTATATCCTCGATCGCTGCGTACGCCACCATCATGTTCTAAACCTTCCCCCATTGTGCACAAGTGAGTGGCGGACACCTGTCCCACATTTTACATATTTCCGTCCAACTCCTTAACCATTATGCCCCAGCTCCCCGCGCCTGCCCTTATTAAATTTGCGAGCCTCATGGCTCGGCACTTCCCGAGTCCTCGGTAAGTCCCCACTTCTTCCAGCTGTTTCGGGTTTTAATTGATTTCTATCGTGTTTTCTTGAGCGCGAAATTCCCCCGCCCATTACTGTGTCTGTGCCCCAGCCTCACGCAAACCCTCCTTCCATCGGCCATGAACGTAGGAGAACAGAAGTCCCGGCCTTGACGAAACAATTGGGGAGAAGTTCGTAAAGAACGGGTATAAAACAACAGCGTCTTTTAGATTCATCAAACTGAAAAACCTCCCGTTGATCCAATTTTTACTGGGCGAAATTGCAGAGTTGAGAGATGTGGTGAGGCAGTGGGCGGTGGCGATGTAAAGGACGGCACAGTTTCTCTTCTACATGTTTCCGTCACATACAACACTCACATTATGCATACAGCCATTCTGGCTCCTCTTGTCGCATTCTGCATTTTCTATCTCGCATGTTTTGTTCGCATATGACCTTCCACTCTCATGTACTGATTTCAACGCTCAATTGTAATCCAATCCAAGTGCTTTTTTGATCAACTGGCTTGCGTTACACGTGTATTATTAGAAGTAACCTGCGTGCATGAAATACCCCTCTGCATCCGACGGCGTTATGATCTCCCTCGCAATTTTCATGTCGAAGATAAGGGCGGCACCCGTTGATGCAGAGAAGAGGTCTGAGTGGCGACGAATGAAGGCCTTGATCTCGGAAAAAGCTTCCTCAAACAGGGTTGAAGTCCAGTGAGTAGGGAGGCAAGAACTCAATGCGAACACTTGAATATGCGATACAAAATTAGCAAGCAGTTGGAATGTGCTCAAAAGAAATTGGTCGTATACCAAAGCACTCAGCTTCTTCCATGATCTCCTCTCCATGGTGGATATGGGCATTGTCAATGACAAGCAAACAGTGGCCTGAGGAAGGGGAAGGTGAGGGCCATCTGTCAAGTGTCAGATCTAACGACTTGCGGCGCCGGAAAACACTCGCTACTTCATGTTCAATGAAGTCTAGATCATCAAGACACTTCATAGAGCCTCGACGACGGGGTTCGCCATCATGCCATCCACGTTGACAGCCGTGTCCAATGCACTTCTTCTTTGCTCGCTGTCCCTTCTTCGATCTGCCGTACCCACGGCTGTACATGCGGTCATTCTTCGATGACTCGTCGAGGAAGCCAAGGTAATCCGGCGGATATTCCGCCCTTCTTTGCACAAAGTCTATCCGAACCTTCTCATTGTGCTCCTCGGCAATTTTCGTCAGCTTCTTCCGTGACATACCAAGACACTCTAGTTCACGAAAGATGGTGGTAAAATGGATGGAGATGTATCAATTGTGTTTCAGCAGGTTGAGTAATTCATCGAGAAACCGATCCGGCCGCAATTTGACCAGATTCATAATGCAATCGAGGTCGTCTCGCTGAAGAATTCGGCGGAGTCCTCCATAGCTTCCGGGTCCGGAGAATCTGACAATCTTGGATCTCCAGAATGTCTTCGAGCGGTAAAATGTTGCGCTCCAAGCAAGCTCAGAAAGTAGAGACATCAAAATGTTCTGAAAGAGCTGTAAGTGACTCAGAGGTACGAGTGCCATCTTCCCGGGTCGAAAGTTTTTGACCGTGTCTTAGCTCGTCGCTGTAAAATTTGATGGTAGAAAATTCTCTCAATATTCCTCGCAGGGTTCTAGTGGGTCGCCCATTCGGGTGAAATTCTGTCCCAGCGGATTCAAACTGATGAAACCTCATGATCGCCGTAATGGTGATGATATGGATTGCGAGACGAACCGACACGATGGTACAATTCACAGAGCAGAGCAGGTACGTGAATTTCTTACTTTATCCGGGTAGTCATATTCACCGACGGAGATAGATCGCAGTTCTTGTGCGTTTGAGCTCCGTCTACTTCAGGTCCGTAAAATCGGGGCATCGGATTAAATGTGAGCCTGTTGGTCGCCCTATAAAGACCGGCGCGACAATGGTTGACATTATGGCGTTCGTTTTGAAGGTCGACTGGTTTCTCCCTCCTTTAACTGTGGCAATCGTGCTCCTACTTGGTCGACTGCTCAGAAGTACAGCCAATAGAAAGTCTTTGCCTCCGGGTCCTCCTGGGCTCCCAATAATTGGAAATCTCCATCAGCTTTCGGTGCGGCCGTGGCTGACATTCACGGAGTGGCGTAACCTTTATGGTGAGTTCAATGCTGTGTCCAACATCCCACTGGGGCGTAATTTCTTTGGCAGGTCCCCTTTTGTACTTCAATGTCGCCGGGCAAAATTTTGTGGTTCTTGGTAGCCATCGAGTAGCTGCAGATCTCCTGGATCGTCGGGCGCAGATATATTCAGACCGCCCCCGAAATTTCGTCACAGGCCTACTTACTGGAAACCTTGCCTTTGTGTTTATGCAGCACAACGATCTCTGGAGGCGAATGAGGAGATGGTCGCATGAGTGAGTGGGCGGGGTTTGGATTCCAGCCTGGATTTGTCGCTCACTCACGCCTACTGTTTCACTACTTAGGGCGTTGAACAAGCAAATGACCAAAAACTACCACCAGTACCAAGAAAATGAAGCCGTGCTCATTGTCCATCAATTTATGGAAACTCCTCACGACTTCGACAACCACTTGCGTCGTGCGGCCGCTTCACTCGTCATGTCCGTTATTTATGGCACACCTCCGATAATGGACTCCAACGACCCCGCCATCTTGCGCGTTAATCGATTCACGGAACGCACGATTGTAGCTGCTGCGCCGGGAGCACACCTTGTCGAATATTTCACCTGGATGGAGAAACTGCCTCGGTGGATGTGCAACTGGCGCCGCTATGCAGAAGATTGGTTTATCCAGGACTCCATTATGTTCGAGCAGCTGTTTTCAGACGTGGAGCGGCGGGTGGTGATAAGCGTCTATCGTGCACCTATTTCATCCTGACGGGTTGAGTTTAGAAAAACGACGATGAAACGAATAGTGTTGCCGCAACCCTCATTCACAATAGAGAAAAGTCGGGAATGTCGGATAAAGAGGCGGCTTGGCTAGCCGCGACCCTTTAGTGAGCCACACAATTACTTTGAGGTTAATCGCTAACATATGAAACAGTGCGGCAGGGGCAGAAACCGTCCGTAATATTCTGTTTTCATCGCATCACTCTCATTCCCTTCACAGTCCGCACTTCAAATGGGATGGTTCATGCTCGCCTTAATTTTATACCCTGAATGCCAGAAACAAGCGCAGGAAGAAATCGATCGAGTTGTGGGACGTGACCGCCTTCCTACCTTCAAGGATTATCCCCACTTGCCCTATGTGACGGCTTTTGTCAAGGAGACGCTACGGTGGAGAGGAACGGGTCCGCTGGGTTATTCAACCGTACATCCAACTTCGCAAATCATAACTTCACTTTATAGGTGTACCCCATCGTCTGTGCCAAGACGATTGGTACGAGTTATCAGGACGGAAGTACTTCATCCCTAAAGACACTATATGTCTCCCGAATGTTTGGTGGGTGACTCGCCCGAGGAATCAAAACACTCACTTAGGATGCCTACAAGGGCACTGAATCGTGACCCAAGTGTATATGGACCAGATGCGGAGGACTTCAACCCCAGCAGGCACCTCAACGAATTTGGCCAACTGGTAGCGGCTGTCGCTGACACAAAAGATGAGAGCCACTTGTCATACGGCTTTGGAAGAAGGTCGGCCTTGAACCTACCAGATCCACATGTTCAGACGAATTATCCTCTGTAGAATCTGTGTTGGCCGGCATGTCGCCAACGAAAGCATGTTTATACAGATCGCTTGTATACTGTGGTCCTTTTCGGTTGGGCCTGGAAACAACGGGCAAGGCCATGTTGTTTACCCGGATCCTGCGGAGAGTGTCATCCATGGTCTCCAAGAGTATGGCGTTCATTCCATCAGCCTCTGTGTTTGTCCTCACCGTAGATTGCAGTCGGCCACCGCGCTTTTCCTGCAGGATAGTACCTCGATCAGCTGAAGTAGCTACCATCATCGCCCATACCAAAGAGCTCCGAGGAATCTGACCCTGTACCGTGACGGATTTGATTATTTTACCATGTTCCCCGTTTTACTGCTATCCTTTGTGCTGGGCATCCAATTTTATTCAGATGTGACTCAATTCTGGGGACCATTGTAACGCTGTAATTGAGTGGTTTGCGTCAAGTGAAATATCATCCGAGTCCCTGGGCTCATATACTTGTAATTATTAATAAACCGTGACCATACTGCCGGAATGGGAGCACCGTTTCCTTTCGAGCTGAAATTATTATCTGGGCCAATATGGCCCAGGCAGCGCTAGACAGTGTTAAAACAACTTTAAGCGTATCCTGACTTGTGATTTACTGAAGGCGACGGAACCATCCAAAGTCGGGGAATAATGCGCTGTATGCCGAAGTCAGGAGCATTTTCTAAACATTTTCGAAGCATCCAATTTATACAGGATCGAAAAGGGAATTAAGTTAAAGGTCGGCGACCCGTGCTACTTGAACTCCGTCTGGAACGGCAAAATTTCAGCAATACAGAGCCCTTAACCTGGGAGGTCATGTCAAGTCTCAAACTATCTAGAATAAATTCCAGCGCACCATGTACAGCCTGAGCGAAACCTTGTCATCCCACTCTGAACGCATGAACAATATCCAAACACCAATAAGGAGCCCCAACGGGAAGAACATACAGATATAGATCACATTGATATTCCAGTGCACGGAAGTCCGAGACACCAAGCCAACACCAAAACGGAAGTGAGCCATCGACTCAGCTCAGGCAGGACGATTGGGAGGGTGGTTCGACTAGCCTTGTCACCGATGACATCCCGAAAATCCTGGATATGAATTGTGGTGCCAATGAGGGCAGTGCGCTCATAAAGAGTGCAAGCCAGGATACTCTAACATGACCCAACCGTAGACATACGGAATCGAACATTCGTATTATTCTCGATGATGGAGTGGGGGCGCATCGGTGATTTGGAAGTGAATATGCCATTGGTAAGACCACAGTGTTAAAGTGTCAGTCCACGGTGTCCGGGACTCTCTCGTTTTGTGCTGGGGTGGGAAGGATTAATTCAGCGTAAAATGAAGATAACGTGCACGCACGAGCCAGGATCCAAAAGGCAGGGTAGTTTACGGCACTACAGTACGTCCATCCTTCAGTGCTGCGTTGGAGATATGGGTTTCTTGACAACGGAATGGTCTGCGGAGAAGTGTGTAGGGATCTTATCGGTCTCGACTGGCAAGAAGAACGAAAGCAACGGAAAATGGAAGGCCGCCTAATGCGCGGATTCACTGCATTCCGTGGGGTTGGGCACCGGCTCTGCCTACCCTTGTAGGCAGAGGTAGACCCACCTCACAGATACATTACCAATTTTACTACATCCTGAGCTCTGTTTCTGGTCCAAGCCATGTTAAAACACGCTCTTGCTTCACTGTATAACCACTGAATGTGGGAATGTGATTATTTTAATGACACAGCCCACGGCTGTCAATCCTCGGCTCAGTCACGGCTAACCTCGGCTAACTTACGGAAATTGACACGGTATCCCGGTTGTTGACCAATTAATGAAATATTGACTTCGTGGGAACATGGCAACCGGTAAGCGCAATATTAGCTAAGTGGGAATGTGGCAACAGCAACACAACGCCTGATTATTGCCTGATTACCAGGATAGGGGGGCCTGCGTAGCCCGACAGTAGGCCGAGGGCAGACCCAAGTAGGCCCGATTTAGCCTACATCACGTCGGCAGACTCGGCCTACTGGGGTAGGCTGACATACACCGACGTAAACTCACGTAAACCGACCGTGCCTGCGAGGCCTCGGAATGCAGTAATTAGGTACCGGCACAGACGCTGCTTACGCTGGCCGCCACATTCGATATTGAGAGGTCAGGGTCGGAGGGACGCTAGAGAGGCTTTTGTAGAGTGTCCGGCTGGGAGGGACGGGGCGTTGAAACGAAGGGATGCGCGTGAATGTGGAAGTCGATTGTCAGCGTCGGTAGAGAGGACACGAATTAAGAATGATAGTGGGCTTATCGGAGACGTGAGTGGCATAATAATGAAGGGAACCTGGCAGAACCTGTGAACATCTGGCAGGTAGGGATCAATGAGGGTCTCAAATTAATTTACCAGTGGCTGACACTCAATATCTCCCTGATTTCAACTTGTGGAACTCTCAGCACCCATCATACCAATAGGTCTACCACTGCTCCTCCTCACCGTCGCTGGAAGGCCGCGTGAATTGCGTTGAATCTGCAGCAACGTAGATTTGCAACCGGTTCGTTTCTCACGCCCTGATCACGGGGGCAAGAAGATCCTGAGTGTTGTCAGCCTGTGAAACGACTGGAACAACTTCACACCGATTTGGCAGATGGCTAGGTTCGGGACAAGTCCGCGCAGTTCCGGCCCGGGCGAGCCGGGCGCTTCTCTGAAGGGGCTTGCTTCAAAGTCCGTCAAACAAAGGGGTTGCCAAGTTGGTTCTTACAACTTCAAATGTGGCTCGTTTCCTGAGATCTCTGTTTCATCTTATATATATACTTCCTGGCCCTGACCTGCCATTTTTTTCCTCTTGCAAAACTGTCTCACTGACCTGGTTTGTCCCCATCAATCTGATCACTGGCCTTTTTCAAAGGTTCTGCTCTGGAGGTCTGGGTAATGGTTTTTTCAACACAGTCCAGTGAGGCAATCTATGAATACATGTCTTGGGAATCTGCTGAAATATTCTTGGATTTATCCCGTGAGCCCTGCGAGATAATTGGCCACATCAGAAGAGACAAGTCAAAATGTCACCAGAAGTAATTGCCTTTCTAAGGATTTCCAAGCCTTCCATGGCAAAATTCCATCCATTAAATGGTGACTCATAGCATACCATCCTTGCACATCACTCGCTTTCCCCTGTAGATCTTCAGAATTCTCAGATGCAGTGCCATATGCATTTACAGCCTCTTTGGCCTATATATTAATATTTCTCTTGTTATTCTCTTCTTATACACAAACCAGCCATTATTTTGAGGGATTCAAGTTATTTGGCTTTTTTCTTGAGTCGGGTGCTTCAAAAAACAATTTCCTGCGATTTTTGTCGTGTTGCGACACGCGCGTCACAGGATGTTACATCATGTCACAACCAACATGTTTCGCACTTGGTTGCTGTCTAGCACACAATACTAATGAAATATGGCCAAGGTGCAGCTTGCAGTTTGTAAAGACATCCCATTAGGTGCTTCATGAATCACTCGAAATATCATGGATATCCATGAAGAAATAAATATTTCAGAAGCATCACAAAAAAAGTGTGTTTTAGGCCCACTTGCGCCCTCCAGAACTCACTCATTTCTCAATGAATTCCTTCAGACTCTGTTGTAGAGTTGTCCATATATCGATGAACTAAAATACTTGCCAGCAGATCCTGAAGGTCCGAGGCCGCGTTGAGACGGTAGGAAGCAAAGACCGACCCCCCGATTTGACGGACTTTGAAGCAAGCCCCTTCTGACGAAGGCCCGCGTGGCTTATATGTTTTGATGTTTGGTCTATTTGGTCGGCGCGGCATCTCACGGCATCTCGCGGCATCGTCAGAACGGGGCTTGGATCGAACCTAGTAGATGGCGCCAAAAGTGATTTCGGACTTGTGATTTTCAGCTCCTCCCTGCTTTCCAGTATCTTGATGGAAGACCCAGGTCATACTGCATTATTTCGATCAAATTGACAGTCACTCACCACGCAACCCCATGTCGATAAATTTGGTTGAGGTCACGCGCCACGCAGGTGACTGTCGAATAGGTCGACAGTCATGAAACTCCCCCTAAATCTCTATAAATTAAAGGATAAAATTTCACGTCTTTCAGTGTCCTCAAAAGTTCAGAATCTACCTATTTCTCTCATCTTTAAGCCCCCTGGTGCTCTTTCCTCGCCAAACAGCCCTTTTCTTCACCCAAATCAACGTCAACAGAATAGAAACATAAAATACAGTAGGTAACATGAAATGAATGGAAGTATTTCTGGGATGTACCAGGTGTCTTGGCTAATGAAAGGTGCATTATTTCTGCGGAATGTCGAATTTTCTGTACCCGTCACGCTCAGTTGGGGAGCATGTCGAAATGTTGAATAGGTCTAACTGGTCACGCATCACGCCCGGTGTTGATTTGAATGAAATAATCCAGTATAGAGAAATTTGCTCCATGTCTCATTCTGAACTCATACAGTTTTGCTCAATTTCTGCCTGAATGAGAAACAAGTTGGGCTTATTCAGCTCAGAATTGAAAACTATTCATCTTTTACTACACAACTTTAACACTTTTCTGAATCTGCAGGTCGAAAATCCGGAGTCCAAAACCATGTTTGGCGCCATCTGCCAAAATCACAACCAATTATCCCAGCCGCTTCGCCAACTGTGATCAGCACAGTCACGTGCTTGGCGAACACAGTTTGTCATGAGCCTAACTTCCGAGTACAGTAAGGTAGACCCCATCCACCTCGATGAACGTCACCTGCACATCACGTGAGGTTTCCTTTTTCAGATGCCTTGTATAGATTCATGAATATAATTATTTCCATGGAGTTCTGGCTAAATTCCCTTGACCATATTGTAGAACTGGATAGTATATATTGTTATACAAAGACTTGTGGCTTCATAGGTTGTGGAGGGCTAGAATTAAGCCACAAGTGTGATGTGTTCACAAATGATGCCAGAAGTGATCCCATTGATGGGATAAGAAGGCCAAACCCTGCAACCTCATGAAACCCCCACTTTTTTTCAGGCAATATACATGATTCATCCCTACAATCTGAGGGGATTTGGCCACAAGTGAATGGAAGTAATTATATTCATGAATCTGGACAATTAGAGGGGCAATATGTGTGGGTGTTGGGATTGCCCGTGGTTAGCAAACAAGGCGGAAGTGCAAGCGTGTACACATGGCTGTGTCAAAGCTAGCTTTTCCTTTGCTTTGACTTCTAGTACATATAAAGCCCGCGAGTGTGGTGGAGACCCATCGTCTCACACTGCGCTCGCAGTATATTCAGATCTCCTCACATCACTCTAACATTTTTAACGCATTTCTCACATAGTTAACCAGACCCAGTTCCGTCTGAACGGCCATTTCACCTCGCGTCCACCACAGTCGCCTCCTCCGGACGTGCCACTCCATATTGAATCCTCGCCGTCTCCCCGGATGCCTCCACCTCTATTCCGCGAGATCACTCACCCTGCCGGCACACCACGACATACAACCACTGCGAATACTCATCCTCATTCAAGCCAATGTTCCCACTTGTCTCACAGCTAAACAATTCATGGTAAGTTCCGTGTGCATTTCCCACCAGAAACACCTGATCCAAGCGCTCCATTCATGCACCGCACTAAGAAGCTCCTCTGTTGCTGTCTTGTGTCCACATCGACGGTTGCGGTGACGCCCGCTGTGACGTGACACGCGTGACTCTCTCTGCCATCGCTCCCATTGCTCACGCTACTCACCAGCCTCTGCTCGTCGCTCCGATTACTCGTTCTGCTGCGCATGTATAGATGGCGCCGTAAGAAACAATTCCTCACTCCCATGCAGCACCATCCTCGGTTCCTTGCTCAGCCACGGGAGACCTGGAAACAGCTCTCAGTCTCACATCAACGTCAATCTCAATCTCTCTCCCAACCCGAATTCCAATCACCTATCCCAGCCCATTAGCATCTCACAAGACAGGTCCCTCCGTTCCCGCCCAACGCCCACACCAACCCATCCTCACCCACATTCAGCAATAATCCAATGCTGTTCGTGCGGAGAAACACGCGACACACGGGCCCGCTGCCGGTGCAGACTGCCCTAGTGCTGTAGCCCGTGAGGAGTGGCAGTGGTGCGCCCCGAGTGTGCGCAGGGATGGAGCATTCAGCCTGGAGCATATGGACAAAAACGCCGTGCAGGGAACGTAAATGCGGGCATGCTGCCAACGCCTGTGCTGTGGGTGCAAGGGCAAGTGCGATATTGGTGCCCGCGCCGACTGAGCTTCCCGTGGATGATAATCAAGGTGGAGGACATGGCAGCACGCACCATATCCGGCTCGTCCTGCACCTCCACTCGCACCACTCCCTCGGCTTCGATCCCATCGTGCGAGACATCATTCCCGGAGCCTGCGCCGCCGCTCCACTGACCGATCTGACGTCGGGCCTTCAGGTGAGCTTCCGCACTATTTTCCTGGTCTGCTGACGATTTACTTTGCCTTCCCTCCAGCTCCGTCACTGCTCTCTATATCCTTGCTCATCTTGTGCTCCCCTTTCGACTTGAAGTCTCCAAGTCAACTTAATGGAGTTGACTTGAGTCAAGTCGAGTCGAGTCACACACAAGACTTGACTCGACTTCAAAGTCAACCCAAGTCGACTTTGAGTGACTCAAGTAGACTTGAGTCAGGTCTCCAGATCGAAAATCCTAGAATACCCTGAGCCTTTGATCAAGATGATTTATTTTCTGGTTTTCAACTCTTATAAAGCATAACAAGTGTTGTGATGTGTTGCTAGGTCACTGGTGGGAGATGGGTATCTATGCCAAAGGTTTCCCACTGGAAACACGAATATGTGTGCAATGTGTGATAGCAGAATGAGCACAGCATAAAACCAATGAGACAACATTGGAAAAGCTTCTTTCCTTCTGCATGCTGGTACCCATTTATCATCTCTGGCCTCAATAGTTTTTCAGGTTCTCTTGGCTCAGCTGGATAGTCACTTGCTCTCATCTTATGTCGGTATACTTACTGCGGTGGGTTGAATTCCTGTTGGTGGTATTTTTATTTTCTCTGACAATTTTATTTTTTAAACACTTCTTTTGCCACTTTTCACTTCATCAAAGGTCTTAAAGTAAAACACTTATCCATATTTTGCAAAAATCTTGCGCAAAAACTGTCTCAGGAGCCCTACATAATGTGCCCTGGTTAGCTCTATAATCATTTTTTGATCGTAGAGCTAACCAGGGCACATTATGGGTGGCTATGCCTGTCAATCAAAAAGGAAGGGCACGTGTACTGGCAACCTTCTGATCCCGAATGGAATGGTGAGCATCCCGCGTACCCTAATCGAGCTGTTCAGTGCCTTCCGTGGTGCCCGAATACTGACATTATGAGTTTCAAGATAGCAGCATCCTTCTATCACACAGCCAAAAGATACAAGCATCATACAACATAATATACATTGTACTCCTTGAGCGCCTACATATCAGCATCAATGAGATTGATCAGGCAGCTCATCCGAGTCAACATCATCAGTCTCCAAATCCCATCCATTACCTGTAATCACTACAGGTCCCAGCAATTTACTACAACCACACCTCAGACTCGGTGTTGTGGCATGGAATGCAGCCATGCCTGCTGCTCATCGGAAGAGACAATGGATCATCAGGTCAAGCATCGTCTGACATTCCGATGATTCAGGCGCCGTGCAGAATTAAATTGGAATGTTACTTACATCGAGGTCCATGATAGAAATGATCTGGTATGGCGACTTCCCCGTGTGTTGTTCAAGATCTTACTCAGACCATATAGTCGATCAACTTTGTTGAGAGCCGGGAGTTCCGTGACCTGTTGCTCCTTCTACGAGATACTCTCAGTCACAAGGATATTCCCCACCGTACCAAGCTCACCAACCTGGTCATAGATGCATGGGTGGCATACTATGCCGAGCTCAAAGTAACGTTGAAGGTGAGTACAGTTCAGGTTGAAGGAGTTCAACAGTTGAATTCATTGAACCCGAATTCCCAGGCTTCAATTGGGAAAATCAGCTTTACGGCTGATATTTGGAGTAGTAAGGGGATGCATCCGTACCTCGCGCTCACAGCACACTGGCTTGGCCCAAGAGGCGAGGATCATTGAGTTCTGTTTTGTCAAACACTTCTGGCATTTCGCCGTATTTGTGGTGCACACAGCGGGCAGCGAATTGCGCATATTGGGTTCAACATTCTGGAAAATGCTGAAATTCTGCCAAAAGTGAGTTCGGATTAGGGTTCATTTCGATCCAACACTACTAAAATACTTTTAGGTCGGTCACTTCACCCTCGACAACGCCTCCAACAATGGGACACTCATGGTTCATCTCGATCTCGTTCATTACACCATCTATGACTGGAGTGAGGCAGGCGGCGAAGCGTTATCGTAATGTTGCGCAGACACTTGATTTTTCTGCTCCCACTGGTGGTGGTATTGAAGATGGCAGTCAGTCCCTTGAAGATGAGGTGAACCAATATATCACCAGTGCTCTCCCACCCAGGGCGTCGACTCACATGATTGGGTATTGGATGGTTTGTTTCCTAAATTTCAAACAACAAAGTACCACTTATTTAAACCAATATTCAGAATCATGGGAAAACTATGTGGCCCAAGATATTCCCCCTCTTCGTCGATTACGCACATATCCAGGCCACTTTTGTGCCTTCTGAGAGGGTGTTCTCCTCATCGGCTGAGACTGATACTAAACGCCGGAACTGTACCAATGCCCTACTCTTTGAGGCACTCCAAATGCTGAAGTTCAATTATAAGAAGGAAAGGCTGAATTTTATGCCTGAATGGCAGTCGGCGGCTGTTCCAGATGATGAGGAGGACTGGCTTCGCGTTCTCACATCATCAACTGATGGAACACAGAGGGATGGAATCCGGCGGGAAATTTTAGATAGCTGCGAGTTAGCAGGTGCAGATATGGAGATGCCAGAGGAAAATGATGGATGATCTGACTTGACAGGTGTTATAAATAATCTGAAATGGTGTTTGATGACTTGAATATATGTATATTATATCCTTCTCTGGTTTAAGATATTTTGGAATCGACTTGGCCGACTTGAGTCGACTTCAAGTGACTTCGAGTGACTCGACCGTGAACAAGTCGAGTTGAGTCGAGTGAAAAGTGAAATTAAGTCGACTTATCAAGTCGCGACTCGACTTGGCGAGTCGCGGCAACACTATCTAGCACGGATAAACCCGTATCCTCGCCCTTGTCACCTACGGTCCGCCCGAGTGGGCCTCGGTCTGCATTCACGAGTCCTACAAGGTGCGTTTTAGTTTTCCGGATCTCAGACACCCCGCTAACTCGTTCTGGATCCCAGCCTGCTCCTGTTGACCCTACTTTTAGGCTTCCCAACGTCGAGCCCATCAATATGACAGGGACCTTGGTCACCTTTGAGGACCACTCGACATTCACTATGCCCACAGACTATTTTGCCCGGTTCTGGATTATAATCAGTAGCTCCAGCCGAGCCTTCCGCTCGATCTCAAGTCGTCGACTTACTGCCGAAACTTCTTGGTTTGCCCAAGAAGTCTCCCCTTATGCGTACCGTCGGTGATATTGCTGACGGTGAGCTCTCCAAGGATGATTCGTCTCCAGTAAGTTTCTTTCCGGACTTATTATCTATTCAGGATTCCTTGCTAATGTCAACATAGCCCAAATCCTCAAAACGTCTTCGCAAGTCTGAACTCGAGCTCTTGACCAGGGACAAGGATGACGCTACGGTAAGCACCTTTGTCTGCCTTTTTTTTAAACTTTTTTTCCGGACTTAGACAGTTCACCAGTCTAACATTGGAGGCTCGCTGCAGAGCGCTGCATCGAGACTAAGCTCGATTCACTTGATCTCCAACTGCCCTTTACTGCGACGAATCAGGTACGACAACAGAATTGCGCAAACGGGTTGTCGCTTTTATATTAAGTAGATGACCATGTTACGTCTCCCTCATGTACCTCCCCGACTCGGAGTCATTTCCTTTGGCAGGTCAAATCAGCCACTGCATTGGCACATCTTCAGGGCTTCATCCGATCTTAAGCTCTGTCATCGAGTCTTTCCGATTTATAGCTCTCACATACGGTTTCTATGCTCGCACTGGATCATGGTTCCGGACAACCGGTCTCCCCTTTTCCTATCCTTTCTGCTATTCACCTAGTGTTGCTGCGACTTCAGACTTGAGCCAACGAAGTCGGCTCAAAGTTGCCGACTTGAGTCGAGTCAAGTCGAGTCGGGATGGTCGACTCAAAGTCACTCGAGTCAACTTGAGTCGGTTCCGGGGTGCGTCGCGTAATTCAGCCCAAAAACGCGATTGGGAGCATGATCAAAATTTGTGACATAGGTGTCACCATCACATATACGTGACATTCTGTGACAGTCAAAAAATATATATTTTTGCCTTTTGTGTTTTTACGACCTCAGGAGGGCCTAGGATCAGTTCCAAAAATATGTCGACTTGGCGACTCAAGTCGACTTGGCCCAGCTCCTCCTACAGTCAGAACAACTAGTTAAACCTGGGGCTGATCCCAAGGGCGTAACGAGTTATCTCTGGGGAGTTCCCCCACAGCCACTTAGGCCTATATAACAAGTTATGAGTGGGAAGTTGCCCATAGTGCAAAAAGAGGGCAACTTGGCAGAGTTGAACGCGGGACCATTTGGAAGTCGACTCAACAAGTCGCGACTCGACTTTTGGAGTCACGGGAACACTACATTCACCACAGGATCTCCCTGTCACACCGGAAACCGGATGTTTTGTTCTTGTCTTCCTCTTGCCACAGGGCGTCCAGCCTGATTTGTCGTGGCACCTTTACGGCTGCATTCTGGGAATCATCCATGCTGTGAGCTTGTGATCTATGCAATGCATGTCTGTCCCAGCCTGCAGTTCAGAACTTCATCATGTGGTGTATACTCTTCAGCATCGGAAGCCAGTTACACAACAGTGCTACTTCGACAGTAATTCTGTGAACATAGGTGTTCCTGCTAGTTTCTTCAACAGCTTCCCAATATACCCTTACATTCTACCCTGGCAAGGTAAAATGTTTGTGGTTGATATTTTGACTGAACACGCTTGTCGCTACACTCCATTGGGGTCCTAGGGGCTCCTCCACTTACCCTCGCACGAGCCTTGCTCTTAGAGAACTTTTGCTCCTCGGGGTTGCTTTGGGTTCGTTTCATCCCCTTTCCCTTTGCAGCCTTTGTGTATGGGTTTGGTTGTTCTGCAATCTGTTTGGGCCCGTTGAAAGACAGTCACTCGTAGTGCAGATGGATCATGTTTGAGAAAGGTTCACAAAGCTAACTTCTATGAAACCAAACCCTAACCAAAACCACTCAACAACACCTTCCTTAATAGGAATGATAGTTTAAGTTCGGGGGTGTAGACCAAGTATTAGGTCAAATAGCCAAGTGCGTGCAGGTTTCAACCGTTCGAGAGAGCCTCGTAGTTGAGCATGGTACATTTTGTTGGTTTGCAGAGTGCTTTCCTTTGTTCATGGATGAACATAGGTTGCCTAATATAAGAAACCGACTCTAAGGTCTGGCGTGGTTTGTTCTGAGGAACGGGTTTTGCTAACATGTTGGCTTAACAAGCACACAATGGTGGTTCGCAGACATAGGGACACAGGACACAGGACACAGGACACACAAGAACACGTTCACAATGACAAGACAAACACAAGACACCGGACACAGACACGTTCACAGACAGAGTTCCACAGTTCAGGTTCACAAGTCCACACGGATATTAATCCAAACCACAAGTCACTTTATATCAGGTGAAAGAACAGTTGCGCAGGGCTACTGAGCTCTCGAGCCAAATCTATCTACAACACTACTGTGTCTAGAGGCGGGGTCTGCTACTGAAGTTGAAATATTATGGTATCTTGGTGATAATGCTGGGTCCACGACTCGCAGCTCGGGCAAAGCTCTTGCCTAGATGCGTCTCTTCTTCATCCTAGCCCTATTCAGACTCTCCTGCTGAGGTCGGGGTCTCTTCGCGAGCGACTCGTACGGTTCACGGGCACTGTCAAACTCTCGCAGTTCAACTATATTGATCGCGTTTCGGCTGTTGCCATCTTTGATCGGACAGCTCCACCTGGAGTGCGCTTTGGCATCGGTCACCCAATCCATCTTGGTCATACTCCAGATCTGCACGGACCTCAGAGCTATAGCCGTTCGGGGTATTCACAGCTTTTCCGTTCTCGGAGCCCTCCGCTTGCATGTGACACACACGTCCACTAATTCCAGGAATGCTGCGACAAACAAGATGTCTCTGGAGGTGGTCGCGACCACTGAGTTCCATCCGTGGTTGCCAAATATAGATTCCTTCTAACTCCTCTGTAGTCCAAGTCAGTGTCAGCACTTCTAGGCGGGTTCCTAGGTACTGTCTGGTTATTCGAGATTGTCTCTGTGTGAGCACGACTCTAGCTATATGACTGGTAGCTCTCTGCGCGAGGCTTCACAGAAGCTTCTCGGGATGTCTGCGTGATTGTTTATACTGAAAATCGCAAAATAGATGCGTTTCACGTGTGGCTGCTTTCACGGCTTATCACCGTCTCGCTTTTCCGGCGGCTGCTCCCATTGTGCCCCTAACACTGGGGGCAAACAACGACGCACTCCGAAGCTGAGTGCATTACACGCATGCACACTGCATGCAAAGGGTTGAGATGACAAAGGCCACAAGGGCCTTTGTCACACCATTGTTTTTGGGAGAGGAACCAAAGAGAAACAATGGTGCGACAAAGGCCCTTGTGGTCTTTGTCGTGTCAAGCCTTCACATGCGGGGTGCATGCGTGTAATGCACTTGTAGGGGAGCAACAGCCCAGGGACCGTGACAAACCCGTTGCCTTTTTTTCAGGCAACGGAGCCTAGGGTGACCGTGACCATTGCCTTTGAATGCAACCAGAAATTCAGTGATCGTCGGAGGAGGAAGGCGAGAATGAGGGTAGCGGGGACGATTACAACGGTGGCGGAAATGACTCAGGGGACGACTAGGACTCAAGGGGCATCATCGGATTTTTTTTTCAAGATTTTACGAATTTTTTCAATGTCACGAATTTTTTGGGCAACCATTTCTACCGTTACCGTGACGAAGGCAACGCAACGGGCGGTCCGTTACCGGGACCGTTGCTCCCCTACATATCGAGACAGTAAATGTTTGGGGACATGGGTTTCCATAAATGTATTTATCATCATGTCGCCCCACCTCGTCCCATCCAGTCTCTCTTCTTCCCATCTAGGAATCCGGGTGAAAGATCAATGTCTACCTTGGCTGGCCGTGAGATGGGGAAAAAGAAATTGATCCCCAATTTTTTTCATATGTTAAAAGTATAGGAACTCATCTCTGTGTTGGCTGAAGAATTCAACATACTTATCGTGTATAATGTGGTCTTGTTGTCACAAGCATGTACTTTCTCAGCCCAGCTCTGTCAAAAATTCATGCAAGGATTCAAATACTTTATTAGGTGGTCCTAAGTTCCAGGTGGTCCAAACCGCCAGATAACTTAAGTGACAAAGGACTTAAGTCACTATTACGTACGGACCAGTACGGTACAGGCGCACCATATTCATACATAACCCTTTATTCCCTGAAACTTAAGTCCTTATAACCTTAAGATATCGCAACGATTTAAGATCCCAAAACTTGAGTTCCAAATTTCAGTCCAGCTTTTACATGTACAGCACAGCATTTAAGATGCGGTGAACATTGAACTTAACCTCAACTCAAGTTCGATGTTCACTTCAGTTATATCCACGGACATGAGTTCTAAAGGCACTCAAGTTCTGCCCGTGGATTTGAGTTCCAGGTTAAGTTATTTAAGTTACACCATAGCTAAGTCCTGCAGGCATAACTTCAGTTCCACCCCAATAGCCAGACTGCTCATGAAACTGGCCTGAAGATGCAAGTGAACACGAGTGTGTATAGAGTACATTGATTTAAACTTTGAGATGAAAATGAATATGAGAATGAATTTTTTTGGTTTTCACTGCCAGTCCAGAAAAATCCACATACAGTGTTGCCACCCTTCGCTGGGCGGCACTGACCCACGCGGAAGTCAAGTCCCAAGAAAACCGGTGCTGATGAAGGCAAAGTCAGGCTTGGATCGCAGTTCAAGGCAGGTGGGTGGGAATTGGTGGCACTGGTGCCGTTGAAGGTGGAAGTCAAGAGCAAGAATGGATCAATGATCGAGCAGTGGACAATGGACAATGACACGCGACGCGGCGATCAAGTCAGATCATCATCGCGTTACTACCGTGACATCTCTTCTTTCCTTTCATCTTCCATGCCACCTCATCGCACCAGTGCCGCACCTCTTCCCCACCATCTCATTATTGTGCCAGTCTCATCCATGTCTGATTCTACTCACTCACCCCCGTTCCTGTCTGAACAGCATGGCGTTTGGTGGTCGTGGCATTTAAGGATTGGCGCGAAGCATCACCAGTTTTGTCACCCACATCTGATGACGCGCCCAGCTGCGTCTTTGCAAGTATCTCGAGGTATGTCTCCTATTCTTCTCTGCCTTGTCAGATTGCATTCAAAGCAACATGCTGTGTTGGGGGATTGTGTTCTGTGAGGAGATGAGCGTGAAAGGAGGTACGTACACAACTACTCCTCTACTCACTGATCTGCTCGGGATACCAGTGCCAACAGTCTCCATTATGCAGTCCTATCAGCAACACCAAATCCCAATCCACAGAATAATGAAAAGCGGGATCAGCCAAGGTGTGTTACTCGCGCTTTCCCCTCCTCCTGTTTCCTTTGTTCTCCCCTCCCTGCCTGCTGCTCCACTCGTCCCACACCGATCTGTGTTGCTTTGATTACAGACATCTAGTGTCTAAACTTAAGTTATACTGGGACATAAGTGGGTGGTGAGGACTTAAGTTTGGGAAGCAAAGTTAAGTTGTGTGCTGGACTCAAGTTGTGGATGTGGACTTAAGCTGTCAATGGGACGTAAGTTTGTTGACAGGACTTGAGATCTCGGAACTTGAGTTCCAGGGCACTTAAGTGATAGATTCACAGTGTAGCATGTATAGGCGTACCACGCGTATGGTACGGCGGAGCACGCCTCAGGCGTGAACTTAAGTCATGCATGACTTACACCAGGGGCAAAAGCCGAGGCATATGGAATCCATATGCCTTCCACACATGTGGTCCACATGCGGGGGTGACATTTGTGTGACAGTGGACAAAGCTCTTTGTCCGATCTTGATGAAGCCGTAAGTAGGGGCTACTTACAATGTATTTAGTTACTGTGAATCTAAGAGATATTTGGATGGCAGTTATGGTTAATTCTGAGATGTTTTAAGGGTAAAGTTGAAGAAATGCGAAGGTTTAGTTTGTATGAGCCACGACTCGGATGCAGATGCTGTCGGGGCTCCGAGAAGCGACAGCACGAAGGGGTTGGGGCTGCATCACGCCCATGTGATGAGTGACACCGGGGGCAAGAACCAACACATGCTTTTAAATGCATGTATTTCGCAGGTAATGTTATACTAAACAAAATATGTGTGACAGTTTGACAATCACTCTTTACTAGACAAAGCAGGGAAAAAGGGCAGACAACGGGCAGGAGAGGTTTCCCAGGTGCAGGGAATTTTCTCCTGTCCTTTGTCTATTCTTTGTCTCTCCGTTGTGTAGCAAAGAACAATTGTTTAATTGTGACATGGGCTTCATTTGGCGTGTGACTACATGCGGAGCACATGCATTTAAAGCACTTGTGTTCTGCATGCATCAGTTGTTGTCCCAATGTGAGAAGTAAACCAGGAGTCGGTTCATGATGAGTGAGAGGCAAACCAGGAATTGGTTCACCCCTGCGCACTCACACTGCGGGTGTGACACAACAGCCCGCCCCGCGCCCCGCTGAACTGTCTGGAATTGAACTATACCTAAACACCGCACTTTTCATGCGTTTCGGAATAGTCTGATTACAGTATAGGCTTATTTCTGAGAGTTAGTATACAATCTCGGTATAGCTGGCAGGGTCAGGATCACAGAGTAACGGGTACAAAGGGTAGGTGACTACCCTGCGGACTGGCAGTGCTCGCCTCGAAAACCGTAGAGGAGAGTGTAGCCCACAAACCTCTAAAAAGAGACTATTTCTGGAGCTTATTTCCACAATGAGGAATAAGCCAGAGATACTGGGAATAAGCTTATTCTGCTCGGCTAAAGGCAAGGCCTTCCATGTGACAGGTGTGTGAGGCTCGGGGAAGCTCATACCGGAGGAGTTCCGGGATAAGCAAAGGTTGGCTAAGACAATCTGATGGGATTGATCTTATTCCGAGGAAGTGAAGTTGGGAATAAGAAACCTTTCTGGGAAAAGGAAGCAAACCCAGCTTTCCGTAGATACTCCTAGACGGCCCAATATCTGGCACAGATGAATGGTATGCCCAAACCTGTCGAGAAACACCTCCTGAAGGTCCAAAGGGAGTTCATGTGGGCGGGTGCCAAATCATCCCCAGTGCAAAAAGAGATGCTGATGGCCCCAGTATCAGTGGGTGGGAAAAATATGTTTGACCTTAAGTCACGAAACGAAGCTCTTCATCTCATGAGACTGAAATCTTATCTTGAACTTGACCTAGCAAAAAGGGCAGCGTGGGCCTACGTGGCAGACACCCGTATTGCGAAGGATGACAGGACCACATCAAAGGTACAAGAAGGCTCACACATAAACATGAAATGGTAGATGTTGGAAAAAAATTTGGCATCATCTTTGACACACCAAATCCACCCCAAGAGATACGGGAAATGCTCCCCCTCTTCCACCACTTTGGTGAGAAATCTGATGTGCGTCAACTCAATAACAAACCCCAATGTAAGTGCCTGAGAAAGAACCATGAAGTCCAGAGTACAGGGGATGCCGTAGACATTCTACTAAGGCTGGACAGCCCACAACATGTCCCAGATTAAAAATGCAGATGCCCATTCTGCACAGATGACCGGGTACATGGCTGCCTCAACCCACATTCGTGCACCACCGCAGCCCAGAATCAGTTAGGTGAGATTGACCCCAGGTGGGACCCAAGAACTCTATGGGCAGCCCCAAGCCTCCCTGATATTGCTGATACTGAGGATATGCGGCTCTTCCGTGACTACCCGCCAATACGTACCCTAACTGAGGGATTCCGAGTGTTCACGAAACCAAGGGCCCGACAGGGTGGGCTGCTAGAGGAACTCGCCCTCCCGGCCCCCACCATAGCAAATAACCCGTCTGACACCCCACTTAGAATTCATATTGACACCGCAGCCAGCAAGTCCGGGGACGCAGATGCAAAGGCTGCATTTGGAATATTTTTCTCAACTGGCGACCCCCGGAACACAGGCTCTAAAGTCCCAGAGGGTCTCGATCAAACAATGCCAAGTGCTGTTATACTGGCGACTATATGGGTCCTTTGTAACACACCGATCAACTCTCCACTCCATGTTATCAGCACTAGGGGTACAATGCTGAAGATACTAGAGAAATTTCATACCTGGGAAGACCAGGGCTGGTTCGGAGTGGCAAATGGGGACATTCTACTCTTCCTGATGTCTGAGCTGCGCATTAGGACAGCCCACACAATTTTTTCGGTAGCCAAGACCACTCCTGATAAAGCTATGTGCATGACCGCACATGACTTAGCGGATGCCAGCCTCTCCCTTCCGGGAAATGTGGCCTTCAACACTGCACCTCGACCTGAGACTGTGCTCAGAGGAATGAAACTTTCAAGCCTCACCCAAGCCACCGCCTACAAGGCGATAAAGTCACTACGAGGAGCAGTCGAAAGAAAGGCCACAAACGAACACATCAAGATGGTGCAGACGGCAGTTGCCCAGCTATACGAGCGCTCGCCAACAGCAGGCAGAGTCTGGAAGTCCATCAAACATAAAGACATAACAAGGCAAATCCGAAGCTTCCTCTGGAGATGCATGCACGGATCTCTCCGCATAGGCAAATACTGGAGACACATTCCGGGCTTCGAGGAGCGCGAAATGTGCCCAACGTGCCAGGTCCCGGATGACCTGGAACATATTCTACTCCACTGCACCCGCCCTGGTCAAGCTATAATATGGGACCTCGTAAAGGAGGTCTGGACTAAGAAAGGTCACGTGTGGCAGGCCCCAACTCTCGGAGCCATCCTTGGCTGCGGCCTTGCATCCTTCACCGTACACCGCCATTCGAAATCAATGTTTTGAAAATGTTTTGAGTTAGATATTTGATTGATGTCGGGTCAAACATTGCGACAATATTTCGACGCCTATCCCACGACCCTTTTCCAAGACCAATATCTTGAAAATGTTCTGGAAGGATATAGTGAGACTGTTCTCCAATTATGTTCAGAACAATGGGTGGAATGTAATATCAGACTTGATGAGAAGGTTCACACAAGATGTTCGACTCTTTGAAAAATTCACAGTATAATATTTAATATGCATGAATTACAGTATAGTATGTCCTTCAGTGGACGGTTGAGGGTAGTATGTATGTGGAGATTGAGGTAATGCATAGGATCTCCGGTGCCGATCCTTCAAGGTGAAACGGGCTTGGACCCTTGAGGGAGTATTCCAAGTACAAAAGAAGTGGATCTTGAAGCGTTGACAGAGTTGGAAGGGAAAGTTCAGAATCTGGTCTTGGGCTTGAGGCAAAACCGGGTCTATCTTGTTTTGCGTGGCATAGATTTGTACTCGTGCCCCATGAGCGCGACGGAACGCTTGATATGTGAAAATTTTGAATTGAAGGATGGGAGCGTTGTGCGGGGCCTGGACGGGGTTCACTGGCGTGGCAGATGGGTGGTGTGTCGCTACAAGCAACCAAACAAGTGGTGGCGCGGTACAGACAGCGCCGAATGTGGGTAATTTGCGGAGGAAGGGGAGGACTGGGTTTGTGAGCCCGCTGGCGGCGTATACAACCAGAATGACAGCAGCGGGAGCGAGGACGCGATGAAGACGGCTGCGTGGCTGAGACTTCGAGCGCAATGTGGAAGCTTGATGGGTCATCTTTGTGTTTGGCTTGCTTGAGATGCCGTGGAGGATGGTCAATGATTGTAAGGAGGGGGGATGTAGGGAGAGTGGGCTTGGGTAAGGCCTTGAGTGGCGGGAGGAAAGGAAGAAGGGCGACTGACGCCACCAACACGCACGTGGTCATCCACGCATGCCCAAACATGATGCGCACGGACCTCCGGCAAATTTCATCACTTCTGTTTTGCCCTGAAGTACAGGCAAGTCTACGAGTTTTCGGCTGCAAATTTGACTCAGATTCAGCAATATTGAAAATTGTTTTTGGCTGCCCTTCTGTCGCCAATGACTGAAACCATCAATCAACACTTCAGGTTGGCCTCCCGTGATATCGATGACTCGGGTTGCCCTTGAAGAATGTCACTGCTGTCTGTGAGTAATTCAAAACCCATTGAATGCTGTAGTGTGATTGTGGTGCGACTCCAAGCCCTGTGAATCATTCTATCAAATATATATGCCGAGTTCAAGGATATTCTGAGAATCTCTGCGAGATGTTCCTCAAATGTTTGACCAAAAATGCTCAAGAAATGTCTCCTGGAGGTTTCTAAAATATGTAATATAACATTTCCAAAACATTTGGACCAAACATTCGAGAAATATTGATCTCGATTGGCGGTGTAGGTGGATGCCAGTCACCAGCAGACAGTAGACTCTATAAAATCATCATGACCGAGTCAACTCACCTCATCTGGAAACTCCGCTGTGAGTTTGTGGTCGGTCGGGACAGCACTGACCCAGCGTCGGACCATGAAGTCCGCAACCGATGGGTGTTCCAAATTAATGAACGCATTGAGGTTGACCGTAACCTTACAAACACACTGAAATACGGCAAGCAATACTCCATTGCACCCTCAGTGGTACTTGAGACCTGGAGGGGTGTCCTCAAAGATGAAGATCTTTTGCCAGATAATTGGCTGGGAGGACCTGAGGTTTTAGTGGGTATAGCTCCTGATAGGTCACGCAGACCACCGTCCCCGCCTGTTGGGCGACGCGGCCGGAATAGATAGTAGGCAGGAGTGAGTCCCACACTCGGCTTAGGCCTAGTGCGTAAAGCATTTCCTCAGGGGTGGAAACACTCAGTCCCTTTCTTGGAGGTCTGCTGGCCCTCCATACTTACCTCGGTTTGGGGAGGCCAACTTTGTTGGTTGTCCCCTTTCCTCACGTACGACCAAAAAAAAAAAAAAATAGATACTCCTAGACGACGGACACATTCTCCAGCACAATTTCGCGGTTCCCCTTCGCCAGGCCGGAAGTGCCATTACGCTGCCACCAATTCATGATTTTATGGGCGAACCCTTGGTTTGCTACATGCCATGATAGTTTGAGTGTCAACCACGGCAAGCATTAACCGCTGTATTGGGAATGGACCATCTTACAAGCCCTTGAGAGCGATGAAAGACACAGTGGGAAGCCATATTTATACAATGTCGCTCTTGTGTGCTGTGTCGAGCGCAGCAGTGGGAGGTGCATCGGCGTTGACTCCAACTCGACCCCGAAATGCCTCCCTTGTGAGTGGTTACTGGGAAGCCGTCCATTCAGCCCTGATGGGATTGCCTCTGCATCAGGATGGCTTGAGGAAGTTGCTGTGGGTCATGCTCTCACTGACGGCTTCACCTTCGACATATGTTCTGCCAGATAACGCAAGCTTAGATGGTGTGGTATGGTGTGTTCTCGATCTTTTGTCCTGTCGTACTTGGTGCTGATCGTATATCGTAGGACTTGGAAACAAAATCACTGCACTACCCAGTCGCATAGATTCAGAGCGTTGAGTCAGGAGGGAGGTCTACCGCATCCCATGAACGACATGGTGAGCCCAATACACTCCAGATGATCCACCTGCTCGTTAATGGTCTTCAATAAGAAGTTATTATGTAAGCCCAAATGATTTGTATTTCAAGCTCGAACATCGAAACACGCGCCCTCTAGGGCTCCGGACCTTCCGGCCTGCCTTTCTCAGCCATCCCTGCTGCTCTACCCATTCTCCCCAGATCCCGGACGAACCACATGACCCGTGTAGTTGATCCGCAACATCTTCAGATCCTCGAGGGGTTGCAGCTCAGTCCCTACTGGCTGCATGTAGACTGTTTCTCCCTTTTTGTTCAGAATATGTATTGTTTCTATTGTTGTTCTCTGTGCTTGCTTTATTCTTCCTGTAGTATGCCAGCGTATCTGCCCCTCTCGTTCATCTTCTTCCTCCTATGGCCGACACCTTGGAATGCCACTCTTGTGCGCTGCATCGAGTGCAGCAATCACAGCCGCGATGCCGCCTATGCGCCCCGCGTCGAGCGCAGCAGAGCAGCTGCTGGGATGTCCGCCCTCATGCCCCCGCCTCCGTCTAATCCGCCCGCTCACCGCCCGAATCAATGTCGCCCTTGCGCGCCAGCTGTTTTATATTACTGTACGCTCACGCTCTAACTACTGTACATATCCTAATGTATCAACACTCCTTTCCCTATCTGCGGCTCGACTTCTTTGGCGTCTATTTACCCTTGCTTTACGAAGTCACGACACTGCAAATCTGGGCTGCACGCGGGGGAAGGGAGCGACAAAGAAAGGGCAGACTCGGGCAGCAGGCAGGGTGTTTGGACAGCAAAGGAAAGGGGAACACGGGCAGCCCTGCAGAAAAAGCCACGGTACCGTGCTGGTGCAGGACACATGTTGCCAATGGGGGAATTTTTATCAGTCCCGACACAAAAGGTGTGCGGACACAGTCGCAGTCCGATGACAGTGGCGTGTGGATGGGCTCCGGTCTTGACAAAGACGACGTGCAGCTGGGCTCTGGGTTCGACAAAGCCGATCCGCGAGTGGCGTTGAATGCCAAAAAAGATGCCAGGGATCAAGCGTGAGCATGGCCGAAATGGGCATGCGATGCGGGGCGCGGGATGGATGTGGGGCGGGCACGGGGTGGGCTGCTGCATGTATAAACTCCACTTGCCCTATCCATTATTCGACTTCTTTGGTGTATACTTGCTGTTTCTTTACGAATGCATGACACCGTAAGCCTGAGCTGCATGTGGGTGAAGGGGGGAATAAAGAAAGGGCAGGCTCGGGTGGCCAACGGGGTGTTCAGAACACAAGGGAAAGAGGAACGCGGGTAGGCCCGCGGACAAAGTCATAACACGATGTTGGTCAAGGCCATGTGCAGTCCCGACACAAAAGACGCGCGGACGCTGTCATAGCCCGACGAAGACAGCGTGCGGATGGGCTCCAGCATAGACAAAGGCATTGAGCGGTCTCGACAAAGCCAATCCGCGGGTGGTGTTGGACCCCGACAAAGACGCTGGGGATCAAGTACGACTATTTCCCAGGTGTGCATGTGATGCGGTGAACGATGCGCTCCGAACTAAACCCAAACAATCCAATTATCACCCAAATATAACCCAAGTCTTTCCGATATAAGCAGTGATGCCCACAGAAATAAGACGAGGATCAGAAATAGACCGATCAGAGGAAGCAAGAGCTGAGATACAGACGAGTGGTAGTCCCTTGTACAGGGCCTAACAATAGGTTGATGGGAAGGTATAGCATTCCCACAGAAAGATGAACCTTCACTACAAGATATCACCAGGAATTGGCCTGAGAGATAATCGAGCAATGGAAATAAGATAGTTTAAGAGCTTCGCAGCTATGAGACAAGTGAATGTTGTGTGTGTGGTGGTGGTTGTGTCCGGAGATGTGCAAAAAACCTCCTTGAGGTGAACGATAGACTATTTCCACGAGGATATATGCCCAAAAGCTTATTTCCCAGAGAACTCGATGATGATTTTACAATGAACGATGAACGATGAGCGTATCATTTGACGATGTGACGATGAGCGATGACGATGATGATAAAACGATTTCAATTCCAGAACTATGTAGCCTCAATCACGCCCTAAGATGTTTCCAGTAACCAACTCCTTATTCCAACAGAAAGGTTTCCCAATGTTAAAGTCCAACGACAATACACACTGCACCAACCCCAGAAATAGCCCAAATCGCAAGTGTTATGCCTACTAGTACAAGGGGATTCTGTGTCCTACTCGTAATAATGTCCCAACTACTTATACAAATCCCAAAATCATATGAAAGTCCTCAAACCAAGCAGAAATTAGTAAAATGGCCCGAGATCGTGCCTCCTTTCCCGTTTATTCGTCGGAGGAATAGCTGCGAGCATATTGCCGTTGGCCAGTGCCCAGGTAGTCCCTGATTTCCCGACCATGTGGCTTTTGTCATCCAGGATATTTGAAAACACCAGTCCCCTGGCTGACTGATATCACTTCGTCTGTCTATTCCTTTTGTCTCCTGTCCCTTTCCCGTAGCTCCTGACCATCGGATCTTATTCCCCTGGCCCACATGTATGGAGAAAAACGATAGAGACAATATATATTCTAATATTCTGAAAGATGAAAAGGAAGAAGCAGTCTACATGCAGCCAAGGATCCGAAGACACATGGGGGAGCATTGAGTGGAAGGAATACAAGGTGTGTCGTTCGGTGGTGCTTAAACACATGTCGAAGGTGAAGCTGTCAGTGAGAGCATGACCCGCGCAATGGCCCCCTCAAGCCATCCGGATGCAGAGGCAATCCCTTCAGAGCCTCAACAGACGCTGAGTGCAGTAATATTCACAACAAATTCAGAGTGTACCGACCGATTAACGGAACAGCGGCAATGAATTGGGATTCTCAGTAACGGCTCCGCTGCGCTCGACACGGCACGCAAGGGCAACAGCGCGCCTCGCACTGCTGCACTCGACATGGCGCGCAAGAACGGTATTATATACAGTGGCAACGAAAAGTTCGGCACATGGGCGTTCTCGGCCGTGATGGCATCAAACGGCCCGAAATAAAATACTCCCATGAAATATGAGTGATTTGGACTGTGTAGATACAAATTGTGCCATATCTACTCTGTACTGTTGGCTCACAATAAAATAAATAGTGATTTTCGGAAAAATCAAGTCTGTGGATTTCAGTGATATCGTAAAATGGTATATACCATCTGAAAGTACTCGTAAATGCGACCCTATCCATATGTTTGTTGACCAAAATTGAGAGAGTTTTGGGCTCAGTATCTTTCTTGCAAGTCGACCACTTTTGCCAAAAAATCCTCAAAATAGGCCGAAAACACTCAAAATGATCAATTTCAACGGAAGATACTGAGCTCAAAACCCCCTCAATTTGGATCAACTAATATATGGATAGGGTCGCATTTACAAGTATTTTCAGATGGTATACACCATTTTAGGATATCACTGAAATCCATAGACTCGGTTTTTCCGAAAATCTGTATTTATTTTATTGTGAGGCAACAGTACAGAGTAGATATGGCGCAATTTGTACCTACACAATCCAAATCACTCATATTTCATGGTAGCATTTTATTTCGGGCCGTTTGATGCCATCACAGTCGAGAACGGCCGCGTGCAGCACTTTTCGTCGCCACTGTATTTCAATATAAGCATACATTGTTAAGAGAGATGAATTTCCTCACCACATGGATCACGACGGTTTTGTAATCGGATTTTGTAAATGCGTACGAAATTGCCAAGCAATGTACTGCGAAGACAGTGAGTGGGCTGGAGAAACAGAAATTCCCCACTTTTCAGTAAGATAAAGTGTACATTCCCTACGAAGCTGGGGGTGATAACGAGGCCGTCCTTTTACGGTTTCGGAAATCCATTCCTAGGCAAACAGGGTGCGCCCCACTGGATTGCCGAACAGTCTGCATCAGGAGCAGAGACACAAGGAGGATAACCAATTTTGTACTGACCAAACATGTGAAATACATTGAGAACCAATTTACAATGTGTTTTGAATAGTTGCTGGTTCAGTATTTGAAAGATGTTCAAAATGACTTCTCCATGACTCGGATATCTTCCGCATGATGCTGGGTATGCAGAACATAATTTGAATACATTTTAAATGCTGTTCTGTCCAAAAAATAGAGCACATTGTATATTGGTTCTTCATGTCTTTCACATGTTTGGCCAGTAAAAAATTGGTTATCCTTGTTGTGAGAGGGTTCGAACCCCAATGCCCGGCGAGCGTGGGCAAAGGCAGGTTTCTCTTCAGAAGTAGGTTGGTTCAACGCCTCTTGAAATGGAACGAAGCTCCGGGCTCACCATTCCCGGGAAGAACCCGTGCAGACCTGACCACACGCATCACTTGGTCCAGCGGAGGCCGCTCACCGCTGATCTCGGTAAAAAAACAGGGTGATGTGTCTGGACAGCTGCACCCGTCGGGAGCCGGATAGCCTTCGGATGGTCCCGTACGTATACGGATCTCCATCCGTACTCACGTATTTTCTCACGTACCGTATACGGTACGTACGGTGCGATTTCCTAGGACAGCATGTCATCGATGAAATTAATCTGATA
Organism: Mycena galopus ATCC 62051; assembly: GCA_014925785.1. Lineage (NCBI taxonomy): Eukaryota > Fungi > Basidiomycota > Agaricomycetes > Agaricales > Mycenaceae > Mycena > Mycena galopus. The sequence goes on along the minus strand of WIQG01000082.1, from coordinate 17,234 downwards.
CGGATTGTCGCCGACCGAAGCAGCGATTCAGCCAATTTTCGAACGATCTAGTGTCTTGTACGGCACCACGCACATGGTCTTCCTAGTCCGACCCTTCGAGAAACTTCTTCCAGGGAGGGAAAACAATCTTAGCATGTACAGGCGCCGCCGCCCCTCTATCGCTCGTTGTTCAAGGCTCCAAACGCTTTGCGACATTCAATCGAGAGCAACCATCTACTATGTTGAAGAAGTATCACAACTGGTTATAGACCTTCAACTTGCTCTTCTAACCAATTCCAAAGATCCTTCCCGAGTTTCGGGTCGTTGGTATCTTTCCTGGCAGGGCCAAGACGGCCCCATGGAATGATGAACTGAAGAAATGTAAGCCACAAAAATCGCTACCTTCTGGTGAAAATTGAACCTTGCCGTTGAAATCAATACCTTCTGGACTAGTCCCAGCCCAGAGCTGAGGCAATGCTCCCCAGGTGGGAGGGTAAATTTGCACAATTTTCTGTCAACCGCCTTAGTCTGTGGGTGCAAATACCTCTGAGGGACATACCAGAAGGAAATTCTCGATTCCGGAATGGACATGTTGCGACAACTCGTTGCCTTTCAGATTGCCTGGGTTTACAGAGCACGACACAATTCCCTTGTTGCCGTACTGTCTGGCCAACTCGTTGGAGAAAGTCACATTCGCCTGCCAAGAAATGAAGACCACGTCGATTCCGCCATGACTATCGCTCACCCATTTGCTTTGACCATAAATTTGTATCAGACCAAGCTTTCGACGGGCTGGGCCGTCCTTGAATGTGTTGAAATCGTGCATGGCAAGATAATGAGCACTGGAAGACGTATTTATAACACGTGTGGGCTGGCCAGTAGTTCTCGCAGTTTGCATGAGGATCGGCAAAAGAAGTTTGGTGAGATAGAAATGGCCTTCATGGGTATCAGCGTGAGTTCTAGGATGCTCACTAGCCTTACCTAGTACATTTGTGCCGAAAGACAGATCATATCCAGTGGCGGTCGTTTTTTCGACAGGGGGCATCATGACCGCGCTTCCACAAATCGTCAGAAGGTGGGGTCAGAATGGGAACCATGCTTACGCGTTGTTGAATAGGATGTCAAGTTGCGTTTCGGCGCTGATAATATAACCAGTTGCTTCGAGCATGGAACATCAACTGAGAGCTTACAGGAGAAACTGGTCGACCGCTCTCCGAATGGAATTGAGGTCTTCCAAATCAAGCACTAACGACAGGGCCATCTTCCCAGTGGAAACCATGAGATCTTGTATCGCCGCCTGGATCTTAGGCTCATTCCGGGAGGCAATATAAACCACCGCATTGTGTTGGAGGAGAGCCTGCAGCAGTCTTCGCAACGACGAGCAACATAGAACACAACGAGCATACCTTCACCGTCTCTTTTCCAAGTCCAGCGCCACCGCCCGTAACAATGGCGACTTTGCCCGTCAAATCCGGCATATCGCTCGTATCCCAGACAGGCTTTCCGGAAAAGTACGCCTGCTTGAAGAATTGATAATAGTCGTAGATTGAAGCCATTGCTGCGAGTGGGAGGTTTAGGTGAGCGAGGGGAAGCTAATGAGGGAGCTTGAAGATCTCCTTCATGTTATATGTCAAACATCAGGTCAAGTGCTGTCACCCCTTTATCACCTCACCCACCTTATAAAATTACGGGTGTCTGAAGCCTTTTCAAACTCCGCACCCACACAAAATCCCGATCATCTTCTAACCTCTTTCGTTCATCTCTCACTTTGTATAAAATTAAGCGTGTCTGCCCGAAGCCTTCTCAAACTCCGCCATCTCCGCACCGTCCCCATCAGCTTCCACCGATCTAACCGCTCTCGTCGATCTCTCTGTTTCCTCTAGGCTCTCGGACCGTGCCTCAGGCTGTCCGGATCCAGCCTCGCAGCATGTCTATGGAACACCGCAAACCTTTGTCTTGAGCGCTCAGTTCAAGGCTTGAAGAGTGGATTTTATTTTGTTGTGAACTACAGGCCCCTTTCTTCCATTCTCAGCTGGACGTTCAACTAGGCACCGAAGGAAGGGGGTGCGAGGCCGGGAAGCGGCCGAGCAACCGCTTGTTAAAATTAAGCCACTCACTCCGCAAAATGATTAAAATCAGGGCCTCAAGAAATGTACCTGGCACTCTTAAAATCAGAAACCAAAGAAGGAGACTGAAAATGCTACCTGATATGTGAGAAAGAAGCAGTACTGATCTCTTACTTGATTCAGCACCGAAGGAAGGGGGTGCGAGGCCGGGAAGCGGCCGAGCAACCGCTTGTTAAAAATTAAGCCACTCACTCCGCAAAATGATTAAAATCAGGGTCTCAAGAAATGTACCTGGCACACTTAAAATCAGAAACCAAATAAGGAGACTGAAAATGCTACCTGATATGTGAGAAAGAAGCAGTACTGATCTCTTACTTGATTCAGCACATGCCGGAGAGGGTTTTTGCTGTTCCGATACTGCCGGTGTTAGGTGCAAGGTATATATCATTCCTGACATGTTGAGTGTCAGGAGCAGTATCTGATGCACTTACGCAATAAGAATCAGGTAAAGTATAGGGAAGTTCCCTAACACAATAAGAATCGGACTGCCTGATCCTGGCCATCACTTGGCATCAGGGAGCCTGATTTTTATTGTGTTGGGAACCTGCCTGACGCGGTATTTAATACCCATTGTTTAGGTAAAAAGGAAACAGCCACTGACACTTGAGGTGTCAGGAGCCATATCAGGTGCAAATAAATTGTGCCTAACATGAGTGGTGTCGGAATAACTGAAACCAGTCTCCGACATGTGCTGAATCAGTTGGAAAACCAGGGTGGTTTATTTCCCACATACCAGGCGCCGTTCCAGTTCCAATTATTTGATAGCTGAAACTAAGATTGTCAGGCTAGTTTTTAGTAGGGCTGCGCCCCGCAGACCCGTACCCGTTTTACGGGTACGGAACGGGTATGTACGGGTCACCCGTCCCGTAGAGGAGATGACAGAAAGCCCATACGGCCGGGTCCCATACGTACACGGGTTACGGCCGTAGGATACGGGTTTTTCGTTCATCACTGTTGATTAATTAGAGGTGTCGTCTACACTCCATAGCTCACATACCTGCATAGAAATACACAAAGGCTCGAAGCCGATCACTAGCCGAAGTGATCCCAAAGCGGAAGTGGCGGTTCAAACCTTGACGAGAACCATGCCGCACCTCGGCTTGAAGCTGGAAACATCACGGTAATAATCCCGCAAGTCGCGGCAAGAAATGCGGCATGGCCCAAGTAAGTGATATTATTCAACCCGTAAAACCCGTACACGGCCGGGTACGGGTGACCCGTCTACGGGTATACCTGTACCGTACCCGACCCGTAGAAACGCAGATATGAAGTGCTTACGGCCGGGTCCCGTATCCGTACGACGGCCCGTAAACCCGTTGTTTACGGCGGGTCACACCCTTAGTTTTCAGGTGCACCGATTCTATGCATTTTGCAGAGTGACTCTGTCTGAAGCCATTTGAAACTCTGCTACTCATCTGACTTTTGCTTCGATCAGACCTTTATTCATGCCTTCTCATGATGTATGTCTCATGCTCTTATAAAATCACGTTATCCGTCCGCCTGTCCGACGCCATTTTAAACTCCGCGCACTTATTTATGTCTGCAGGAAATCCAGGCCGGCACCGTTGATTGTTTCACCAACTTCTAGCTCTGTAGTGCTGTCCTCTGCTGAATTAGGCTGGCCGTTAAATAAACTTCGACCTGTGAAGTGGCAACATATACTATCTCCGCATTTCGTCAGACGGTGAATACCAACGGTCAGACTTCTCAGTACTTATTCTCCAGCTGATATAATGCTCAACATCAACTTCCACACTTAAATGTCGTGCCCAATGGAAGGGGAAGCGAGCCCGCGAAGCGGCCGGGCAGCCGCTTGTTCAACCTAACCGATGGTCTGACGATGTCCGCCAGTTGAGCTGGAAATGAGCTGGCTCACCTCGGCGTATATTGCGGTGGGGCAGCGCGGCATTTCCTGACTTGGTGGCTGTTCCACACGGCGTTGACCTGCGCTGATATGTTGACACCGGTAACAGACTCTAGTCGCGTTCCAACAAAAATCGAACCACGGAAGTTAGGTACCTAATAAGCTGCCTGCCATGCGGCACGACTTCATTTCTTTCTGTTGTTTGATTCTCACCGCGCTTTCCGCGTCGCCCAATAATGGGACGCCGTCACTTAAGCTCCGCTCATTTTGAAAGCTTGAACTTTCAATGGCAAGTCCGGTTAAACCCATTAAATGCAACAATGTCAGATTTTGTTGCTTATTTAAAAACTATTCAAGAAACACGCACCGGGGTTAGGCAGCGTCCATGAACCGTCTCAAAAAATGCAATTTCGCTGCAATATTTTCGGTCCACGAGAACTTCAAATCTTAATTAAACCGCGACCCGCGACCATCATGATCGCCGTGAATGCTGGACCCACACCACATGAAACCACATGCCTTATAAGGATGATTTGTTGGTGAGGACTATGGCAGTGATGAACACATTGGATCTCGCCGGGTATTCCGGCGTCTCCTGGACCCACGGCTGTTACATTACTGTACAACTTCATTCAATTCGGCAGTCACGTGTCACGCACCCCCTGTGCCGCGAGAAATTTTTGTCTCGGTCACGGGTCACGGCGCCAAGTGCCGAATGTAAAATATGTGACATCCAGGCCAAACCTCTCTTGGAGCTGCAAAAAAGGCAGAAATTTCGGTCTTGAATGCCGGAATTTTGTAAGTGTCACACCAAAATTTCTTGGGTGCTGAAGTGCCGAATCGGTATTTTTGGTCACAGGTCACAACCCGAGCCAAATTGAATGAAATACTACAGTATATCCGTTGTGGTAGGGAGATGTCCCGGAGTGCGGTTCGTAATAGGGAGGTGGAGTCGCTGGATGGATGGAGAGCTAGACAGGTCCAACGGATAATATCTAGAGATCTAATCGAGGTGAGTGGATGGGGTAGATTAGTGATTGAAACGATTCAAATGAAAAGAAAGACAATAATTTCCCCGGCGCAAAGACGGGAAGATTATGCTGTTCTTAGTTGACGGCGCAAAGACGTCAACAAAGTAGTTCCAGCCCTGAACCCTGCACAAAGTAGAAATTCCAAAGAAGGATCCGAAATCTTCGAGAAGGCCGCGTGAAGCGAGTAGAAGACAGAAGACGAGTGAGGCCGAGGAAATCAGCCTAGCGGAGTCAGAGATCCGAGCCCAAGGAGATAGGTTGGAAGCGAGATGAGACATGGATTGACGCAAATTGAAGCTCAGACGAGTGCCACGATGGAGTCCGTAGTGAATGTGTAGAACTCCGATCAGTCGGGCTCATGTCCAAGTCATGTCGTCATTTAAGCTTCGGATCTGCGTGGGCTGAGCGGCACAAGTTTCCAGTGAAGCCTTTCTATGGCTGAAAATGCGACTTGGACTGAACTGTACCTATGCACAACGCGCAGAGACGTACAGTATCTCTGGACCAACAAAAATTGAGAGATTATTTTGTTTTTGGTGTTTTCTTGAACGCGGCCGCGGCCCGCTCAGCAAGACATGAATGTTTCATGATGGGGGAAAGAACGAGTGGAACCAGCACCTCGGCAAGAGAACAACCCAAGCACTGAGTTTTTCTTATTAGAAAAACATCTATTTGTGGCAAATAGTGGTATGTATGTTTGAAAATGGGACAACGGAGGGCGCGGCCATCACCATACGCGGAAAGGTCCTCACAGTAAATTGTAGCTACCTGCTGCTCCAAACACAACAAATTCTGGCTGCAGACGGTCTTTTTGTGACAGAAAAAAATGTTACCTGGGAGCTTGAAGGTATGCGATGCCGGCCTTCGCCGAACCGAACGAATGCCGAAATGAGTTCCGTCTTGATCGGAGATCTACCCATCGACTCAACACCGGCCACGATGGGGGGAGGAGAGGGTGCATTAGTCTAGCTGTGATGGCATCAATGAAGCGCAAAGCGCACGGCTTTACTCGGTTCGCCACTTCCTCGCTTCTTCCACGCCCTGTGGCAGATATGGCCCACCGCCGCCCTTCTGCGATACCTTGGATGCTGCTGCCCAGTTATTCGCTCCCTTGCCTCAGTCAACGAATACAAGTCGTCATTAACTGGCCGCTACTGCCGGTCATCGTTCCTGAAGACTTTTTGCCCTCCACTGACTCTCGACCTCGTTTCTCTTCGGATTCATGGGCGGATATTACGGAACATCTTACAGTGCCTTAATGTATCAATGAGAAAAAAACCTGCCTTTTTTTCACCACCCACGAAAAATCTACGAAAGAATGCAAGGGCGCAGACTGGCAGTTCGGGACTTGCTGAATGCAGAACCAGCCCTTGTGATCTCTCCTGCTTCTGTGAATGTGCAGACTATATCCTCTGTCTCACCACAGCCTGCTCCTCTCGATTTTGTGGACATTGGACCCCAACTGTTGCGCCTAGCAAAATTTGTGAATGGGCCCAGCGATACACCGATGCTCACTCCTTTATCAGTACAGCAGAGCCTCGATTCAGCTCTTGAATATCTTGAGAGCCAGTCTGACTCTCAACCTAGGGCCACTGTTCCCGAAATTACAGATACCGCTGAACCATCCGTTACCGTTAAACGGTCGACAAATGTGGCAATTAACCGGGTAACCACTCTACGAGTATCCTGTTGGATACGTGCTGGAATATCCGGAAACCTCTTCCGCATGAATCCGAATGATTGGCAGGATCCTGCATTCAATATCGCATACACCGCCAATCGAATATTTGGTTTATCAAATGCCAAAAGATGGATGTGATGGAAACATTTCCCAGGATGTCCAAAATGTGTCGTGAGGGAGGTTTTGAGAACGTCCAGAGTAGAACATTTTGCCAATGTCTGGACAATGTTGTACGCACATTGCCCAAAGCTCTGCAAAACATTGTCGGACACATTCACCAAGTGTTTCCGGTACCGTAGGTATATAATAGAGAGTTTGTGCAGATCCACCCGGGTGGCTGCCAGGGCATGTGGAGCCGGGTGGCTCCAGTGTTGGGTGGCTTTTCTAGGTGGCTTTCCCAAAGTATGTCTCATTCTAATTACATGTTTATGACCATGATAAATCAACATACTGTATCTCTGGTGTCTTTGTGCCTCATCCTCAGCCTCAGGAGGACCTGGATAAGATGTTTTCTGATGTTCGGGAGTTGCAGGTGGCGTTCTTGCCTCTAGAGTGTGTTTTTTCATGGTCATTTTGCAAGTTGCAGTTGATGTATGTAAGCAAAAGGATGACATTTGAGGTTTAAGAGCCGGAATGATGTTATTCAGCAAGCCACCTGCTGACATTGAAGCCACCTGGCTCCACATGCCCCAAAAGCCACCTGGGTTGCTCCAGGTGGCTATCACAAACTCTCTAATGGAGTACCCATAATGTGCAAGTAACATATACATACTCGTGAAGTTCAATGTTGACCATCTGCATTCAACTTAATTGACGGCGGCCGGTCTGTTCAGACTTATTACAGTATTCATGATCACCCCTCACTCTGTGAAAGCGTGCAGCATTCATCAAAATCTATGAGGTCAGAGAGCAGTACCATGAGAACGACAGAATAGGCCAGAATTTTCCAGTATAGTACGAAAGAAATTCAAAGAATAGGGAACCGTTGTGACTTTTGTGTTTGTGATTGACCGGGTCTGTGCGCATCAGAACAAACACACGCACAACGTTGGTGCCACAATGCGTCTTGGGGTCCCTCCCACTTCACTGCTGCCGCGGCGCTGCATCGAATCGAACTCGCATGTCAATATGCCAACCACTTGGGCTGCTACCCTTCTCAGCTGAAGCCTCAATCCGGCCCAGCAATCCTTCAAGATGGCGACTCTCGTTCTCGCCGACTCTCGTTCTCGCCGACTCTCGTTCTCGCTCTTCAAGTGTTAGGAGTCACGGTGAACACCTCATATCCCTTCAAGCTTTCAACCTCCTTCAACCCATCTCTCAAATCCATTCATACCAAGCTCAAACTATACCACTTTGCAATTTAAAAGCTCGTCAGTCTCGAGTAACGCAAATTCACTGTCAAGCCCAGTCAAAAGTCGGTCGGATAGATTGAAATGATTTGAGATAGAATGCCGAAAGCGGCAACCAAGTGGAATGATCTGAGATTGTTTATCGATGGTGATCAAACCATCTCGTCTTATCACAGTCACCATCGCTTGCCTACAGGTAGCTCTTACTCAACGACATCCACACTGCGGGGAAGGCTCCTGCTCGACCTCGCGATATGGGACACGAGGTGACAAGCGCCATCGTTTACGTGCTCGAAAAGGAGTTCCCGTACCTTTCGCTATGCTCCAACCACTGAAAGCAAAACGTGTCATCGCAGGGCGATACCAGTTCTGGGCGAAGACGCAGGGTTTGGCCGAGAACGGCGATGGCTCGGATGTCGACTCTGACGACGAGCGCACAGTGGGACCAAAGGCACAAGACACGAGCAGCTACTGTACCTCGCAAGCGTCAGAGGTCTGCTGCTGTTCCTCCCGGTGAGTCGGCGGTCCTCATTTCTTCTTTCTCACATATTTCACACATCCCTCTTCTGCATCTTCGTTGACCCCAGCCCAACCCCCGTCTGCGCCGCTGCCAGCTCCCGCACCGGCACCGAATCCGGTCCCCGCTCCCGCCTACGCACCACCCGCGCCGGCACCGAATCCAGTCCCCGCTCCCGCCCCCACGCTACCCGCCGCGCCCGCACCCGCACCAGCCCCCAATGCAGCGTCCGCGTCCGGGTCTGCACCCATTATCACGGAGGAGCCCGATTTATTGTGAGTCTTGGATCTTCTTTTGTGGTGTGCGCTTGCTGACAAGTGTTAGTGCTGGTATTGATGTTTCCCCGCCAGCTCCACCTCCCGTCACAACAACCATACCTGCAACTGCACCCGTCGTCTCGAAGGATGGTGCGAAAGAAGCTTCGCCAAGCTCGACGACGTTTACTGCACGGTACGTTATACATCGCTTTACTTCACTTTCACTCATATTGAGTGTGCAGGAACCTTTGCCTTGCTGTCTGGTGCGCTGAGGTTGGTGGTTCTGTCACCTCCTTCAACGTGTACTGGGATGGTATCAAGAAAGACAAGAAGTTATCTCAGGTATGTATCTCCTTTTGGTGTGAAAATTCTACTCTTGTGTTGAGATGGCGAAGACATTGCGCGTGCACCGGGCGGACTTCTCACACGCATCTGTGACTGAACGGGCGGTTATGAGAAATGTCAAGTACATGATTTAGTAAACTTACTGTAGCAAAAGTCATGGGCGTGAAATCGTGCTGGAGGTAAGTCATGGGGTGTCCTGTGGGTAGTGTAAGATTAAACAAAATGAAAAAAAGGGAATCTCATGAAACGAGGGATTTGCAAGACTTGAAGGACCTCAGGAGTGGGTCCACGGAGATCGTGAGGATACGGGGTGGGACCGCGCGAGTCGGGCAAGAAAAGCGGAGTTTCATGCCGATGCAGCGGAGCTGGCCCACGAGAAACGAGGGGGATACGGGTGGGCCCTCGAGACTCGGGTAAAAAGAGCAGCGTCTGCTCTCGGGAAAAAGCTGGCTCAGTGTTTGCGGCGTGGGCGCACGCGAACCCTGCAGCTGCGGCGGAGGCAAGAACGCTTCGTGAGGGATGGGGGGCCTGAATTCTGGCATCGGGGAACAAGCTGTTGTCTGGGGAGGCCGCGGAATGTAGCCGGAGTAGGAGCACGGGATCCAGATGGGGTCGGTTCTAGCATATGCGCTGGGATCGATATGGCGCGTCGGTGCGGAGTCGGTCTTGATGGCCTCCCAAAATTTCGGCCATGGGGAAGTCTTGCTCGTCGAGGCGGCGCACCTGCGCCTCGTATGAGTCGTCGTCCTCGTCACTGCTCTCGGTTTCCGCACTGAAAATATGTAAGTAAGCTTCCAGCCTCGCGCTCGACGTGACTTACTCACTCTCGGCGTCGTGGTCGACGTCAGCCGAGTCATCTAGTACATTCGGCGCTTCTGGGGCGGTTGTCAGCGTCAGCGATGACTACAAGACGCGTCATGGATTTAATATATTTTTCTCGCTCATTTTTTTCTTTCTCATTTCTGAGGACAACTGGGCGCGGTAGCGCCTGACTTTGAGCTCGAGGCCCGCCACGCAAGCTTTATTTTGCTATCTACTGGCTACAATACGACTGGTATAATGACTTACTGCGGTGCCATGATATCAGAAGCCAAGAGTGAAAAGCTGTGCAAAGTGTGGGCGTGCTTGATTTGCGGCCTGCGGCTCGGAGAAACTACGTAATTTCTCCGAGCGGCAAGGCGGCAAGGCAAGCCCGGTGACAGCTGCACAGCTTTTTGCCTCTTGGTCCTGATCGTCATGTCCAAGACCCAGTCTTGACGGTCGGGCCAGAGGTCAAGCAAGCAGGGTGAGGGCGGGAGAGGGTAGCGGGGTAGAATAGATGTCTCGACGCGACGTTCCGTAGCTGTAGCACGCCCAGAGGGAAAAAAAAATCGACTTGAAGTATCCAAGTGGTGTGAGGCAGCGAATAGCGAGGGGCAAAGAGGAAGAGGCGGGATTGGGCAGAATAGCGGGCAACGTACGGGAATGTATGGCTTCTCAAACCAGAGGGTTACACGTTGATTTGAGGGCGGCGCGGCGCGTGGGACCAAGGCGGATTTTGATGGTAAGGCGCATGCTGGAAAAATGGGATCCAGCTTGATGGGCAACGCAGGTCTTTGGAATACCCAGAATGGAATACAAGGAGGATACAGGTCAGTTTTGAGGGCGGTACAAAGAATTTTTGACGGTAAGGCGCACACTTGAGGAGAGTCCGGGAATTGATTGTAAAGACACTGAGTGGCGGGGAACTCAACACGAATGTGAGTGGCAGCGCTCACCTTATACGCTTTGCTCACATTGTTCTAGATTTTGGGCCACATTGCACCAAGCGCCATCAAAGCGCACTTCCTCGATGGAGACGAGCAGGCTGCATTGGTGGGCCACCAAAAAATGGATGAACAATGGTGAGAAGGCACGCAGGGTTCAGTTGGAAATACTAAAGTCCGACTTTGCTTTTCACAGCGCGTTTTGTTTCTTGCGAACACAGTTGAGCGTATAGCTCCCACTGCAAGTACTCGCCCTAAACCTCGAAATCTAATGGCACCCGCGACGTGTGCTTCAGCGCGGGCTACTCGCAGCAAGACCAAGAGCAACCCAGTGCCAAAGCCGACAGTGCAGTCAACGCGCCCCAGGCCCCGCCGCGTACATGTGGTTAGGTCCTTTCGATACCCCCAATCCTTTTTTTATTTTTTATTTTTTATTTTTGGAGTGTTTGGTATAATGATACTCAGTCTGCAGAAGCATTCCAAGCTCATCCGCTTGTGTCGCTGGTATTTAGCCAGTCATTGCCGGGGAAAAAAGCTCAGGAGGAAATGCCATTACGCACATTTTTTACCAGTGTGGGACTCCGACCCGCAAAATAGCTAAACTATCCATGTCTATCAACTAAGGGTCGCATACCCACTAGAACCCCCTCATATGTCCAATCATCCGGCAGTGAGTCTTCATCCATAAGTAGGCCACTCCAAGTATTTAGGACCATCTGCTTGGAGAAGGCAAATAGTCCAAATCTTATTTTGTCTGTCAATAGGCGGTCCTGTTGGAGCACACCATTAACTGCCTTCAGCCATTTGTTGTGAATTTCCATTTCAGATATAATCCTGTCTGGGGATACAATAACTCGGTTTACACGAAGGTTCCATATTAGCTTCCATGCAACTGATACCAGGATGGCAAATAGTCGGCCCTTTTCTCGAATCAGAGCACCTTTTTCAGATCTGAATGTAACCAGGCCACAGCCTAAAACCAATCCCCAGTTCAGATTTGGCCAATCATTATATTTCTTGGACCAAAGCTGTTTAGATAGGTCCCATATTAATTTCCGTTCTGGAGTCGAACATTCTAAAGCAATGTGTTCCAACGTTTCTGGAACATCACATACATGGCATCTTCCCGGAATTTCTAGGGTATCAATATGGGACCAGAAATCACCAACCCTGAATGTGTTGTGTATGCATTTCCAGAAGAACTCACGCGACAACCTTTGAAATAAGGGTGCACGAATCGACTGCCAAACCATCTTGTCACTTGGTGTGAATTTGGAAAATTCTGCAATCGAACAGCGTATGCGATCGAGGTTTGTGAATGTGGCTTTCCGGTACTGTTTCGTCCTTAAACTTCGTATAATTTTGGAGAAGAGATGTTGTGAGCCTTGAGATAATAGAATTCCAGGGCATTTGAACATCACATCAATTTCAGCATCTATTTCAACAATACTGCATTGCTGACCAGGTTCAAATGTAGCAGGATTGTTTGAAACCTTCATAAATTTGAATCAGCCGATTCTTTCATTCAGACTCGCAAATACCGAACATAATAACTGAAATTTCGGATCAAGCATATTGTATTCTGATTTTTGTCGTTCCACTATCAGTGCTCGGAGTAAAAAATCTGAGGATGAGCAAATAAGAAGAGGAACATTTCTTTGAGTATTTTGTAATATAAAAAGCACTCCACCTAATAGAGCAGTAGAAAATGTCAATGGTATGTTTGAATTGTCGAAAGATACCCCCAATCCTAATCAATTGTGTTTCAGAAACCGACTGCGAAAGTGCCACCTCAGGAAGAGCAGAGTGCTGCAAGCTCGAAAAACAGGGTACGCAGTCTCCTCGTTTTCCTAAACTACTTAACTGACTTGCGTTGCAGCACATACCTTCTGATGACGAGACAGAGATTCAGCCAGAGGACGTTCAGCCTGCTGATGAAGAGGTACGTGGTCTATTGACTTCGAGTTGTCCTTGCTCTAACTTGTATTCCAGGAATTGATAGAGCCATCCCCTTTGGACGAGGACGACACCGACTTCAATCTTGCAGTACGCCCTCGTTTCGTGGAGAGAAGTTCACCACTCATTCCTGTTACAGAACCGGAATGAGACTGCACCCAACGAAGAAAGACCTTGTCGTTGGTCCCAGTGGCGAGGTAGGGTTTTTCATTTGACAGGCAGACTTGTACTGACTTACATTCTGTTAGGATGAGCCCAATGCCGAGGCCTCAAACCCCACAGACACCACTGTACGTTGGATGTGCTGACTGTAGTTCTAACCCATATTCTGACATTTATATTCCAGCCAATTGACTGCCGCCCCAAACCACACCCGTGGGAAAAGAACGCAGCCAATCCCCAGAAAGACCCCTTCGACCTCTCTGGCCGGTGGGAGAAGCACCGCGACGAGCAGCGCGTGAGGCTCTCAAAGTGGCAGCTCTACTTGGCCAACCCCCCTCAGCGGCTTCAAGACGACAATGAAGATGAAGACCACAATGACAGCGACTTTCAAGACAAGAGTGGGGTGGGCTACGACGACATAGACCCATACCCGTTGCCCCGCCCCCGCCCCCGTTCTGCCTCGGTGCGCTCCCGGCCATTGGAGTGCTCGTTATCCCCAGCCTGTTCTCCTCCTGGTCGGTCTGCTTCGCTGCGGTCGGAACGCTCTAGTCCCCCGCATGCGCATTCAGTATCCGTGGCCTCTGCCGCTCGCAGTCGCGGTCGCAGCCCTAGGCGACCCAGCGCCCCTCTTTGTCACCACCAGCCGTCACTCCCAGTCGGCCTCGCTCTCTGTTGACGCCCTCGCGGCGTGCATTGCGGTTGTCTCATCGCGGCCAATCCTTCGCCCCGTGCCCAAGTGCGCAAGCCCTCCACTCCCTTGCCACCATCATCACCGCCCGCTCAAATACTGGACTTACATAGCTGTCCACCAATGATCAGGACCAGATTTCGCGTCTTGTCCTGGCTCCTGGTCCCCGGCATTGAGCCTCTTCGAGGGTAAGGCGCGAGCCTCCTCCCCCGTTTGCAAAAATGTTGGCCAAACTGCCCTTTTCGGAAGAACAGCATTTTTTATGGGTAAAACTCGCTCTCGCCATATCTAATTCAATTCTCTGTATATCTGCACGAAATAAAGCATTTTCTAGCACTACCAGTCCGTCCGCATCTACTGAACAGAAAATCTCGGCAGTGTGATCCATAAATAGAGTCCTGCTCGAAATTAGGTATTTGGCGGCAATTTGAGTGCAGTTCTCCAATGCGGGCAGTTTTAAATAATAAAATTACAGATAAATACTACATCCTATTTCGAAGGTCACTACAGAGAGATTTTGTCCATAAAATAAAGGGTGTCGTCGCCGGCCCTGTCGAAGCCTGTCACATGCGTGATCAGACGCGTTCGTGACTCTCGCGCTCTCTCTTCACTCTCTTTGGAACTTACTCTCGCCTCAATCCAGTTCAAACGATGCCCAAGGGACTGAGCATTGCCGAATCGACTTGCTGGACTGTTGTACGAATGCTTGCATGTCGAAAGAGTCCCGCAGAAGTACACGCCTTCCGGATGTCAGTCCTCGCCAACAACGTCGCATTATGAAACTCTGGCATGAAACTTCGCAAGTCAAGACAGCACCAAATGGGCCCCCAATTGAAAGGACGGCCCGTGCTCTTTCCTCGGACGAGGTTGCAGTCTGTGCTTCCCCAGGCAAGCGACTTGTGTAATTGAGATATTCTTCTAGTTTCTGCAAAACTCTGTGACCGGACTTGTGATACTTATCTGATGAGCTTCAGAGTCTCTGGGAGCCATTTGCGGAGCCGAAGCATCGCAGGCCACTATTTGGCGGACGCTCCGCAGGTGTGGTTACCGTATGAAGAAGGTATGTAAGACTTCTTCACGTACATGTCACTGCATTTCTGACAGTCGACAGCTGACACGTACAGCCGTTTTGTGAATAATATACGGGTTTCGTAAATCCGTTGATGCTCGATTTGTGCTTGCCTCTGTTTGCCGAAACTGACATCGGCTAGAGCGGCTCCACACTGCCGTACACTGTCCTTGCTCGCATCATGCTGCAACTGAGGCCATTCGGCATAGATGGCGGGCTCGTTATCTTGAGTTCTGTCAGAATGTGTATAGTTGTAGCTCTGCGAAGTCCAGCGAGTTTCCAAAAGACAAACACCATTCAAACCCATTCGGCAATGGCTCGGAGGTGTGGAGCCGAGGATGCAACAGCAAACAGAGGTAAGCCAACAATCGAGCATCAACGATTTACGAAACCCGTATATTATTCACAAAACGGCTGTAAAGCTATT
This sequence comes from Mycena galopus ATCC 62051, assembly GCA_014925785.1. Taxonomy (NCBI): domain Eukaryota; kingdom Fungi; phylum Basidiomycota; class Agaricomycetes; order Agaricales; family Mycenaceae; genus Mycena; species Mycena galopus. Next base: position 2,038 of record WIQG01000082.1, on the reverse strand, counting down.
GAGCGTAGTGTCCGCAAACGGGCTGCCTATACTTTCGAAATAGGGTCGAAATACAGCTCCGAGCAGCTTGTATTTGTCGATGAGAGTGCTGCTGATCGACGGACCACATACCGAGGTTATGCCTGGGCTTTCGGTGGTAATCGTGCCGTCCGAAAGGCTTTTTTTGTCCGTGGGCGCAGGGAAGCATTCCGACACTTATGCCCACATATTCACTGACTCATTTTGTACAGATCCAATCCTTCCGGCTCTCTCGCTCGACGGCATTATAGCTGTTGATATTGTCGAAGGGATCACTCAATACGATCCGCTTTGCGAGGTTTATTGATGGTCTGCTTGACCAAATGAGTCCCTTCCCGCTGCCGAACTCAGTCATCATCATGGACAATTGCCATATCCACAAATGCCCCGAAGTTCTTGACATGATCACAGACCGGTATGCCTACCATTTTGCCAAGTAATTGTATTCATTCATTACAGCGGGATGCGATATGTGTTCCTGCCGCCGTACTCGCCGGATTACAACCCCATCGAGCTGGCTTTTTCTGCCATCAAGGCATATATTCCTCGGAATGGTGGTATTCTGCGTGCCGCAATGAATGAGAAGGACGATGAAGATGTTTATCTCAAACTAGTAGAAGCTGTGTATTCTGTGACTGCTACAGATGCTGCAGGCTGGTTTCGACATGCAGGCTATTGAATAGATCGTCTACTACAATCATCTGAATGTGTGCTAAGTGTATCGAGAACCTTTATTAGCCTCTGCCCGCACACATTTTCTCTCCGCCTTTCGGAGGCGTCCAATATCTGCCTTGGCGTATGTCAGAATTTTGGTGGCGGTCCCATGCGGAATCTCCGGGATCAGACGCGTCACGTCTTCAATCCTGAGTTCTTCAAGATCAACAATGTGAACATACTTCTGGCACTGGAAGTCAGGGGCATACTGAGCGAAATTGTGTTCATCGGCTCCCCGAGCACCATCGTCAAGCTCTTGCAGCCAAGTCCCCATGCGCGGAAAGAGTCGGCAGTCCTCAATCTCTGCCGGAGGAGAACTCGGCATGTCCACATAACGATTGGCAGCGTTCGGGGCCTGTGGGGTCTGGAATGCTGGCCCCGGGATGTGCCAAGACTGACCGGGAAAACTACTGGGAAAATGATACCCAAATGGAGGCATGCCAGGAAGCATGCCAGCTTGTGGCATGATCGGAGTGTGAGCTGGCGTGGCAGGTGTGGTCTTTAAAGGTGCAGGCTGTCCGCTCTCTAAGGTGAGCTTGGGAGGTGGGGTTGTAGTCGAAGGATACCCGTTTTGCTGCAATTTGCAAACAAATGAGCCATGTGAACCGACGAAAGAGGCGGGCTTTACCAAGAAAATGGCCCATGCCGTGAGATCTTGCTTCAAAAGCCGCAGATGGCCATTGGTACGCTTGATACATCCATGACCGCCATGCTCAGTGCAAGCATTGTCTTTCTCCAGCTGAGTAACAAACTGCGTCAAACTTTTCTTCTTCGACTTGACCTTTTCGCCGTCCACGGTGTCGCCTTCTCCATCGGAATCAGATTCCGATTCATACTTCTGGAAAGGATTGATATCACTGTTGGCGGCGTCAACTCCTTGGACACGAGAAATAGTGACCCACTTCTTCTGCTTTGCTTTTGCTTTCTTTTCGGCCTTCGTGTCCGCTTTTCCCTTTCCTTTTGCTGGAGCCTCGCCGAGTGCTTTGAGCACGACAACAAAATCCTTCTTGGATGTCGTGGTAGACATTGCTTTATACGCCGCAGCGACAAGCTCCATCAAATGTACTGCACTCGACAGATGTGTCAAGGGAGCGTTACCGGGCTGAATGCTGAAGCGGTAGGCTACGCGAACAGACTTGGGCGGGAGTGACATGGTGTTTGCGAGCTGTGAAAGCAGGTCCTGCACTTGATTTTGGATGACACCTTTAGTGTGGAATTGGCACCCTCGAAAGGGACAGAGAATTTGAGAGTGAAAGGAGGAGGAACCACTGGCTCGTCTGTCTTTGCGTGAGTAAGATGCATTCTT